>CM060913.1:624612881-625223714 GCA_030737875.1 Allium sativum
AACAAGGTTTGGAGGGTGAAAAACTGCTTAACCGGGCCAAATCGGGTGATTAGTGAGTAGGCCCATAATCCATTTCGGGATTAGGGTTATGGGAGGGCTGAAATGAGATGGAGAATCATTCCATTTCAGTTTTCTAGCCTCCACTTATCACCAAGGATCCCCAAAAATGGCCTCCAACCTCTAAATCACCTCCAAATCACCTTTAGGTTAAGGATTTGGCTTAGCAACCCCTAATCAAGGAAGATCATCACCAAATCAACTTAGGAGCTGCTGTTTGGCATAAAGATTCACATCAAATCAGAGAATTATTTCAGATCTTAGTTTATTTTGTGGCTAAGGTGAGTGATTTGCATAGTTTTACACTAATTATGGCTAATTAGGGGTGATTAGTGCTAATTAGCGAATTTAAGCATGATAAAATTCGGGAAAAATGTTCATAAATTCCTAAAGGATGTTTTAGACCTCTGATATGAATTTAGGTTAATTTGGTTAAGTTTTGCTAATCCTATCATTAGTTTCACCTAAACATGCTTAAGGGGAAATATGGGATTTTGGGTATGTTTGATCCATTTTAACCTATCATGTTGATGTTTTGATGTTTGTGGTTGATCATGTATGTTGCTATGACCGTATGGAATGACTTGTGATTGATTCTAATAGTTACAATGGTCGAAAACGTCGTCGAATGGCGTAAACACTTGCTGGAACAGTTTCAGAAACAGTGCAGGGTTCGGATCGGATCGGATAAGGGGGCTCGGATCGGATATGTAGAACTGAGCAAAGAATCCGATCGGATCGGAACCCAACACTTGGGGAAAATGGCAAAAAGGAAGGCCACGCTAGCTGAACTGGGATCGGATCGGATAAAGGAAGACGGATCGGATCGAGGAGGACAGATCGGAGCGGAAACACGAAGACGAATCAAAGCGGGAGCACGAAAGCGGATCAGATAGGAGCATATAAAGGGAGCATGAAGACGGATCGAAAGCACGAACCAAGAAGGGACACCCGACCCGACCCGAAGGGAAGCACCCGACCCGAAGAGAAGCATCTGACTCGAACCCAAAGGAATGCCCGACCCGAACCGCACCAGAAGGAGACCCGACTCGAACGGATGAAGGTCACCGACCCGAACCGATAACTTGAGGAGGAACCCGACCCGACCCAGTATTGACCAATAACCCGAGATGCAAAGGTAGTCCAATAGGGGAAGTTAGAGCTCAGGATCCCGGAACCAGTTGGGAACCAAGGAGTTCAATTCATGGTTGGACTTTGCTACGAGACGTGTGCTAAGGAGTTGACGACGTTCATAACTTCGATTCACCACTAAAAATGAAGGATGGCTACTTATCAGTGCACTAGGGTCATTATGACCTGAGGGGCAAGGTGATGGTAGCAAGACTACGTTATCAGTGCAGTAGGGTCATTGTGACCTGAGGGGCAAGCTGATGCGTAGTAAGACTATGAGCCAACGCAGATGGGGTGAATAACTCCATGGGGCAAGTGGACATAGTAAGGATTGGTAAGGCTATGAGCCAGTGCAGTGGAGTTCTTGTGACTCCATGGGGCAAAGTGGACATAGCAAAGGATTAGTGGCTACGTTATCAGTGCAGTGAAGCCATTTATGACTTCATGGGGCAGAGTGATCGTAGCAAGTTATGTTGGGTGATCGAAGTGGTGAATATCGTATGCTTTATGCACTGAGTGAGAGATGTGAGGATGGATGCTATGTTTGATTGTTTGCCATCATTATGACATGCACACCTCCCCCACCTCCGTATCTTTACACTGTTTGATATGATACCTTAGAGTTTTGTACAGTATGTAGTGCTAACTCTTTGGTTGCAGGTCCAGGTTCAGGTATGCTTTAGTCTACCTGTTATTGTTCACTTTAGATGCTTATCGCTCATACCAGGCTTTATGTCTGACCCAGAGTTTTATGTCTCCTCTTATTACTCTGGGTGCTCACACGAGCAGACTAGAGACAGGTTAGCTGGTGATGCGCGAGTAGCTGATTCGGAGGCGGGCAGGAGGCTTCCACGTATTATATATATATATATATACACACACATTCTCCCTGTGTCGTTGGTGGTCACTACTTAGGCATTAGTAGTGTACCTCATTTATCTTACTTTTGCTTTGAGACAGTTTGAAAGTTGTAATAAGCTGTATTCTGAATTTCCGCTGCTATGATGTTTAGTTCTGATTTTCAGCTTATGCACTGTCTCTCCTGTTTTATGTCAAGTATGTTATTATTATATTTTGTTCTATGCACTGTGAGACATTCTACAGGTTCTTTGTATGTTCATTTCCTTCTTCCTTTTTCTTTCTGGCAACCCGTTCCATGCTAACTGGACATGTGTACAGCGCACTTTTGGAGTAAATATCGGTTGGTGCGGGGCGGGCCGTCACACTTGGTATCAGAGCTCTAGGTTGCGTAGTTAACCTAGGGAAAGACACTAGGGAGAGATAGTACGTATATGAGAGCGCGTATTTGTGATTAATTTGGTTTTCAAAAACTATGTACGTATATACTATTAGTAGTATAAAGATGAAGTCGCACTGCACTAGCACCACTATGGGGTCGTTAATCGTTTCCCTTTTACAGATTAACGATGAGCCGAGACACGAGAGGTGCTGGTAGAGGGACCAACCAAGGGAATGTCGCTGACATGAGGGCTATGTTTACTAACCTCATGAGAGACATGCTTAGAGAAGTGCAAGGGGCAATTCCCAATCCCGGAGTTGGTGTTGGCCCAGTAGTGCAGGCGCCAAGGGTCGATTTCGCCAAGTTGTGCAAAGATTACACTAACCTTGGTGGGAAGTCGTTCCATGGGATGGAGTCGGCCACGGATGTTCAAGATTGGATGGATAGCTGTGACCATATCTACGATGACTTGGGTCTTTAGGATGCGATGAAGAGAAGGCTAGCATCTCGTCTGCTGCAAGGGCGAGCGATGAATTGGTGGAATGCCATTAGAACAGTTACTCCAGAAGATCTGGTTACGTGGGATCAGTTTAAGGCTCGCTTTAGTGAGAAGTTTATCCCAACTGCCCAGAAGTCAGTGTTGTTTAAGAGGTTCTTGGAACTCAAGCAGAACGGAAGGGCAGTTTCTGATTATATAGCTGAATTCGACACTTTGTCGAAGTATGGACTGTCTCTCATTGATACTCCTGAGAAGAAGAATGAGAAGTTCATTACCGGTTTGGATGGGTACTTGGGGAAAAGGCTTATTAATCACATCGATGAGACTTTTGAATCGATTGTGGGGAAAGCTTTGAGATCAGAGAGTCTTTACCCCAAGTCAAAGACTGAGGCTGCATCTGCAGAAGGGCCGAGCCCGCAAGCAGGCGGTGGAGGCAAGAATAACTCTCAGAATAAGAAGAAGCAGGACCAATCAAAGGGTGGTTAGAAGAAGAGCAAGAAGGATGTTGAGTGCTTCAGCTGTGGAAAGAAGGGCCATTATGCTAAAGAATGTCGGGCCAAGCCAGCGGAAAGGAAGTGCTACAACTGTGGTTAAGTGGGACATCAGAAAGATAAGTGTCCGCAACCTCTTAAGGAGAAGCAGATTGTGAAAGCATATGCTATTGATGCTGTTCCTTCTTCGTCGAATGCCCCAACTGCGGCGGAGAAAGGAAAGAATGTTGTTATTCAAGGTATGCTTTCTATTTATGATGTACCAGTTCGAGTTTTGTTTGATATTGGGGCTTCCCGTTCCTTCATATCTAGTGACCTGGTAGATAGGTTAGGACTGGAACCCGAGATAGTCGATAGACCATTGATTGTGACGAACCCGATTGGTGGTTCGACTAGCCTTAGTATGATTTGCAGGAATTTGGTCTTATCGAGTCATGGATGTATGTTTGTATGTGATTGCTTTGTTTTGGGCTTTACTGGGTATGGCATTATATTGGGAGTCGATTGGCTCCAAAGATACGGGGTGGTGGTAGACTGTGAGGGCTTTTTGGTGACAGTGAGGGCGGATGATGGGCGGAGGGTAGTGTTTGGTAGTCTACCCAGTGATGGGATTATGCCTAGTTTTGTAAATTCCCTCGACATCCCGCAGGATGAGTTGTCAGATGTGCCCGTGGTTGGCCAGTATCCTGACGTCTTCGAGGAGGTGACCGGGCTTCCACCACAACGAGAGATTGAGTTCCGTATTGATTTAGTGAAAGATGCCAGACCTATAGTGATGCCACTTCGTCGTATGGCACCAAGGGAGCAGCGAGAGCCCGGGGTGCAAGTCAGCAATCTTTTGAAGAAGGGATTTATTAGAAGGAGTGTCTCCGAGTGGGGAGCACCAGTTGTGTTTGCCACTAAGGCAGATGGTTCCCTTCGCTTGTGTGTGGACTATCGCGAGTTGAATAAGGTGACGAGGAAGAATAAGTATCCTCTACCGCGGATAGATGATTTGTTTGATCAGCTGGAAGGAGCTAGAGTGTTCTCCCAGTTGGACCTCGCGACAGGATTTCATCAGCTTCGAGTAGCAGATGAGATTGTTCCGAAAACGGCATTTAGGACGCCGTCTGGATTTTATGAGTGGTTGGTCATGCCATTTGGGTTGACCAATGCACCAGCCTATTTTGTGGATCTTATGAATCGAGTATTCGGAGACCAGTTGAATAAGTTTGTTCTTGTGTTCGTGGATGATATCCTTGTTTACTCAAGGACAGAGGAAGAACACAAGGGACACTTGAGGATAGTGATGGAGGTGTAGAGGAAACACCAATTGAAAGCAAAATTCTCCAAGTGTCATTTTTGGAGAAGGGAAGTAAGATTCTTAGGTCATGTTGTTTCAGAGAGTGGTATTGCCGTGGACCCTACGAAGGTGGCTACGGTACAGGATTGGCCTGCACCCAAGAATGCTACAGATGTAAGAAGTTTCTTGGGATTAGCTGTATATTATCGTAAGTTTATCCAGGACTTCTCCAAGATAGCAGCACCGTTGACTCAGTTGACTAAGAAGAATCAGTCCTTCGTCTGGGACGAAGTGTAAGAGGATGCCTTCAAGAGTCTAAAGGAGAGGTTGACGCGTGCGCCAGTGTTAGTCATTCCTAAAGGGAATGAAGAGATGATGGTATACATGGATGCTTGTGGTACCGGACTGGGTGCAGTATTGATGCAAGGAGGTAAGGTTGTAGCTTATGCTAGTCGACAGCTAAAGCCGCATGAGAAGAAGTATCCTACCCATGATTTGGAATTGGCAGCGATTGTATTTGCGTTGAAGATGTGGAGACACTATCTCTTGGGAGAAAGATTTGAGTTGTTTACCGATCATAAATCGTTAAAGTATCTCTTCTCTCAGAAGGATCTGAATCTCCGTCAGCAGAGATGGTTAGAGTTCTTGGCTTCGTATGATTTTGATATCGCATACACACCTGGGAAGGGTAATGCGGTAGCCGATGCCTTGAGTAGGAGACATGCCAGCTTAGGGGCAATGTTTCTTGAATGAAAGCAACTGGAGTATATCGCGGGGTTTGATTTCAGACCAAAGTGCAAATTGGATCCAGTTATGCTAGCTAGTTTGACGATCAGACCCACTTTGATAGAGCGGATTGGTTCTAGCTAGAGGGACGATCCTAATCTATTGGAAATCATCTCCAAGCTAGAGATGGGTATCGATGAGGAGATGAAGGTGTATGGGCTTCACCGTGAGATTCGTATTATTCTAATTAGGTTGTTATGTTCTTCTTCCTTTTCTATTCTAATTTTCTTTCTTATCTACTCTCACCCTCTAATTTCTTTCTATTAATGATCTGGAATGTTCGATGCCGACATAATTAACATGGATTTTATGTTGATTTTTTAGGTCGAAAATCCCAGTTCGTTACAATGAAAGCAACTCAATATAGGAAAAAGTCATATGCCAAAAAGAGGAGGACTGACTTGGAATTTGAGGTGGGAGATATGGTCTACATCAAAGTATCGCCTTTAAGTAACGTAGTTCGATTTTGCTCAAGAGGAAAATTCTCGTCAAGGTTCGTTGGACCATTTCCCATAGTGAGGGGATAAACCAAATGGTCCATAAAGTTAGAGTATCGAAGAGGCTGACGGGGGTTCACAACGTATTCTGCATTTCCCACTTGAACCAGCTCTGGCTTGTGGACTAGCCCCGGTTCGTGAAGACCCACCTCGGCTCGTGGCCTAACCCGGCTCGCCCCCTAGGGCTCGCCCTCTTTTCCTGTTCGTGAACCAGCTTCGGCTCGCGGTGCATCCCTAGACCACGATCCGACCCATGGACCTGCTTTTGCACGCGAATGTTGACCTATTCTCAAGGCTATTTGCATTCCTACTTTCCCGGACCGGGTGCTACATACCCTATCACGAACCGGTCCTCCCACAGGCTCTCCTTCAGGCTACAACTATAAATACACCACTACACGGAATTTTAAAAGGAATTTTGGCCATTCTTCTTCACGACTTCCACCATTACTGAAGTGCAAGGACTTTGCAGCATTATTCATGTAAACTCATCTCTCTAATACAATAAACATGTGGATTACATGTATAATCTCTTGTAATTTCAATTAACACACGGATTGTGTGCTTGCATGTAACTGATTCCTAAAATATGTCAGTATAACAATAAGATTATAAATTGGACGTAGGCTACATCTACAGCCGAACCACTATAAAAACCTTGTGTGTCTCCTCTTTATTTATTGTTTTCTGCATTTTGTGGTCTGTGATCTGCATTTGGGTGTTAGGCCTAGATTTTAGTCTAACAGTGAGAATCCGCTTAAGAATGAATATAAAATGATGGCCTTAGGTGACCAATGGTATTCCGCCTCGAAGGGTACTAAGTGATCATAGATAACCCGCCCTTACATAAGAAGTGTATGCCTTAAGTAATTATAGGGTAATCCACCTCATAAATAAATATGATTGATTATGTGTTGAATTGCATAAACATAATTTGATGAATTAATACTTCCAAGTACAGGAAATAGTTATTCTTTAAACTTTTGTTATTTTCATTCATAAGAACCTATTGTTCTGACCTCCCTCCTCATATCATGTAAACAGGTTAGTAGGTGAGGATATTGGACTAGTAATGCCTTGGAGGGTGGAGCTAGATAGAGGAAGATCTGTAGCAACTAGTTATTATTTGTGGCAGTACTATGGTCATTTTTGTGTTATTGAGATTATTATTGTTGATGTACCTCTTAATAATAGTTGACATTCATTGTAATCGATATTTATATGGTTTTAGTTTATTTACATCTAATTTCATTTACTATATTTTATCCCTTCCACTATGTGAGATTCTGATTTCGGTTTAATCTGCTCTGTTTTCAATTAAAGTATTTCCTTATAGGAACAAACGTTCCTTTTAGAATGACTCTAAGTTCCAATGGGCCTTTTCTAGATTGGAATTTAGGCCCATTATGGGTGGGTTGTTACAGTCCACATAATATTTCTTTTTATTATATTGTTATTTTAAAGCCATAATTTTTGTGAGTAAGTAGGGATTCTCGATGGTTATAAGGAAATTATAGAAAAGTTCAAGGAAGCAAGAAAGATCCTAAACAATAAGCCCCTAGCCTCTCATTTAGAATCGTAAGCTATCGAAAAATTCTCCAATATGATCTCCACTATGTTTCCTACATCTCATCAACAATTCTTCTTGAAGAAACATGGAAATCTAGCATTTATAATGGATTTATAGTGATCCATTGGCATGGATTAGTATTGATCCATAAGGTGGCATTATGGATCATTCCTGCAACACGTTACGACAACTTGTGTTAGCTTCGTATTTTCGATCTAATTTCCAATGTTAGAAGCTAGTATATATGTTAATAACATGGAACATTGATGGAATGAAGTTCCTGACTTTATGTGCTCAAGGAGATCGATAGCAAGTAGTATGCGCTCGATTTTGCGAAGCTTGAAATAGCTTTCCAATATAAAGACTTGTGATGTGACACTCCACGTCCTTTAATGTCACTATTAAGAGAATGCATTAAGTTTCGTGAAGCGCAATAGGTAAACATACAGAAGATAGATATAAAATAGTGAATATTAGGCATAGGTCGCTACTAAGTTTCAAAATTTGGCTCACATCCGATCCAAAACTTATTGGTCCCTATTTTTTGAAAATAGGTCAAAAAAATAAAATAAAAATATAAAAAAATCACCTAAATTCTTATTTAAATAAAACACGTAAATGTAAAAAAATCAGATCAAAAAACCACTGAAAAACAAATCAAAAGCCAAAAATACAGGAAAACAACGAAAATGCAGTTAAATGCATAATAATATGCATATATTTGAATTTTCTTGCATACATCTGTGTAAGTATTCCAGTCATGTATCTGTGTTGGTTTTCTTGCATACATGCATGCAAGTAAAGCAGAATTCTTGCATACAAGTATGCAAAAATTGGCATGCATGCAAATCAATTCATATATTTGCATTCAGGTGTGCAATAAAACTGAAAAGTTGCACACATGTGTGCAAAAATCTGCAAATTTCAGTTCAGATTTACTTCACGCAATACTTGCATACATATGTCCAAGTATTTCAAATAGTTACACACATGTATGCAAATTTCAGTCCATATTTTCAGTGGAAACGGCTTCTGCAGCTTTTGCATACATGTATGCAATTATTGGAAATAGTTGCATACATGTATGCAACTTTTTTTTTGGCATGGTCTTCTAGGAATATTTGCAGATTTTAGAAATCTTATTACTTAACAACACTTTTTTCTGAAGAAAACACGTAAGTATAAAAATAGGGACCCGCTTTGAAGTAAAAGTTATTGTGGATACCGATTTTGAAAACTTCTAGGGACGTGAGCCAATAGAACCCTATAAAATAAGCAGTGGAAAATTTCAACTGCATTATTAAAATCAAAATGTAGTCTCAAATCGGTTACAGCAAAACCAGTTACATCAAATCTATCTCATAAAACATTTCATAAAATAAAGCAACAACGTACATAAAATCATATCCCTCGCTATAAGCTATAATAGAATAGAGAGCAAATCAAGTTGTACATCTCAAGAAATCCAAGTCCAAGCTATAAGAGAAGTCCAAGTCACCGTTGAGTGCTTCCACTCTGAGTCCTGGGGAGGATGGAAGGAAGGAAGAAGCGAAAGGAAAAAAGGGTCAGTCATAAAGTCTGGCAAGTTCCAGTGATTTTCAAATGTGCATAAAATAGAAATGCCAAGAAAGGTAAATAAGACAAGATGAGAAAGGTACGGTGTTACATAAGGTAAAACTAAACTAAACATTAGGATAGATAGGAATAACAGGAATAAACTATGATCGGGTAATGCTTCACATTTATATCCTAAAATAGGTATACCTGCACCAATACTAGTATAACATGTTTAACATGATCAGGTATTTAACCTAATTACATATAAGTAGAATTAACAGTAGAATTTAATAACAGGATTAAACAGTAGGATTAGGCGTACCCTAATTACATAACCAGATTAGGTGTTACCTAATTATACAATAGCAGGATTAGTTGTACCCTAATTACTACCCATGCGATCATCTCCTTACTACAAAAATACCCTATGCCAGCCTCGGTAGTAGGGTATATCACTTCCTAACCTAGCAACTATATACACAGACCTATTTACTGGTGTTATAACATCTTATCTTCCCTATTCAGACCCATGCACGCTCGTGACTCCACCGAAACACGCCTATACCCACCTTCCCCATGTGAACTTCTTACTATCCAATTTAGTAAAGTGTACCGTAGCCCCTACCTAGTGTGAGTCCCCCTCTAAAAAAATACCAACAGGAATACTAACTAGTATGGGTTCCAAATAGCAGATTAACATGAGCCAAACCACCTAAGCTTTGTCCCAAAACTAGGACTTAAGAGTCCCCAAAATCCGATACAATAGCAGAACGAGGAACCTCTTAGCTTATTAATAATCATGTTTAACCTAGTAGGTTTAGGTTTACTAAGAAGCATGGTTGTAATATTATATGTCATTATATGTATACAACCCTTCCCCAAAGCACCTGCCCAGATGTATGTAAAATCACCATGGCAATTCAGTTTATTAGCCTACATATGGTACTTACAATATTCTTAACACGATATTTACTTAATGTTTGTACTAAGTCAAACTTAACATGTCAAATACATATGCATACTATTTATCGACTATGTTCCTAAATTACAACATATACAGGTTTATGAATATTATCCATTTCTACCAATTTACAGCAAGTATATACACATTATCCCTTTTTATTAGTTTATAACAAGTCTAAACATGTGTATGTTATCCCTTTCCTGAATTATAGTTAAACAGTCCCAATTCAACAACATGCCTAAATTCCTCTTTTTATGACATTCATTATTGCCCCAATTATACACACACTCTACTCGGAAATAGCTTAGGCTTCCAAAGGCCTACACTTAGCGCAAATAAAAAGGAAAAATATAGGAAGGAGAATAAAATCAAATCACAAAGGTATATAGGCAAGACTGGAAATAAATATAGAACATTGAAAAATCGGAAAAGGAAGATAGATACATGTAACTTATTAATTATCCAATAGCAAAGGCATATGTTTTACTTACAATAACGACATAGGTGATTAACAGTGAAAATATGTATAACATTTATCTTACAAACACTGTATATCCTAACCCAATTTTATTTAACTGTCATGTTATAGTCTAAGAAATCAAATCGTAAAATGACAGGGAACTCACATTGGGTCTTGGTGAAGAAGAGATTAAATATCTTATATATATATATATTACTATATGCCATATAAAAGTCCAATCCAATCCTTTTAATGGTTGTATGTATGCAAGTCCTGAATGTTGTCTCTGTAGATCTAGGCCTCAAGATCATTCCGCCATTATATGTTTATAATTTTTAGAATAATTTCATAGAGGCAGAAGGTATGAAAAAATGATGTTGGAATTGGAGAAGCCACCTATTTATAAATTCACAGAGTCAACCTCAGCCTTTAGATTCTCGGGTTTTAATCCAAGTTGTGCATGTAGCGCTAAGTCAGTAACGAATATAGTTCAAACATTAGTTCAGATTCGCAGAACAAACCTGCCTATATCGTCAGTGGGTCGACCCACCGACCCATTGGGTCGACCCGTGGGTTGAGCCAGCATGATTGTGGTTGTCCTACAAGGTAGGGTTTCACGGTAACTTTCCCACTCGTCTCGTTTGAATTAATTTGAATTATTCTTATATTATATTCATATATAAGCTCCTTATACTTATACAATCTTCTAATGCCCATAACTTCTTCATACGTTATCCGTTTTACACAAACACGGGGTCTAATGGTAATGCCGATTTCACTTAATTGTGAAATTTTTAATTAAGTAATACCTAATTTGTTATCTTAAGGTATGGTTATAGTGTATTAAATTTTGGGGTGTTTTGTTAAAACCTAAATTAGATTTTAACACCAAAGGTATAAAACTAGTACTTCACCAATATGATAAGAGATTATAAGGAGACTCAATCGTAAATGCAAGTAAAAGACAACTATTTTATAGTGGTTCGATCTTAGGAAAGATCTACATCCACTTTGAGAGAAACTTTCATTATCTTATGCAAAATTACAAAGCTTGGACATTCTCTCATTACATAGATTTTCACCATCACACACTCTTTTCTTGTTCAATCCAAAAAGGCAAAGGAATGAAGAAGATCCTCCAAGTGAAGCAATTTGACATGTAGATTTTATAATTCTTCAAGGTCTTGAATAGATTTCATGATTTGATGGAGAATTCCATATTTGATCTTTAGTAGAAATGGATTTGAGATGTTAAAAACACTTGAAATTGTTGAGGAAATGGTTGGATAGCCCTTCGAGGTCATAAAATTCTGTCCTCATTAATAAGGGATTCATCCCCTATTTAGAGCAGTGAGGAGGAGTCAAAATATAGTATACAGGCCAGCGGTTGGTCTAGAACTTATTTACGGAAAATGCCATTGGCCAGCTGTATACACCTACTTACAGTTATCAATCAGAACCGAACGGTCCTCCCAGAACAGGCCGAGCGGTACCCTTTTCCTTACCAATGAAGCTGCCCATTTCTGAATCGTAACCGATCGGTTTTGCGCCTTCTTGACCAATCGGTATAGCGATAATTGATCATTGTGCATCACTTTAGGACTGACCGGCAGCTGCGGATGCTCTGGACTGACCAACTGTCTTGAAGGTTGATTGAGATAAGGAGTTTCTAGACCGATCGATTGTGCTAAGTGCGGATTTAACTGAGAAGCTTCCTGACCGATCATTTGAGTTGAATGCTAATTGAACTGGGGAGGTACCATACCGATCGGCTTATGTGAAACAGTAAGAAAGCACTTCCAAGCCTAGCCTTTTCTTTTGCTTTGATCTATCAATATGTACATGACTTTTAAGGAGTAAACATTTGCCCCTCAAAATTTATAATTTCTTGTCCAAAGAATTATGAGCTCCAAATTAAAAGTTTTTTATGACATGTTGATGGGTCATGTACGAGGTGATTTATTTTGAGCTGGTACGATATCAATGGGCGATCAGTTTGGCTGATGCATTGGGTGGTCCGTCAGCTAGAGTAAATCAAGTAAGATGGGCTTTCACGAACCGAATGACCCATTCAAGATTTGCCAATGTATTACTCCCTTAGCCCCTTTTTCTTTTCCACTTTTCACGTTTTATCTTCCAAAAACATTCGATTGCTGCCGCATCTTCCTGAAATCACCTCGTATTACAACTTGCTCCGCCCCAACAAATTCTTGCCCCGTCTCGACCGAGCGCCCATCAATGATTTGAATCCATCGTCAGCTTTGATCGTCCTAGCAGTTACGAATCAATTTCAGGTATCTCTCCAAACTCGAAGCTGAGTTAAATGTTTTGATACCTTTTTAATGCTTTATTATGGGCCAGAAATTGGTTGTGTGTTGAAATGAGGAAGTTAAGCATCGTGATTCCAATTTATGGCCGAGTTGGTCTTGAGATGCTACTTTGACTATTGTAATTTGGGGTAGAATTTGTGGTCTCTTTTATCGAAATGATTTGGAATAGGATTAACATTATTAGCGAGTGATCCGAATAACATAGAAGCATTAAACCTATGTTTGTGAACATACGCATATAAGCTGTTTGTGAACAGACGCATATAAGCTATTTGTGAAAATGTTTGATCCAAGAATTTTGAACTTAGCATGTATTTTCTTTTCCGTTGTGAATCCGTATGTAACCATTTTGAATATAATCCTCTTTATTGAAAAAATTGCAAGACTCATGTTGATAGCACTTGTGTGTATTATTCTTGTTATTGAAGTCGAAATTGTACACCATCTTATTTGTTGATGAATTATGGTGATGCTCGAAAGTATGTTGGACAATGTTCGGCTCTACTAGTTGCACTAGTACTGGCTATAGTCACACTTGGTTACAGATTAGAGAGTGTTAGGGAATTTCAAAATTACATGGGATGGTACCGATCAGTCGGTGTTTGTTTTATTCCTCGTGGGATTGATTGCACTAATCGATCAATCCCTGTCACCGGTCGGTCAATACTGAATATTTGGAGTATTGACTATACCGATCGGTTAGTCTTACACACTGACCATCCAATATCATGTGCCCTACTGACCGGTTATTGTTGCTTTCTATAGGTTAACATCATAACCATGTACCATCTCGGTCAACTGGAATTACTCACCGATCGATTAATACTATGCATTCTACCGATCAGTTAGGATTACCTGCCGATCAGTTAGATCCATGCACCATATCGGTCGGTTAGTTCACTGATTGACTAGTTTTTCATAATGTTCAATCAATACCATGCATCATACCGATCGGTTAGCGTTACACAACGATCAGTTAGTATCATGCACCATACCGATCATTTTGTGATACACACCGATCGGCTAATGGTAAATGTTGTCCCAATGACTTCTCTTAATCAGTGATTTTCCTTAGAAGGTGCATATTACCACTTACCTTTATTTACCCTGCAACAACATATTTGTTTTTGGGCCATTTATACTCTACCACTGACTGTCCGCGTCAGTAACAAGTTAGTGATTTTTTTAAAGAGTTTATACATACATTTACAACCTATTTGAATGTTTTGTTTATGCTAAAGCGATTTATTTTTAGTTTAATCACACACTTATCACACAAATTTAAATATTCAACTTTAAGTTTGTATTAGAGATAGGGATTGATCGATCAGTTGCCGATTTCAAACCCCACTTTCATGTTGCTACGTACAACATCTCATATTTCAAGAAAGAGTACACTTATCTTTGTAGAATGATAACCCAAAAAAAGTCGCGTGAACAACCCGAGGGAATATTTGAGCCCACTCAGGTTGGATCTTTCGCTCAGACTGTAATGGCTAAAGCCCCTAGATTTGTGATTACTCAAGAATTCCTAACGCCAAAACCTCTTACCATAGCGCCTAATGAAAGGAAGTCGATGAAACTCTCCGAACGCGCATATAAGAGCATATGTGCTCAGTTTAGGATTTCAGAAGATGATGCTAAACTTCTAGAGAAAATGAATTCGCTGATTCCCCACCTCCAGGATTTGTTGTCGTTAATTGACAGATGTTAGTGATGGGAGTTGCCCCTCCTTTTATTCCTTTCTTAAAAATGGTTCTTAAACGCTTAGTCGTTTCCCCCATGCTGTTACACCCGAATGGTCATGCCATTTTAATCGGTTTATATGTGCTTTTCATGAGGGTTAAGTAACGTTTGCCCACTTTCCAAGAGATTTGTTTTCTGTATGCCTTTAAAAGAGCCTAGTACCAATTCTATTTATGGAAGTGAGGCATTCCAAGATCACCACAGACTTATTGGAAAGCATCAAAGGGTTTAAAGAAAATTACTACTTCATCCAGTGCCTTGACAGATTCTATGGCAGATGGATGGAAGGCGGTAAAGGTTTACTTGTTTGAAGCTCTTCCATTTCTTTTTACGTTTAAGTCTTGGAATTTACATTCTTTATCTGTTATGCAGAAATTCCATCTGTCGACCAAGATGTTGCTGTGGATGAGGATTTAATTGATACTCTACGAGCTATTGACGAGAAGGACAGAAGTAGAAATTTTTTTATCATAGAGGATTTTCTCCGTCAATACGACTTGCTTGATCCTTCTTGTAATCTTAAATTAGATTTTACTTTTAGAGGAGAGGTTACGGCGAAATCCCCTGCCAAAAAAGTTTCTTTAAAGAAATGTTCGGATGTTGCGGGTAGCAACAAAATGCCTCCAATACACTAATTGACCTCCGTTAAGGAGGGGAATTCTGAACATCACAAGGATGAAAGCGAATAGGTTGAGAGAAATGACAAAGGAGGCAACGGTTCAGAGTCTGCACATGAAACTGAACATACTGGGGAAGGTGAAACCGCACTAGAGATCGACCCAAATACTGAAACGCCGACTGAGGACCCTTCTGTTCAAAATATAACAGAGGAAGGTTCCACAGGTACCTTTGATAACTTAGGGGATCTTAATTCAGCTAAGTACCTTATCTAGGGCGACACCGTTACCCAGCCTCTTCATTCTCAAAATACAATTACAGCAGTTAGTATAATAGAGGCTCATGTTTCTATGCCAAGAAAGTTGCTAAAATCTCTAGGAAATTCTTCAGAACCAACTAGAAAAATGGTTCGTTAATAGTAGCACTTTAGAAAACATGTCCAACACGCATTTATTTTTAAGATTCCTTTACAGCTTTTGCAACTTGCCCGAGTACTTTGTAGTCTAAGTACTGAAAATCCTCTTTATCTTGTTTCAGGTTCAGACATGCATGGGAAACACTTGTCATATTTTAGGAAGAAAAGTAAAGCATACAATCTGAAGTATCTGTTACAATCTGACCCTTCGCGACCACCACATCACTCCAAACAGTCTCACCCTCCCCTTCCTCCTAAGTCTTCTCACAAGCCTTCACACGTATCGGAATTGGGCTTGACTGATGAGAAAAGGCAGAAGATACATGAGGAAGAAGAAGAGGAAAGAAGAAGACGTTCCTGTCTTAGGGAAGATACTCTCGATGAAGAGGGTCGAGGGAAGAAACGAGGGAAAGACGATCAAGGGAAAGGTTGCTAAGAGCCAACTCGACACTGCTAAGATCCAACTCAACACAAAGCTAAGCATGGACAGGGACATTGTTAAGAAAAAGCTACGCAAATGGAATAAATTTGGCAAAGATCTCCCAAAGCGTAATGAAATTAACCTTGCTAAGATCACAGCTTTGGAGAGTGATAAAGCCAAGTGGGGGGAAGTCTTAGATTCTTGTGATGCTACAATCGCCTCTCTCACTAAAAGAATTACAGAACTGATGGGATTGGATACCAAGAATAAGAAACTCAGAGAAGAACTTGAAGATGCCAAACAAAAGGAAAAGGAAGCTCTAACTGGCAAAAGTAATGCTAAAGCTACATTGTCTGTGGAAAAAGATTTTCTAAACAATATCAGGATGAAGCTGCCCAGCTTAGAGAAACCATCAATTATTTAAAAGCTTCCAATCATATGTTGACGGCTAAGGTTTAATCTATTGAGAAGGATAAGAGGACTGCTAAAGAAACCCTTAAAAAGGCTATAGACGAAGCTGATGCTGCCATATCTTGGTTTTATGTCTTTAGTGTCATGAGCCGTGGGAGTTTACACTACTTATGGGACACTTTTCCTACTACCTTGGCGCTCATTTAGGAACGAGTACTTGAAATTAATGGCAGCGATTGTAACGAAGACGATCTTATCAATGAACTTTTAGATGACAAGTCCAAGAAGTCTCTAGCTGAAGGAAAAGCTCAGTTAGCGAATGATAGGGCCGGTGCTTCCGGAGGGAAGGTTCAGTGTCTAGCTGACATTGATCCTCCCGTCAATCCTACAACTATCGTAGCTTCTAGTTCACAGATTCATGTGAATGCTCCTGTTACTACAATAGAGAAAGACGTAGGCACTAAAGAGCACATTGTTACAGAGAAAGTTACAGAGGAGCATGATGGAGATGATGAAGGTGATGACGAAAACATAGTTAATTAGAGAATTGAGCAGAGAGATGTCCAGGAAAACCTTCTAGATGCAGGTGAAATCGAAATTGACTATACTGTGTCATACTTAGAATCCATTTTTTGATTTGCCTAGGTCTCTTGCCTCTTATGCTTATTGCTTCCATAATGTAGGTTTAATTTCACCCCTATCTTCTCCCGTTGTAGGCAAGGCAATGACACTTGAAGCTTCTATAATTGACTCACCCCTGATGACTATTCCTCTTGCTTATGTTATCACTCCCCCCTTCCTATAGTAACACATCCTCGTTTGTCATTATAGTTCCCGGACCACAGGATGCTAAAAGTGGTGCACTCTCTGACTTAGAGGATGTCGATTACACTCTTAGTGATGATCCTGTAGCCACAGAAAAAGATGAAAGCCCAAAAGATGCTACTAAGGGTAAAGGAAAGAAAGCTGCCAAGTCCTCATCATCTATAAAGTGCGAAAAGAAGAAGAAGCGTGCTATTCAGAATACAGAAGCTATCACTTTGTCTTCTTAAGAAAACCCAAGTGACATGGCAGAGACTCCTCCTCCTCCTCTTAACAGACCAACTTTAAGGTCAGGTGATAGAAAGAAGTAGTGCTTGGTACCAGCTTATTTTGCTTCTTGATTAATTCTGCTTTATATGTTGTATTCAGATCGTTGTTCATCACTTTGTGACATGTGATTCTGCTATCTGGTTTTGTGTTGCTGAAATGAAACTATGTTCTGTGTTGTACTTAAGCTTTTACTTTTAGCTTTGTTGTATCTTCTTGTTTCGCATTCCACGCTTGTTTTCTTTTCATGTTCAAAGCAAGAATTTTATGCTACAAGTTGCAATGTTCGGTATTATCATGACCTCGTACCACATTTTGTAAATTGGTTTTTCAGTTGTAGCCATGAATCATTATTGGATGGATTTATCTGACCAATTTTACTGAATTTCCTTGACTATAATTGAGGCAAATTTAAGACTTCTTTTCTATGAATAGCCACCCTTGTGGTTGTCACAATATTGAAGTTCTTCGGTTTGCCTTAGCCATTTCAGGGTTCAGCTTTATTGGTCAAAGTAATCCTTGCATGTGCCAAACCTTCAGTGTGAAGTTGTAATGGACTTATGGTATATTTTAAGCAAGCATTCTGGAATTTCCATAATGCGGTGGTAATGCCCCCATAACAGAATCTGTTACGAACTTTAAAGTTCGGGTATGCCATTAATGATCGATTATATTTGGAATTCCCTGGCCATGTGTTTTACCATTTCTTGATTTGCTCGTGACCTGAGGGTTCCTAGTTTAATCGACAAAGCTCATATCTTTTCATAAAGAGAAATCTTTGCTACTGTGCCCCTGATTGAGAGGTCTTGTAACATGTGCCTTCATAGAGGTCTTTTGTAAACCCGTTATTCGTTGTGGCTAAACAATTTAGCCACTTGTAGAATTTGTAGGGCGCCGTCGAAAAGGCCTTTGGGTCCGTCATTTACCGAATTTAAAAGATTCAGCTTATGGTCGGATGACCCCAAAGAGGTTTTTTTGAATCCTTAGGTTTACCATAATCGATCCACGTATTAATGGGACTGACGATCGACCTGGTGCCCATCGGGGAGGTCTTTGGTTTAAAAGCCCAGCGTTTGTCATAGTCGGGCCATGTATCAATGGCACCGGTGATCGACTAGGTGTCCCTCGGGGAGGTCTTTAGTTCAAAGGCCAAGTATTTGTCACAGTCGGACCATGTATCAATGGCACTGACGATTAACTGGGTGCCCCTCGGGGAGGTCTTTTGTTCAAAGGAACAGTATTTGCCGCAGTAAGTCCATGTATCAATGGCACTGACGATTAACTGGGTGCCCCTCGGGGAGGTCTTTGGTTTAGAGTTGTATCGTTTCATGAGGTGGACGCTTGTTCATTCATCGGGTTTTATCACGGTTTGTTGGAACTAGGGTCCTGGTCCTTGCAATTAAGAAGGTGCTCCTTTAGTGAAATTCACAACTTCATTTGTAGTTTGAACGCTGCATCATTTGACCGTTGAATTCCTGGTGTTCCTTATTCGCAATGTTGTGCTCCACACCTTCGTATTTGCTATGAATGATGTTTCGAGTACTGAGCAGTGGGCATTTGAGCTATCCCATCAGGATGTGCTGCAATGGTCACCAGGATTCATTAGGTCATAGATGCATCAACGTTATCTCAGGGGACCTGCAATCAAAATCGAATTTAAGCAACTTGTAAAGAAGAGTTTGCAAATGTACGATTTAGGCAAGTACAACAATTTCTTTCATTAATATGTACAAAGCTTTAGTCAATGTTTCATGGTATTTAGAATGCATGATGTTTATAACTTGTAAAGTGAAAGAACAATTAAATGAAGTAACGACGAAGATGTATGCTATTCCATGCTCTCAAAAGTCGGATGCCATCCGTCGTTTTTAACTCGAATGTGCCATCTGAGAAATTTTGGCTTATCATATACGACCCTTCCTAGTTGGGTCCAAACACTCCAGTTCCGGTCATAATTCTTTTTAGAACAAGGTCCCCAACTTGGAAGATTCTCCGTTTTACGTTGGCATTAAAGTGGCGGGCTATTCTTCTCTGATGTGCTACGATTCTGAGTTCTGCTTCTTTCCTTTTTTTCTTCGAGTAGGTCAAGCGCTTCGAGTTGCAGCTTCTCATTCTCTCTTTGGTTGAAGTGGATTCTTTGGGGAGTAGGAACTTCGAGCTCCACTGGAATCATAGCCTCAAATCCAAATGCAAGTGAAAACGGAGTGTGCCCAGTCGCAGTTTTATGAGTTGTACGATATGCCCATAGTGCAAGAGGAAGCTCCTATACCCAACCACCTTTTTCTTTTTCAGGATGCTTCTTGATGGATGACTTCAAAATTTTGTTGATTGCTTCGACTTGCCCGTTGGCCTGCGGATGAGCGACGGCTGCAAAATTCTTCTTAATCCATTATTTATCACAGAAATCTAGGAATTCAATGCTCTCGAATTATGTTCCATTATCGATGATAATTTTTTGAAGGACCCCAAATCGGTAAATAATGTTCTTAAAAACAAAGTTGATTATCTTCTTCGAGGTAATAATTGCTAACGGTTCAGCTTCGGCCCATTTAGTGAAATAATCCACTGTCATGATTGCATATTTCATGCTTGACTTGGCTGTAGGCAATGCTCCAATTAAATCTATGCCCCAGACGGCAAATGGCCATGGGCTAACCATTTGAGTCAATTCTGTGGGAGATGCTCTTGGAATCTTCGCAAATCTTTATCATTTATCATATTTCTTGACATAGGTCATTGCGTCCAGGTTTATGTTTGGCCAAAAGTAGTCATATTGCAAAATTTTCTTGGCAAGTGTTTGACTACATGTGTGCCCTCTATATTCTCCTTCATGTAATTCTGCCAAGATTGCTTTGGACTCCTCGTTGGTTACACATCGCAGCTGTGGCATGGAGAACCCTCACCTATATAACCTCCCATCTTGGATAAGGTATAATGGTGCTTTATGCAATATCTTCCTTTGCTTTTTCGGCTCTTTTGGAAGTGTTCCATTGAGGATATACTCCTTGATTGGGGTCATCCAGGACATGGGTACTTCAATAGTCTCCATAATCCAGTCAACATCCGCTTCTTCAATGGTAGGAGTTGAAAGGACTTCGACGAGAATTAAACCTAGCAACTGCGCATCTTAGGAACTGGCATACTTGGTGAGAGAATCTGCTTTTGAATTTTCTTCCCTGGGGATGTGAGATATAGTGTAGTAGTCAAGGTCGTTAAGAAGTTCAAAACTTTGGTAAGATAAGAAGGAAGATTTCCAAGTTTAGTCTAGAGTTCCTTTAGGACTTGACATACCACCAGCTCTAAGTCACTGAGAATTTGTAAAGTATTCATATATAATTCTTTGGGAAATTTTAGACCTGCGATTAATGCTTCATATTTGGCCTCATTGTTGGTTGATGAGAACTCCAATCTTAAAGCATAGCATAAGGAATGGCCCTCTGGAGTTTCTAGGATAATTCTGGCTCCTGAACAATAACCATTTCTGGATAGATCGATGTATTCCAACTAGCCACCATCTCCGTTGGTTCTTCCATTTCTTCTCCCCTATCCATGAACTCGACGATGAAATTTGCTAAAGCCTGCCCATTAATAGCTATTCGAGGGTGATAAGTGATGTCATATTAACTAAGCTTTATGTTCCACTTCAATAAAATTCCTGAACTTTCTGGGCGAAAGAGAACTTGTCTTAGCGGTTGATCTGTAACACCCCGTATTTCTAACAACAGTGATGTTCATAAATTAATGAATAATTAATCTCAGACGTGAGAATTAAGGGAAACAGGTTTCACTTTGCGTTTGTCTCGGAAAAATACGCGAAATAGAGTCTGAAATTTCGTGAATCGGAGTCTGTATGACTGAGATATGGCCTTTAGAAGTTTCACGAAAAATTAGAAAACGAAACAGATTTCAAAAATGCAGAATATGGGCTAGGCGGGAAAATTAATTCCCGCCCAGACCAGGTCGACCTGGGAGTCGACCTGGGGGTCGACCTTCCCACCAGGTCGACATGGGTGTCGACCCTAGTGTCGACCTGGGGGTCGACCTTCCTGGTCGAGCCCAGGTGACCTGGGTGCACTGATTTGGGATCTGGGCTTTGTTTTGGTGGCTAGTGACGAGATCTGACGGCTCTAATCTGATTTAGGGTTAATCTAATGGCCTAAAACACTTAACTAATCTATAAATACACCCTAAGACTACCCTAATTCATACTAAAATTGGAGACAACGTCGTTATGCCGTCAAAATGCAACTAGAAGGAGCCACCAACAAATTAAAGAGGAAGATAGCTTCTCAAATCAACTTCTAATCAACTCTAGCAACTTAATCTTCTTCATAGAAGTGCTAATCAACAAGTTGTGAGTTTCTATGCCTTTAGCAAGCAATTGCTAAACTAATTATGATAGGATATAATGAGGTTATGGTTGTGAATGTGGATCAATGCAAGTATGTTATCATATGCTATGTGTTCATGATGCTAGTTATGCAAGTTTTATGCTATATGTTCATGATGCTAGTTATGCAAGTTTTATGCTATATGTTCATGATGCTAGTATGCAAATCACTATGATAAACATTGATCCATTATGACACCATGTTATGCAAGTTTGGTGTTTGATTATATGCAAGTTCATATATGACATGTTATGCAAGTTTGGTGTTTGATTATATGCATGTTCATATATGACATGTTATGCAAGTTTGGTGTTTGATTATATGCAAGTTCATATATGACATGTTATGCAAGTTTGGTGTTTGATTATATGCAAGTAACATGTGCAAGTTTACACCTTTGTATGATATGCATACATATGCAAGTTTACCCCTTTGTATGTCATGCATATATGTGCATGTTTACCCCTTTTTATGATATGAGTAACATATGCAAGTTCATCCCTTTTTAAACCTATGACATGTATGCAAGTTTATCCCTTTATGATAGGTCTATGACATGAACATCTATGCAAGTTACCCTCTTTATGACATATGTGATTCATGCAAGTTTGGGTTGGTTATTTATGCTAGTTGGGTTTGATGCTATGGTCATATATGCAAGTTGACACCTTTAAAACCCATGATGATGCTAATGTTATAGTAGAACCCATTGCATTTGTGATGAATCTTCCCTTTTAATTATGTCATGGTAGCGTATTACGTGGGGAACGATGGGGTTAATATTCATGTTAACAAAATTGTGGTTAAATTGGTATGATGTTGCATACCATAAGTGGATGGACATAATTGAGTCAATTATGTACATCATTAAATTGGAATTAATTAGGGAAAATTAATTCAAAATATGGGGGTGATTAATTAGGTGTAATTAATCGACTAAGACACGAGGTTGGACCCTTTTGTAGCATAAGACTGCCCGGACCCGACCGGCAAATCCAGCGGCTACAAATGATGGGCCCAATGTGAGAGGTCTTAGGCATAAACTAAATACGTGACAAGTGTAAAGACACGAGGTTAGACTCGGTTATGGCGTAAGGCTGCCCGGACCCGACCGACAAATCCAGCTGCCATAAAAGATAGTCTAATGTGAGAGGTCTTTGCAAAGATTACGGTATTAATCAATTAAGAAACACTTAACCAAATAAGCATGTAGTGGGACATGAGGGATTAAGTGGGTGCCTTGGGTGGCATGGGGAAAATCAAGTAAGTGCCTTGGGTGGCATGTGGAAATCTAGTGGGTTGCCTTGGGTGGCAATAGAAAATACGATTAGAATACTTAACTAAGTGGAAACATGTAATTAAACATGATTAAAGGGTTAAGTCGGATGCACTAGAAAAGGGACAAGCTTAGGTGGGTAACTTGTGGGGGCCCATTTCAACCAGTAACCCATATGTATCTTTGTGGGCTCGACCCATGTCGAGGACGGGACACGCGTACTGGGCTTGACTATAAGAGGCCAAAAACGGGTTAGCGGTGGCAACGCAAGTCCAACGGGTTTCATATGCGTGTGTGGACCCGGGCTGGTAGGTAAGACGTTGTTGCATCATGTAGGTATAAGCCGTGCAACATTGGTTGTATCGGATTGCCACTTTGGGGAGTGATACACCCCACTGTGGGGCCAGCACGGGTATCTACGTTAGGAAGCCAATCGCTTGGGAAGTAGTGGGTACACCTAGTGGAGATAGGGGCAGACGACACCTATGTGGTCAGCTAGGGGTACACGAAACTACTAGTTATATTTTCTAAGTCCATGGGTGGGATCAACCTTTAAGTTAGGAGTGACTGGTGTGGTGCAATGCAGTAATTACCCTTGGGTGCGTAGATGCGTCTTTACCAATATCTTAGTTCTTCCTATGTCTAGTTGGCTGCTTAGTGTAGTCATTTATCCCCAGTCGTTACCGTACCAAGTTTATATCATACCATAATTACTTTAATGATTGTATTGTTAAAGTTATAGGGCTCACTTAGACTTATGTCTGACCCCGTTGTTTTTATCTTTTTTCCCCCCTCAGGTCCTCAGGTTGGGCCTAGTTCTAGTGGGCTTTGATCAGATTGCTTTATCTATCTTTTGGAGCTTGGACCGTTGATGTAAAGCTCAGCTTATCTTTTCTATTATGGCTATTAGTTATGTAGTGGGATTATGTACTTATGTTTTATCAAGATGGATATTTTGTACTTGACTCTTGTTGGTTTTTGGTATGTACCAAACATGTTTACCTTCTGCTGCAATGAAATGATGTTTTAAATTTCAAGTATTACTTATATCTGTCTTGTTGTAATTTTTCTGTTCTGTATTCACTTAAAATACTCCACCGAAGTTAAGGCATTCCCTTAGTGAGTGACCTTAGCGGGTATGGGGTGTTACACGTGGTATCAGAGCATAAGGTTACCAGAACAGATAAAATTTAAAAAAAAAACTATTTTTCTAAGAACATTTTTGAAGGGGTGTTTTCAAAAACATGTCTTCTAAGAGAATTTTTTTTGAAAGAAAAGCATAATCCCCAATAGCCATATCTTTATCTTTCGAATTCTCCGTTTTGAATCTCTCATTTTTCGTTTCAGCATGGCTGAAGATCTTAACTTTCCAGAGGGTGTAGCGATACCAGTATGGTATAGGAGGTTGATGGAGGCTAGGGCCGCCACTGCGGGTCCAGCAAATGTTCCTCCGCCAATAGTTGCACCCGATCCTCCTCCTCCTCCTCCTCGAGCGGATACTTTTGCTAAGACTTGCAAGGAATTTAAGGCTATGGGAGGGAAACCTTTTCAAGGATCAGAAACTTTTGTGGAAGCTAGGGATTGGCTTAAGGAGGTGGAAGAATTGATAGAAATATTTGAGATGGAAGAAGGAAAGAAAGTCAAGTTAGCTGCTTGGTTAATGAAGGGAGAGGCCTCGTTCTGGTGGGAGGTCACTAATGGAGAATGCCTAGTTGACTCTTGGGCGGATTTCAGACAAAGGTTTGTGGCAAAGTTTCTCTCAAGGGCAGAAGAGAATCTGTATATGGAAAGGTTCTTGACACTAAAGCAAGGAAACTTATCAGTGAAGGAATATGTCAACAAGTTTAATCAGCTAGCAAGATTTGGCATAGACATGGTGAATACACCGGAGAAGAAGGCTTTGAGGTTCGTTAAAGGCTTGAATGAACCGACGCATGGATTGGCTATGACTCACATCCCTATGGGGGCCACCTTTGAGAAGCTAGTAGACATGGCACTTATGCATGAGGAAGAGAAGGGTGCCAATGCTAATAAGGCACCCGAGAAGAAAGGATATCAGAAGAGACCTCAACAGCAACAACAAAACAAGGGTGGGAAAGGCAACGGTGGCAAGGGAAAGAAGAAGTGCTTCAATTGCGGGACACCGGGCCACCTAAGCAAAGATTGTCGGAAGAAGAAGAAGATTGGCTGCTTCCACTGTGGCGAAGCAGGGCATCTAGTGAAAGACTGCCCAAAGAAGGGGCAGAGGACGGGATCTACCTCAGGAGGACAGGTGCAGGCTCTTATGGCACCAGGTCAGGCAAGGGGGCAAATTCAGGCTCTCGCAGTTCCATCGATTCAGGAAAGAGGTTAAACTATTTCCATTGAAAGTCTGGTTTTTCTGTTTGATCATCCTGTCCGTACTTTATTTGACTCTAGCGCATCGCATTCGTTTATCTCATCATCATTAGTTGAGTCACTGCACTTAGACACCAGTCTAGTAGATGATCCCTTAGTTGTCTCAAACCCAATTGGGAGCTCCACTTATTTGTCTATGATATGTTTGGGTTTGAGGATTTCTATACTTAGCGTTGAGTTTAGATGTGATGCTTTTGTTTTGGGCTTCACGGGCTATGGGTTAATTTGGGGCATGGACTGATTATCCAGTAATGGTGCCGTTCTTGATTGTGAAAGGAGAGTTGTTAGGCTCATGACCCGCTTGGTTAACACTCTCGACATCTCTTGTAATCCCATGGATTCTGTTATGCTAAGTTATCTTGAATCGCTTGACGCTTCGGTCGACAGTTTGCAATCTGTTAGAGTGGTCCGGGAATACTCGGATGTGTTTGAGGAGGTGAAGGGCTTACCTCCGAAGCAGGAGATTGACTTCCGAATATATCTGGTAGACAATGCTAAACCAGTATCTTTGCCAGTGCGCCACATGGCTCCTCGTGAGAGGAGGGAACTCCATAAGCAAGTAGGGGAGTTGCTTGAGAAGGGGTTCATAAGACGAAGTATATCGGAGTGGGGTGCTCCAGTGGTTTTTGCCACGAAGGCGGATGGGTCCCTCTGACTTTGTGTTGACTATAGAGAACTCAAAAATCTCACAAAGAATAATAGACACCCATTGCCGAGAATTGATGATCTTTTTGATCAGTTGGTTGGCGCCTCAGTGTTTTCACAGTTGGACTTAGCCACGGGGTTTCATCAGTTGAGAGTGGCTGAAGATAGCATAGACAAGACTGCCTTTAGGGCTCCGGATGGTTTCTATGAGTGGCTGGTGATGCCCTTTGGTTTGACGAACGCCCCTGCATACTTTGTTGATTTGATGAGTAGGGTGTTTAGGGAGTACCTTAATAAGTTCGTGGTGGTCTTTGTGGATGACATCTTGGTCTTTTCTAAGAGTGAAGAAGAGCATGCCCTACATCTTAGGGAAGTGTTGGAGACTCTTCGAGCGCATAGCCTTAAGGCTAAATTCTCTAAATGTCACTTCTGGAGGAAGGAAGTGCGGTTCTTAGGACACGTGGTCTCTAAGGAAGGGATAGCCGTGGATCCCGTGAAGGTAGTGTCCATCCAAGATTGGAAGGTTCCGAGGAATGCTACCGAGGTGAGGAGTTTCTTGGGGTTGGCTGGCTACTATAGGAAGTTTATCAAGGACTTCGCGAAGATATCAGCCCCATTAACTCGCTTGACAAAGAAGAACCTAGTCTTCACATGGGACGTAGATTGTGATGATGCGTTCCAACGGTTAAAGAGAGCTTTAACCACAGCTCCAGTCTTAGTGTTGCCAGATGGGAGTAAGCCATTTGTTGTTTATATCGATGCTTGTGGGAAAGGACTAGGCACAGTCTTAATGCAAGAGGGAAGGGTAATAGCCTATGGGGGAAGGCAGTTGAAAGTACATGAGAAAAATTACCCTACCCATGATCTAGAGCTGGCCGCTATTATTTTTGCACTTAAGTCTTGGCGCCATTATCTTCTTGGCGAGAGGTTCGAATTGTTCACTGACCACAAATCATTGAAGTACTTGTTTTCTCAGAAGGATTTGAACTTAAGACAGCAAAGGTGGATGGAGTTCTTAGCATCCTATGATTTCGAGATAGCGTATACCCCTGGCAAGGGTAACATGGTGGCGGACGCCTTAAGCAGAAAAAGGTTGTCTTTGAGTCCATTGTTCGTTGAACGACGAAGCTTGGAATTTATCTCGATGTTTGACTTCAGACCCTCCGTTGACTTTGTACCCGGTTTGCTAGCATCCATAGAGGTCAGACCTACTCTTTTGGGACGGATTGGTGAAGCACAACGGGACGACCCACAGTTGGTTGAGTTAGTAGAGAAGCTCATAAGGGGGGAGTCGTCCAGCCATTTGAGTAGGTACACCCTAGATGATAAGGGGTGGTTGCGTAGAGACGGTCGACTTTGTGTACCGCAAGACGAGGGTTTGAGGAAGGCTATACTTGAAGATGCACATCGTTCGAAGATGACCATTCATCCCGGTGGGGACAAGTTGTACCAAGACATGAAGCGATTTTTCTTTTGGGCCGGTATGAAGAAAGATGTGGCCGAGTATGTCGCTAGATGCTTGGTATGCCAACAAGTGAAAGCGGAGCAAAAGAAACCCGGTGGGTTGCTTCACCCATTGGAGGTTCCGCAATGGAATTGGGATAGCGTCTCGATGAATTTTATTGATGGGTTACCGAGATCGAGGAAGGGTAATACGGGAATTTGGGTTGTGGTAGACAGACTTACTAAGAGTGCCCATTTCATACCCGTGAAGAGTAAGAGGACTGCTCCATGGCTAGCTTCAGTTTACCTTCGAGAGATAGTTCGGTTGCATGGTGTAACTTCTGGCATAGTGAGTGATCGAGATCCTATCTTCACTAGCGAATTTTGGAAGAGTTTGCAAGAGGCAGTAGGGACTCAGTTGTGTTTGACACCGCATATCATCCTCAGACGGACGACCAGACCGAGAGGGTGAATCATATTCTAGAAGACCTTTTGAGGCTATGTATCTTAGATTTTGGAGGTACATGGGAAGAGCATCTTCCATTGGTGGAGTTCGCGTATAACAACAGCTTTCAGTCTAGTATTGGCATGGCTCCTTTCGAAGCTCTTTATGGAAGGCCTTGTCGGTCCCCTACATGTTGGTGGGAATATACGGATAAGATCTTGCTTGGGCCTGATATGGTTAGAGAGACTTCGGAAAAGATTGATTTGATTAGAAGAAGGATGAAAGCGGCGCAAGACAGACAGAAATCCTACGCAGATAAGAGGAGGACGGATCTTGAGTTTAATGTTGGGGACATGGTCTTTGTCAAAGTATCTCCATTACGGAATGTTGTTCGCTTTGGGTCCGTTGGGAAGTTAGCACCAAGGTTTGTAGGACCGTTTCCTATTAAGGAAAGGATTGGACAGATGGCATATAGAGTGGATTTGCCTGAGAGACTTAGTGGTGTACATGACGTATTCCATGTGTCACATTTGAGGAAGTGCCTACATGAGACCGCAGAGGTGGTAGAGCCGAGCTTGCTTAAAGAAGTGGAGGTAGAGCATGATGCGACGATTCGACGAGCTCCTACTCGCATCCTTGGGTCAGAGATTAGGAAGTTGAGAAACAGAGAGGTTCAACTAGTCAAAGTGCAATGGGGAGATGATGAAAGCAACGCTACCTGGGAGACAGAAGCGAAGATGCGTTCACTGTACCCATTTCTTTTTTAGGGTATGTCTTTTAACTTCTCCTTTATCGTTTGTCTAGTACTTATCTTATCTTTAGTATGTCCTCTCATTAGTACCTTTGACCTTTAGATTTGGTAAACCTATGGTTGAAACATGTGTTTGAGACATGTTATGATTGATGGATGCGTGTGGATGCAAGTGTTTGCTAGTGGTTGCTCGTGAATGCATATACACACACTTTAGACACTAGATCGGCTCAGTCACTTCATGTTGCATATTGCATATAACTGTGTGTAGGTAGCTATATTAATGGATGTATAATGGTTGTGTTATCATATGGATGATTCATTTTGGTGTATGGTTGTGCACACATGTAGAAATATTATGTGTCGATAGGGTTCTTTCGCATACATATTGGATGCATGGCACTATCATGGTTTGCATTAAGGAGGCCAACTGAATCAGTAGACCGCCTGATTTTGCATTAGATAGGGAACATATACACACACTTCTTGCATATGTTCATACAGCATTAGAAACTTTAAGGACAATGGATGCCCGTGTTTGATGGTTTAGTAGATGGTTGTTTGGTTGGTAGGATACGTTCTTCTTGACTTAGAGATTTCGGGGACGAAATCCTTTAAGTAGGGGAGAATGTAACACCTCGTATTTCTAACAACAGTGATGTTCATAAATTAATGAATAATTAATCTCAGACGTGAGAATTAAGGGAAACGGGTTTCGCGGTTGCGTTCGTCTCAGAAAAATACGCGAAATAGAGTCCGAAATTTCGTGAATCGGAGTCCGTATGACTGAGATATGGCCTTTAGAAGTTTCACGAAAAATCAGAAAACGAAACAGATTTCAAAAATGCAGAATATGGGCTAGGCGGAAAAATTCCCACCCAGACCAGGTCGACCTAGGAGTCGACCTGGGAGTCGACCTGGGGGTCGACCTGCCCACCAGGTCGACTTGGGTGTCGACCCTAGTGTCGACCTGGGGGTCGACCTCCCTGGTCGAGCCCAGGTGACCTGAGTGCACTAATTTGGGATCTGGGCTGTGTTTTGGTGGCTAGTGACGAGATCTGACGGCTCTAATCTGATTTAGGGTTAATCTAATGGCCTAAAACACTTAACTAATCTATAAATATACCATAAGACTACCCTAATTCATACTAAAATTGGAGACAACGTCGTTATGCCGTCAAAATGCAACTAGAAGGAGCCACCAACAAATTAAAGAGGAAGATAGCTTCTCAAATCAACTTCTAATCAACTCTAGTAACTTAATCTTCTTCATAGAAGTGCTAATCAACAAGTTATGAGTTTCTATGCCTTTAGCAAGCAATTACTAAACTAATTATGATAGGATATAATGAGGTTATGGTTGTGAATGTGGATCAATGCAAGTATGTTATCATATGCTATGTGTTCATGATGCTAGTTATGCAAGTTTTATGCTATATGTTCATGATGCTAGTTATGCAAGTTTTATGCTATATGTTCATGATGCTAGTATGCAAATCACTATGATAAACATTGATCCATTATGACACCATGTTATGCAAGTTTGGTATTTGATTATAAGCAAGTTCATATATGACATGTTATGCAAGTTTGGTGTTTGATTATATGCAAGTTCATATATGACATGTTATGCAAGTTTGGTGTTTGATTATATGCAAGTTCATATATGACATGTTATGCAAGTTTGGTGTTTGATTATATGCAAGTAACATGTGCAAGTTTACACCTTTGTATGATATGCATACATATGCAAGTTTACCCCTTTGTATGTCATGCATATATATGCATGTTTACCCCTTTTTATGATATGAGTAACATATGCAAGTTCATCCCTTTTTAGACCTATGACATGTATGCAAGTTTATCCCTTTATGATAGGTCTATGACATGAACATCTATGCAAGTTACCCTCTTTATGACATATGTGGTTCATGCAAGTTTGGGTTGGTTATTTATGCTAATTGGGTTTGATGCTATGGTCATATATGCAAGTTGACACCTTTAAAACCCATGATGATGCTAATGTTATAGTAGAACCCATTGCATTTGGGATGAATCTTCCCTTTTAAGTATGTCATGGTAGCGTATTACGTGGGGAACGATGGGGTTAATATTCATGTTAACAAAATTGTGGTGAAATTGGTATGATGTTGCATACCATAAGTGGATGGACATAATTGAGTCAATTATGTACATCATTAAATTGGAATTAATTAGGGAAAATTAATTTAAATATGGGGGTGATTAATTAGGTGTAATTAATCGACTAAGACACGAGGTTGGACCCTTTTGTAGCATAAGACTGCCCGGACCCGACCGGCAAATCCAGCGGCTACAAATGATGGGCCCAATGTGAGAGGTCTTAGGCATAAAATAAACACATGACAAGTGTAAAGACACGAGGTTAGACTCGGTTATGGCGTAAGGCAGCCCGGACCCGACCGGTAAATCCAGCTGCCATAAAAGATAGTCTAATGTGAGAGGTCTTTGCAAAGGTTACGGTCTTAATCAATTAAGAAACACTTAACCAAATAAGCATGTAGTGGGGCATGAGGGGTTAAGTGGGTGCCTTAGGTGGCATGGGGAAAATCAAGTAAGTGCCTTATGTGGCATGTGGAAATCTAGTGGGTTGCCTTGGGTGGCAATAGAAAATACGATTAGAATACTTAACCAAGTGGAAACATGTAATTAAACATGATTAAAGGGTTAAGTGGGATGCACTAGAAAAGGGACAAGCTTAGGTGGGTAGCTTGTGGGGGCCCATTTCAACCAGTAACCCATATGTATCTTTGTGGGCTCGACCCATGTCGAGGACGGGACACGCCTACTGGGCTTGACTATAAGAGGCCAAAAACGGGTTAGCGGCGGCAACGCAAGTCCAACGGGTTTCATATGCGTGTGTGGACCCGGGCTGGTAGGTAAGACGTTGTTGCATCGTGTAGGTATAAGTCGTGCACCATTGGTTGTATCGGATTTCAACTTTGGGAAGTGATACACCGCACTGTGGGGCTAGCACGGGTATCTACGTTAGGGAGCCGATCGCTTGGGAAGCAGTGGGTACAACTAGTGGAGATAGGTGCAGACGGCACCTATGTGGTCAGCTAGGGGTACACGAAACTACTAGTTATATTTTCTAAGTCCATGGGTGGGATTAACCTTTAAGTTAGGAGTGACTGGTGTGGTGCAGTGTAGTAATTACCCTTGGGTGGGTAGATGCGTCTTTACCGATATCTTAGTTCTTCCTATGTCTAGTTGGCTGCTTAGTGTAGTCATTTATCCCCAGTCGTTACCGTACCAAGTTTATATCATACCCTAATTACTTTAATGATTGTATTGTTAAAGTTATAGGGCTCACTCAGACTTATGTCTGACCCTGTTGTTTTTATCTTTTTTTCCCCCTTAGGTCCTCAGGTTGGGCCTAGTTCTAGTGGGCTTTGATCAGATTGCTTTATCTATCTTTTGGAGCTTGGACCGTAGATGTAAAGCTCAGCTTATCTTTTCTATTATGGCTATTAGTTATGTAGTGGGATTATGTACTTATGTTTTATCAAGATGGATATTTTGTACTTGACTCTTGTTGGTTTTTGGTATGTACCAAACTTGTTTACCTTCTGCTGCAATGAAATGATGTTTTAAATTTCAAGTATTACTTATATCTGTCTTGTTGTAATTTTTCTGTTCTATATTCACTTAAAATACTCCAACGAAGTTAAGGCATTCCCTTAGTGAGTGACCTTAGCGGGTATGGGGTGTTACATGATCGGTGAGAACCTTTATAGGTGGGATCGAAAATGCAGCCTTAATTTTTTTGAGGCAATGAGCAGACAATACGCAAGTTTTTCCAACTTCGAATAGTTTAGTTCTGTCCCAGCGAGCCTATTACTGATGTAGTAAACTGGCCATTGGACCTTGGCATCCTCCCGAACAAGCGCGGCGCTTAAGGTATGTGAAGAGACATCCAAATATAGGAATAGCTCCTCTCCATCTTTAGGCTTAGAGAACATCGGTGGTAATTCCATGTGCTTAATCAACTCTTCGAAAGCCATTTGACATTCAGGATTTCATTGGAAATATTTCTTCCCTTTCTTCAAAGCATCGAAGAGTGGAATACACCAATCCGTTGCATTAGAAACGAATCGGTTAAGTGAAGATACTTTCCCATTCAAGCTCTGAATCTCTTTATTTTTCCTTGGAGCACGCATTTCCCGCAAGCCTGTTTCTTGAGAAGGATTCGCCTTAATACCTCTGGCGTTGACCATGAATCCGAGAAACTTTCCTGATGCAACTCCAAATGAGCATTTAAGCGAAATGAGCTTCATTCCATATTTTCTGAGGATATGAAACATTTCAGCCAAGTTTTCAAGATGATCCTTTGCTTTCTTTGACTTTACCAGCATATCATCCACGTTGACTTCCATTGTGTTTCCTATTTGGGATTTGAACATGGAATTCACAAGGCGCTGGTATGTCACTCCTGCATTTTTTAGTCCGAACGACATTACTTCATAGCAATATAAGCCTCTGTCTATTATGAAACTTGTGTTCTCTTCATTTGGCTTATGCATCATAATCTCATTGTACCTAGAGTATGCATCCATAAAAGATAATAGCTCATGACCCACCGTCGCATCAACAAGTTGATCAATTCTAGGTAACGAGTAGTTGTCATTAGGACATGCCTTGTTGAGGTCCGAATAGTCTATGCACACTCTCCACTTGCCGTTGGACTTTCTAAGAAGAACTGGATTGGAAACCCAATCGAGATATATAGATTCTCGTATAAAGTTATTCTTGAATAACCTATCTACTTCTTCTTTTAATGCTATAGATCTTTCAAGTCCTTGAATTCTTCTTTTTGTTTTACAGGAGTTAAACTGGGATTAATATTCAAATTATGCACAATTACATCAGCTGATATTCCACACATATTGGAATGTGTCCAGGAGAAAACATCTAAATTTTCCTTTAGAAAAAAGATGAAATCTTTCTGTAGCTTTAAGCCCAACTTAGAACCTATTTTCAAGACTCGGTCGGGATCTTTATCATGCATTGGGATGGAGATTGTGGCTTCAGCTGGTGCTGCTCTATCTTCCCCCATGCTGGCTTTTCTTGGATCGATCTCCTTCTGAGATCCGCTATGCTCGCTAGTGTGAGGGCCCTACCTTAATTGCTGTAAGCGGAGGGAATGAATGTGGAGCGAAGGCTACACATCCTTCCTCACTTCTTTCTTCCTAGCTTCAGCAAGTTCCTCTATATAACATTCTCTCACTGCCTATTGGTCGCCTTTAATTACGTCGACTCTGTTTTCGGTAGAGAATTTCATTGTTAGGCACCATGGTGCCATTGTTATCCTAAAGACTACGAGGGTTGGTCTTCCAAGGAAGGCATTATATGCCGAAAGCTCATCGACTATGATGAAATCTTGCTTCATGGAAACTTTTTTTTCTCCTTCTCTGAGTTCAACAAGCAAGTTGATGATGCCAATTGGTTGAGTGGGTTGGCCTATGAACCCGTGAATCTTATCTTGGCAAGCCTTCATGTCATCCATGGAAAGGTTCATCCTATTGAATGCATTAATGAAAAGGACATTGACAGAGGCCCCGCTATCAATCAGGACTCTTCTGATTATGGTCGGACCCAAACCGATGGTAATCACCATTGGTATTAGAAATTCGTCTGAGTCTCTTTCTTTAAACACAATATCATCCCATATAGTGTTTGGCATCTTTGACGGAAAGGCTTCGTTCATGATCATGAGTTCTTCTTCTTTAGGAAGGTTCTTCATTGCATTAGTGTACTTCACAATGTCCCCCCAACTTCTTCCGGCTAGATGAGGCCCACCTGAAATGGTATTAATGATTAGTCTTAGAATGACATCGACCGGAGCGTTTTCATTCTGTCCAGGCTATCCCACAGATGTCCCTTGTCCTTGAGTAGTCTGAGTGTTCTGCGGGTTCTTTGTGTATTGCTGAAGTCTGTTCTTCCTTATCAATTTCTCTATATGGTTTTTCAAATGTGTACACTCATTTGTATTATGGCCCGGTTGGTTTCATAACCGGCAGAACCTTCCTGATTTTATCGTTGCATCACTAACCTTTGCTTGCTTCGGTGTTGGATATTCTTCGCTATCTTTTGTTGTCATGAATATGTTTTCTATAGTGTCGTTCAAAGGAGTCAATTCTGAATTTTTAAAGAAGTGAAATTTGTTGTTGGCTCGATCTTGTACGCTGCTTTCAGGAACATCCAGGGCAAAGGCCAGATCTTCATCCACACCTATATACTCCTCAGCTTTGTCAAATAGTTCCTTAAGTGTACTTAGCTTTTTCTTCTTAGTCCATCGTCCAAGCTTGGTCTTTTTATTTATGGCTCCCTTTAAAACCATTAAAGCCACACAAGGCTTATAATTCCCAACCTCAGCTGCGGTAGTGTTGAAGTGGGTGAGAAATGCTCGGATGGACTCTTCTGTCCATTGCTCAAGCTCATCCAACTCCATGACATCCCACAACTTCGTAGCTTGGAGTCTGAACTACTCTCTTAATAGCTTGGTCAAGGTAGCAAAACCATCTACAGACTTGGGTGGTAGGTTTGTGAACCAAAGTGAGGCCACCCTTTTAAGGTAAGTTGGAAAGTACAGGCATTTCAATTCGTCTGTGGCATGTGCTCCTTCCATATGTTGATTATTTTTGAACAAGAACACGTTGGGGTCACTAGTCCCATTGTAGGCTTGCACTATCGGAGGTTTGAAATTATTTGGGTATACAGCCATCTTGATCCTCTCCGTGAGTGGGATTTTGGTAGGAGCAAACCCCTACTCCTTCTCATAGTCTTGGTTCTTGAGCTTCTCTCCATGATTTTGCGGTCCACTTCCGATATGAACTCCTCTTCGTTGAACTGTCCACGGGGCGGACGCCATCTTCCTTGCCAGATGTTTGCCTAAAAAAATAGCCACGGTTCGTGTAACACCTCGTATTTTCTGAGAATATTAAAATAACAAAGTAAACAATAATTAATTTGAAAAGGAAGAAATAGGTGAAACGGGTTGCGCCATTGTGCTCATCTAGAAATTATGCTTGAGATAAAATCCGAGTTTGCGTAAATCGGACTCCGTATGAAGAAGATATCTTTAAATTAAATATTGCAGCAAAACATGAAAAAGAAGAATGAGAAATGAATAATGTTTAGCATTGTTCTAAGGTTTTTAAGCAAAAGACTTAGTAGCTCATTTGGTTAGAACATGTGACTTGCATACAAGAGGTACAGAGTTCGATCCCTGCCAGTGCCATATTTTTGTTTTAGGGGAATGGCTAAAAATTGGCTTAGTGTGAACGTAGTTCAAAACGTGGTTTAGTGCGAAAATGGTTAATTGGGAAGATAGATAAATAAAAATAAATAAGTATATATAGAATACATAAATATATATATATATATATATATATATATATGACGTGTATGCATCATGTGGTGCACGTGGTGCATTTTTTGTTGGTTAAGGATTGTCTTTTTACGTGGCCTTCTCTGATTGGCCTTGTGAAAAATTCCGAGGTGTTAGGGCTTATGTGTCATGCTATAATTGGCTGAGTGACATATTGCTTTAGCTGGATGGTTTTGATTGCTTCTAGGTTGATCTAACGGCTCTTATTTAATTAAAATTCTATATAAGAAACCTAAATCTAAAACCCTAAGCCAGACAAAAATATTTCTAAGAACGTCAAGCTATAAACACTCAACCTAGAGTAGCCGCCATTCCCATTCAACTAGAAATCAAGATAGAAGCAAGAATCAAATTAAATCAAATCTAATTCAACAAAGAGAATTCAACGTCTACAATAAAGGAGAGCTATCCAAATTCAGAATATAGATACTTGAACACAAGACTAGTCTCCTTTTTGTAAGTCCAGTTATCATTTAGACTTAAATGATATTAGAATCGTGACTAAATAAACGGATGTAGAACATCGCCTAATGTAAATCTATGCCTATCCTTTTTGTTAAAACTGAATTGATTGAGACTATGATTCTTATCATGCTAAATGGTGATCATGTTGTATGCAATTTGATGATAAATGTTAAATGCTTGGCAATGAATCCATATGTGGTGTAATTTGGCAATGACATATTATGTTGTGTATTTTGGTGATGACATAAATTGGCGATGACATATTATAATATGGCGATGGAATATCATATTGTGTAATTTGGCAATGACATACCATATTGTACAATTTGGTGATGACATTTCAAGTTGTATGATTTGGTAATGACACTTATATGTTGTATGACAATTTGGGGATTTTGCTATGTTCAACCATGTTCACATATATGATCCAAAACTACATGTTAATATGATTAGGTTCATGTTAGATTTGATCCAACTGATTTGCAAGTTCGCAACTATATGTCTTATTTTAAGTTTATGTAGTTTTATGTGAAATCCCTATTTCATGATTCATGTTGAATAGATCTAAATTTGCGAGTTCATAATTAAATGTATATTGTTCTATGCCAAATTCATATGACACATGTGTAGTTAGATCCATATTTTTACGATGTTGGAATTATTACATGTTCCTCTTTTTCCCCTTTTGTGTATAAGGTTAGGCTATGTATCGATCCTAACATTTTATGTGATTTGTGCGAACATTTAACGGGGGTAACGTTGGGGAAAAACATGAAATTACATATAATTGGCATATTTGGATTATAAACATGTAAATTTTGTATGGCATAAAAGTGGTATAAATTTTTATAACTAAAATTATGAGCTTGATTTAGAGGGAAAGTGGGCAATGACAATAAATTGTTGATAATTTACATAAAAGGATAAATATGTAAATGTAGTAAAAGACGAATATGCCTAACCCGAGGTTAGATTGAGTTACGGTATAAGACTGCCCGGAAACGCCCGACAAATCTAGCAACCATAACAATATAGATCTAATGTGAGAGGTTAGTGCATTGAGCCCAAAATAACCCGAGGTTAGACTGAGTTACGGTGTAAAACTGCCCGAAACCGACCGGCACATCCAGTGACCGTAACAATACATGTCTAATGTGAGTGGTTGGTGCTTTAATAAAAGAAATAAAGCTAAGACAGGAATGATAGGGTTAAGCTAATTAAGGTAACATTTAATCAATACACCATGTTCATTAGACAAGTGGGTGAGATTAAGCAAATTTAGAACACTTAACCGTTATAACATGTTAATTAGACAAGTGGGTGAGGTTAAGTAAATTTAGAACACTTAATCATTACATGTTAATTAGACAAGTGGGTGAGGTTAAGTAAATTTAGAACACTTAATCATTACATGTTAATTAGACAAGTGGGTGAGGTTAAGTAAATTTAGAAATAGTTAACCAATATAAGTTGATTGGTGGTAAGGTTAAGTTAAAACAAGAGGGCAACACTTAACCAATATAACTTGATTTGTGATATAGCTTGATTTGTGGTAAGGTTAAGTTAAAACAAGAGGGCAACACTTAACCAATATAACTTGATTTGTGGTAGGGTTAAGTTAACACAAGAAGGTAACACTTAACCAAAGTAACATGACACGTAGGTGTGTTTTAAGTTAACTTGAATTGATTGATGACACTTAACCAATACAACAAGATGAATACGTGGGGTTAAGTTAACACGAAACACTTGACCAATATAACTTGATGGACGAACGGGGTTAAGTTAATAGGAAACACTTAACCAATCCAACATGATAAGTAAGGAGGGTCAAGTTAATAAGAAATTCTTAACCAACATGACATGATGAATGAGTGGGTTAAGTTAACATGAACGGACAACACTTAACCAATATGACGTAATGTGCGGGAGGGTAAAGTACATATCGGGTTGGTGGGTAATATTAGTAAATATAGGCCCACAAAACTTAACCAGTAGGAAACCCTAGTAACGGGGACCCATTTCAGCAGTAAACCACATAGATGTATCATGGTACCCTGAAACTAGGCAGGGTGGGGCACGATTACTGGGCTGATTATAAGCGGCCAAAACAGCGGCAGGAGGTACGTCAGTGTAGGTTCCGACGGTTTACGGGCGTGCACGTACTCCGGAGTGGGAAAAAGCAGGCACTGTGTACCAGTAGTTATACACTGTGCATCTTGAATTGTGTCGGGTCACTATCATAAGGATTGATACACCTTATGGTGGGACCAACACAGGGTATCTACACGCAAGAGAGGGCCGATTGACACAGACACATGGAACTTTAATACGAGTAGGGAGCTGATCGATAGGGTAGTAAGGGTACATCTAACATCTTCATGGTAATTAGGCTGATTGAGGTAAGATCCTCATACTAGATGTACACCTGAAGGCTACCACAATTGCGGGGATTGGGATCACGTTGTAATATTATCATTTTATACAGATTACTAATTGGGACACTAGTTAGGTGGTGCAGAGAGAGATATAAAATCGGATTAACAAGGTAGTAGCAAAGTAGAGAAAGAGTAGGAACGCATTCAGTTTATCTTGCCTTATCATACCTTATGCTTATCCTATGTTACCTTATTTCTTCGTTGTTGTCCTGCATCCAGTTTATTCATGTCATGGTTCTCTTACAATTTTATATGCTGAATAATCACTGGACTTACCAGACTCATGTCTGACCTAGTTTTGTTTCGCCTCTTTTCTTCCGTTCCCCCCCCCCCCCAAAGTTCTCAGGGAGGAAATGTTACCACTTAGCTCAGTTTTCTTTTCAAGCTCGAAGGTGGTCGATGTTTTGCTTTGGACTCTCTCTTCCACTGCTATGGCTGGCTCATGCTTTATTGGGGAATATCTTTGTTATTTTTGTGCTTCTTTTACACTTGGAAGTTATTAAATCAAGACAGAAGTTCTATGTATTACTTTTAAGTATTATTTGAGAAAATTGTTGTAAAAGCTTGACTGAATCACATTGTTAATAAAATTACTTTATTTTCCGTTATTTTATTTGTCTGTCTTGTAATTTATCTGCATCTTTTACCTAAAGTGCTTCACCGAAATTAAGGCATTCTCTTTGTGAGTGACCTTAACGGAGGTGTGGTGTTACACGTGGTATCAGAGCTGAAGGTTACCGGATCAGATAAAAGATTTAAAAACTTGTTTTCTAAATGGTTTTAAAGAAGCATTTTCTAAAGAAAAGTTTTGTTTTTAAAGGCATGTTCCCCAAAGCCATATGCACTATCTTTTTGATCCTCTGTTTGAATCCTTGTTTCCTTCTTTCCTAAGTCTCTGGGGCTCCTGGCTTTCTGGGAGGTAACCTCATCGCGCCATGGTTCCATAGGATTGATGAGACTACGACACTTGTCAAAGGGTAAATAAGCGCCCAACTACCATCTATAGTCGTATTAGCTTCACCTACGGCTAATTTTCGTTTGAGCTTTTTAGGATTTTCCATGTGATGGAGGCAGCTTTCAAGAGACCTGTCAACAAGTTACACAAGGATGGCAAAGATGAGAATGAGGGAGTTTGGTCAAGGAGCACAACCCAAGGATGAAGAACTCATGGATATAGACTTGGTTCACAAAGGAGGGGAGGAAAGAATAGTAAAACCTAAAAATAAGAGGATGTATCTTTATTATGGTATAACGGGTCGTATAATTAAGGGAAAGGGCAAGAACAAATGACAGGATTTTCAGGAGGGCAAATCCATGCTCTCACCGTCAGCGTACCTGAGAGAGAGGTAGTAAGTTTTCTATTGAAAAAGTTTAGTTTTTCTTCTTGATCATCCTGTTAGTACTCTTTTGATTTTAGCGCTTCACATTCGTTTATATCTGCTTCCATAGTTGAGTCTCTGCACCTTAGTGCTTGTATAGTAGAAGATCCCATTATTGTCTCAAATCCAATTTGTGGTTCGACACATTTGCCTTTGGATTTGAGATGCTTATGTTTCCGGATTTCATGGGACATGGGTTGATTCTAGGCATGGATTGGTAACTAGTAATTGTGAAAGGAGGGTAGTTAGACTTTCGACTTGCCTCGGGAATACCCTCGAGATTTCGTGCGATCCTATGGGATCAGTTTGTCTTAGCTACCTAGAATCACTTTATGTATCTATCGATGATTTTCGATCCGTTAGAGAAGTCCATGAGTACGCAAGATGTTTTGATTAGGGTCGGGGTTTTCCCCTTAAAACTCGAGACAGACTTCTGCATATATTTAGTTGACAATGCAAAGCCCGTTATGCGACATAAACGATATTTTTGGAACAAAATTGGCGAGGATAGCCAGAGCCGGTCAAGTGCTCAATTGTTTGGTTGTTTTGCTAGTATCATCTCACGTAAATCATCCAAATTCGGAGGAGGTGTTCCTTTGGTGCTTGTCTGATATTGGTTTAGGCCTTTGGGGCTTGTACTTGAGGGATGTTGAGTTCAACTAGGATGGTTTGCATGAGAAATAAATGGTTGTGGCAGGCGCCCTAAAGTAAGACTAACCTTAAGAGAGGTAAAAAAGTAAATAGCAACCTTTAGCTTTAGGCCCTCAGATTTGTGACATTATGGATAAACTAAGTAGAGGAGAGACCTCTAATCATCTTTGTATATACACTTGGTATCTTGGCTCACACCTGTTTATCTTGGAAAGATAGTTCGACTACATTGGATACCCTCTAGCATAATAAGTGATCGAGGACCTATCTTTACTAGTGAGTTTTAGAAATGGAGGTTAAGAAGCTTCGCAACTGTGAAGTTAAATTAGTTAAGGGACAGTGGAGTGAAGCTCAAGAAGATGCGACGTAGGAGACTGAAGATAAGACATGTGCATCATACCCTTTTTCTTGAGGGTATATCCTTGATCTCTTTTTCTAGGAATTCTATGCATGTTTGTTTCTACCTTTTTAGGAATATCCTCTAGGTCATATCTTCAATCCTTAAGTAGAAGCCAACGGATGTAAACATATGTTTGAAACATGTTATGATTGGTGGTTGCAAGTGGTTGCTAGTGGTAGCTCGTGGATGCATATACACATATTAGGCACTATATCGGCTCAGTCACTTTCATATTCCATATGCATTATACAGATGAACTGAAACTTGATGTGTTATCATATGGATGTTGCATTTGTATGAATGATTGTGCACTCATGTAGAAGTTATAAAGTACGATTATGAATAATTACATACATGATGGACTCATGGCACTGACATAATTCGCATTGAGGAGGTCAACTGAATCAGTAGACCGCCTGATTTTGCATTATATAAGGACACGTACACACACTATGCATATGATAATGGAGGCATTAGAAATCTTTTTAAGGACAATGGATGCTTGTGTTCGATTGTTGAGTAGATGGATGATTGGATGGTAGGATATACATTCTTCTTAACTTGAAGATTTTGGGGATGAAATCCTTTAAGGAGGGGAGAATGTATCACTCCGTATTTTCTGAGAATATTAAAATAACAAATTAAAGAATAATTAATTTGAAAAAGAAGAAATAGGTGAAATGGGTTGCGCCATTGCGTTCATCTCAAAATTCTGCTTGAGATAGAGTACACGTTTGCGTAAATCGGACTACATATGAAGAAGATATCTTTAAATTAAATATTGCAGCAAAACATGAAAAAGAAGAATGAGAAAAGAATAATGTTTAGCATTGTTCTAAGGTTTGTAAGCAAAAAACTTAGTAGCTCATTTGGTTAAAACATGTGACTTGCATACAAGAGGTACAAAGTTCAATCCCTGCCAGCGCCATATTTTTACTTTAGGGGAATGGCTAAAAAGTGGCTTAGTGTGAACGCAGTTCAAAATGTGGTTTAGTGTGAAAATGGTTAATTGGGAAGATAGATAAATAATATATATATATAGAAAATATATATATATGACATGTACGCATCATGTGGTGCACGTGGCGCATTTTTTGTTGGTCAAGGATTGTCTTTTTACATGGCCTTCTCTGATTGGCCTTGTGAAAAATTCCGAGGTGTTAGGGCTTATGTGTCATGCTATCATTGGCTGAGCGACACATTGCTTTAGCTGGATGGTCTTGATTGCTTCTAGGTTGATCTGACGGCTCTTATTTAATTAAAATTCTATATAAGCAACCTAAATCTAAAACCCTAAGCCACACAAAATTATTCCTAAGACCGTCATGCTGTCAAAACTCAACCTAGAGTAGCCGCCATTCCCAACTAGAAAGCAAGATAGAAGCAAGAATCAAATTAAATCTAATCTAATTCAACTAAGAGAATTCAACGTCTACAACAAAGGATAGCTATCCAAATTTAGAATACAGATCCCTGAACACAAGATTAGTCTCCTTTTTGTAAGTCCAGTTATCATTTAGACTTAAATGATATTAGAATCAAAACTAAATAAATGGATGTAGAACATCGCCTAATGTAAATCTATGCCTATCCTTTTTGTTAAAACTGAATTGATTGAGACTATGATTTTTATCATGCTAAGTGGTGATCATGTTGTATGTAATTTGATGTTAAATGCTTGGCAATGAATCCATATGTGGTGTAATTTGGCAATGACATATTATGTTGTGTATTTTGGCGATGACATAAATTGGCGATGACATATTATAATTTGGCGATGGAATATCATATTGTGTAATTTGGCGATGACATACCATATTGTATAATTTGGTGATGACATTTCAAGTTGTATGATTTGGTAATGACACTTATATGTTGTATGACAATTTGGGGATTTTGCTATGTTCAACCATGTTCACATATATGATCCAAAACTACATGTTAATATGATTAGGTTCATGTTAGATTTGATCCAAATGATTTGCAAGTTCGCAACTACATGTCTAATTTTAAGTTTATGTAGTTTTATGTAAAATCCCTATTTCATGATTCATGTTGAATAGATCTAAATTTGGTAGTTCATAATTAAATGTATATTGTTCTATGCCAAATTCATATGATACATATGTAGTTAGATCCATATTTTTACGATGTTGGAATTATTACATGTTCCTCTTTTTCCCTTTTTGTGTATAAGATTGGGCTATGTATCGAGCCTAACATTTTATGTGATTTGTGCGAATGTTTAACGGGGATAACATTGGGGAAAAACATGAAATTACACATAATTGGCGTATTTGGCTTATAAACATGTAAATTGTTTATGGCATAAAAGTGGTATAAATTTTTATAACTAAAATTATGAGCTTTATTTAGAGGGAAAGTGGGCCATGACAATAAATTGTTGATAATTTACATAAAAGGATAAATATGTAAATTTAGTAAAAGACAAATATGCCTAACCCGATGTTAGATTGAGTTACGGTATAAGACTGCCCGGAACCGCCCGGCAAATCCAACAACCGTAACAATATAGATCCAATGTGAGAGGTTAGCGCATTGAGCCCAAAAGAACCCGAGGTTAGACTGAGTTACAGTGTAAAACTGCTCGGAACCGACCGGCACATCCGGTGACCGTGACAATACATGTCTAATGTCAGTGGTTGGTGCTTTAATTAAAGAATTAAAGCTAAGACAAGAATGGTTGGGTTAAGTTAATTAAGGTAACATTTAACGAATACACCATGTTAATTAGACAAGTTGGTGAGGTTAAGTAAATTTAGAACACTTAACCGTTATAACATGTTAATTAGACAAGTGGGTGAGGTTAAGTAAATTTAGAACACATAACTGTTATAACATGTTAATTAGACAAGTGGGTGAGGTTAAGTAAATTTAGAAACACTTAACCAATATAACTTGATTCGTGGTAAGGTTAGGTTAAAACAAGAGGGCAACACTTAACCAATATAACTTGATTTGTGGTAAGGTTAAGTTAAAACAAGAGGGCAACACTTAACCAATATAACTTGATTTGTGGTAGGGTTAAGTTAACACAAGAATGCAACATATAACCAAAGTAACATGACTCGTAGGTGGTTTTTAAGTTAACTTGAATTGATTGATGACACTTAACCAATACAACAAGATGAATACGTGGGGTTAAGTTAACAAGAAACACTTGACCAATATAACTTGATGGACGAACGGGGTTAAGTTAATAGGAAACACTTAACCAATCCAACATGATAAGTAAGGAGGGGCAAGTTAATAAGAAACGCTTAACCAACATGACATGATGAATGAGTGGGTTAAGTTAACATGAACGGACAACACTTATCCAATATGACGTAATGTGCAGGAGGGTTAAGTACATATTGGGTTGGTGGGTAATATTATTAAATATAGGCCCACAAAACTTAACCATTAAATAAACATGCTTGAATCAGTGCGAGGGTTAAGTACATCTCGTATAGGTGGGTAATATCAGTACATATAGGCCCACAAACTTAACCGTTAAATGAACATTCTTGAATCGATGAGAGTGTTAAGTACATCTCGTGTAGGTGGGTAATATCAGTACATATAGGACCACAAACTTAACCGTTACGTAAACATGCTTGAATCAGTGGGAGGGTTAAGTATATATTGGGTTGGTGGGTAATATTAGTAAATATAGGCCTACAAAACTTAACCAGTAGGAAACCCTAGTAACGCGGACCCATTTCAGCAGTAACCCACATAGACGTATCATGGTACCCTGAAACTAGGCAGGGTGGGGCACGATTACTGGGATGATTATAAGCAGTCAAAACAGCGGCAGGGGGTACGTCAGTGTAGGTTCCGCGGTTTACAGGCGTGCACGTACTTCGGAGTGGGAAAAAGCAGGCACTGGGTACCAGTAGTTATACACTGTGCATCTTGAATCGTGTCGGGTCGCTATCATAAGGATTGATACACCTTATGTTGGGACCAGCACATGGTATCTACATGCAAGAGAGGGCCGATTGACATAGACACATGGAATTTTAATACAAGTAGGGAGCCAATCGATAGGGTAGTAAGGGTACATCTAACATCTTCATGGCAATTAGGCTGATTGAGGTAAGATCCTCATACTAGATGTACACTTGAAGGCTACCACAATTGCGGGGATTGGGGTCACGTTGTAATATTATCATTTTATACAGATTACTAGTTGGGACACTAGTTAGGTGGTGCAGAGATAAATATAAAAATCGGATTAACAAGGTAGTAGCGAAGCAAAGAAAGAGTAGGAGCGCATTCAGTTCATCTTGCCTTATCATACCTTATGCTTATCCTATGTTACCTTATTTCTTTGTTGTTGTCCTGCATCCAGTATATTCATGTCATGGTTCTCTTACCAGTTTATATGCTGAATAATCACTGGACTTACCAGACTCATGTCTGACCTAGTTTTGTTTCACCTCTTTTCTTCCGTTCCCCCCAGGTTCTCAGGTATGAAATGTTACCACTTAGCCCAGTTTTCTTTTCAAGCTCGAAGGTGGTCGATGTTTTTCTTTGGACTCTCTCTTCCACTGCTATGGCTGGCTCATGCTTTATTGGGGAATATCATTGTTATTTTTGTACTTCTTTTACACTTGGAAGTTATTAAATCAAGACAGAAGTTCTATGTATTACTTTTATGTATGATTAGAGAAAATTGTTGTAAAAGATTGACTGAATCACATTGTTAATAAAATGACTTTATTTTCCGCTATTTTATTTGTCTATCTTGTAATTTATTTGCATCTTTTACCTAAATCTCTTCACTGAAGTTACGGAATTCTCTTTATGAGTGACCTTAACAGAGGTGTGGTGTTACAGTTCGGATTCCGGGGCCCTAGGCCTCCCACTTGGGGAGGTGCCCCTTTGGAGTTTCTAAGCGCTTGTCGAGAGGTTGCTTTATCAGAGTATTTATGCACAAGAGGTTTTGCTTCTTTTCAAGAATCGTTAGGTTCTGCAACCTATTGGACAGAATTTTCTCGATTTGGACTTAAAGAGGAAGAACCTGCATTTTCTGTATGACCTGTCTGTGCAGATTTAGCACGAGCGGCATTTATGGTAACTTTTGCCGTAGCGGCCTGCACGTCAAACATTGACTCAAGCTTCTTTATTATGGCATCGTTTGCAATACCCATTTGACTTGTTAAACCCGCAACAACTTCATCCAACCCTCTACTCATTACAGTCGTTCTAGCCTTAGAAGTTTCTCCAACTTCAAATTGGTTGGTGAGAAGAGTATTTGCGTTGTTGGCGGCGTTGTTAATCACTTCAACAGTTTTACTAGCTGTCTTCTTCGATGGACTGCCCATGACGTCGGACAAGGACTTGAAATTGAAGGTAAGTTCATCGATTGGCTTAAAATGTAATCTTGTAGGATCTACGATAGAAGTAGGCTTAAAACCTCAATGCAAGGCCTTCAACCTTGCGAGAGAATGCGAAAGAAGGAAAACCAAATGTGGCCTCACAATGGGCGCCAAATGTTATAACCCAAATTAGATTTTAACACCAAAGGTACATAACAAGTACTTCACCAATATGGTAAGAGATTACAAGGAGCCTCAATCGTAAATGCAAGTAAAAGACAACTATTTCATAGTGGTTCGATTTTAAGAAAGACCCACGTCCATTTTTAGAGAAATTTTGATTATCTTATGCAAAATTACAGAGCTTGGGCATTCTCTCATTACATAGTTTTTCACCTGCACACACTCTTTCCTTGATTTAATCCAAAAAGCCAAAGGAATGAAGAAGATCCTCCAAGTGAAGCAATTTGTGAAGTAGATTTTATAATTCTTGTAACACCCCACCTCCGTTAGGGTCACTCTTTCGGGGGCACTAGCTTCTGGGGGGCGTTAGAACTGGGTAAGCATGCATAATGATATATCAAGGCAGAACAAGAACATAAATATATATGTAAAACAGAGTAAGTGAGAATAAAACAGCGGAATATCTCAAACCATCTCAAAACAAGTCTAGTACATCATAAAGTCAACTGCCAAAATAAACATGTCTAGTACATCATAAACAGAAATACTGAAATACATAGTGCTATCCCCAAAATAAAGATGATAAACCATAGCGAGCTCAATGTCCAGACATACATGAGCTATCCAGCAAACAAGCAAGCGATCCAAGCTAAGCACCACTATTCCCTCCCTGAGAACCTTGGGGGGGGGGGGGGAGAAACGGAAGAAAAGAAGCGAAAGAAAACATGTTAGTCAAAAAGACTAGTAAGCCCTACTACGATCAGTCTATAAACTAATAAAGTTAGCATCATGATGGAAACTGAGATGAACATACTGGCAATAGATAAAGGTGTCATCACATAAAGAAGATTAAGCTTTGCACCACAGTGTACTAGCAAACTAACATAACAGGTATTGATCCCTCAGCCCAAACTTTGGCCCAATAACATGAGGTGACCTTAATACAAGGTCCAGCCCAACGGTCTAGTCGATCGGCTCACTATAAACCTAACACGTCAAGTGTTGGTGTCCATACGGCCCACATATGGTTGTAGTCAGACTGTGCTTGTTCCACCTTCGGGTGTATCAAGCCCTCGGGTGTCAACCCCAGACACCTAAGCAATAATGCACAGTCTAAACCTACTGGTACCCGTGCCTCGAGTTTGTCCAACACCGGACTACGTGCACGTCCATAGCCCGCCTGGACCCGCACCGCTGTACCACTCAGCCGTCGCTTTGGTCGCTTACATCAGTCCAGTAATCGTGCCCCGCCCTAGCCTAGCCTCTAGGGTTGTGAATGATACCAAACTGGGATTACTGCTGGAACAGACCACGTTGCTAGGGTTTTCTAAGAGGGTTAAGTGTGGTTTAACCCCTCACTAATCATGGATTAAATTAGTTAAGTGTAACCAACAGTTCACCACTTAACCCCATTTAATCCCTCGTATCCCCAAAATTGGTTAAGTATTAGTGGGCCATGACTTAACCCTAATCATGAGGCATTAATTAATTTAATTGTGCCTTAACCTCTCACATTAGACTTTGTTGCGGTTACCTAGTTAAGCCGGTGGGTTCCGGGTAGATTTACACCACAAATTGGTCTAACCTCGGGTCTTGGCACCACATGACCAACTTCTCACATTGGATCCTATTGTTTGTAGCCACTAGTTAAGCCGGTAGGTTCTGGGTAGAATTACGCTACAAACTCAACCCAACCTCGAGTTGGCCACACTTATGTTTTCTAAGTGTCATGTCCACTTTATTTTCCAAACATAATTACAAGTTTAATAAATACTTGGGTAGATCTAACTTAATAGGTAAATTCCCAAGGGGTAGAACTAACTTAATAGGTAAATTCCCAATCTTATATTTTCATGTATTTTAAGTTTTACCCAAACCCCCCAATGTCATTCTATCGCTTACATATTCGTCATAACGCATAAAGGATAGAAAGAGGGAACTTGGCACAACATACATGATGAATCTTACATATCATAATAAACATGCATAACATGTTGGACTTGCATAACTTAGCATAGTGAACTTGCATAAACATGCATAACTTGTTAAACTTGCAAATCATGGCATAGTGAACTTGCATAAACATGCATAACTTATCAAACATGTGTAATATGGCATAGTGAACTCGCATAAGCATGCATAACTTATTAAACATGTGTAACATGGCATAGTGAACTCGCATAAGCATGCATAACTTATTAAACATGTGTAACATGACATAGTGAACTCGCATAAGCATGCATAACTTATTAAACATGCATAAATCCCAACTTTCATCACATATTAACTTTAGAGTTTCTAAAATGAAGGTAAGAGGGCTTACAAATATTATGAAGACACAAATCTACAAGTAAAGATTGAGAAGCCCTTTATGCAAGCATAAAAACCCAAAACAAAGCTCCAATAAGAAACACCCTTAACAAAAATCCCAAAAACTCTAGCTTAGCAAATAAAACTTGCAACTTGATGATGTATGCAAGCTAATGATCATTCATACAACTTAGAAATGCTTGTATGAACATCATAATCTTCATAGGAATGATTTATGAAGAGGGTGGAGGCTAGGGTTTTTAAGTGGAGGCCATTTGAGAAATCAATTTGACATAGTTTGGTTGCTAGAATGAATAATGGGGTTTTAGGGTAGGATTAGGGTCATATTTATAGAAGATTAGAGTGATATTAGCCTTAGGATTAACCCTTGGTTGAATTAGGTCCATCAGATTTCGGAATTCTCCAGAACCAAGCCACACAACCAAGCCCAGATCAGAAATGGTGCGCCAGGCAAAACTGCCCGGCCACCCCGTGTCGACAGCGCTGTCGACAGGGCTGTCGACAGGGCAGTCGACACCCTTAGACCCCTATCGACATGCCTGTCGACTTGGGGGTCTTGGCGGGAGTTTTCCCCACCTGACGCCAGTTGTGCCCTAACCCTAGTTTTTAACTTAAAATTTAAATCTGTTTTTAATATGGAAATTTCTGAAAACTTCAATGGGCCTTAACTGGGTCATACGGACTCCGATTTTCGAAAACTCGGACTCTATTTCGCGTATTTTTCCGAGACGAACGCAATGGCACAGCCCATTTCCCCTTGATTCGGATTTTTAAATTAAATTCTGCCTCAATTTATATCTTAACAGGTTATTAAAAATACAGGTTGTTACATTCTCCCCTCCTTAAAGGATTTCGTCCCCGAAATCTTCAAGTTAGGAAGAACATATCCTACCATCCAACATCCATCTACTCAAAACATCATCCACGAGCAACCATTGTCCTTAAAAGATTCTAAATGTTGTATGAACATATGCAAAAGTGTGTGTATATGTACTTATCTAATGCAAAGATCAATGCAAAATATGTTAGTGAAATGTATCCATATGTATGCAAATCCCTAACATAATGTATAATATCTACATGCGTGCTCAATCATACATCCATATGCAACATCCATGTGATAGCATACAAATTTTATCCAAGAATAAGCATAAACACTCATGCACATGCAATATGAGGAGTGTGTGAGCCGATCTAGTGCCTAATGTGTATCATGCATTCACGAGTAACCACTTGCAAACACTTGCAACCACTTGCAACCATCAAACATAACATGTCTCAAACACATGTTTCATCCAAAGGATTCTACCTAAGGTTCTCATGATAAGATAGACACGATGAACTAGATAAACTAGATAGACATGGAAAGATAAAGAGATTGAGAGTGTACCCTCAAAAAGGAATGGATAAAGCCTACGCATCTTCTCTTCAGTTTCCCAAGTTGCGTCTTCCTCGGCTTCACCCCATTGAACCTTCACCAACTTGACCTCACGATTCCTTAGCTTCTTGATCTTTGTCCCCAAGATACGAATCGGAGCTCTCCTCAAGGTAGCTTCTTTCTCTACTTCCACATCTTCTAGAACACTTGGCTCAACCACCTCTGCTGACTTATGCAAACACTTCCGGAGATGCGAAACATGAAAAACATTATGCACTCCAGCTAGCTTCTCGGGCAATTCCACTCTATAGGCCATCTGCCCGATCCTCTCTACAATTGGAAACGGTCCAACAAACCTTGGTGCTAACTTTCCTACTGCTCCAAACCGAACCACATTCCGCAAAGGAGAAACCTTCACGAAAACCATATCCCCAACATCAAACTCCAAATCAGTCCTTCGCCTATCAGCATAAGATTTCTGTCTGTCTTGGGCCGCCTTCATCCGTCTTCTAATCAACTCGACCTTCTCGGATGTATCTCTAATCATGTCAGGTCCAAGTATAAGCTTATCTGTAGTCTCCCACCAACATGTAGGTGACTTGCACGGTCTCCCATATAAAGCCTCAAATGGTGCCATCCCAATGCTCGCCTGATAACTGTTATTATAAGCAAATTCCACAAGAGGAAGATGGTCTTCCCAAGTACCACCAAAATCCAGAATGCAAAGCCTCAACAAGTCCTCAAGTACCCTATTCACCCTTTCTGTCTGACCGTTCGTTTGTGGGTGATAAGCCGTACTCAGGTTCAACCTCGTGCCCATAGCTTCCTGCAAACTGTTCCAGAACTGACTGGTAAAGATGGGGTCTCGGTCACTGACTATGCTAGAAGGGACTCCATGTAGTCGTACTATCTCACGAAGATATATTGATGCTAGTCCAGATGCGGTCCTTTTGCTCTTCACCGGAATGAAATGAGCACTCTTCGTAAGCCTATCCACAATGACCCATATGCTTGTATGCCCTTTTCTTGACCTTGGCAATCCGTCAACAAAGTCCATAGAAATACTCTCCCACTTCCATAACGGGACCTCTAGAGGATGCAATAGCCCACCGGGCTTCTTCGACTCGGCTTTTACTCTCTGACAAACAAAACATCTAGAGACAAACTCTGCCACATCCTTCTTCATTCCAGGCTAGAAGAAAATGCGCTTCATATCCTTATACATCTTATCTCCACCCGGATGTATAGTCAACTTGGAGCGATGTGCTTCCTCAAGAACTTTCCTCACCAAGTCTTCCACCATCGGAACACAAAGCCTTCCGTCTCTCCTCAGCCAACCCTTATCATCTATAGAATATCGAGCAAGGTGACTAGATGTCTCCCCTCGAATCAGCTTATCCATAATCTCAATTATCTGAGGGTCTTCCTTCTGCGAAGCCCCAACTTGATCCAGAAGGGTAGGCCTGAGCTCAAGAGATGCTAAAGAACCGGTCATCGACTCAACTGCCAAAGAGAAATCAAAGGTTGCCAAGAACTCTAAATTCTTCATCTCAACAAATAGAGGACTTAGTGTCAACCTTTTTCTACTCAACGCATCCGCTACAACATTCCCCTTGCCAGGGGTATAGGCTATATCAAAATCGTAGGATGCCAAGAATTCCATCCACCTTTGCTGCCTCAAGTTCAGATCCTTCTGCGAAAAGAGATACTTCAAAGACTTATGATCAGTATACAGCTCAAATCTCTCTCCCAGAAGATAATGACGCCAAGCCTTGAGTGCATATACTATCGCTGCCAGCTCTAGATCATGAGTGGGATAATTCTTCTCATGCACCTTAAGTTGCCTACCACCAAAACATATAACTCTGCCTTCTTGCATCAGAACGGCGCCCAATCCCGTGCCACAAGCATCAGTGTACACGGTAAACATCTTACCACCATCGGGTAAAGCTAGAACTGGTGCTGAGGTAAGGGCTCTCTTGAGTCTCTGAAAAGCAAGCTCACAGTCCATATCCCAAGCAAAAACTAAGTTCTTCTTCGTCAACTTAGTAAGAGGAGCGGATATCTTCGCGAAGTCCTTGATGAACTTCCGGTAAAAACCTGCAAGACCTAGAAAACTTCTCACTTCGGTTGCATTCCTTGGAGTCTTCCAATCCTGCACAGCAACTACTTTAGCGCGATCCACCGCCAAGCCTTGCTTAGATACTATATGCCCAAGGAACCGAACTTCCCTTCTCCAAAAGTGACACTTGGAGAACTTGGCCTTTAACTGATGTGCTCTAAGCGTATCCATCACCTCTACAAGATGCCTCGCGTGCTCTTCTTCATCCTTAGAGAAGATCAGAATATCATCCACAAAGACCATGACAAACTTGTTCAAGAACTCTCGAAACACCCTACTCATCAAGTCCACGAAATACGCGGGTGCATTCGTCAAACCGAACGGCATAACAAGCCATTCAAAGAATCCATCTGGAGTTCTGAATGCAGTCTTGTCTATACTATCTTCAGCCACTCTGAGCTGATGAAATCCAGTAGCAAGATCAAGCTGAGAGAAAACAGAAGCACCAACAAGCTGGTCAAAAAGATCATCAATCCTCGGTAATGGGTGTCTGTTCTTCTTAGTCAGCTTATTCAACTCTCTATAGTCCACACAAAGTCGAAGAGAACCATCTGCCTTAGTAGCAAACACCACGGGCGCTCCCCATTCGGATATACTTCGTCTGATGAAGTTCTTCTCAAGAAACTCCTTTACTTGCTTGCTGAGCTCCCGTCTCTCACGCGGAGCCATGTGCCGAACGGGCAAAGAAACAGGCTTAGCATTATCCACCAGATAAATGCGAAAATCAATCTCTCGTTTAGCGGGCAACCCCTTAACTTCTTCAAAAACATCTGGATAATCTCGGACCACCCTTACAGACTGAAGGGTTTCCTCTGACGAGTCGAGAGATTCAAGATAGCACAACATGACGGGATCCTTCAGATTGCATGAAGTCTCTAAGGTGTTGCCAAGGCGAGTCACAAGCCTCACAACCCTATGCTCACAATCAAGAGTGGCTCCATGTCTAGACAGCCAATCCATGCCCAAAATCAATCCGTATCCCCTGAAACCAAGAACATACGCACTACACAAGAACTCTACACTGAGTATAGAGATCCTCAGATCCTCACATATCATAGATAGATGAGCAGAACCCCCAATGGGATTCGAAACACAAACGGGATCATCCACTAAGCTAGTACTAAGGTGCAAACTATCAACAAGATCAGATGAAATAAAGCTATGTGATGCACCAGAATCAAACAAGGTACGAACTGGAAGATCGGAAACATAAACAAGGTTCTCAACAGAAACACTACCTCGATCGGGAACTGGAGCGGTATCGAGAGCATGAACTTGCCCTCCTGAAGGTCCAGCACGTTGAGTCTGACCCTGCCCTTTCTTCTTCGGGCATTCCTTGCTGAAGTGTCCAGTCTCACCACAGGAAAAACATCCACCACTAAGCTTCCTTTTCTTCTTCCTACAATCCTTAGCAAAGTGTCCAGGCACACCACAGTAATTGCACTTTCCCTTGCCTTTGTTGTTGTTCCCCTTCTTGTTCTTGCTCTGATTCCCCTGACTGCTTTGACCACCTTGATTGCCTTTACCCTGAGAATTAGTCTTCTTTGCTTGAGTATCACTCGACTTGACCTCTTTCTTTCCATCTCCCTGAAGTAGAGCCATATCGACCAAACTCTCAAAAGTAGCCCCATGCGGAATATGTGACATCGCCAAACCCTGCAGCGGCTCATTCAACCCTCTAGCAAATCGAAGAGCCTTCTTCTCAGGAGTGTTCACCATATCCAAACCAAAACGGGCCAGCTGATTAAACTTGTTCACATACTCCTTGACAGACATATCACCTTGCTTTAATGCAATGAACTTCTCCATCTGTAAATTCGCCTCAGCAGAAGATAGAAACTTGGCCACAAATCTAGCCCTCAAATCGGCCCAAGTCTCGACGGGCCTCGTCCCATTGGTGACCTCCCACCAATAGGCTGCTTCGTCCTTCAAAAGCCACACTGTCAATAAGATCTTCCTCTCGTCATCAATCCTAAAGATAGCAAACAAGTCCTCAGTGTCTTTCAGCCAATTCCTAGCTTCAACAAAAGATTCCGTGCCTAGGAAATTCTTGCCTCCCATCGCCTTGAAGTCTTTACAAACCTTCGTGAACTCAACCTGAGGATGCTGAGGGGGAGGAGGAGGAAGAGGAGCCTCAGCAACTGGAGGAGGAGGAACAGGAACCACCGGAGGAGGGACATTAGGGGGAGGATTCTCAACTACAGGAGGAGGAGTGGGAGTAGGGTTTGCGGGGCCAGCTGCCGCCCTAGCTTCTAGAAGTCTCCTATACCAGAGTGGTACGTTTACTCCATCCGGGATGGCAAGATTCTCAGCCATACTGAAACGAAAGATAAGATAAGATTAGGTCAAGGGAACGAAGGATAACGCTAATGGCTTTTTGGGGAATAGCCTTTTAAAATACTAGACTTGGAAAATACTTTATACTTGTTTTGAAAATAGTTTTTCTAAAGTCTTTTAAAAACTTTTTTGTTCTTTCTTGTAAACCTCGCTCTGATACCAAATTTGTAACACCCCACCTCCGCTAGGGTCACTCTTTCGGGGGCACTAGCTTCTGGGGGGCGTTAGAACTGGGTAAGCATGCATAATGATATATCAAGGCAGAACAAGAACATAAATATATATGTAAAACAGAGTAAGTGAGAATAAAACAGCGGAATATCTCAAACCATCTCAAAACAAGTCTAGTACATCATAAAGTCAACTGCCAAAATAAACATGTCTAGTACATCATAAACAGAAATACTGAAATACATAGTGCTATCCCCAAAATAAAGATGATAAACCATAGCGAGCTCAATGTCCAGACATACATGAGCTATCCAGCAAACAAGCAAGTGATCCAAGCTAAGCACCACTATTCCCTCCCTGAGAACCTGGGGGGGGGGGGAGGGAAACGGAAGAAAAGAAGCGAAAGAAAACAGGTCAGTCAAAAAGACTGGTAAGCCCTACTACGATCAGTCTATAAACTAATAAAGTTAGCATCATGATGGAAACTGAGATGAACTGGCAATAGATAAAGGTGTCATCACATAAAGAAGATTAATCTTTGCACCACAGTGTACTAGCAAACTAACATAACAGGTATTGATCCCTCAGCCCAAACTTTGGCCCAATAACATGAGGTGACCTTAATACAAGGTCCAGCCCAACGGTCTAGTCGATCGGCTCCCTATAAACCTAACACGTCAAGTGTTGGTGTCCATACGGCCCACATATGGTTGTAGTCAGACTGTGCTGGGTCCACCTTCGGGTGTATCAAGCCCTCGGGTGTCAACCCCAGACACCTAAGCAATAATGCACAGTCTAAACCTACTGGTACCCGTGCCTTGAGTTTGTCCAACACCGGACTACGTGCACGTCCGTAGCCCGCCTGGACCCGCACCGCTGTACCACTCAGCCGTCGCTTTGGTCGCTTACATCAGTCCAGTAATCGTGCCCCGCCCTAGCCTAGCCTCTAGGGTTGTGAATGATACCAAACTGGGATTACTGCTGGAACAGACCACGTTGCTACGGTTTTCTAAGAGGGTTAAGTGTGGTTTAACCCCTCACTAATCATGGATTAAATTAGTTAAGTGTAACCAACAGTTCACCACGTAACCCCATTTAATCCCTCGTATCCCCAAAATTGGTTAAGTATTAGTGGGCCATGACTTAACCCTAATCATGAGGCATTAATTAATTTAATTGTGCCTTAACCTCTCACATTAGACTTTGTTGCGGTTACCTAGTTAAGACGGTGGGTTCCAGGTAGATTTACACCACAACTTGGTCTAACCTCGGGTCTTGGCACCACATGACCAACTTCTCACATTGGATCCTATTGTTTGTAGCCACTAGTTAAGCCGGTAGGTTCCGGGTAGAATTACGCTACAAACTCAACCCAACATCGAGTTTGCCACACTTATGTTTTCTAAGTGTCATGTCCACTTTATTTTCCAAACATAATTACAAGTTTAATAAATACTTGGGTAGACCTAACTTAATAGGTAAATTCCCAAGGGGTAGACCTAACTTAATAGGTAAATTCCCAATCTTATATTTTCATGTATTTTAAGTTTTACCCAAACCCCCCAACGTCATTCTATCGCTTACATATTCGACATAACGCATAAAGGATAGAAAGAGGGAACTTGGCACAACATACATGATGAATCTTACATATCATAATAAACATGCATAACATGTTGGACTTGCATAACTTAGCATAGTGAACTTGCATAAACATGCATAACTTGTTAAACTTGCAAATCATGGCATAGTGAACTTGCATAAACATGCATAACTTATCAAACATGTGTAATATGGCATAGTGAACTCGCATAAGCATGCATAACTTATTAAACATGTGTAACATGGCATAGTGAACTCTCATAAGCATGCATAACTTATTAAACATGTGTAACATGGCATAGTGAACTCGCATAAGCATGCATAACTTATTAAACATGCATAAATCCCAACTTTCATCACATATTAACTTTAGAGTTTCTAAAATGAAGGTAAGAGGGCTTACAAATATTATGAAGACACAAATCTACAAGTAAAGATTGAGAAGCCCTTTATGCAAGCATAAAAACCCAAAACAATGCTCCAATAAGAAACACCCTTAACAAAAATCCCAAAAACTCTAGCTTAGCAAATAAAACTTGCAACTTGATGATGTATGCAAGCTAATGATCATTCATACAACTTAGAAATGCTTGTATGAACATCATAATCTTCATAGGAATGATTTATGAAGAGGGTGGAGGCTAGGGTTTTTAAGTGGAGGCCATTTGATAAATCAATTTGACATAGTTTGGTTGCTAGAATGAATAATGGGGTTTTAGGGTAGGATTAGGGTCATATTTATAGAAGATTAGAGTGATATTAGCCTTAGGATTAACCCTTGGTTGAATTAGGTCCATCAGATTTCGGAATTCTCCAGAACCAAGCCACACAACCAAGCCCAGATCAGAAATGGTGCGCCAGGCAAAACTGCCCGGCCACCCCGTGTCGACAGGGTTGTCGACAGGGCAGTCGACACCCTTAGACCCCTGTCGACATGCCTGTCGACTTGGGGGTCTTGGCGGGAGTTTTCCCCGCCTGACGCCAGTTGTGCCCTAACCCTTGTTTTTAACTTAAAATTTAAATCTGTTTTTAATATGGAAATTTCTGAAAACTTCAATGGGCCTTAACTAGGTCATACAGACTCCGATTTTCGAAAACTCGGACTCTATTTCGCGTATTTTTCCGAGACGAACGCAATGGCACAGCCCGTTTTCCCTTGATTCAGATTTTTAAAATAAATTCTGCCTCAATTTATTTCTTAACAGGTTATTAAAAATACAGGTTGTTACTATTCTTAAAGCTCTTGAATAGATTTCATGATTTTATGGAGAATTCCATGTTTAATCTTTGGTAGAGATGGATTTGGGATATTAAAAACACTTGAAACTGTTGAGGAAATGGTTAGACAACACTTCAGGGTCATAAAATTCGGTCCCCATTAATGAGGGGTTCATCCCCTATTTATAGGAGTGAGGAAGAGTCAAAATGTAGTTTACAGTCCACCGATCGGTGTAGAATTTGTTTACAAAAAATGTCACTGGCCAGCTGTATACAGCTGTTGATAGCTGTCAATCAAAACCGAACGGCCTTCCCCATAACTGACCGACCAGTATCCTTTTCCTTACCAATGAAACCTCCCATTTCTGAATCGTAACCGATCAGTCTTGCGCCTTCTTGAATGATCGGTATGGTGATAATTGATCACTGTGCATCACTTTAGGACCAACCAGCAGCCGCTGATGCTCTGGTCCGACCGACTGTCTTGAAGGTTGATTGAGCTAAGGAGTTTCCAAACTGATCGGTTGTGCTAATTGCGGATTTAACTGAGAATCTTCCTGACCGATCGGTTGAGTTGAATGTTGATTGACCTGGGGAGGTTCCAGACCGATCGGCTTATATGAAATAGTAGGAAAGCACTTCCAAGCGTAGCCTTTTCTTGTGCTTTGATCTATCAATATATACATGACTTTTAAGGAGTAAACATGTTTCATGTGAGTAAAGTAAATTCAAGTTTGCATGTTGGATTCTCTATGGATCGACATAGATCCATGAGGATAGATCAGTCTAATCCATAAATTTAGTGGTAGTGTACTTTTGATAATGAGTTTGGTTTACACTTGTCTTATTACAGATAAATTGATTCTTTAAGAGAACAACTGGCATCATGGCTTAGGAGTGAAGAAGTTTGTGTTAATTTGGATACAATTATATGAACCAGTATCAAAGGTTGGTCTAGTGACAATCAACCCCAAAGATGTGTTATCTACACACAAAAATATTCACGAAGTGCAAGAAAAAGAAAGTAAACATAAGAGACACAATATTTTTATAGTAGTTCGGCTTCAACCAAGCTTACGTCGACTTTATAATCATTTTTTGTTCTGTCGATTACAGGTTACAATTGTTTTTATTGAAAGAGAGTGGAGAATGAAGCGGTTTGAACACAAAATCCTTATATTGAAGAGTTGAAATGTACGGTAGGTATTTTTGGAGTGCCAACCATGGACTTTTCAGTAGAAGATTTTCACATGCTTTCTATTTATGGTAAGGATGTATTTATAGGCAAGAAGGTGAGCTGAGTTGAGTGCGACGTGGCATCCATCTTCTTCGGATTCGGCTACGTGTAACTCGATCCCAAAGAATAGTTGTAGGCGGGGGGGGGGGGTCTCCTGTTGTAGATCAGTTCTCCTCGAGAATTGTAGCATACCTGGAGCTTGAAATCTAGTGCATGAAAAGTAGTGTAGATCAAAGATGACCAGTTCTAGGAGTAGGACTTCGTCTTGTAGTGCATGCTTCGGCCTAATATTTTCGATCTGATATTCCAGGCTTGATCCAATCTTCCACGGGTGACTTAATTGATCGATTGGCTTTGACTTAGAAAGTGAGCTACCATTCTGGAGGAGGATATCTTTGTCTGCTAAGAGATCGGTTCAAGTCAAACCATATTCAATCGATCCACAAAGAAGCTCGATAACCTAGAATGAGTTTTGATCTTGAGTTGTGGTGGCTTTTGCCAAAAATCTGGTCAACACCCTACCTCCCAGAACATATCTTTTTTTTTGAAAGAAGAAGATGTTTTCTGGATCATTGTTTCAAATCTCGCAAATATCGCCCGAGATCTCCTCCGAGATCTCGTTTTGGGCTCCTTCCGAAATGAAACAACAAATATCACTCTACATCTCCTTTCGGATAAATCGCCTGAGATATTGCAACATCAAACGATATATCGACTGAGACGAAATGCTGAAATATCATCCGAGATCTTAATTTTTTTGGTTAAAATTTAAATTTGTGCCTAAACTAGAATTATAATTAAAAAACTCAAATCTAGCCATATCAATATTTTGTTATTTTACATTTTGCATGTTAAATGACTATATTGTATGTTCGTATATGTTTTACAATGCTTAAGATTTTCATATTCGTCTTTTGACATACATGTTACTTATGAAATTATGTATTTTATGGACTATTTATGTTGAATATTTTAATGTTTTGGATCCTTTTAATGTTTTCTGTCTAACAATATTTCTGTTTTAAGCATATTACGATTTAGAGTATGAATGATCTTCCGCAAAATAAAGAATAATAAAGTTATTTGTCATTTTAAGTTTAACTTACTATGTTTTTAATAGCATTCATAAAAATCATTTTGTTAAAATATCATTTTCAACATATCATGTACCCCGAGATTGTTCCAATATGAACTTTCAGACCCGAGATGAAAATCCAAGACGAACTCCTGAGTTAGACTCATCTCGTCCGAGATCTCCCCCTATACGAGACCAAGTCTATAAAATCCCCGAGTCGAAACGCGACCGATATCCGAGATTTAAAACCTTGTTCTGGATATTCTAAAGAATGTTTAATAGAACCCGATAGAAATCTGGAAAGCCATGGTTACGCCGAACCATATTATATGAGGGCCAGAAAACCGATGACCAATGATGATTGTATTAAGGCTACGAAACAGACACCGTTGAGGATCGTATGAAGGCCGGAAAAAACGAAAATCACACGAGGATCATATTAAGACCTTGCTGAGTTTGACAATGCTTGTAAAGGGATTAAAATATACATGCCAAATCCTGACGATGTCATTCAATATTTTCAAGCATAAACCATGCTTGGGTGTATATTGAGAGTAGAAACCATACCCAGCTTGTAATTGAGAGGGATATAAACCATACCTTGGTATTTGGGCATAAACCATAATCGGGAAATTAGAACCGAGCATCAACCATGCTCAGGATACAATTGGGTTAGCTTGACATGTCCTGGCAGAACAATTAGTTCTTTCAGGCATAAGCCATACATGAGAAGTTTGGGTTGAGCATCAGCCTTGCCCGGGATGTGATCTTTCCAAAGAGGTCGAGTAAAAACCGTACTTGTAAGTAACTTGCCTAGTCTTGACAAGGTTTGGTTCGAGTATTATCCATACCCATATTGTAAGAAAGTTAAGCTTGTCACATCCTGACAAGTAGGATTTTAGAATTGGTATCAACCATACCTTGAAGATGAGCATAAACCATGCTCGTTCGAGAGAAAATTAGGCTTGTCACATCCTAACGAATAAATCTAGGTATCAACCATACCTTAAGGACGTGCATAAACCATGCTTGATTTTGGATCAAGGACTTTGCCACACCTGGCAAAGCATTTATCAAATATAATCCATGTTCGAGAAAGAAAGTTTATTGCTACTAAAAAATATTACAAAAACCAAAATAAATCCTAATGGGTTTATAGTCGAATCTAGAGCACGCCTTGGGGTTAAATCCTAGCCTCATACGTGTGCACTTCAACATAACCACATCATTAAGGAATAACAAAAATATATTTCTTATATCCTAAGAAACGGGGTGTATCCACAATGATCTAAACCAGATCAGTTGATGATGATGTCACGGTTGCTAGGATCGGCGTCCCTCCGAATCAGAGAAGTACGTGGACCGTTCTGAGGTGCTTGGGAAGGTAGATGTGGTAGTGCGGTTGGTGCAGATTTTTTAGTATACTTGGATAGCTCTCCACGTCTAACCCATTCCTCGATGAGATCGCGCAAGTGCCTGCAGTCATTGGTGTCATGACATGCCATATCATGATACATGCAGTGCTTTCCTGACTCACGTTCACTTTTGGTCGGCTCCCTCTTGGGAGGCTTTGGAAAAGGTAGTGATCCTCGTACATCGAGGTACATATCCAATAGGTAGGAGTTGAGCTCCGTGTATTGATCGTATTTGGGTTCTCTCTTCAGAACCGCACATTCCTGTTGTTCTTTTTCGAGGCTTTCCATTTGCCCTTGTTTTGGAAAGTGGTGGTCAGTCCTCCGTCCTTTGTAGCAAGTACCTCAAGATTTTCCATATTGATGTTGGTATTTTCTTGTTAGAGGAATCTATCGACTTCGAAGTAGAAGTCTCCAATGCCTCTAGGAAGATCCCTCTGGAGGGAGATCTTGAAATCAGTTCGGTCCAGGACACCAGTCATGGTGGCCATAAGCACCATCAACAGCTCGGGTCGATTTGACCAAGGCTACAACCGAATTGAATCTTTCTAAGAATGAGCGTAGGGTCTTATTGTACTGTTGCTAAATGGATGTAAGGAACATAATGCTCTTCGGTCGAGATATATGAACCCTAAACTATTCGATGAAGCGAGTGACCAACATATTCTAGTTGTTGATCGATTCAGTTGTTAACTGCCGAAACAACATGCCAGTAATATCAGTGAGAAAGAGAGGGAATCACTTGGCCATAACATTAACCTATGTTGATAGCACTTCCATGTGACGCATGTATCACATGAGATGCATGGTCCTGCCAATGCAGGGTTCAAGGACCAGAAGTTTGAAGTCAGGTGGATTTCGGGAGTTCCTGATTTCCCATGTGAATGGACAACGATGAATGTTATCCACATTCTATTGAGAAGAGTGCCTATGGTGAAGCGCTTAACGATGCTTACAATCTGAGTTCTCTCCCCAAGAAGTTGCTTCCACGAATCCAATTCCACACCTCGACATTTGTGAGAACCCTAGTACGGGGTGGAAGCATGCCATGAGTTCTTGAGGTCAGTTCGGTACGACCCACGAGTGATGGGTAGAGGTGGTCCCTAATCTCAGTTGTATGTTTCAGATTTTCCGGGGATCCTGAGTTGGCATGTGTGTTGGTCTGAAAATTACCCATGCCTGTAGGATTGGATCAGTTCGGGTAAGCGTTATCAGCTCGGGGCTCGGTACTGCCCCATTCGGGGCTATGTCATGGTGATTTTTAGTACCGTCTCCCTCCGTCGTACTGGGAATTGGTATAGTTGACTGGTATTTCTGGAATAGAGGTTTACTGCCCCCAGCTGGGCTTGGATCGTCATGTTAGGAAGGTCGTGTGGAAAGCGACATAAGACGAGTTTGTGGTAAGACAGTGGGTCGGATCGGAGGTTGCACCGATCTATGTTCTGGTCGACTCAGGATTTGTACTGATTCAAGAGCTGCTTGTCCAGGGAGTTGAGTCAAACCTTGGACTAGAGGCAAAATGTAACACCCCACACCCTCTAAGGTCACTCACTAAGGGAATGCCTTAGCTTCGGTGGAGTATTTAAGTGAATATAGAACTGAAAAATTACAACAAGACAGATATAAGTAATACTTGATATTTAAAACATCATTTCATTGCAGGAGAAGGTAAACATGTTTGGTTACATATCAAAAAAACCAACAAGAGTCAAGTACAAAATATCCATCTCGTTAAAATATAAGTACATAATCCCACTACATACTAATAGCCATAATAGAGAAGATAACCGAGTTTTTCTTCAAGAGTCCATGCTCCAAAAGATAGATAAAGCAATCCGATCAAAGCCCACTAGTACTAGGCCCACACTGATAACCTGAGGGTTGGGGGAAAAAGATAAAAACAACGGGGTCAGACATAAGTCTGAGTGAGCCCTATAACTTTAACAATACAATCATTAAAGTAATTAGGGTATGATATAAACCTGGTACGGTACGACTGGGGATAAATGACTACACTAAGCAGCCAACTAGACTTAGGATGAACTAAGATAATGGTAAAGACGCGCCTATCCACCCAAGGATATATACTACACTGCACCACCCCAGATTTACCCACCCAAGGGTAATTCCTACACTGCACCACACCAGTTCTACCCACCCAAGGGTAATTCCTACTTAAAGGTTAATCCCACTAAGTGTACTTAGTAATTTTTAATAGTAGTTTCGTGTACCCCTAGCTGACTACATAGGTACCGTCTGCCCCTATCTCCACTAGGTGTACCCACAACTTAGTAGTTTTATTAGTAGTCTCGTGTACCCCTAGCTGACTACATAGGTGCCGTCTGCCCCAATCTCCACTAGGTGTACCCACTACTCCCATTTGATCGGCTCCCTAACGTAGATACCCGTGCTGGCCCCACAATGGGGTGTATCACTCCCCAAAGTGGCAACCCGATACAACAAATGGTGCACGGCTTATACCTACACGATGCAACAACGTCTTACCTACCAACCCGGGTCCACACACGCATATGAAACACGTTGGACTTGCGTTGCCACCGCTAACCCGTTTTGGCCTCTTATAATCAAGCCCAGTACGCGTGTCCCGTCCTCGACATGGGTCGAGCCCAATAAGATACATATGGGTTACTGGGTGAAATGCCCCCCCCCCCACAAGCTACCACCTGAGCTTGTCATTTTTTTCTAGTGCATCCCACTTAACCCTTTTTAATAATCATGTCCACTTACATGTTCAAAGTTTGGTTAAGTCATCTACTCATATTTCAATTGCCACTCAAGGCACCCACTAGATTTCCCCATGCCACCCAAGGCACTTATTTGATTTCCACATGCCACCCAAGGCACTTACTTAACCCTTTAATCATGTTTAATTACATGTTCCACTTTGGTTAAGTATTTTAATATTATCTTCCATTGCCACCCAAGGCAACTACTAGATTTTCCCCATGCCACCCAAGGCACTTACTTAACCCTTTAATCATGTTTAATTACATGTTCCACTTTGGTTAAGTATTCTAATCGTATTTTCTATTGCCACCCAAGGCAATCACTAGATTTTTCCACATGCCACCCAAGGCACCCACTTAACCCCTCATGTCCCTCTACATGCTAATATGGTTAAGTGTTTCTTAATTGATTAAGAACGTAACCGTTCTAAAGACCTCTCACATTAGACTATCTTTTATGGCAGCCGGATTTGCCGTTCGGGTCCGGGCAGCCTTACGCCATAACCGAGTCTAACCTCGTGTCTATACACTTGTCACGTATTTAGTTTGTGCCTAAGACCTCTCACATTGGGCCAATCATTTGTAGCCGCTGGATTTGCCGGTCGGTTCCGGGCAGTCTTACGCTACAAAAGGGTCCAACCTCGTGTCTTAGTTGATTAATTACACCTAATTAATCACCCCCATATTTCGAATTAATTTTCCCTAATTAATTCCAATTTTAACGATGTACATAATTGACTCAATTATGTCCATCTACTTTATGGTATGCATAATCATACCAACTTCACACCATTTCATTAACATGTATATTAACCCCATTGTTCCCCACGCAATTCGCTAACATGACATAAAAGGGAAGATTCATCACAAATACAATGGGTTCAACTTGCATAACATTAGCATCAACATGGGTTTAAAGGTGTCAACATGCATATGGCATCAACCCAACTAGCATAAATAATCAACCCAAACTTGCATGAATCACATATGTCATAAAGAGGTTAACTTGCATAAGTTATTTATGTCATACAAAGGGGTAAACTTGCATATGTATGTATGACATACAAAGGGGTTAACTTGCATATGTATGCATATCATACTAAGGTGTAAACTTGCACATGTTACTTGCATATAATCAAACACCAAACTTGCATAACATGTCATATATGAACTTGCATATAATCATACGCCAAACTTGCATAACATATCATGTATGAACTAGCATATAATCATACACCAAACTTGCATATCATGGTGTCATAATGGATCAATGTTTCTAATATGACTTGCATACCTTGCATAACATCATAAACACACAGCATATGACTTCCATAACTTGCATAACACCACAAACACATAGCATATGACTTGCATAACTTGCATAACATCATAATCACCTAGCATATGACTTGCATAACTTGCATAACATCATGATCACATAGCATATGACTTGCATAACATCATGATCACATAGCATATGACTTGCATAACTTGCATAACATCATGATCACACAACATATGACTTGCATAACTTGCATAACATCATGAACATGTATCATATGACTTGCATAGCTTGCATAACATCATGATCACATAGCATATGACTTGCATAACTTGCATAACATCATGAACATGTATCATATGACTTGCATAACTTGCATAACATCACAAACACATAGCATATAACTTGCATAACATGCATAACATCATTAACACATAGCATATAACTTGCATAACATCATTAACACATAGCATATAACTTGCATAACTTGCATTGATCCACATTCATAGCCATAACCTCATTATATCCTATCATAATCATTTCAACAATTGGTCATTAAGGCTATAGAAAACTCACAACTTGTAGATTAGCACTCCTAAGAAGAAGATTAAGTTGCTAGAGTTGATTAGAGATTGATTTGAGAAGCTATCTTCCTCTTTAGATTGATGGAGTCTCCTTCAAGTTGCATTTTGACGGCATAACGGTGTTGTAGCTATTTTTAGTATGAATTAGGGTAGTCTTAGGGTGTATTTATAGATTAGTTAGGTGTTTTAGGCCCTTAGATTAACCCTAAATCAGATTAGAGCCGTCAGATCACGTCCTAGCCACCAAAACACAGCCCAAAAGCCAAACTGATGCACCCAGGTCACCTGGGCTCGACCAGGGAGGTCGACCACCAGGTCGACCCTAGGGTCGACTCCCCAGTCGACCTGGTGGGCAGGTCGACTCCCCAGTCGACCCCCTGTGTCTGGCAGGAATTTTCCTTCCACTTATGAAATGTTTGAATTTTTATTTTTAAACCTGTTTTGAATTTCTGAAAACTTCTTCGGGCCTTAACTAGGTCATACGTACTCCGATTTTCGAAAACTCGGACTCTATTTCGCGTATTTTTCATAGACGAACGCAATGGCATAGACCGTTTCCCCTGATTCAGATTTTTAAATTTAATTCTGCCCTGTTTTATATTATAGTAAGTTATTCAACATACGGGGTGTTACATTCTCCCCAACTTAAAGGATTTCGTCCCCGAAATCTCTAAGTCAAGAAGAACGTATCCTACCAACCAAACAACCACCTAATCAAACCATCAAACACTGGCATCCATTATCCTTAGAGTTTGTAATGCTGTATAAACATATGCAAAGAGTGTGTGTATATGTTCCCTGTCTAATGCTAAATTAGGCGGTCTACTAATTCAGTTGACCTCCTTAATGCAAACCATGATAGTGCCATGCATCGAATATGTATGCAAAAGAACCCTATCGACACACACTATCTCTACATGAGTGTACAATCATTCACCAAAATGCATCATCCATGTGATAACACAACCATTATACATCCATTAATATAGCTACCTACACACAATTATATGCAATATGAAGTGACTGAGCCGATCTAGTGCCTAAAGTGTGTGTATATGCATCCACGAGCAACCTCTAGCAACCACTTGCATCCACACGCATCCATCAATCATAACATGTCTCAAACACATGTTTCAACCATAGGTTTACCCTATCTAAAGGTCAAAGTTACTAATGAGAGGACATACTAAAGATAAGATAAGTACTAGACAAACGATAAAGGAGAAGTTAAAAGACATACCCTCAAAAAGAATGGGTACAATGAACGCATCTTCGCTTCTGTCTCCCAAGTAGCATTACTCTCATCTTCTCCCCTTGGCACTTTGACTAGTCGAACCTCTCTATTTTTCACTTCCTAATCTCTGACCCAAGGATGCGGGTAAGAGCTCGTCGAATATCACGCTCCACCTCCCCTTCTCTAAGCAAGCTCGGCTCTACCACCTCTGCGGTCTCATGTAGGCACTTCCTCAAATGTGACACATGGAATACGTCATGTTCCCTATGCAACCGAACTATCTCTCGAAGATAAACTGAAGCTAGCCATGGAGCAGTCCTCTTGCTCTTCACGGGTATGAAATGGGCACTCTTAGTAAGTCTGTCTACCACAACCCAAATTCCCGTATTACCCTTCCTTGATCTTGGTAACCCATCAATAAAATCCATCGAGACGCTATCCTACTTCTATTGCGGACCTTCCCATGGGTGAAGCAACCCACCTGGTTTCTTTTGCTCCGCTTTCACTTGTTGGCACACCAAGCATCTAGCGACATACTCGGCCAATCTTTCTTCCTACCGGCCCAAAAGAAAACTCGCTTCATGTCTTGGTACATATTATCCCCACCGGGATGAATGGTCATCCTAGAACGGTGTGCATCATCAAGAATAGCATTACTTAAACCCTCGTCTCGCGGTACACAAAGTCTACCGTCTCTACGCAAGCACCCCTTATCGTCTAGGGTGTACCTACTCAAATGGTTGGACGACTCCCCCCTTATGAGCCTCTCTACAACTCAACCAACTGTGGGTCGTCTCGCTGTGCCTCGCCAATCCGTCCCAAAAGAGTAGGTCTAACCTCCAAGGATGCTAGCAAACCGGGTATAAAGTCAACGGAAGGTCTGAAATAAAACATCGAGATAAATTCCAAGCTTCGTCGTTCCACGAACAATGGACTCAAGGACATCCTTTTTCCGCTCAAGGCGTCCGCCACCACGTTACCCTTGCCAGCGGTATACGCTATCTCGAAATCATAGGATGCTAAGAACTCCATCCACCTTTTCTGTCTCAAGACTATGCACTCGAAGAGTCTCCAACACTTCCCTAAGATGTAGGGCATGCTTTTCTCCACTTTTGGAGAGAACCAGGATATTCTCCCATACAAAATCGTCACAACTATCCATCTTTCACGCAGACCATCCTAGTCAAACTCGACATCCCCCAAGTGCAAGCCCCAAAGGCCTAAACCAATATCAGACAAACACCCAAGGGACACCTCCTTCGAATTCAGACGACCTACGTGAGATGATACTAGTAAAAATGGCTAAATAATTAAGCCCTTGTCCAACTCTGGATGTCCTTGCCAGTCTCACTCCAAAACTACCGTTGATCAAATAACTGGCTTTGCTTAACCTATTAAGCACGCACGAAAACTTATTTCGCTTTTAGAAAAGGCCAAGATGTCATCCACAAAGACCACTACGAAGTTGTTTAGGTACTCCCTGAACACCCTACTCATCAAATCAACAAAGTATGCGGGGGCATTCATCAAACCAAATGGCATCACCAGCCACTCATAGAAACCATCCGGAGCCCTAAAGGCGGTCTTCTCTATACTATCCTCAGTCACTCCCAACTGATGAAACTCCGTGGCCAAGTCCCACTGCGAAAACACTGAGGCGCCAACCAACTGATCAAAAAGATCATCAATCCTCGGCAATGGGTGTCTATTCTTCTTTGTGAGCTTGTTGAGTTCTCTATAGTCTACACAAAGTCTGAGGGACCCATCCGCCTTAGTGGCAAAAACTACTGGAGCACCCCACTCCGATATACTTCGTCTTATGAACCCCTTCTCAAACAACTCCCCTACTTGCTTATGGAGTTCCCTCCTCTCACGAGGAGCCATGCGGCGCACTGACAAAGATACTGGGTTAGCATCGTCTACCAGATATATTTGGAGGTCCATCTCCCGCTTCAGAGGTAAGCCCTTCACCTCCCCAAACACATCCGAGTATTCCCGGACCACTCTAACAGATCGCAAACTCTCGACTGAAGCATCAGGCGATTCAAGATAACTTAGCATAACAAAATCTATGGGATTACAAGAGATCTTGAGAGTGTTACCCAAGTGGGTCATGAGCCTAACAACTCTCCTTTCGCAATCAAGAACGGCACCATTACTGGATAACCAGTCCATGCCCAAAATCAACCCATAGCCCGTGAAGCCCAAACAAAAGCATCACCTCTAAACTCAACGATAAGTATGGAAATCTTCAAACCCAAACATATCATGGACAAATAAGTGGAGCCCCCAATAGGGTTTGAAACAACCACGGGATCATCTACTAAACTGGTGTCTAGGTGCAGTGACTCAACTAATGATGATGAGATAAACGAATGTGATGCGCCAGAGTCGAATAAAGTTCGAACAGGATGATCGAGAGAACCAAATTTCAACTTAGACGGTCCTACCCCCATCAGGTATACCCGTCGTGAGGGAATACATCTACCCTCCAGAAAATCCTGTACTTCGTCCTTACCTCTTCGGACAACCCTAATAAGGTGTCCTAATTCTCCAAGACAACTAGCCTTCCCCTTCACATTCTCCTTTTGTGGCCTTCTTACCACAATAAGGTTTCGTCCTTTATTTACCTAACAGCTATTTGAACCTTCCTCTCTCGTCCATCTTAAAGGTACCTATAAGTCCTCCACCTCCTTGGACTAACTTCTTAGCCCGGCAAACGTCTTAGTCCCTTGAAGTGGTTCTTCCGTCCTTCATACGGAAGTCCTTATTTATCTTAAAAAGACTTCTATACGCGGAGGGGAAATTCAAAAAGAGAAAGAGGAAGAGATTCAAAACGGAAAATCCGAAGGATAAAGATATGGCTATTTGGGGATTATGCTTTTCTTTCAAAAACTTTTCTCTTAAAAGACATGTTTTTGAAAATACTTCTTCCGAAAATGTTTTTAGAAAAATAGTTTTCTAAAAAATTTATCTGTTCTGGTAACCTTGAGCTCTGATACCACGTGTAACACCCCACACCCGCTAAGGTCACTCACTAAGGGAATGCCTTAGCTTCGGTGGAGTATTTAAGTGAATATAGAACTGAAAAATTACAACAAGACAGATATAAGTAATACTTGATATTTAAAACATCATTTCATTGCAGCAGAAGGTAAACATGTTTGGTTACATATCAAAAAAACCAACAAGAGTCAAGTACAAAATATCCATCTCGTTAAAATATAAGTACATAATCCCACTACATACTAATAGCCATAATAGAGTAGATAACTGAGTTTTTCTTCAAGAGTCCAAGCTCTAAAAGATAGATAAAGCAATCCGATCAAAGCCCACTAGTGCTAGGCCCACACTGATAACCTGAGGGTTGGGGGAAAAAGATAAAAACAACGGGGTCAGACATAAGTCTGAGTGAGCCCTATAACTTTAGCAATACAATCATTAAAGTAATTAGGGTATGATATAAACCTGGTACGGTACGACTGGGGATAAATGACTACACTAAGCAGCCAACTAGACTTAGGATGAACTAAGATACCGGTAAAGACGCGCCTATCCACCCAAGGATATATACTACACTGCACCACCCCAGATTTACCCACCCAAAGGTAATTCCTACACTGCACCACACCAGTTCTACCCACCCAACGGTAATTCCTACTTAAAGGTTGATCCCACTAAGTGTACTTAGTAATTTTTAATAGTAGTTTCGTGTACCCCTAGCTGACTACATAGGTGCCGTCTGCCCCTATCTCCACTAGGTGTACCCACAACTTAGTAGTTTTATTAGTAGTCTCGTGTACCCCTAGCTGACTACATAGGTGTCGTCTGCCCCTATCTCCACTAGGTGTACCCACTACTCCCATTTTATCGGCTCCCTAACGTAGATACCCGTGCTGGCCCCACAATGGGGTGTATCACTCCCCAAAGTGGCAACCCGATACAACAAATGGTGCACGGCTTATACCTACACGATGCAACAACGTCTTACCTACCAGCCCAGGTCCACACACGTATATGAAACCCGTTGGACTTGCGTTGCCACCGCTAACACGTTTTGGCCTCTTATAACCAAGCCTAGTACGTGTGTCCCGTCCTCGACATGGGTCGAGCCCAATAAGATACATATGGGTTACTGGGTGAAATGGGCCCCCCATAAGCTACCACCTGAGCTTGTCATTTTTTTCTAGTGCATCCCACTTAACCCTTTTTAATAATCATGTCCACTTACATGTTCAAAGTTTGGTTAAGTCATCTACTCATATTTCAATTGCCACTCAAGGCACCCACTAGATTTCCCCATGCCACCCAAGGCACTTATTTGATTTCCACATGCCACCCAAGGCACTTACTTAACCCTTTAATCATGTTTAATTACATGTTCCACTTTGGTTAAGTATTTTAATCTTATCTTCCATTGCCACCCAAGGCAACTACTAGATTTTCCCTATGCCACCTAAGGCACTTACTTAACCCATTAATCATGTTTAATTACATGTTCCACATTGGTTAAGTATTCTAATCGTATTTTCTATTGCCACCCAAGGCAATCACTAGATTTTTCCACATGCCACCCAAGGCACCCACTTAACCCCTCATGTCCCTCTACATGCTAATATGGTTAAGTGTTTCTTAATTGATTAAGAACGTAACTGTTCTAAAGACCTCTCATATTAGACTATCTTTTATGGCAGCTGGATTTGCCGGTCGGGTCCGAGCAGCCTTACGCCATAACCGAGTCTAACCTCGTGTCTATACACTTGTCACGTATTTAGTTTGTGCCTAAGACCTCTCACATTGGGCCAATCATTTGTAGCCGCTGGATTTGCCGGTCGGTTCCGGGCAGTCTTACGCTACAAAAGGGTCCAACCTCGTGTCTTAGTCGATTAATTACACCTAATTAATCACCCCCATATTTCGAATTAATTTTCCCTATTTAATTCCAATTTTAACGATGTACATAATTGACTCAATTATGTCCATCTACTTTATGGTATGCATAATCATACCAACTTCACACCATTTCATTAACATGTATATTAACCCCATCGTTCCCCACGCAATTCGCTAACATGACATAAAAGGGAAGATTCATCACAAATACAATGGGTTCAACTTGCATAACATTAGCATCAACATGGGTTTAAAGGTGTCAACATGCATATGGCATCAACCCAACTAGCATAAATAATCAACCCAAACTTGCATGAATCACATATGTCATAAAGAGGTTAACTTGCATAAGTTATTTATGTCATACAAAGGGGTAAACTTGCATATGTATGTATGACATGCAAAGGGGTTAACTTGCATATGTATGCATATCATACTAAGGTGTAAACTTGCACATGTTACTTGCATATAATCAAACACCAAACTTGCATAACATGTCATATATGAACTTGCATATAATCATACACCAAACTTACATAACATATCATGTATGAACTAGCATATAATCATACACCAAACTTGCATATCATGGTGTCATAATGGATCAATGTTTCTCATATGACTTGCATATCTTGCATAACATCATAAACACATAGCATATGACTTGCATAACTTGCATAACACCACAAACACATAGCATATGACTTGCATAACTTGCATAACATCATAATCACCTAGCATATGACTTGCATAACTTGCATAACATCATGATCACATAGCATATGACTTGCATAACTTGCATAACATCATGATCACATAGCATATGACTTGCATAACTTGCATAACATCATGATCACATAGCATATGACTTGCATAACTTGCATAACATCATGAACATGTATCATATGACTTGCATAACTTGCATAACATCATGATCACATAGCATATGACTTGCATAACTTGCATAACATCATGAACATGTATCATATGACTTGCATAACTTGCATAACATCACAAACACATAGCATATAACTTGCATAACATCATTAACACATAGCATATAACTTGCATAACATGCATAACATCATTAACACATAGCATATAACTTGCATAACTTGCATTGATCCACATTCATAGCCATAACCTCATTATATCCTATCATAATCATTTCAACAATTGGTCATTAAGGCTATAGAAAACTCACAACTTGTTGATTAGCACTCCTAAGAAGAAGATTAAGTTGCTAGAGTTGATTAGAGATTGATTTGAGAAGCTATCTTCCTCTTTAGATTGATGGAGGCTCCTTCAAGTTGAATTTTGACGGCATAACGGTGTTGTAGCTATTTTTAGTATGAATTAGGGTAGTCTTAGGGTGTATTTATAGATTAGTTAGGTGTTTTAGGCCCTTAGATTAACCCTAAATCAGATTAGAGCCGTCAGATCACGTCCTAGCCACCAAAACACAGCCCAAAAGCCAAACTGATGCACCCAGGTCACCTGGGCTCGACCAGGGAGGTCGACCCCCAGGTCGACCCTAGGGTCGACTCCCCAGTCGACCTGGTGGGCAGGTCGACTCCCCAGTCGACCCCTAGGTCGACCCCCTGGGTCTGGCGGGAATTTTCCCTCCACTTCTGAAATGTTAGAATTTTTATTTTTAAACCTGTTTTGAATTTCTGAAAACTTCTTCGGGCCTTAACTGGGTCATACGGACTCCGATTTTCGAAAACTCGGACTCTATTTCGCATATTTTTCCGAGACGAACCCATTTCCCCTGATTCAGATTTTTAAATTTAATTCTGCCCTGTTTTATATTATAGTAAGTTATTCAACATACGGGGTGTTACACAAAATGGTCGACCGATCTAGGGCTTGGCCTTGGTCGATTTAAGGTTTCGTTATAGATCCAGCTTTGTTGGTTGCAGGAAGTGATGGCCTGAGATTTGATTGATCGAGAAGTGAAGTTGAACCAGGTGAAATCAGAGCTATAGATCTATCTGGGGCATGGATTTCATTAGATTGGAAATTAGCTGTTGGGCCATGTAATGACCCGGATTTCTGTCGAGTTAATTTTAAATATTTAAAACGGATTTAAATATTTAGTTGATAATATAAATGAATTTTTATATTTTTGTTATCGATTTAAATATCGATTTTCATTTAATATTGTATATATTAAATTATCAAAATAAGGAATCAGCGAATAATTGAATTCTATGTTAAAACTGATTTGAAAATAGTTCAGATAACCAATAAAAAATTCTGTTTAAATCAGAATAATAATATTAATTTATTTTCGAAAAATAAATTGGTTTGAAATTTAATTTTTATCAGTTTAAATTAATATCTTTCACAGATGATCGAATTGAACTTCGTGACCTATCCCAATGCGTTCAGAATAGGGTTATAACCCTAGGAACGACTGTTGTTGCATTCAAAAAGGAGTTAGAAATTAGTAGGAAAGTTTAATTAATTTAATCACACCGGTAAATTAAAACTAAAATAAATAATTAAAATTAAGTGGAGCTTCTTCTTCCAACAAAACAATCCCGTGCCTCATTTTTCTCCACAAAATAAACCAACCGATGGCCTCTCTTTCTCCACACCTTTCCTTTATGAAATCAGTAGTCGTCTAGCCCCTTTTGATTCCAAAATTCAACAGAGAGCTTCAAAGAAAAAACTAAAATGTCTGACTTCGATTAAAGGAAAAAGGGAGATCGGAAGCATCGTACTTCCTCCAAGATCTGCACTCGAGTTTCAAGTTTGCACCCATAGAATCAGGCGCGGCGTCCATCTTCAGCGTCGATTGATTTTAGGTATGGGGCCAGCATCCATAGTGACTTCGGACGAGCTCAGAGATGGAAGATGGGAGTAGCACGATCTGCACTATCGCGATGTCTTTTGGGAGTGACAACAGGGTCGGACTGTGGCGAACTGGAGCTTCCTTGGCGAGCGCGACATCAACTCCTGAAGCCGAAATTTGAAGCGTGCGATTATTGTAGTGGCAATGGTGGCTTGTAAATTTTGTTCTATGTTTTGTACTTGAATCTGGCATGAAATTGAAGACGGGTTTCAGGGTTTAGAGCGTTGCAATTTTGGGTGAGGTTCAAGAATAATGGAATAAGGGGGAGGCAGTGTGATGGAGTTGGTCTTGGAATTTTTTGATGTGGAGAAGTTGGTCTTTGGTGATGATGCAGGTGTGGTGTTCGATGTAATGTCGGTGAAGATGGTCACTACGGTTTCATAGGGATTGTTTGGAGTTATGTTGAGAGGAGAATGTGATTTGAACGATGATGATAGGTTCGTTTTCAAGGTGACGAAGCTGTGGAGTTTTTGTTGAGGAGAAGTAGACGATATATGATATGTGGTGCTATTGGAAAACTAAGGAAAACTGAAAAAGGGTGAAATGGAAGTAATATTGCTTATTTGGGCCTTGGTGAAGACGGGACGATGTTGGAAAGGGGACAAGTGAGGCAGTCACGACTATGGTTATGTGCCAAAGTTTCCCGCGTAGAAAGCATATTGGGTTAAGAAAGAAATTAAGGTAATTAATTTAAATAAGTTCATGCTTAAATTTATTTACTTCGTATATACGTATACACCTATACATTAAATCTTGTTAGCTAATTAATGTCACATTATAATCTATACAAGATATTTACCATATGGAGTCAATCGACAAATTCTTAGCTGAAGATTGCATAAGATGGGAATAAATTTGGAATCAAAATGGATTGGAAAATAAAATATAATCAGGTGGGTAAAATTTCACTCATATTTTATTTTGAGTTATTTTATTCGTTAACATAATTGTTTAATGATTGTTTGGTTTCGATAAAATATTCATGTGGCTATTTAAATATAAATATAAATATATATATATATATTTATATATATAGTTATTTAGGCTTGGCTATTATATATATATATATATATATATATATATTGGTTTGGTGGTCGGATTCCCGCAGTACCATTAGCGGATGCCCGCGGTACCATAGCGGATGATTTCCCTATGCGCCCCACAAATATATATTAGTGGATAACCTTCATACTGCGATATCCTTCCTCGAAGCAGGATGGGTGTTACTGTGTTGACTAACGTCTGTGGATGCAGGAAAACAGGTTGGAGGAATCCAACTGGATTCCTCAAAAATATTTTATCTGTTTATTTATTTGTTTGCATATATACTGTTATATATGATGTGTTAGAAAACCTTAAATGAATAATTGGTTGTTTGGTGTTTAAATATCACTAGGCCTAAGTGTTAATTTATAAAATACCCTGAAAGGAGTATTTGAGATTTAAAAAGGGAAATTCTATTTTTTCTAAAATAGAATTTGAATTTTTAGATAGATCTAAAATATAAACTTGTTTTGAAAAATAAAACAAGTAGTTCCTTTATAAACGAAGTTTATAAATAGTTCTTTTATAAACGAAGTTTATAAATGAAGTGAAAAGAATTATCATTGGATAATTCAGAAATAAATATATAAGTGTGAAATTGAAAAGGGAAATCTATTTTCCGAAAGTAGAAATATTGATTTCAAAAGGAATTGAAATCGAAACTTGTTTAAAGAATGAATAAAGAAAGTTTGAAATAGAATTTGAATATAGAAATTCAAATGGAGTTTGAATACATAAATTCAGTGGAATTGAAAATGGAATCGAAAATAGAATTTGAATAAAGAAAAATTCAACTAGAAGTTGAAATGGGAATTCAAATATAGAATTTGAATATAGAGAATATAAAGGAAATTCAAATATAGAATATGAATATAGAGTTGAAAAGGACATTTAAATATGGAATTTGATTAATAGAATTGAAAGGAAATTTGAATTTAGAATTCAAATAGAAAAGGAAATGGAATTTGAACATAGAATTTAAATAGAAAAGGAAATAGAGTTTGAATATAGAAGATCGAAGTATAAATAAATTTATTTCCGAGTCAGGGAAAATCGACAATTTTATAAGATCAGAAATATTATGTTGAATTGAAAAATTGGATTTGATATGTATTAAAAATATATCAGAATGGATTTAAATTTATTATAAACGAAGTTAAAATGTTTATATTTCTAAATATAATTAAAACGAACTCGCCGCAGCGCGGCAGTTCGTAAATTGGCGATTTGAACTTCAATTGAGTATGCAGAACTCAATTGAAGTCGGAATTCCTTGAAACAAGAATCGTCGGGACCGGTTGAATAATAGTTTTCCAATGAAAGAGAAAAATCTAGATTTCGTCTTACAGATTTTGAGTTATGTCAAAATCAATTTTTCTGAAAAAAAACGCCATTATTGTTTTAAAAACGATAACGGTTTATTTAAATAAATAAAAGGATTTTTAGGAAATAAAATCCGAATTGGCATTAAGAAAATCTAGACTTGAGATATAAAATAAATATGAAATCCAGTGAAGTAAGTAAAATGATTTTTGAGACAAAAATCATATTTTAAATGGTTAAATAGAATTAACTAAATTGGAGAATAATTAGTTAAAGGAAATTTGAATCGAAATTGGGTTTTTGGATAAGTGAAAGAGATTGAGAATTTATATTCGAAATCGAATATATAACTCGAGTTGAAAATAGAATTAGATTTGATTTATGAGTAGATTAAAATATATTTGAATGTGATATGTTCAAATAAATTATTGAAATAAGCGAAGAATTAATTAAAGAGTTAATTAACGAATTGAGTTAAAACGATCAGGTATAGTTGGGATAAATTGGACAGGTATAGACATACAGGAGACATGTATGGGATAAGGATAATGAAGGTATATAAATAGAATGCCCGACAAAAAGGTACGTATTTAATTCATATACGAGATTTTATGTGCCATATCGGCAAGCCGCTTGGCTTTTTCTTTTTCTTTTGGATGGGTGAGGGCCATGGGAGGCTATTTGAAATATCCCGTTGCTCCCGGTACAAGGGAGGTTCTGGCGAATTTTTCCGGAAATTTAAGGAGTTAGAATATTTTGAAGAAATTTGATAGTTAGAAATCAATGTATCGATATGTGTAGAACTCGATAAAGAAACGAACTTAAAAATATAATATTGAAAACAAAAAGGGAATCTATAAATTAGATTTTGTTAAAAATAGAAAGAGAAAGTGTATGCGTGTTTAAAGGTGAATAAGTAGTTGTATGGTATTGATTATTCAAGTAAGTAGTCATATCTGTTTTGACGTTATAAATGTTATTCAGTTAAGGTCCTAGAGGTAGTTATACCCCAACTTGATTGATTTCATTATGAACAAATAAATAGTAGGATTTCAGGCTCGAAGATCAATGTTGGATAAGAGTTAGTTGAATATAGTATTTGGGTTGTCGTAACGATGTTTTACACAACATCCGTTTAACCCAAATAAGTGTAAACTCGAAAATAGAATAATAAATATTTCCTAAATATAGAAATAAACGAGATCGGGAAAGAGATAAGTAATTGGAATATTTTCCAATTATAACTAGCATATATTTTCTAAGTTTAAGAAAATAAAGGAAGGCGATATTCGGAAATGTTTTCCAAATAGTGTAAAAGACCAGTATGGGTATTGAAAATATTTGGTTAACAAATATTGATAAGGAAATGGAGAAGAGATTTAATTAATGAAATATTAATTAAAGAGCCCAGTGATTTGTTTGATATGTTGAATGAACACTTGTTTTCTTCGATAGTTAAATCATCGACTATCGAAACACTTGTCTTTATTCGATAGCTAAATCACAGACTATCGAAGTTTTGATCATTTTAACGTTGTTAATATGGAGAGACCGGTTGGATTATTATCCAAAGAACCACTCTGTATTGGCATAAGCATTGCGAATCATATATGCCAAAGATAATTGAAGACGGAGTAAAGTGCAAGGGCTATTGTATAAGTCTTAGATAATAGTGCCTAAGATGGATGTACTGAATAGTGCCTTCGGTTTATCCTGTTCCTGGATGACTTGTATGGATGAATGTATGACAGAGTATTTCCAGAAAGGTCACATACATTGATTTCTTCAACCGTACCAAGAGTGGAAGCGGAGAAGGAAACTTCTTTAGCTAACACATAATGTACTGTTGTAGACGTCAATTAGTGATTTTCGATGGATCTGACAATATGGCATTCGAAGTGAAATCTGATGTGATGATAAAGCGTAATCTCAAGCCTCATCAACCGGTAAATGATAGAAATCGGGCAGGTAGCATGGCTATGTAGGACGCAACTATTAGGGTGTATAATCACCTGATCTAGAGTTTCATTTATTTCTACAAATCTATTGTTGATGCTGTCCCATTCGGGAAACGGTTGCTGATCCCAACCGATGGTGATATACATTCGATACACTCAAGCGAAATGAGTGGTCGGTCATGTGTGGCCGGGTTGCAAGATGTTCTTGTTGAACCCAGTGTATTCCTCTCTAGAGGTAAACTAGCGAAAGGTGATTCCATACCTTGTCATAGTTGGAAATCCATTACCCAATATGTGCTTGTGGTTTTGATTGTATACTATGTATGTAAAACGTGAGATGAAAGCGTTTCTGCTAGATGATTATTATATTATGGTTGATAGGCATTATTATAATATCAAAATGTTTTTGATATAAAGATATTTTGGATTCTCATAAGGTAAAGACCCATTCCGTTATACAGCGTGGTCTTATGAGATATCGTTTACTTGTTCAAGCTAATTTAAACTGTTTACTCATACCAGTCCCATGACTGACCCGGAGTTTATTTGTTTTGTTTTACCTAAACTCTTGGGTGCCTAAATTTGTATGGGCAGTCAAGTAGTTTAGGATTTTACAGATCTATCTAAAGGAGCTTGGAGCAGGAGGCTTCAGCGTTAGTTATATTTTGTTCCGCTGTGTTGTAAGTGTGGTACTCTGATAAGTGTATGTTATACAATTGGAATTTTGTATCTCAAAAGTTATGATATATTATATTTTGTTCCGCTGCGATGTGAGATTCTATGTTGTTGTTTCTGTTTTTTTCTACCCTTTTCTTCTAAAAAATGATTCGTATTTTCGTGATATTTGGGTTGGACGTATAATGTATATAGTCAACTCTGATAATATGGATTTGCAGGCCACTACAGGCCAGCTTCGCCTCGTGTAGGAAGTGATGTTTGATTGCTCAGTCTCCCTTCCAAACTAGTGAGGAACTCAATCCATCTCATCCCTAGTTAAGTATTGGGACAGTTCTTCGCAGGAGGAATCCTCCTGGCTTGCCTTCACTGTTTCACTAGACCTGTAGGTCGAGGGTGAGCATGCGAAGGTGTTGCATCCTTCTTCTCTTTCCTGGCGCACCAAAGTGTTGACGTCAAAAGTTGGTCTAGTGATAGTCAACCCCCAAAAGTGTGTTACCCACACACAATAATATTCACAAAGTGCAAGAAAAAGAAAGTAAACATAACAGAAACAATATTTTTATAGTGGTTCGGCTTCAACCAAGTTTACGTCCACTTTATAATCTCTGTTTATGTTGTCGATTATGGGTTACAGTTGTTTTGATTTAAAGAAAGCGGAGAAAGAAGCGGTTTATACACAAAATCCTTGTGTTGAAGAGTTGAAATGTACGATAGGCTATTTTTGGAGTGCAAACCATGGAATTTTCCATAGAAGATTTTCACATGCTTTCTATTTCTGGTAAGGATGTATTTATAGGTGAGAAGGTTGGTTAAGCTGTATGCGATGTGGCATGCATCTATTTCAGAGTCGGGTACGCGTAACTCAATCCCAGAGAATAGTTGTAAGGGGACCTGGTCTCCTGCTGAAAAACAGTTCTCCTCGAGAATTATGGCATACGAGGAGCTCAAAATCTGGTGCATGAAAAGTAGTGCACATCAAAGCCTAGTTCCGTAGCCTTGGGAGTAGGACTTCTTCTTGTAGTACATGCTTCGGCCCGATATTTCCGATATGATATTCCAGGCATGATCCAATCTTTCAGGGGTAACTCGATTGATCGATTGGTTTGACTTTGGAAGTGAGCGACAATTATGGAGGAGGGTATCTTTATCTGCTTAGAGATCGGTTTGGGTCAAACCATAGTCGATCGATCCACAATGAAGGTCGGTATCCAAGAATAAGCTTCGATCTTGATTTGTGGTGGCTTTTGCCAAAAAATGGTCAACACATACCACTTAACAAGTTTTGGTTCTGGAATTTTTGAGATGGCCTTGCTTCCACCTTGTGTATTGTATCCTACTTGGTTCGTAGGCTTGTTTGTCCCCAATTTGTAGTGGTGTTGGGCAAAAAGTAGGTATTGGTACGATCTACATGCGTTGATTGGAACCGATCCAAATCATTAAATTGTATTGATTTATAACCTTGCGTAAATGTTGGAAAATGGTCCTAATACTTGAAGCAGCATGGTACATGGACCACTTTTTGAGTCTGTTGGCATGATGGAAACCCTATCCCATGACTCAATTTGGCGTTTGAGTTTATTTGTTTTATTTCTATATCCATGCTTGATCGATTTGATTTTTTGAAATATACCCAAGCCAAAAGGCTAGATCGCTTACCCTTAAATGCATGCATTGTGAATGAAAGTTGTGCTTTTCTCGAGAGAAAACGTATAAGTTGGTACAACATTAGTATTTGAATTTTCTGGTTATCAGTCGACCATGCCATAGTGAATCAACCCATTCTTTTGGATGCACATGTAAATCAAAGGTTGTGATAGACCATTTTAACTAAAGACTTGAGTTCTCGCGTGAGTATTAGTTACAAACAATGATTCTATGTTCTCTCGAAATCGACAAGCCATAAGTTGCGAAATGGATAAGGATTAACCCATGTACATTTAGGATTTAGAAGTCGTGTGTTAAAATAATTGGCTCCTTTCAATAACCGCTAAAGAATCATTTCAAGGTTCGATAACATCCAAAATAAAATCTACTTTTTGATATCATTAGATCATGCATTCTTGATCAATTCAATGAAGGCTTAATCTCTTTAGATGTAAGTTCAAATCTCAATCTCTCCAAATCATTAGCTGAAATCTCAATCTCTTCAAACTGTTAGTGGGATACGTAGTTGTCAAGGCCAATAGTTAACTCCACGATGTGATGACCCCAAACTTCCACGAGTGAAAGCAAGGAGAAATCATTTTTGGAATACAACATAAATACAATAAAACAGAACACAGATACAATATAGCAAAGGAGATTCATAGAGTAATAACATTATAGCAGCGGAAAAATATAATGTCATCAATCACAGAAAATCCACAGTCACAGAATCTAAGCTATTACAACAAGTTTGCAGAAAAGAAATAAATTTGATGTCTAAAAAGAAAAGAATAGATGCCAATAGAAACAAAAAGTCTTCAAGCTCCAAGTCATCACCTCTTCTCCCAAATAGAATCCAAGAGAGAGAAAATAAGCAGCTTCAAAGAAAAGCTCCAAGCAAAGAATGAACCTGTCTACTTGGCTGCCCGTGTAGAAGAGAGGGCACCCAAGTTTGCAAAAAGGTGAAACAAACTATGGGTCAGTCGTGGGACTGGTGTGAGAATTCTTAAATAACTTATCCTAATAAAAATAAGGCAAATCCAAAAGACCACGCCACCAACGCGGAACGGGTTTACTCTAAGGGACTGCTGTGCATAATTTAAAGTGTCATAATAAATGATTAAATAAGTCGTCAACAACGCAATGTCTTTTGAAAAATGGAACCACCATAAGACTCAGGTCCCATCACACAATGCAACGCACACCAAGAGGATAGAGTTTTACCTTATGGTGGTTAAACATGCTAAATACGCCAAATACGTAACTAATACTATTATTAGTGTATATGTTTTAAAACAATTCAAAGCAATGTATTAATCCTAGGAAGCATAGGTACCATATATTATGCCTCCAATACTAGTAATACAATCAAATCCGTCGGGGTCGTATTGGAAATTTGGGTTTCCATCATGAGTCCAGGCTAGGGAGGACTCCTTACCGATTCGAGACGCTCTAGTTAACGTCTCAGGATTACCCGCAGTTAACCCTTGGATCCTGCAGGGCCGGTCCTCACATACAGCTTAGAGGATTGGCAATTCCTAAGCACACGTTTCCCGGTCCTATAGGACCTATCCGAGGCGCCTCATTTCATCATCCTCCAAAAGTAAAATGACTACTAACTAGAAAGAAACGTGCTACTTTCCCTGCGTTCCCTTCCCCCTTTTTAGACTCTACCGGTTTGTGAGGCTCGTGAAGTCATGTTCTTCATACCACAAGGTTCTGCTTTTCAACAAGAAACCCTGATCATTGCATCTTAGTATGCCACACCGTCACTCCATACCGTACTATTGATCGTCCGTCACTATATAAACGGGTGTTAAGTAGAGAATAAATTCTCTACCACCAATCGTTTATATATTAACTGAATATCAACAACATAATATTTTGTGGGGTACGATGTCAGACACACTATCCATTTATACCCATGCTCTAGGTCTGAACTAGGGTCAAACCCGTGAAATCAACACGTACGTTTGGGCAATTACCCCGACCCTTGAATTGGGAGCAAACCAATTCAGAGTCTTGATCGTTGTCCATTCGAGGGGAGATTTACGGTCTTCATGCGCCGTCTTCATACTTGAATTCTTGGAATCGTACGATCATTTGGAATGGGATTAACCCGGACTTTCCAAATAATCTCGCATTCATATATTTTGAGAAAAACATATTTCATATCGTTATTTTATTCTATAACGATTAATTCTTGCCTTAATTATTTAATATAATTAATTCCTTATTTAACGACGCTTCAGGTCAAGGGCGACCTTGGCGCTGTTTTCCATCAATTTTGTTTTTCACTTTCCTCAAAATCTAACCGTTGGATTTTAGCGTAGCATATATCGTTGGAAAGATTTTTCTAAGACGGTCCTAACGGTTTCAGTTTTGGGAAAATCCGACGGTCGGATCTTCCGGTATATTCGTTTAAAAGTTCGATTTCAAAACATGAACTACTGCGCTCGATTCGTTATATTTTAATTATATATATATAAAAATATATATAAATAATTCGTTTAACTTATCGTCCTTACATACAGCTTACATTTCTCTTATCTCCCACTTTTCTACTTACATGATAATGTAGTTTAGGATTAGACGATAATTCTTCTTTTATTTCATTATTGCTTATCTTCATATTTTATAATTTACATTCGAAAATGAAAATTATAACATACCATTCCATTAATTTCTTTATATATATCTTTTCCCATTTCATTATGAACAATGAACACTTTCTTATGGAGTAAATTCCCTTTTATTATGCACAAAAGAAAATGAATATGTTCTTACAATGCAAATTCTCTTTTTATTTTACATTATAAATAATGTATAAACTTCCTACGGTCAAGTTCTTTAAATCTTAACGTTATAAAATAGTGTAACTATCATACGGTGAAATTTTCCTTTTATTTAACATTGTGAATGATGTTAAATTTACATACCCTTCATTTTCCTTTTTATAACATTGAAAATATATTATTAGAAAATATAGATTTCCCAATATTATTTCTTTATCTTTTACATTAAAAATAATGTTAATTCTTTTCATACAGTTTCATTTCTTTTGCTTAACATTAAAAATAATGTTAATTCTTGCATATAGTTTCATTTCTCTTATTTAACATAAAATAAATGTTAATTCTTCCTACGGGGTGAATTCTCTTTTTATTTACATTGTAAATAATACTTATTATCTTACAATGCAAATTCTCTTTTAATAACATTATAAATAATGTATATTTACATGACATGCATTTTCTATATTGTTGACAAGACAAAATACTATTTTTCATACAATGCATTTATCTATTTTTCTAACATGACAAAATATTATTTCATGCATACAATGTAATTTCTATTTTTCTAACTTGACAAAAATAATATGCATACAATGTAATTTCTATTTTTCTAACTTGACAAAAATAATATGCATACAATGTATTTCCTATTTTTCTAACTTGACAAAAATAATATGCATACAATGTATTTCCTATTTTTCTAACTTGACAAAAATAATATGCATACAATGTATTTCCTATTTTTCTAACTTGACAAAAATAATATGCATACAATGTAATTTCTATTTTTCTAACTTGACAAAATAATATGCATACAATGTAATTTCTATTTTGACAAAAATAATATGCTATGCATACAATGTACTTTTTCTATTTTGACAAAAATAATATGCTATGCATACAATGTACTTTTTCTATTTTGACAAAAATAATATGCTATGCATACAATGGACTTTTTCTATTTGATAACATGACAAATATGCTATTTTTATATAGTGCCATCTTCTATTTTATATAATGGACAAAATATAGTTCATTAACATACTATGCTATTTTTAATTTTTAATAATGAACAAAATATAGTTCATTAACATACTATGCTATTTTTAATAATGAACAAAATATAGTTCATTAAAATACGATGCTTTCTTATTTTGATAATGAACAAAATATATTCATTACATATAGCGACTAACTCTATTTTTATTAACGAACAAAAAAAATGGTTCGTTTCACATAGCGACAAATTTTATTTTGAATAATGACACAAAATATAATTCTTTAACATATAGCGCTTTCTTATTTTATAAATGAACAAAATATAATCATTCACATATAACGACCAATTCTATTTTATAAATACACAAATTTGTTCATTCAACATACGGTGCTTGTATTCTATTATAACACAAATTTGTTCATTCAACATACGGTGCTTGTATTCTATTATAACACAAATTTGTTCATTCAACATACGGTGCTTGTATTCTATTATAACACAAATTTGTTCATTCAACATACGGTGCTTGTATTCTATTATAACACAAATTTGTTCATTCAACATACGGTGCTAATTTTCTTATTTAGATATTGACAAAAGTGTCAATTTACATACGGTGTTCATTTTCTTATTTTGATATTGACAAAAATGTCACTTTACAACATACATGAACAATTTCCTTTTTTTTATATATATTGACAAAAATGTCACTTTTATCCTACGATGAACATTTCCAACATTTTCCATTTTTAATATATAAAAATGTTAATATAATATACAATGAACAATTTTGATATATTAAATTTTAACATATAAACATGTCACACAACATACATGAACGATTTTAATATATTTAATTTTTACATATCAACATGTCACACAACATACATGAACGATTTTAATATATTTAATTTTTACATATCAACATGTCACACAACATACATGAACGATTTTAATATATTTAATTTTTACATATCAACATGTCACACAACATACATGAACGATTTTAATATATTTAATTTTATATTGTAACATCTCAACATACAGTGGGTTTTGTCCTAGCATACGCATACAGATTAAGTCATAGCAGATTCACATACAGTTTATATCATAGCAGATTCACATACATATATGATTATGAATGCGAACATCCATAATTAAAACATAATTACTTAAATAAAATAAATAGGATTCTTACCTCAATTAGATTAGAGTTTGTTCCCAATTGCTCTGTATTAAAGTAGTATTCGAAGTCACGGTTCCATCGGATCTGAAATTTTCAGAATCGGTGTTCATATGCATAAGTTATTGATGTTTTAAATCAAACAGACTTTTAACAACTGCTTCTGCCACGCTTAAAAGCGTTACAAAATCTGAAGCATACCTCAATTTCAGAATTTGTTCAAAACTTCAAATCGCGATAACTTTTGATTTACTGAACGGTTTTGGGTGCCGTTTTTTGGAGAATGACCGCCTTGGAGAGATCTTTGCACGGCCTGAAGGGGGTGGAGCTCGGTCGAACGTGGTGGGCCCGGCGTGGCTGCGACCGGCGGAACTTCTCGGGCTCGGGGCGGACGGCACAGGCGACGGAAAGGGACGGGACTTGTCGGAGATCGAAGAGCTCGGCGAGAGCTTCGAAACGTGTACTCACACGCAAATTTTCGTTGAGAAATGAAGGAGTTATGAGGGTTTGAAGTTTTCAGCCATGATGGGTTTGTGCGGCTCAGCAAAGAGGAAGAAGATGGACGTGAATAGTGTTTTTATATTAAAATATTAGGTTAAACTAATCATTATTTAATTGGCCCGCTTAAGCCCGTTTTGGCCCGAACTCCGATTCAAGCCTGCTTACTGTCGTTCATACCCTTTAGCCCCCGTTCCGAACTCATCTGGATATGTCTCATCAGCCCACGAGATCGTCTTGGCCTTCGTTTTTCAGTTTTAAATATAAATCATTATTTTAAATTCAAACGTACGTAGAAATTCACCCAGGTCACCAATTAACTTCAAAAATCCTCGAAAAATATATTTAGCTATGTTTTGATGCTGTGGACCTATGAAAATTAATTTCGTTTAATTCTGAGCCCGTTTGAATTTTTAATGAATTTTTAAAGTCAAAAATTTGCCCGTTTACACTGAAAAATCAATTATAATTATATATTAATTCTAAAAATTACCAAAAAATCATTTTAAGCTTTGTTTTGATGATACGAACCCAACAAAATTTATTTCGTTCGATTCTGAGACTTTTTGAAAAATGGCTATTTTCAAGGCGAATATTTTTAATATTAAAAATACATTTTTAAACAAATATTTTCTGAAACTCGAAACATATAAGTGTTTACTGTTTTTCAATGCAGAAACGTCATTTTGAAACCAATGGAAGTGGTTTCGAGTTCAAATTCCTACATATGTGAAAAGTAGCATTTTTGTCCTATGCAAATTACCCACCGACCTTTCTAAAAATTGAATTAGCCATAACTTTTGATTTCCGCTATGAAATTTCGATTTTTCGGATTCGTTGGAAAGATATTTTTAAATAGATTCTAACATTTTTGGTTTTACTAAAATCCGTTAAATTTTGCATCCTGTATGGTTAGTCAAAGTTCAAGTTTGACTTTTCAAACTACCGCGCCATTTCTAGCTCTTTTTATATTTAAAATTAATTTATTCATTCTAACTTCGATTTGAAATAAATTTGTGATCCTTATTATTTAAAATAGATTATTTTAAATATCAAAACTCATTTAAAATCACTTAAAATAAATTTTAACTTGGCCCCAAAATTCAGGGTCGTTACACACGATCTCTCTGGATCTTTAGTTGAGTCCATGGCAGTTCAGAGCTAATAATTAAATAATGTTCCCTTCGGGTTGTTAACAATTCTATGTTCGTTTGGATATAGTAATTAATTCATTCTATTTATGATCCTTTATTGTGCCTAATCTGCTTGCTCTCCAACGAGGAGATTCAACAATCAAGCAAGTTGATCTGCTTGCACTCTAACGAGGTGACTTACTTATCTTACGAGTCCAAACCACTTCCCCTCTAGTAAACGGACATGCAACTTTCACCCTATTTTTGAATCTTCGATCGAGACTTAATGTAATGAGTATTATATAGGTTCATCGACTTACTCTCTAGTAAGAGAACTTGCAAATTATGGTTATCGCCCAATCTCTATGGACCTAAATTCTATGATCAATATTAATCATTACATTCAAGTCGATTTCAAGCATTTATTTACATGATTTGAATTCAAACACCAAACAGACATCACAACATCTAGTGTAAAACCTAAGGATTAACATTTTTACCATATTAGCACTTATTGCCATTACCAACCGCTACCGATTAAAATGATATCGACAAAATAGGTAACTAATTTGTTGGTACGGTTTGCTGAGCCGCATCAAATCATACGGTATGATATTGGTAACTAACTAATGAATATATTCATTACTATACCTACCATATTTCTTCGTACACATAACATACATATATATATACATATTGTGACACCCCACGTCCGTTAATGTCACTCATTAGGAGAATGCATTAAGTTTCATGAAGCGTTATAGCTAAACAGAAATAGAAACATTACAAGACAGATATAAAATAGCAGCGGAATTAAAAACTTTATTAATCATAAAGCATTGTGGTTCAAAACATCATATGTCTAAAAATACATAAACCCAATACATCATCAAAACTTCAGTCTTAAAAGAAGCATAATCCCCAAATAAAACATAGCCTATAGTAGCAAAGATAGGAGCTTGAGCAATACATCTAAATAGCTCCAGCAAAATGATAGCAGAATCTTGATCAAGCTTGAGTATTCCCACCCTGAGAACCTGGGGGGAAATGGAAGAAAGAAGAGGAAACAAAAAAGGGTTAGACATAAAGTCTGGCGAGTCCAGTTACTTTTAACAAATAAATAATTAAAAGTATCATGACAGGCATATAAAGTGGATAAGAAAGATAATATCACAAAAAGCAGGTATGACAAGGTAAACATGATAGCTTCTCCAATGATTACTCTGATTCTCTGCACCGATACTAGTATAACCAGAATGAGATGATCCCAACAACTATAAGTTGGTAGATTTAGGCGTACTCCTGGTGAGAGGTTTAAAACCCATACAATCCACGGGCAGCCCAACATAACAGGCTCCTAAACTTACAAAAGTCTAGATGTAACCTAACTGTAACCCTAATCGATCGGCTCCCTACTCCGTAGATACGCTATGCCGGCCCTACAGTAGGAGGTATCACTTCTTAAAGTGGCAATCCTTCATTGATGTTCACAACCATATCTACAGATGTCATGGTCGTCTTATTCCCCTCTTCCTGAACTATGCACGCACATGGTCCTGGTCGGTTCGCGCCGCCCACATCGTCCTCCACTTTTGGATCTCTTACAATCAGCCTAGTAAGCGTGTACTAACTCCGACCTGGGGCAGAGTACTCGTCTGATACCGTTCTATGGGTTACTAGCAGAATCTGGCCCCCCACACAAGATGATACAAGCTCTCCCCTTTGTCTTGTATTAATACTAGGATTTCCACAGGTTATGCTTACCTAGCGGTGTCTTTAATTACATAACCCCAACTGGCTAGGTTTATGGGCCTATATATAAATATTACCCTCCCAACCTAGATATACTTAACCTCCCACTGTTTCAACCAAGTTCACTTAACCCCTATTCATGTTCATGTTCAGACAATCCCGATGGATTTAACTAGGTTAAATATTCCTATTCGTTACATGTCCATTTATGGTTATAATGTGCTAGACCTCTCATATTAAGCCTACCACTTGTGGATGCTGGATATGCCAGTCGGTTCCGGGCAGACTTCTTCCACAAGTCGGGCTTAACCTTGTGTCGTAGCACGTCCCGTATTTGTGCACCTAGACCCTCACATTAGATTCACAATTTGTGGTCGCTAGATATGCCGGGCGGTTACGGGCAGACTTCCACCACAAGTGCAATCTAACCTCGTGCCTAGGCGTAGTTATAGTTTCTAATTACTGTAATCCTAGGCATTTCATTATTAGCCAACTTTAACTATGTCGTTATAGGTTTTCATGCCCCTTCCCCAAGTTATGTTCATAATAAACTATATGCCCAAATTCATATTCATACATTATATTCAGGTTATGCCCAAATTCCCAATTACAAGTTATGCCCAATTTCAATGTTTTCCCCCTCGTTCCGCGTTTAACGCGTTTGCATATTTCAACGGCATGTCTAGGCTCGAAAAAAGCCATGCTATATAAAATAAAAAGGGAAAGATGAATGGAAGATGATAGAAATGATCATACTAACTAGGTTGACATATAACGGCATAAACATATAGCGGCATAATGACAAGATAGACACATAGGAACAAATCTGATGAACATATGATAATAGAACTGATTCTAACATAAAAGGGATGTCATAACAGGCATGATAAGATCTAAACAATGGTTTAGATATCCAACTAATAACAGATCCAATTTAACCACAAACATGATAGGGATAAGTATAAGGTGACCTAAACAGTGAAACAATGGCAGATCTGACATGATAAATAGGTGAAAGTTTAGATCTAAGCCTTAATCATGTCATAACATTATATATACAAAGGTTATAGCAGATCTGATTTGATTCAAATGGTCATAGGCATAGATCCAAGTTAATGTCATATCAGGTTCTACTTTTAATTATTCAGATCTAAAAGTGTAACACCCCGTGAATTCTGTAACGTTAAGCTTCACGAATTAAAGTATAATTAATTATAAATGATGAAATCAAGGGAAATGGGTTACGCCGTTACGTTCGTCTCGAAATTCTGCTTGAGATAGAGTCCAAGTTTGAGTAAAACGGATATCGTATGAAGAAGATATGGACGAACTAAGTTGGGCGAAAAACCAGAAAACGGGTCAGAATGCACTGGCGCACTTGGGAAGTGCGCCAGAACAGAAATGAACTAGCGCACTTGGGAAGTGCGCTAGTACATTTTTAGCCTGGCACACCTGCCAAGTGCGCCCAGGTCAGAATGACCTGCTGGTCAGGTCCTGGGTGGCCTGATCAGGGTCTGGTCGAATTCTGATGCTTGGCTAAGTCACTAGGGCTTACGTGTCACCTTTTGAGTGGCTCTTTGAACTTTGTATGGTCTAAATTCCTCCTATCTTCATCGGACTGCTCAAAACAATTTAAAATTCTATAAATACAACTCAAACCTAACCCTAAACTCACACAAATAATAGAATACAATAGCCGTCATGCTGCTGGAAAGGAACTAGGAATGGCCGTCAATTAGAAACCCTAGAGACAAGCCAACAAGCCTAAGAGACGAATAAAATTAAAAGAAGATCAAAGCTTAATCAAATCATTCAACGCAACTTTTCTACCCAAAGGAGAGCATCTCCAAATCATAATAACAGAAATCAGAAAATAAGAATTCATCACACGTTGTAAGTATAGTAACCTTTCAGAATATGAATAAAAACTGTGATGTGATTCGATGTATATGAAAATAGAATTGTGTAATTATTCTATATATTGTGATGGTTCTATCATGACTTATGTATTGATGTTTGTGGAATAAAATTGATTGATGCAAGCCTATTGAACAATTGTATATGAAAAACAATGGCACTTGCAAGTTTGTGGCAAAAACTAGAAATTGATCCCTTTTTGTATATGTCGATGGCATGGACTATGTATATTCCCTTAGTCTAAATTAGAATTTATGTAAACATGTTATATAACTTCTATGCCTACATGACCCAAAACCTATGATATCATCCTTATGTTTATTGGCAAGTATAATTAGACCTATGTTTGCAAGTAGAATTGGATCTATGTTTCATACACTATGCAAGTTCATGTTTATTTGCAAAATATAATTGGTTCTATGTCAAACATCGTTTGGGTTTCATAAACTATGCAAGTTCATGTTGAAATAGGCTATATGATTAGATGTAAAAATTGTACATTTTGATGCATATATTACATGCTAGTTTTGTGGTCGATATTATGCTAAGTAAACATGTTTAAACAGAAGTTTGTATTTGCCTAAACTATGCCATTTCATATGTCACCTACTTAGTCATACTTTGATCCGAATGCAAGTTCACATGACCCATGTTATATGTTAGTTGAATCGCCAAATTGCAAGTTCATGCGCCACATACCTTTATGTATTACATGTTCTTGATTTCCCCTTTTTCCTCACGTTTATAAAGTTGGGCAGAATTGTGACAAGCCCAACACATGTTATAACGTTGCGAACAAACGGGGGTAATAACGTTGGGTGTAAAATATGAAAACATATGTTGGCATGTTTGGCACATGCCAATGATTAGGACACATAAGCGGTATGAATTGAAATACCCAAAAATAAAAGATATGACATTTACATATAGTTGAAAAGTAATAAAATATGTAAATTTAGAAAACACGAAATGCTTAACCCGAGGTTGGATTGAGTTGTGATGTAAACCTGCCCGGACCAGCCCGGCTGTCCAGTAGTCACAACAATACCTATCCAATGTGGGTGGTTAAGCATTGAGCCCAATAAGGACCCGAGGTTAGACTGAGCTACGGTGTAAACCTGCCCGTAACCGACCGGCACATCCAGTAACCGTAGCAATATCTGTCTAATGTGAGTGGTCTTGTGCTCCTAAGAGGCTAAGGAAAGATGGTAGGGTTAAGTCAACTATAACACTTAACCAAATTCAACATGTTAACAAGAATTGATGGGTGGGGTTAGGTAAATACAGACACTTAACCACTTAACATGTTTGACTAAGAAAATCCTGGTAACGAGGGACCCGTTTCAGCAGTAACTCAAAGTTAGGTATCAACGGTACCCTGAAACTAGGCAGGGTGAGGCATGATTACTGGGCTGATTGTAAGCGGTCAAACGACGGAGGTGGGTGCACAGTGCAGGTCTAACGGGGTGCGGGCGTGCACACAATCCGGAGCAGACAACCAGGGCACTGGGGACACCAACAGTATAACCTATGTCTTCTAGTTTTGTGTCGGGGCCGCCACCATGGGTCTTGATACACCCCATGGTGGGACCAGCATAGGTATCTACAATTCTTGGGGGCCGTATGACACATGTTAATGCGAGTAGGAGCCGATCTTTAATAAGAATGGGGATCACTTCACCCTCACCATGGGGTGCCAGTTAGAATGAATTCAAATAGGTGCAGAGAGTATGGGTGTGATAGTACATTCGACACTTCCGTAGCCTATGACACTTTCCTATTTTTAGTTTATATCCATCATATCCTTTTCTTATTCACATATTGAAGAGTTACTAGATTTACTCAGGCTTTATGTCTGACCCTATTTTCTTTTCATCTTCTTTTCTTTCGTTCCTCCCCCCCTCCCCCCTGGTCCACAGGGAGGAAACAGCTCAACTCAGTCAGGCTCTTTACAAGCACCAAGAACGTAGATGTATGATTTGGATCTTTCTTGCTCGGATAATGGCTTTGGATATCACTATGGGTATTTTTGTCACTTTATTTATGTTTTCATGCTTCTTTAATAATCAAGGCAGTTATGAGGTTGTAATGTTGAAAGTATTTTGAGACAATTATGGAAATCTTTGTTTGATACACGTATTGATGAAATAAAAGTTTGATTGGTTTCCGCTGTTTAAAATATGTGTATTTATACCTTTCTTGAGTTCATTTGTGGCTTTTACTTATAAACCTCCACCAAAGTTAAGGCATTCCCTTTGTGAGTGACCTTTACGGAGGTGGGGTGTTTCACTTGGTATCAGAGCATAGGTTTGCCAAACAAGATAAAAGTTTTTGAATTTTTTTTTCAAAAAGAAAGCTTAAAGAAGCATTTTTTAGAAAAAGTGATATATTTATAAAAAGACAAAATCCCCCAAAGCCATGTGCCCTATCTATCCCTCTCTCTCCTTCGTTTTGAATTTTTCCTTTCTTTTTCAGCATGTCTGGGGATCTTACTCCCCAGCTACAGATGCTTTTACTCCTCCTCCTCCTTTGCGCGAAACAGTAAGCGGAAAAATCGCAGAACAAGAAGACAGATAATAGTCAAGGAGGAAAGGACCACAACAATAATAACCAGACACGAGAGAAAAAGGAAATGTTATTTTTGTGGCATTGTTGGGCATATAGTCCAGGCTTGTGGAAAGAAGAAGAGGAAGATGAGTGCTACTTGCTTCCATTGCGGTGAGGCTGGACACATGGCTAGGGACTGCCCTAAGAAGCAAGGGCAAGGCCCGCAAGCAGGACCTTCTAGGGGTACCTCTTTAACTTCTTCTCCTAAACGCTTTGTTTTATCTTGCTTATCTTCTCAATCCTATCTTGAGAACGAGGTAGAAATATTTCTGTAGAAAGCTTAGTTTATCTTTATTATCATCCAGTTCGTACACTTTTTGACTCTGGCGCATCACACTCTTTTATTTCATCTGCCTTAGTAGAATCTCTGCATCTAGACACTAGTATGGTAAAAGATCCCTTAGTAGTTTCAAATCCAATTGGGGGCTCCGCTTACTTGTCAATGGTTTGTTTGGGTTTGAAAATCTCTATTCTCAGCGTTGAGTTTAGTTGTAATGCCTTCGTTTTGGGCTTCTCAGGGTATGGTTTGATCTTAGGCATGGACTGGCTATCCAGTAATAGTGCCATTCTTGACTATGAGAAAAGAGTAGTTAGACTCTTGACTTGTATTGGTAACACTCTAGAAATTTCTTGTAATCCCTTGAATTCTGTTATGCTTAGCTATCTAGAGTCGCTTGATGCTTCTGATGAGAACTTGCAATCAGTTAGAGTAGTCCGGGAATATCCGGATGTCTTTGAGGAAGTGAAAGGCTTACCTTCGAGGCGGGAAATAGACTTCCGCATATATCTTGTGGATAACGCAAAGCCTGTAGCTTTACCTGTCAGACACATGGCTCCAAGGGAGAGAAAGGAGCTCAGTAAGCAGGTTAAAGAACTTCTCGAAAAGGGGTTCATTAGACGGAGCATTTCAGAATGGGGTGCTCCAGTGGTGTTCGCAACCAAAGCAGACGGTTCGCTTCGCCTTTGCGTCAACTATAGGGAGTTAAACAAATAGACCAAGTCTTCCCCAAATCGACGATTTGTTTGATCAGCTTGTAGGTGCGACGGTCTTCTCCCAACTTGATCTGGCAACTGGGTTCCATCAGCTAAGAGTAGCTAAAGACAGCATTGATAAGACAGCGTTCAGAACCCCAGACGGTTTCTTCGAGTGGCTTGTCATGCCTTTCAGCTTGACAAACGCACCCGCTTATTTCGTAGACCTAATGAGCAGGGTGTTCAGAGAATTCCTCAACAAATTTGTGGTTGTCTTCGTAGATGATATCTTAATCTTCTCAAAGAGTGAGGAAGAACATGCTCAGCATCTGAAAGAAATCATGAATACTCTCCGTGCACATCAACTAAAAGCCAAATTCTCCAAGTGTCACTTCAGGAGAAAAGAAGTAAGGTTTCTTGGGCATATAGTGTCCAAAGAAGGGTTGGCTGTGGATCCCGCGAAAGTGGTGGCAGTACAAGATTGGAAGACACCAAGAAATGCAACCGAAGTTCGAAGCTTTCTTGGTCTAGCCGGTTTTTATCGAAAGTTTATTAGGGATTTCGCGAAAATCTCAGCCCCACTCACAAGGCTAACAAAGAAGAATCTGGCGTTCACTTGGGATTTGGACTGCGAGTTTGCTTTTCAACGATTAAAAAGGGCTCTCACAACAGCCCCAGTTCTAACTCTGACTGACGGAAGAAAAATGTTCATAGTATACACGGATGCATGTGGAACGGAACTAGGCGCTCTTCTAATGCAGTAAGTAAGGGTAGTAGCTTATGGCGGAAGACAATTGAAGGTTCATGAAAAGAACTACCCAACCCACGATCTTGAGTTGGCCGCCATCGTCTTTGCACTTAAGTCTTGGTGCCATTATCTCCTAGGTGAGAAGTTTGAATTATACACTGACCATAAATCGTTGAAATATCTCTTCTCCCGGAAGGATCTTAACTTGAGGTAGCAAAGATGGATGGAGTTTCTTGCCTCGTATGATTTTGAAATTTCTTATACTCCCGGAAAAGGCAACGTGGTAGCAGACGCGTTGAGCCGAAAGAAACTGACCCTAAGCCCTCTCTTTGTGGAAAGGCAAAAACTTGGAGTATATAGCCAGTTTGAACTTTAGGCCCTCCTCGGATGTTGTACTGGGTTTGTTAGCATCTCTCGAAGTACGCCCTACTGTCTTAGACTCAATAGGGGCTTCCCAACATGAAGACCCTCAGCTTGTTGATGTGATTGAAAAACTTATTAGGGGTGAGACTTCTAGTCACCTCAGTAGATACGCCATGAATGATAAGGGTTGGCTGAGGCGAGATGGAAGATTATGCGTCCCACAAGCAAGGGAGTTGACAAAGAAGGTTCTCGAGGAAGCGCATCATTCCAAGATGACTATACACCCTGGCGGTGATAAGATGTACAATGATATAAAAAGGACTTTCTTTTGGAATGACATGAAGCAAGACGTAGCAGATTTCGTTTCTAAGTGCATGACCTGCTAACGGGTCAAGGCGGAACAAAAGAAACCTGGAGGACTACTTCACCCTCTAAAGGTCCCACAGTGGAAGTGGGATAGCATTTCAATGGACTTCATTGATGGACTGCCTAGGTCGAGAAGAGGAAACACTAGCATTTGGGTAATAGTGGATATGCTTACTAAAAGCGCCCACTTTATAACTATCAAGAGTAGAAGGACTGCCTCATCTCTAGCATCTCTTTATCTCAAGGAAATAGTTCGACTCCATGGGATACCCCCAAATAGATGGCCAGACGGAAAGGGTGAATAGAGTTTTAGAGGATCTTTTACGACTTTGCATTCTTGACTTTGGAGGGACGTGGGAGGATCACCTTCCTTTAGTGGAATTTGCCTACAACAACAGCTACCAAGCCACCATCGACATGGCACCCTTCGAAGCCTTGTATGGAAGACCATGCAAATCACCAACTTGTTGGTGGGAGTCTACGGATAAGCTTATACTTGGGCCAGACATGATTCGAGAAACTTCAGAGAAAGTGGACTTGATACGTAGGAGAATGAAGACAGCCCAAGGCAGACAGAAATCCTACGCCGACAAAAGAAGGACCGACCTTGAGTTTGAGGTTGGGGACAGGGTTTTCCTTAAGGTATCCCCTTTAAGGAACGTCGTTCGATTTGGATCCGCAAGAAAGCTAGCACCAAAATTTGTAGGATCGTTCCCTATCATCGAGAAGATTGGGAAAATGGCTGATAGAGTAGATCTGCCTGAAAGATTGGCTGGAATTCACAACATCTTTCACGTTTCTCATCTCCGGAAATGTCTACATGAATTAGCGGAAGTGGTGGAGCCAAGCATTCTAGAAGAAGCCGAAGTGGAGCGCGAAGCAACTGTGAGGAGAGTTCCAATCCGCATCATAGGAACTGAAGTGAAAAAGCTACGCAACCGCGAAGTCAAACTCGTTAAAGTTCAGTGGAGCGACGTCGAGGAAGACGCGACTTGGGAAACTGAGGACAGAATACGCGCTGCCTACCCTCTTCTTTTTGAGGGTACATCTTTGACCTCTCTTTTTCTTAAGTTGTGCTTGTATCTATCTTTTTAGGTATATCTCCTCGATATTATCCTTTATCCTTAGGTAGAAACCCCTTTGGATGTAAACATGTATTTGAAACATGTTATGGTTGATGGCTGCAAGTGGTTGCTAGTGGTTGCTCGTGGATGCATATACACACACAACCTAGGTCTTAGATCAGCTCAATCACTTCATACTGCATATGCATATATGTATTCTTATTTGTATATGGTAGTAAAATTTGACATGCTGTCATATGGTCGTTGCATTTGTATGAATAGTTGTGCACTCATGTATAATTATGAGTAGGAAGAATTTGCATACATATTGGATTCATGACACTTACATGATTCGCATTAAGGAGGTCAACTGAATCAGTAGACCGCCTGATTTATGCATTAGATAAGGACATGTACACACACTATGCATATGATCATGAAGCATTAGAAGTCTTTTAAGGACAGTGGATGCCTGTGTTTGTTGGTTGAGTAGATGGACTGTTGGATGGTAGGATATACATTCTTCCTAACTTGAAGATTTCGGGGATGAAATCCTTTTAAGTGGGGGAGAATGTAACACCCCGTGAATTCTATAACGTTAGGCTTCACGAATTAAAGTAAAATTAATTATAAATGATGAAATCAAGGGAAATTGGTTACGCCATTGTGTTCGTCTCAAAATTCTGCTTGAGATAGAGTCCAAGTTTACGTAAAACGGATATCGTATGAAGAAGATATGGACGAACGAAGTTGGGTGAAAAACCAGAAAACGGGTCAGAATGCACTGGGCACTTGGGAAGTGCGCCATAACAGAAATGAACTGGCGCACTTGGGAAGTGCGCCAGTACATTTTTAGCCTGGCGCACCTGCCAAGTGCGCCCAGGTCAGAATGACCTGCTGGTCAGGTCCTGGGTGGCCTGATCAGGGTCTGGTCGAATTCTGATGCTTAGCTGAGTCACTAGGGCTTACGTGTCACCTTTTGAGTGGCTCTTTGAACTTTGTATGGTCTAGATTCCTCCTATCTTCATCCGACGGCTCAAAACAATTTAAAATTCTACAAATACAACTCAAACCTAACCCTAAACTCACACAAATAATAGAATACAATAGCCGTCATGCTCCTGGAAAGGAACTAGGAATGGCCGTCAATTAGAAACCCTAGAGACAAGCCAATAAGCCTAAGAGACGAATCAAATTAAAAGAAGATCAAAGCTTAATCAAAACATTCAACGCTACTTTGCTACCTAAAGGAGAGCATCTCCAAATCATAATAACAGAAATCAGAAAACAAGAATTCATCACACGTTGTAAGTATAGTAACCTTTCAGAATATGAATAAAAACTATGATGTGATTCGATGTATATGGAAATAGAATTGTGTTATTATTCTATGTATTGTGATGGTTCTATCATGACTTATGCATTGATGTTTGTGGCATAAAATTGATTGATGCAAGCCCATTGAACAATTGTATATGAAAAACAATGGCACTTGCAAGTTTGTGGCAAAAACTAGAAATTGATCCCTTTTTGTATATGTCGATGGCATGGACTATGTATATTCCCTTATTCTAAATTAGAATTTATGTTAACATGTTATAGACCTTCTATGCCTACATGACCCAAAACCTATGATATCATCCTTATGTTTATTGGAAAGTATAATTAGACATATGTTTGCAAGTAGAATTGGATCTACGTTTCATACACTATGCAAGTTCATGTTTATTTGCAAAATATAATTGATTCTATGTCAAACATCGTTTGGGTTTCATAAACTATGCAAGTTCATGTTGAAATAGGCTATATGATTAGATGTAAAAATTGTACATTTTGATGAATATATAACATGCTAGTTTTGTGGTCGATATTATGCCAAGTTAACATGTTTAAACACAAGTTTGTATTTGCCTAAACTATGCCTTTTCTTATCTCACCTACTTAGTCATACTTTGATTCGAATGCGAGTTCACATGACCCATGTTATATGTTAGTTGAATCGCCAAATTGCAAGTTCATGCGCCACATACCTTTATGTATTACATGTTCTTGATTTCCCCTTTTTCCTCACGTTTATAAAGTTGGGCTGAATTGTGACAAGCCCAACACATGTTATAACATTGCGAACAAACGGAGGTAATAACGTTGGGTGTAAAATATGAAAACATATGTTGGCATGTTTGGCACATGCCAATGATTAGGACACATTAGCGGTATGAATTGAAATACCCAAGAATAAAAGATATGACATTTACATATAGTTGAAAAGTAATAAAATATGTAAATTTAGAAAACACGATATGCTTAACCCGAGGTTGAATTGAGTTGTGATGTAAACCTGCCCGGACCCGCCCGGTTGTCCAGTAGTCACAACAATACCTATCCAATGTGGGTAGTTAAGCATTGAGCCCAATAAGGACCTGAGGTTAGACTGAGCTACGGTGTAAACCTGCCTGGAATTGACCGGCACATCTAGTAACCGTAGCAATACCTGTCTAATATGAGTGGTATGGTGCTCCTAAGAGGCTAAGGACAGATGGTAGGGTTAAGTCAACTATAACACTTAACCAAATTCAACATGTTAACAAGAATTGATGGGTGGGGTTAGGTAAATACAGACACTTAACCACTTAACATGTTTGACTAAGAAAATCCTGGTAACGAGGGACCCGTTTCAGCAGTAACCCAAAGTTAGGTATCAACGGTACCCTGAAACTAGGCAGGGTGGGGCATGATTACTGGGCTGATTATAAGCGGTCAAACGACGGAGGTGGGTGCACAGTGCAGGTCTAACGGGGTGCGGGCGTGCACACACTCCGAAGCAGACAACCAGGGCATTGGGGACGCCAGTAGTATAACCTATGTCTTCTAGTTTTGTGTTGGGGCCGCCACCATGGGTCTTGATACACCCCATGGTGGGACAAGCATAGGTATCTACAATTCTTGGGGGCCGTATGACACATGTTATTGCGAGTAGGAGCCGATCTTTAATAAGAATGGGGATCACTTCACCCTCACCATGGGGTGCCAGTTAGAATGAATTCAAATAGGTGCAGAGATATAGTATGGGTGTGATAGTACATTTGACACTTCCTTAGCCTGTGACACTTTCCTACTTTTAGTTTATATCCATCATATCCTTTTCTTATTCACATATTGAAGAGTTACTAGATTTACTCAGGCTTTATGTCTGACCCTATTTTCTTTTCGTCTTCTTTTCTTTTGTTCCCCCCCAAGGTCCACAGGGAGGAAACAACTCAACTCAGTCAGGCTCTTTACAAGCACCAAGAACGTAGATGTATGATTTGGATCTTTCTTGCTCGGATAATGGCTTTGGATATCACTGTGGGGATTTTTGTCACTTTATTTATGTTTTCATGCTTCTTTAATAATCAAGGCAGTTATGAGGTTGTAATGTTGAAAGTATTTTGAGACAATTATGGAAATCTTTGTTTGATACACGTATTGATGAAATAAAAGTTTGTTTGGTTTCCGCTGTTTAAAATATGTGTATTTATATCTTTCTTGAGTTCATCTGTGGCTTTTACTTATAAACCTCCACCAAAGTTAAGGCATTCCCTTTGTGAGTGACCTTTACGGAGGTGGGGTGTTTCAAAAAGTAACTTAAACTTACAGTGTTAAAATCTAGAAAAACAGAATGAGAATAGCAGATGTTGAATCACAGATCTACACTTGAATAACTCTAAACTTTATTAACTCGATTGCAGAAGAAGAAAAAGGTTTGATTCAATCCGGGCAGCGACAAAATCTAGTCCTCCATTATTTTCAGTGTGAAGAAACTAGAGAAATGAGGCTATATTTATAGCCAAAACTCTGAAATCCTAATCTGTCCAGTCTGCCGTGGGGGGTCGACCCCTTTACGGGGTCGACCCATGGGTTGACACCCCCTGAGGGGTCGACCCGGGGGTCGACACCCCTAGGCATGAAATTTGTCGCTCACGGAATTTTTGATTTTTGAACTGAAATTTGATTTTCTGAATATTATATATATAATTCTCTTGCGTGTGCACAAACTTCAAACCTTCATAACTTCTTCATACGGTGTCCATTTTATGCAAACCATGTCTATCTTGACCAGAATTTCAAGACGAACGCAATGACGCAGTCTGTTTCCCTTAATTATGAATATTAAATTAATTATTCTTTAATTTGTCCTCTTTAGTGCTGTTAAAAATTATGGGGTATTACATTCTCCCCTACTCAAAGGATTTCATCCCCGAAATCTCCAAGTTAAGAAAAATGTATATCCTACCATGCATCACCCATCTACTCATCTACCAATCACAGGAATCCATTTTCCTTAAAGACTTCTAATGCTTATATGAACATATGAAAAGGTGTGTGTATATGTCCCAATACTAATGCGAAGATCAGGCGGTCTTGTAATGACCTGGGATTTTGACGATTTTGGTTACCACCATAAACTCAGTGATGACTAACCAAACATCGAAAAATACCGGTCATTAATGAAAGAAATTAGAGGGTGAGGAAAGATAAGATAGAAACTTAGAATAGAAGAAGAAGAAGAACACAATATTAGAGTAACACGAATCTCACAGCGGAACGAATAACATATAATATATGTAACATGACTTTGAATTACAAATCTGTACTTGAATATACATATCATTATCAAAGTACAACACTTACAACACAGTGGAAATAACTATAACTATATGATCCTGAAGCCTCCTGCCCCAAGCTCTTCCAGTATATCTGTAAATCCCGACTACTTGACTGCCCATACAAATTTAGGCACCCTAGAGTTTAGGGAAACCAAAACAAAATAAACTTCGGGTCAGTCATGGGACTGGTGTGAGTAAAACAGTTTAAAACAGTTCAAGCAGGTAATTGATATCTCATAAGACCACGCCATATAACGGAACGGGTTTTTCCCTTATGAGAATCCAAATTATCTTCATATCAAAAACCCTTTTGATATTATAATAATGTCTATCAACCACAATATAATAATCATCTAGCAGAAACGCTTTCATCTCACGTTCTACATATATAGTATACAATCAAAACCACAAGCACGTATTTGGGTAATGGATTTCCAACTATGACAAGGTATGGAACCACCTTTCGCTAGTGTACCTCCAGAGAGGAATACACTGGGTTCAACAAGAACATCTTGCAACCCGGCCACACATGACCGACCACTAATTTCGCTTGAGTGTATCGAATGTATATCACCAACGGTTGGGATCAGCAACCGTTTCCCGAATGGGACAGCATCAACAATAGATTTTTAAAAGTAAATGAAACTCTAGATCAGGTGATTATACACCCTACTTTGGTGCGACTGACATAGCCATGCTGCCTGCCCGATTTATGTCATTTACCGGTTGATGAGGCTAGAAGCTACGTTTTATCATCACACCAGATTCACTTTGAATGCCATATCGTCAAATCCATCAAATCACCGATTGACGTCCTCAACCATACATTATGTGTTAGCTAAAAGAAGTTTCCTTCTCTGCTTCCACTCTTGGTACGGTTAGAGAAATCAATATACGTGATCGTCTGGAAATACTTTGTCAGACATTCGTCCATACAATTCATCCAGGAACAGGATGAATCGAAGGTACTATTCAGTATATCCATCTTAGATACTATTATCTAAGACTTATACAATAGCCCTTGCACTTTACTCCGTCTTCAATTATCTTTGGCATATATGATTCGTAACGCTTATGCCAATACAGAGTGGCTCTTTGGATAATAATCCAACCGGTCTCTCCATATTAACAACGTTAAAATGGTTAAAACTTCGATAGTCTGTGATTTAACTATCAAAGAAAACAGGTGTGCAAACAACGATATTATTTCCAAATGGAAATTTACATCGATCAAACATCATTCAACATTTATCTCTTTATTTCATTAATTTACTTATCTCCTGTTTCCCTATATTCAATATTTCTTATTTTCTAAATTTGGAAAATATACGTTATTAACGATGGAAAACATTTCCATTTCTTGTTTTCTTTACTAGAAAACATTTCTGGTTTCTTATTTGGAAAACATTTCCAAAGCTTCTTCATTGGACTTAGATAGATGTTTAAACAAACCATCGCGATGCCAACTCAAACCATTTCCTTTAATTACTAAATTCACTTAACCATCCTTTACTATTGAACCTTAACCATTCCTTAGTTAAAAATGATGTCAATCAAGTTGGGGTAGTACTACCTCTCAGACCTTAACTGAACAACGTTTCTAACCTTGAAATAGGCAAAGTTCACCCTTCTAATTCTTTAACAAACTTCCTTACGTAACTCTCTTTCAAATCTTTTCTATTCGATAATTCTCTCCTTCGATAAGGTATATTCGATAACTCTATTCAATTTATTCTATTCACTTAACTCTTTTGATTTAACTTTAACTCTATTCACTTAACTCCTATCGAATAAATTATATTCGATAACTCTTTTAATTCTATTTGAATAAACTATATATTCGATTAACTCCTTTTAACCTATTCGAATAAACTATATTCGATTAACTCCTCTAATTCCATTCGAATAAACTATATTCGATAACTCCTCTAACTCTATTCGAATGAACTATTTCGATTAACTCCTCTAATTCCATCCGAATAAACTATATTCGATAACTCCTCTAATTCCATTCGAATGAACTATATTCGATAATCCTCTAATTCCATTCGAATAAACTATATTCGATAACTCCTCTAACTCTATTCGAATGAACTATATTCGATAACTACTTTCAAATAATAAGATTTGATAACTCCTTTCGAATAACTAGATTCAATAACACCTTCTCTCGAATACACTATATTTGATAACTCTACTTCGAATAAGTGGTATTCGATAACTCTACTCGATTAACTCCATTTGAATAACTGTAGTCGATTAAACTAACATCGATTAACTCCTTTTACTTTCTATTCGAATAAACTATATTCGATTAACTCATTTGCTTTAACTCTAATTGATTAAACTAACATCGATTAACTCCTTTTAACTCAATTAAACTAACATCGATTATCTCCTTTTAACTCGATTAAACTAACATCGATTAACTCCTTTTAACTCGATTAAACTATTCATTTATAAAGATTTACTTTTAGTAACGGTTCTTCACTTTACAAATGATTTCCTTTTTATAAGAGTTTCTATTTTATAACGTTTATTCATTTTCTAAATATCTCCTATTTATAAACATTCCAATTTATAAATATTTCTTATTTATAAATATTCCATTTATAAATACTTCATTTTCAAATATCACTTTGGAAATATTCCCTTATCAACATTTCGGTATGTTATGGTATTCAACATATCAAATCACGATGATCAGTATCGTCCAAACATATATAATCGACAACGGATTATATATAACATCATATATCACAATATATGAAAAACAGTAAAATAAATGTTGAGGAACCCGGTTGGGTTCCTCCAACCTGTTTCCCTGCATCACAAATGTTAAGCAATATAGATAACATCACTTTCAGTTCCATATGATATATTCTGTTAAACAGAATCAATATAGAAATTCAACTAACTGTCTAGCAGTTCAGTCAAACAGTCAACACACAGTCAATCAACCAATATTTAACAGTTCTAAAAATACAACATGAAATTATAAACTGTTCAGAATTAGTGAGATTTACTCACTTTGGACTATCATCGTTAATAACGATAATTGTCGTTGATTCAGATTGGACAATTTATTATGCAATAAATTGTAACGAGCTTCGATTCACTCGCCGTCAGTTCCATTGGGTAACTCTCGTCCATACGATCCCAACGGATCCAACCGTTCGAAATTCTGGTAATGTATGGTCGAGATATGAAATTTACAAGTTAATACACTTATTTCTTTTGAATTGAAATTAAATTAATAGCATAAGTGCACTTTACCATTTCTATAAGGCCCATCCACCCCCCTAAAGCCCAAAAGCGCGTGGAGCTTCTTCCTCCTCTCTGTAAAACGCGATTCACTCCATACACTTCAAAAGACATTCGCCGATTACTTCAAGCATCCCACGACATCATTGCTTCACCGAAATCGAATCAAACCTCCACCATTTATCTCCTCATCTAACACTCTCCATCCTCATACCACAATTACTGAACTCGAACTCCCAAAAGAACACCGCGTCGACAGCAGGTTCTCGCGCCATAGATTTTTCGATCAACGGAAATCGAAACTGAATCCTTCCATACTTGGCCAAACCACTCCATTCGATCTCAGCAACCCAAAAACAACATCGATTTCTTGCATTGAAGCCCATGTTCCTTTCGAACTTTAACCCTAGAATGCTGCTACCATTTGGACCCTCGCGAATTGAAATCGCACCCAGTAAAATGATTATCAACATGAAGCTCAGATCAAAACGAACTCACACATATAGCTTTAATGATTTATAGAAATTTGTGGGATTTTATTTCGATTTTAAAACCCACGATTTTCTTTTCCTGAGATGTAGAAAAAAGAGAGGCGCCTTTTTGACCAGTGGAAAAATAGGTTTAAGGTTAGAAGTGTTGAGGGTTACTTATAGGAGGATTTAAATAATTTTATATTTGAATTTTATATTTATTTTAAATCAACTACTGCTTTTATTTGTCCTCTAAAATTCCTGTGATCACATACGATACCCAAAAATCACGAAACTGGACATGCAGCTACAGTTCGACATTACGGTCACAACGAAACTGGTTTCTTCGAATTCTGACTCCGTATGCCCACACAGCGTATGTTTAACTGTAAAAATACTAACTGTTTCTCACATTAAAAATTGGTACGGCCAAATAGTGACTCTAAAAATCACGAAACTGGAAATCTAACAACTATTTGACATTGCAGATCCAAAAAAATTAGTTTCGTCGAATTCCGACTTCGTTTGCAAAAGTGGCTATTTTTGAAGCTCTGAATGACCTATTTAAATATATAAATATATTTAAATATAATTGAATTAAATATTTAAAATTAAATATTAACGTCTATATTCACATGGAATACCATACGGCTTCAGAATATTCCTCTATGAATTTCTAACTTGATATTTCAATTTGGGTCAACCCGATATTCGATTTATATTGAAATTCCTTTTTAAAATATAAATAATTCCTTTATAAATTATAAAGGAATTCCACAGCGACTTTCTAAAATTTGATTTGGACATAAATCAAAATCTGCACGATGAAATCCCGATTTTTCTCCTCCACTAGAAAGATATACTCCACCAGCTCCACACGTTTCTTGTTTCACAGAAATTCGGCTTAAAACGAATCCTGTACATTCAGTTGAAGTTCGAATCCCCAATTTACGAACTGCAGTGCCATTTCAAGCTTGATTTTAATTATATTATAACTCTACGTTCAAACTGTCGTTTATATAATATGTTCGTTACTCAAATTCAATTCCAAGCTGAATTAAATATCACAGATGATCCAGTTCACACTATATTGCCATTTCAGCCAATTTTGATTATTTCAGAATTAAATATATTATTCAATTTATTATTTTAATTAAATATTCACCATTGTTTAATTCCACAACCATTAAATTCACTATATCACTATTTATATAATTAAATAAATTAATTATACTACCTCTGCCAATGCAGGTCATTACAATCTTCCCCACTTAAAATAATTTCGTCCTCGAAATTGCTAAGGTAGAGAACGACCCTATCGACTGGTTAGAACATATTTGTTCACCTCTTAACTTCAGTTTCAACTAAACCAATTTAATTTCAATTAAATTATTAATTAATTCTTATAAACGAAAATTTTCAAAAATCCTGAAATTTTCTAACTCCCTAACTTTTTGAAAATTTTTGCCAGCACCTCCTTTGTACTGGTTAATAGGTTAAACTCCAACTCGCCTCTCTGGGCCATCTCCAACCCAAAAGAAAATCAAACAGCCAAGCAGCTTGCCAATTCGACTCATAAATCTTATATCCAATAGAAATATAAATTTGTACCTTTTGTCGGCATATCATTATATCCTTTCCACCTGTTATCAATTCAGCGGATACAAAGGTCATCCCAATCAAATTCCAATCTGCTTTTATCCACAACACAACCATTCGCTTATAGCCGAGCCAAATATCATCTCAACTCGAGTTTCTTCTCGATTCCCAACTCTTAACTTGATTATCACATTACACTTCAAATTTGAATCTCACAATCCAATTTGTCTTGATATCATTCTAATTCAATCTCAGTTACCACTTTACCGGCTTTACTTTAATTCAAATTTGCTTTCACAAATTTCTGTTAAATTTGTTTTTAATTCAAACAGTCTTTCCCTGGGAGTTTTTAAACAGTTTACTCTTTTCAAAAATCAAATTTTCCTTTTGAACATGTCACTGAGCCCTTAATTAGTATTCCATTAGTTAAATCGCTTCTCTATTTCTTTATCATATTTGTTAACCAAATATTTTTCAATAACCATATTGGCCTTTTATGTTATTTGGAAAACATTTCCGAATATCGCCTTCCTATATTTTCTAAACTTTTGAAAATATATGCTATTTATAATTGGAAAATACTCCAATTACTTATCTCTTTTCCGATCTCATTTATTTCTATAATTAGGAAATATTCTTTATTATATTTCTAAGCTTACACTTATTTTTTTGGGTTAAAACGGATGTTGTGTAAAACATCGTTACGACAACCCAAATACTATATTCAACTAACTCTTATTCAACATTGATCTTTGAGCCTGAAATCTTACTATTTATTTGTTAATAATGAAATCAATCAAGTTGGGGTATAACTACCTCTCAGACCTTGACTGAATAACATTTATAACGTCAAAACAGATATGACTACTTACTCGAATAATCAATACCATACAACTACTTATTCACTTTTAAACACGTATACGCTTCCTCTTTCTATTCTTACTAGATTTTATTCCTAGTCTTTTTTTTTACTATTCTATTTCTAAGTTCGTTTCTTTATCGACTTCTATATACATATCGATACACTGATTTCTAACTATCAAATTATCTTAAAAATATTCTAACTCCTTAAATTTTCGGAAAAATTCTCCATAACCTCCTTTGTACTAGGAGCATCGGGATATTTCAAATAGCCTCCCATAGCCCTCACCAATCCAAAAGAAAAAGAAAAAGCCAAGCGACTAGCCGATACGGCGCATAAAATCTCATATATGAATTAAATACATACCTTTTCGTCGAGCATTCTATTTATATACCTTCATACATTATCCATTCCTATCTCATGTATATTTATATCTGCCCAATCTATTTTAACTACACCTGATCGTTTTAACTCAATTCGTTAATTAATTTGTTAATTAACTCTTTAGTCTATTTCACTTATATTTGAACATGACATGTTCAAATATATTTTAACTTGCTTATTAACTAATTTGAATCCAAATTTCAAACTTAAGTTCTATATTCGATTTTGAATATCCATTTACAAATCCAATTCACCTTTCAAAGTTCAACTTCAAATTCAAAACTTGATTAACTAATTCCTCTTCGACTTAGTTAATTCTATTCAATCTCTATTCAAATTTTATTCAAATTCTATATATCAAATTCTATTCAAATTCTATTCAAATTTTATATATTCAAATTTTATAGTTTAAATCCCATTTGAATTCTATATTCAAATTCCATAAATTCAAATCCTATATTTGAATTCCATTTGAATTCTATATTCAATTTTCCATTTGAATTTCTATATTCAAACTCTATTTCAATTCCATTGAATTTCATATATTCAAAACCCCATTGAATTTCTATATTCAAATCCTATTATTACTCTATATGAATTCTATATTCAATTTTCCATTATTTAAATCTTCTTTATTCAAATCTCATTTGAATTTATATATTCAAATCCCCTTTGAATTTTCTTATTTAAATTCTATGTTTGAACTTTCTTTATTCAAATTCCTTTAAATAAGTCTCGATTTCAATTCCTTTTGAAATCGATATTTCTACCTTTGGAAAATCGATTTCCCTTTCAATTTCACACTTATATTTTTATTTCTGAATTATCCAATGATAATCCTTTTCACTTCATTTATAAACTTCGCTTATAAAAGAACTATTTATAAACTTCGTTTATAAAGGAACTTCTCGTTTTATTTCTTTTTAAAAAGTTAATATTTCAAATCTATTTAAAAATTCAAATTCTATTATTCAAATTCTATATTTTAAATCCCATTTTGAAATTCAACACAACTTGTCTTTCCCAAAACAAATTCAAAATAGTATCTCTAGTAGTAATTCGTCACTTACAACTCGAAAATGAATACTGATGATGCAGCTGTCATCATCAGAATCTATTTTCCAGCGATCGAAGTGAGTTCAATACTATAAAACCATTTCTAAACATTTCCACTTTGAAATTCATTTCAAAATAAAATTCACACTGCTTGTAAAACAATTTAAAATCTCCCAGGATCTAAAATTTTCCTTATTTTTAATCCAAATCCATTTACAAACACTTATCCAATTTTCCAGAATTTTAAATTCAATTTCTGGTTTAAATTCAGATTTAATTCATCTGATTCCACGTATTTCATTTATATGAATTCTGATTGGTTATTCACATAACCATTTAATTTATAATCTTACTCGATTATAATAACAACCAATATATCCACTATATTATAATTTTGATATATATATATATCTTCTCTATATCAATATATACCTTGGGTAAACTTATTTTAATTTACCCCTTATTTTCAAAACATATCGTGCCGACCCATCGTATTCGAGTGTTTAGTAACTCCTACCAATACAGTGGATCAAACTGATCGACCAGAACTCATAAATGACTCAACCAATAAATCTCCACAATATAAAAAAAAATTATATCAATTACAAATACGTTCACTCGTATATATACACTCAACTCAATCTAGGGTATTACTAACCCCATCTTTACTGAGTCACGCCACAGAGCCAAGGTAATTCACTTAACTTAAGCTCTGATACCAACTGTAATGACCCGGGATTTTGACGACTTTGGTTACCACCATAAACTCACTGATGACTAACCAAACATCAAAAAATACCGGTCATTAATGGAAGAAATTAGAGGGTGAGGAAAGATAAGATAGAAACTTAGAATAGAAGAAGAAGAAGAACACAATATCAGAGTAACACGAATCTCACAGCGGAATGAATAACTTATATTATATGTAACATAACTTTGAAATATACATTTGTATTTGAATATACATCATTATCAAAGTACAACACTTACAACACAACGGAAATAACTATAGCTATATGATCCTGAAGCCTCCTGCTCCAAGCTCTTCCAGTATATCTGTAAATAACGACTACTTGACTGCCCATACAAAATTAGGCACCCAAGAGTTTAGGGAAAACAAACAAAATAAACTCCGGGTCAGTCATAGAACTGGTGTGAGTAAAACAGTTTAAAACAGTTCAAGCAGGTAATCGATATCTCATAAGACCACGCCATATAATGGAACGGGTTTTTCCCTTATGAGAATCCGAATATCTTTATATCAAAAACCTTTTGATATTATAATAATGTCTATCAACACAATATAATAATCATCTAGCAGAAACGCTTCCATCTCACGTTCTACATATATAGTATACAATCAAAATCGTAAGCACGTACTGGGTAATGGATTTCCAACTATGACAAGGTATGGAACCACCTTTCACTAGTGTACCTCTAGAGAGGAATACACTGGGTTCAACAAGAACATCTTGCAACCCGGCCACACATGACCGACCACTCATTTCGCTTGAGTGTATCGAATGTATATCACCAACGGTTGGGATCAGCAACCGTTTCCCGAATGGGACAACATCAACAATAGATTTTTAGAAGTAAATGAAACTCTAGATCAGGAGATTATACACCCTACTTCGGTGCGACGGACTTAGCCATGCTGCCTGCCCGATTTCTGTCATTTACCGGATGTGAGGCTAGAATCTACGCTTTATCATCACACCGGATTCACTTTGAATGCCACATCGTCAAATCCATCAAATCACTGATTGACCTCCTCAACCATACATTATGTGTTAGCTAAAAGAAGTTTCCTTCTCTGCTTCCACTCTTGGTACGGTTGGAGAAATCAATATACGTGATCGTCTGGAAATACTCTATCAGACATCCGTCCATACAAGTCATCCAGGAACAGGATGAACCGAAGGTACTATTCAGTATATCCATCTTAGATACTATTATCTAAGACTTATACAATAGCCCTTGCACTTTACTCCGTCTTCAATTATCTTTGGCATATATGATTCGCAACGCTTATGCCAATACAGAGTGGTTCTTTGGATAATAATCCAACCGGTCTCTCCATATTAACAACGTTAAAATGGTCAAAACTTCGATAGTCTGTGATTTAACTATCAAAGAAAACAGGTGTGCAAACAACGATATTATTTCCAAATGGAAATTTGTATCGATCAAACATCATTCAACATTTATCTCTTTATTTCATTAATTTACTTATCTCCTGTTTCCCTATATTCAATATTTCTTATTTTCTAAATTTGGAAAATATAATTTATTAACAATGGAAAACATTTCCATTTCTTGTTTTCTTTATTAGAAAACATTTCTGGTTTCTTATTTGGAAAACATTTCCAAAGCTTCTTCATTGTACTTAGACAGATGTTTAAACAAACCATCGCGATGCCAACTCAAACCATTTCCTTTAATTACTAAATTCACTTAACCATCATTTACTATCAAACCTTAACCATTCCTTAGTTAAAAATGAAGTCAATCAAGTTGGGGTAATACTACCTCTCAGACCTTAACTGAACAACGTTTCTAACCTTGAAATAGACAAAGTTCACCCTTCTAATTCTTTAACAAACTTCCTTACGTAACTCTCTTTCAAATCTTTTCTATTTGATAATTCTCTCCTTCGATAAGGTATATTCGATAACTCTATTCAATTTATTCTATTCACTTAACTCTTTTGATTTAACTTTAACTCTATTCACTTAACTCCTATCGAATAAATTATATTCGATAACTCTTTTAATTCTATTTGAATAAACTATATATTCGATTAACTCCTTTTACTCTATTCGAATAAACTATATTCGATTAACTCCTCTAATTCCATTCGAATAAACTATATTCGATAACTCCTCTAACTCTATTTGGATGAACTATATTCGATTAACTCCTCTAATTCCATTCGAATAAACTATATTCGATAACTCCTATAATTCCATTCGAATGAACTATATTCGATAACTCCTCTAATTCCATTCGAATAAACTATATTCGATAACTCCTCTAACTCTATTCGATGACTACTTTCAAATAATAAGATTTGATAACTCCTTTCGAATAACTAGATTCGATAACTCCTTCTCTCGAATACACTATATTCGATAACTCTACTTGGAATAAGAGGTATACGATAACTCTACTCGATTAACTCCATTTGAATAACTCTAATCGGTTAAACTAACATCGATTAACTCCTTTTACTTTCTATTCGAATAAACTATATTCGATTAACTCATTTGCTTTAGCTCTAATCGATTAAACTAACATCGATTAACTCCTTTTAACTCGATTAAACTAACATCGATTAACTCCTTTTAACTCGATTAAACTAACATCGATTAACTCCTTTTAACTCGATTAAACTATTGATTTATAAAGATTTACTTTTAGTAAATGTTCTTCACTTTACAAATGATTTCTTCTTATAACAGTTTCCATTTTATAACATTTATTCATTTTCTAAATATCTCCTATTTATAAATATTCCAATTTATAAATATTTCTTATTTATAAATATTCCATTTATAAATACTTTATTTTCAAATATCACTTTAGAAATATTCCCTTATCAACATTTTGGTATGTTATGGTATTCAACATATCAAATCACGATGATCAGTATCGTCCAAACACATATAATCGACAACGGATTATATATCACATCATATATCACAATATATGAAAAACAGTAAAATAAATGTTGAGGAACCTGGTTGCGTTCCTCCAACCTGTTTCCCTGCATCACAGATGTTAAACAATATAGATAACATCACTTTCAGTTCCATATGATATATTCTGTTAAACAGAATCAATATAGAAATTCAACTAACTGTCTAGCAGTTGAATCAAACAGTCAACACATAGTCAATCAACCAATATTTAACAGTTCTAAAAATATAACATGAAATTATAAATTGTTCAGAGTTAGTGAGATTTACTCTCTTTGGACTATCATCGTTAATAACGATAATTGTCGTTGATTCAGATTGAACAATTTATTATGCAATAAATTGTAACGAGCTTCGATTCACTCGCCGTAAGTTCCATTGGGTAGCTCTCGTCCATACGATCCCAAAGAATCCAACCGTTCGAAATTCTGATAATGTATGATCGAGATATGAAATTTACAAGTTAATACACTTATTTCTTTTGAATTGAAATTAAATTAATAGCATAAGTGGGCTTTACCATTTCTACAAGGCCCATCTACCCCCCTAAAGCCCAAAACCGCGTGGATCTTCTTCCTCCTCTTTGTAAAACGCGATTCACTCCATATACTTCAAAAGACATTAGCCGATTACTTCATGCATCCCACGACATCATTCCTTCACCGAAATCGAATCAAACCTCCACCATTTATCTCCTCATCTAACTCTCTCCATCCTCATACCACAATTACTGAACTCGAACTCCCAAAAGAACACCGCATCGACATCAGGTTCTCGCGCCATAGATATTTCGATCGACGGAAATCGAAACCGAATCCTTCAAAAATTGGCTTAACCAATCCATTCGATCTCAGCAACCCAAAAACAACATCGATTCCTTGCATTGAAGCCCATGTTCCTTTCGAACTTTAACCCTAGAATGCTGCTCCCATTTGGACCCTCGCGAATTGAAATCGCACCTAGTAAAACGATTATCAACATGAAGCTTAGATCAAAACGAACTCACACATATAGCTTTTATGATTTATAGAAATTTGTGGGATTTTATTTTGATTTTAAAACCCACGATTTTCTTTTCCTGAGATGTAGAAAAAAGAGCGGCGCGTTTTTGACCAGTGGAAAAATAGGTTTAGGGTTAGAAGTGTTGAGGGTTATCTATACGAGGATTTAAATAATTTTATATTTGAATATTATATTTATTTTAAACCAATTACTACTTTTATTTGTCCTCTATAATTCCTGTGATCACATACGATACCCAAAAATCATGAAACTGGACATGCAGCTATAGTTCGACATTACGGTCCCAATGAAACTGGTTTCGTCGAATTTCGACTCCGTATGCCCACACAGCGTATTTTTAACTATAAAAATACTGACTGTTTCTCACATTAAAAATCGGTACGGCCACACAGTGACTCTAAAAATCACGAAACTGGAAATCTAACAACTATTTGACATTGCGGATCCAAAAAAATTAGTTTCGTCGAATTCCAACTTCGTTTGCAAAAGTGGCTATTTTTAAAGCTCTGAATGACCTATTTAAATATATAAATATATTTAAATATAATTGAATTAAATGTTTGAAATTAAATATTAACGTCTATATTCACATGGAATACCGAGCAGCTCCAGAATATTCCTCTATGAATTTCCAACTTGATATTTCAATCTGGATCAACCCGATATTCGATTTATATTGAAATTCCTTTTAAAATATAAATAATTCCTTTATAAATTATAAAGGAATTCCACAGCGACTTTTCTAAAATTTGATTTGGACATAAATCAAAATCTACATGACGAAATCCCAATTTTTCTCTTCCACTAGAAAGATATACTCCACCAGCTCCACATGTTTCTTGTTTCACAGAAATTCGGCTTAAAACGAATCCTGTACATTCAGTTGAAGTTCGAATTGCCAATTTACGAACTGCAGCGCCATTTCAAGCTTGATTTTAATTATATTATAACTCTACGTTCAAACTGTCGTTTATATAATATGTTCGTTATTCAAATTCAATTCCAAGCTGAATTAAATATCACAGATGATCCAGTTCACACTATATCGCCATATCAGCCAGTTTTGATTATTTCAGAATTAAATATATTATTTAATTTATTATTTTAATTAAATATTCACCATTGTTTAATTCCTCGACCATTAAATTCACTATATCACTATTTATATAATTAAATAAATTAATTATACTACCTCTGCCAATGCGGGTCATTACAGGTCTACAGATTCAGTCGACCTCCTTAATGCAATATATTTTAGTGCCATGAATCCAACATGTATGCAATAATCCTATTATAACATGTAAGTTCTATATGGGTGAACAATCACTCATCCAAATGCAACATCCATATGACGATACATCCATTTCCATCCATTAAAAGAAGAAAAATGCACACACATCCATATGCAGTATGAGAGCGATTGAGACGATCTAGTGCCTAATGTGTGTGTATATGCATCCACGAGCAACCACTAGCAAACACTTGCATCCACTTGCGTCCATCGAACGTAACATGTCTCAAACACATGTTTCCATCCACGGGATTACTACCTAATGGTCGAAGATTCGATCGATATGACATACTTTAAATGATAGAAACAAGCATAAATAAAAGCTTTGGAAAAGGAAGTTAAGGACGTACCCTCGAAAAGAAAAGGATACGAAGCAGAATCCTGTCTTCGGTCTCCCAAGTCGCATCCTCTGGGTTATCGCCCCACTGAACTTTCATCGACTTACTTCTCTATTGTCTAGCTTCTTAACTTCTGATCCAAGAATACAGATAGGAACTTGTTTGACTGTCGCCTCCCGTTCTACCTCTACTTCGTCCAATATACTCAGCTCAACTACTTCCACGGTATCATGCAAGCACTTCCTTAAATGAGAAACATGGAAACCATCATGAATGCTGGATAGTCTCTCGGGCAGCTTTACCCTATAAGCCAATTGGCCAATCCTTTCTGTTATGGGAATGGCCCTACAAATCTTGGTGCCAATTTCCCTACAGATCCGAAGCGAACCACATTCCTCAAAGGTGATACCTTAATAAAAACCATGTCTCCTACTTAAAATTCAATGTCATTCCTTCTCTTGTCTGCGTAGGATTTCTGCCTATCTTGAGCGGTCTTCATTCGTCGTCTAATAAGATCAATCTTCTCGGACGTTTCCCTAACCATATTGGTCCAAGTAATAGTCTTTCTGTAGATTCCCACCAACAAGTTGGTGAAGTACTGGATTGCACGTACAATGCTTCGAATGGTGTCATGCCAATGCTAGCTTCATAACTGTTGTTATAGGCGAACTCTACTAAAGGAAGATGCTCTCCCCAAGTCCCTCCGAAGTCTAGGATACACAACCTTAAAAGATCCTCAAGAACTTTGTTCACCCTTTCTGTCTATCCATGATCGGTCTGTGGATGATAAGCGGTGCTCAAACAAACCGTGTACCTAATGCTTCTTGCAACCTCCTCCAAAATTCACCGGTAATGATAGGATCATGATCGCTTATGATGCTAGAAGGTATTCCGTGAAGACGAACTATCTCACGAACATAAATTGCTGTCAACCATGCTGTCGTCTTCTTGCTTTTAACCGGAACAAAATAAGCGCTCTTAGTAAGTTTGTCCACTACAACCCAAATACTGGTGTTGCCTTTCTTTGATATAGGAAAACCATCTACGAAATCCATAGAGACGCTCTCCCACTTCCACTGTGGAACCTCCAAAGGATGAAGTAAACCATTGGGCTTCTTTTGCTCAGTTTTGACTTGCTGACAAACTAAACATTAGTAAACAAACTCTGCCACATATTTCTTTATCCCAGCCCAAAAGGAAACCCTCTTCATATCCCTATACATCTTATCACCGCCTGGATGAATAGTCATCTTGGCTTCCTCTAGGACCGTCTTTAACAAACTTCCATTTTGGGGAACACAACGCCTTCCATCTTATCACAACCACCCTTTATTGTCTATGGAATATCTATTGAGGTTACTAGAAGTCTCCTCTTTTCTGAGCCTATCCAAGATGTATGAAATCTGTGGATCATCTCGCTGTGAAGCTCCTATTTGATCCATAAGAGTAGGTCATATCTCTAGCGATGCAAACAAACTAGGCAAAAACTCGTTGAAGGTCTAAAATTGAAATTCGATATGAACACCATGCTTTTCCTTTCCACAAACAGAGGATTTAAGGCTATCCTCTGCCTACTTAGTGCGTATGCCACCACATTACCCTTGCCAGGGGTATAAGAAATATTAAAATCATAAGAAGCTAGGAACTCCATCCACCTTTGCTGCCTTAAATTAAGATCCTACTACGAGAACAAGTACTTGAGAGATGTATGATCGGTGTACAACTCGAACTTCTATCCAAGCAAATAATGATGCCACATCTTAAGCGCGAATACTATGGCAGCTAGCTCTAAATCGTGGATAGGGTAGTTCTTCTCATGAACCCTTAGCTGTCTACCCCCATAACACACTACCTTTCCCTCTTGCATCAAGATCTCACCAAGCCCTATACCACATGCATCAGTGTATACTGTAAACACTTTATTCCCGTCAGGTAAGGTCAAGACTAGGGCTATGGTCAGAGCCCTCTTCAATCGTTGGAAAGCAACATCACAATCTATATCCCATGAAAACGCAAAATTATTCTTCGTTGGCCTAGTGAGTAGGGATGATATCTTTGCGAAGTCCTTAATGAACTTCCTATAATAACCTACCAATCCAAGAAAGCTTCTCACCTCTGTTGCATTTTTCAGAATTTTCCAATCTTGAACTGCAACTACCTTTGCAGGATCTACTGCTATCCCATCTTTGGAAACCACATGCCCTAGGAATTTCACCTCTTTTCTCCAAAAAATGGAATTTGGAAAACTTTTCCTTAAGCTGATGCGCACGGAGAGTTTTCAAAATTTCTCTCAAATGTTGGGCATGCTCTTCCTCGTTCTTTGAGAAGATCAAGATATCATCATCAAAGACCACGACAAATTTATTTAGAAACTCCCAACACATCCTACTCCTCAGATCAACAAAATAGGAGGGTGCATTCGTCAACCCAAAAGGCATAACGAGCCATTCAAAGAAACCATCCGGAGTCCTAAAAGCGGTCTTATCTATATTGTCCTCAGCTACCCTCAACAGATGAAAACCCGTGGCCAAGTCTAACTGAGAGAATACCAATTCACCAACAATATGGTCAAACAAATCATCTATCCTCGGAAGTGGGTGCCTATTATTCTTAGTGGGTTTATTCAACTCTCTATAGTCCACACACAAGAGAAGCGAACCATCCGCCTTAGTCGTGAGTACTACTAAAGCAGCTCATTCAGATATGCTTTGCCTAATAAGCCTTTTCTCAAGTAGCTCCTCTACTTGCTTGCTAAGCTCCCTCCTTTCCCTTAGATCCATATAGCGCATAGGAAATGCAACTGGCTTTGCACTGTCCAGCAAATATATACCAAATCAATCTTGCGCCTCGGAGGTAAGCCCTGCACCTCTTCAAAAGCATCTGGATAATCTTGGACTACTAGAACGGATCGCAGATCATTGATAGAAGCATCAAGAGACTCTAGAAAACTAAGCATGACAGACCCTTCCGGGTCACAAGAAATCTCGAGGGTCCTCCCATGGCAAGTCAAAAGTCTAACGACCCTCTTCTCACAATCCATAATGGCGCCATACATGGTTAGCCAATCCATACATAGAATCAAACCATAGCCCAAAAAACCGAGCACATATGCGTCACACTCAAACTTGACGCCTAACACATATATCCTCAAGCCCCAATAGATCATGAACAAATGAGTCGAACCACCAATGGGGTTTGAGACAACTACGGGATCCACTACCATACCAGTATTTAGGAGCAGAGACTCAACCACGGAACTAGATATAAATGAATGTGAAGCGCCAGAATAAAAAAGAGTTATAATAGGATGACTAGAAAGAGAAATCAAACCTTCCATTGAAATTTTCCTACCTCGATCTAGAGCACTGGTCGCGAGAGCATAAACCTGCCCTCCAGAAGCTCCTGCCCTTTGACCTTGTCCCTGTTTCTTCGGGCACTCTTTAGCAAAGTGTCCGACCTCTTTACAATTGAAGCAAGAATTCTTCCTTCTTTTGCAGTCCTTTATCAAGTGACCCTCTCATCCACAACTATGACACTTCCTCTTATCCTTAACCTTGTCATTCTTTCCACCCTTCTTCTATTATTGTTGTTGTCCTTTCTTGGGCCATACCTTCGTATTTTGCTTGTTTTCTCGGCCTTAACTTCCTTTTTTTCTCCTTTGTCTTCCTCATGCATCAAGGCGATATCAACAAGCCTTTAAAAAGTTTCTCCCATTGGAATATAAGACATAGCTAATCCATCATTCAGCCCTTTAGTAAACCGAAAAGCTTCCTTATGCGGAGTATCTACCAGTTCCAATCCAAACCTTGCTAGTTGGTTGAATTTGTCCACATATTCTTTAGCAGTCATGTTTCCTTGTTTGAGTGCCAAGACCCTCTCCATTTTCATGCTTTTCTCAGCTTGAGAAAGAAACTTCATTTCAAACCTTTGTCTAAAATCATCCCATGTCTCCATCGGATGCCCCGCTTGGGTTACTTCCCACCAAACCGAAGCTTCGTCTTTTAGTAGCCAGGCGGCTAGCTGAATCTTCCTACGATCGTCCACATCGAAATTTCCAAACAAGACCTCTGTCTCCTTGAGCCAATTCCTTGCATCTACGAATGCCTCAGTTCCAAGGAATGTCTTTCTTACCATAGCACGGAAATCTTTGCAGATCTTAGAGAAGTTGTCTGCATGCGGAGGAGGAGGAATGACGGGTGCAGTTGGGGGAGGAACATAAGCTTGACCATTGGAAGGCGCCATGGCCTCTAGATACCTATGAAACCATCTTGGTATCGAAACGCCCTAAGGAATATTATGTTCCCAGGCATGTTGAAAAGAAAAGGAAAGAGATTCAGACAAAGGATCAAAAGATAGTACATATGGCTTTGGGGAAATATGTTTTTCAAAATAGACTTTTTTTTTGAAAATGCTTTCTTTTAAAATCTTTTTGAAAATGGTTTTCAAACACTTTTATCTAATCTGGTAACCTTCTGCTCTGATATCAAGTGTGACACCCCACGTCCATTAATGTCACTCACTAGGAGAATGCATTAAGTTTCGTGAAGCGTTATAGGAAAACTAAAACAGAAACATTACAAGACAGATACAAAATAGCAGCAGAATTAAAAACTTTACTAATCATAAAGCATCATGGTTCAAAACATCATATGTCTGAAAATACATAAACCGAATACATCATCAAAACTTATGTCTTGTACTTAAAACATCAGAGTACAAAAATAAAAGAAGCATAATCCCCAAATAAAACATAGCCATGCAAAGATAGGAGCTTGATCAATACATCTAAGTAGCTCTAGCAAAATGATAGCAAAATCTTGATCGAACTTGAGTATTCCAACCCTGAGAACCTGGGAGAACGGAAGAAAGAAGAGGAAACAAAAAGGTTCAGGCATAAAGTCTGGCTAGTCTAGTTACTTTTAACAAATAAATATGTAAAAGTATCATGATAGTCATATATATTGGATAAGAAAGATAATATCACAAAAGGCAGGTATGACGAGATAAACATGATAGAGTGTATACGCTTCTCTAATGAATACTCTGATTCTCTGCACTTATACTAGTATAACAAGAATGAGATAATCCCAACAACTATAAGATGGTAGACTTAGGCGTACTTCTGGTGAGAGGTTTTAGCCTCATATAATCCACAGGCAGCCCAACCTAACAGACTCCTAAACTTACCAGAGTCTAGATGCACCCTAACTACTACCCTAATCTAAACTTGTGTCTAGGCGCAGTTACAGTTTCTAATTACTGTAATCCAAGGCATTTCGTTATTAGCCAACTTTACCTATGTCGTTAAAGGTTTTCATGCCCCTTCCCCAAGTTATGTTCATAATAAACTATACGCTCAAATTCATATTCATACATTATATTCAGGTTATGCCCAAATTCCCAATTACAAGTTATGCCCAATTTCAATGTTTTCCCCTCATTCCCCATTTAACGCGTTCGCATATTTCAGCGGCATGCCTAGGCTCGAAAGGGGAAAGATGAAGGGAAGATGATAGAAATGATCATACTAACTAGGTTGACATATAAAGGCATAAACATATAGTGGCATAATGACAAGATATGCACATAGGAATAGATCTGATGAACATATGATAATAGAACTGATTCTAACATAATAGGGATGTCATAACAAGCATGATAAGATCTAAACAATGGTTTAGATATCCAACTAATAACATATCCAATTTAACCACACACATGATAAGGATAAGTATAAGGTGATCTAAACAGTGAAACAATGGCAAATCTGACATGATAAATAAGTGAAAGTTTAGATCTAAGTCGTAATCATGTCATAATATCATTGATACACAGGTTATAGCAGATCTGATTTGATTCGAATGGTCATAGGCATAGATCCAAGTTAATGTCATATCAGGTTTTACTTTAAATTATTCGGATCTAAAAGTAACTTAAACTCACAGTGTTTGGATCTAGAAAAACAGAAGGCGAATAGAAGATGTTCAATCACAAATCTACACTTGAATAACTCTAAACTTGATTAACTCGATTGCAGAAGAAGAAAAATGTTTGATTCAATCCGAGCAACGATAGCATCTAGTCCTCTATTATTTTCTGTGTGAGGGAACCAGAGAAATAAGGCCATATTTATAGCCAAAACACAGAAACCCTAATCTGTCCAGTCTGCCGCGGGGGGTCAACCCCCTTTATGGGGTTGACCCATTGGTCGACACCCCCTTGAGGGGTCGACCCAAGGGTCGACACCCCTAGGCGGAAAATTTGTCGCTCACAGAATTTTTGATTTTTCAACTAAAATTTGATTTTCTCAATATTATATATATGAATTCTCTTGCGCGTATACAAACTTAAAACCTTCGTAACTTCTTCATACGATGTCCGTTTTATGCAAACCAAGTATCTAACTTGACCAAAATTTCGAGATGGACGCAATGGCGTTGTTCGTTTCCCATAATTATGAATATTAAATTAATTATTAATTAATTTTTCCTCCTTAGTGTTATTAAATATTACGACGTGTTACACATATGTGTATATGTAACATTTATATTATGTAACATCGCATTTAAAAATATAATGATTTAATAAAAAATATATCAAAGTGCTATTTTTTTATAAAACTAAATGCAATTCTTGTTATGTACTTTTAAAAGATAATGTAGTATTGTTCAATATTTTAAATTCTTGCCCAGATGAAATAATGGTGATATATATTCATATAATAGAAAATAACAACACTTAGTATTTAATTTTTAGCAAGAAAAATTGTAAATAAATAGATATCAAACTTACAAACGTAAAAAGTAATTACCAACCTCTACCAACCATTACCAACCAAAACCGAATTATTGGTTTACCAATTAATTTGGTTGGTAATGGTATGATTTTTCTATTACCATATATATTGGTATATTAATGGTTTTGTGTATGAATTTTCAGTACCGAACTGAATCCAGTCCTTGTAAAACCTTATAAAATTAACCTTAACTAAAGCGGAAAATTAAGATAAACTAAACTAAATAAGAAAAAGATGACAAACTGGAATTTATAAAAGATGGAATTTGATTATGAAAGTTACACCTAACAGTCTTTGCGAAATTTCGATCAATTTCTATATATAATATGCTAGAAACGGAGTTTGTACGTGAAAGAAATAAGCGTTTGAATGATTCAAATTTAATTGGAATTCATATTCAAATAAATAATTAAATTAAAACTAATAATTAACTAACTATTTTGAAATTTAAATATTTATTAGTTTTTACACTTGGGAGTCCATATAAACATTAAGAAATTAACGATAGGATGTAATTATGGAACAAAACTAATGAGATAATTCAGCAATAGTAAATTAATTAATACATTCCCAAATACAATAGGGTTTGATCTTGTAATCAATACTTCTTGAACCAGGGTTATAATAGGGGTTAACAGTTCCCTTTAAAGTAGTAGCTAGGTTTTATTCTACTGTTATGTTTTGTACATCCCAAATATATCCAACTTTAGCCCAGCTACGTATGACGACACTAGTATGTTTCTACCTTTATAAATAAGACACTAGAACACTCACATTAATTCATAAATATTTCAAGAACATTTTTGAAGCTTTGTGAGTTAGTCTTCCAAGTTCCAAAAAAAATTATTTGGTATCCTGCAAAACTATCTTTTCTTTTTAATCTTCTCCTTTAATCATTTTGAATCGAATAATTATACAAATCCCCTGTTGTATATACCAAAAAGAAGAGATTTAAAGGTGTTTATAATAGGCGTTTCAAATCCAAATAAATTCAAAGGTGAGAACCAATTGTGTGCGGAAACCTTTGTGTTCTTATTCTAGTAATTATTTTGTATTTTTGTGGATTTGAATATACCTTATAAACTTTGGAATTAAGAAATCAAAATAGTAGCAAGTCCCTCACAATTTCTATTACAAAATGTGAATTCTTTGTTATGGATCTTAATTTTAATTATATTAATTTTTGGTTGGAATAATGGTCTTTACAATACTTGTGTGACTCAAGATATGTTCAACTCCATTTCCACTTTAATTCCACTATTAGAGTTTAAGTGTAAAGTACAAATTTATTTATAGTTTGCACTTTTTGATCTATACACAAGTTGCTATATTTCATCAAAATAAGAAGGTGTTCAATATAAATTGAATTAAATTGTAAGATTTATTGGGAGTTCTAATGACTAATGTAATTTTTGTTGAGAATGTTTTATAAAAGTCTATGCTTATTTTGGATAGTGCTGAAATCCCTTATGTGTCTATTAGAAAATTGTATTTTAAGGAATTTATTAGAAAGAAGAATAAGATTTGCATTAATTCGTGAAAATTTGTAATATTCGAAAGAATTGACATTTAACGTGAGTCTATGCATAAATATTGCATGTTTGTACTTTCTAAATTAAGACTAATCATATATATATATACATATATATATATTAGCATAATAACTGTATAACTATGGCATATTAATCATATTGTCCATAGGTGGTTAAAATTATTAGATCCTCCGATTCGAAAGGTAATTTATTGGTTGCTTAATCAAAGAACAAACCCTAATTATGGCATAATAACGAATTTCTTTATGAGAATCCAATTTGACTTGGTTAGATGAGTTGTATAGATATGGTGGATTGGAAATTATGGCTAAGGCATGGTGATACGAGGATAGTTAAAGGGCACTAGAATTCTGCTTAGCTAATCTAGATAACAACAACTTGACCTTGTGATTAATGTGAGATATCACTCATGAAAAGTAACACGAGGACATGTGGTTTGTGATGAACCGCATTTTACGTATCCAAGATTCATATTTTTTTTTAATTTTTTTAGTGGTCAGGTTGTTCACAGGGATGTGAGACACATCCGTGATTTACCGAATTGTTTTGTGACCATTTACCCCTATGACTTACTGTTTTAGCTATAAATTTTTGTTAAGAACCGAATCAGGGACCTTAATTAGTCTCATTGGATCGAAATGGTGTTGACTATTTTATAGAGTGGTCACATTAACAATTTGGCCAGTGATTTAAGAGAAATCGCTATTTTAAGATTTTGCTTCTGCTGGCCAGGTTAATTAGCAGCTAATGAGCTGATTAGTAAGCCTATTAGACTAATGAACTACAATTATAAATAGGGGTTTGAGGAGAGAATTAGGGTTCCACTCCTAATTCCATACATTATTTTGAGCATTTGTGCATCTCCGATCCGACCTGATTATCATAAACCCTAATTTCTGTCAACTGTCATTCTATATCGCATCTAGAAGCAAGATCTACATCAAGGGAGATTGGATCTTGTTGTTTTGTATCGAATTGAAGTGTTTTCTTCGCTGCCCAGATTTTTTTAATATATATTGAATTGGATCAGGATTTTGGTGAGTGATAGAGATCTCTCATATGCTTATTATATATTATATGTGTTAATGAGGTTAATTAAACACATCATATCCTGATTTTAATTGAAAACCGGATCATACATGTTTAATTCAGATTTAGATGCCCTAAGATAACCTAATTTGATCATATATAAAGTAATTTGTTAGATCTATCATGTTTTATATGTTTTAATATTTAATTATGTTCGATTTGCGATTATTATTATATGTGTTATGTTTCTACGCATTCATATGATTGTTTATGATCAAAATTGAATGAACTGCTATTTGATTGATTAACTGTATATTATGCATGATTTTTCAGTTTAGAATTGCATGTTGTAGGGTTTAGAATCAAAGAATAGAGCAAATTGGATGTTTAAATGATCGGATTCAGACGAAATACGGTGGAGGAGCTCTAAGGGGGTAAGAGATGGTGCTAAAAAAAATTCACTTGAAAATATTCTCTACACATGGACCGATACTAATCCATAGCCTATGAACCGGTACCGATCCATCATGCATGGTTGAGGGGCGATAAAACTTCATGTGTGTCTTACTGTGGTCAATAGCAGGTCATATGAAAATTTTGGTGAAGATTGGATGGGTCAAAGTGCAAATGCTCAAATACTCGTCTATGGACCGGTAGGTGAAGCTTTGGAAAGGCGATTTGGTATATGGATTAAATTGAGGGATATATTCGAGGTGACGAATCAAGTGGTCCAATACTTAGACAAAAGTTGGCCAAATGTATGGATTGGTACCATTACATAGGGGATGGATCATTACCAGTTTATCACAGTTGATGGTTGGGGGACGGGGGTCCTAGGGTGAGAAACCATGGTCTTCAGGAGCATGTTGGTGGTCTCCATTAGTCAATAACATCTACGAGATGGAAGTTATCACCAAAGTGATGTTGAGTCTTCGATTGCAAACTCAGGCGCGAGTGATCAAAGGCCAAAGTGATAGGCAGCTAAAAGTAGGAAGACACTATGAGATAATGGACTGTCTCATGTGGGATTCGAGACAAAAGATGGAGTTATGAATAGATTATATTATTGGAAGTGCCAAGGAATCATCAATAGGTTAAAGGTTGTAATGGCACGAAGAAGGGGTATCGGAGGGATGCCTATTAAGATATGAGAGATCGTGTATCCTGGATTGCTTGGGAAGTGATCTAATTGTCTTGAGAAGGAAAATGCACATGGGCGGATGGCAACAACTAGTCATTCGATATCGATATATTTAAGGCTTTATTCAGTGATAGCTAGGTTATTATTTGTTATGGATGCTATGTTTGCTTGTGTGTTCTCTTCTATCTCTGTGTAGGTTATCATCACAAGATACTAAAGAGAAGTGGGGTTTGGGATTCATATTTAATCCAGTGTCTACTTCAATGTGTTCGAGTAGCATATGTAATGAGATAATCATATGCTAACTCTTCGGTTGTAGGGGATGGTCAGGAAAGATTTGAACTGTCTATTATCGTATTATCCTGTGTAGCTATTGACAGTCTTTTATCACTCATACTAGACCGTTTCCTAACTCAAGGTTTTATGTCTCCTCTTATTACCTTGGGATGTTCACCAACAATGGTAAGTAAAGGTGACATGTAGGTGATGATAATATTGTGAAACAACAAGCATGAAGTTGGGGTATTATTATATATCTATTTGAATTATTTTTGTTATTTTTCTTGTATATACTCTGATGAGAAATGTAGTGAGGCATGATGTATTCAGATATTCTACTACATAGATGTTATGTACTTGATATTCTAAGATTTTATGGAGATGGGATTTCCTACCTTGTTATGCTTCTCTTTTATATCTTGTTGTATATTTAGTTATTATATATTATTCATACATTATGAGTTATACGACAACTTCTTCTTTGATTTACTTTCCTTGATGATCGTCCAGCATTTGCTTTGGCATGTCACGCAGCACACTTTTATCTAGTTTAGTGTAGGTGGTATAGGGTGATCGTCACACTTGGTATTAGAGTTTTGGTTAATCGATTTTATCCAAAGTTTGAGAGTGTAAAAGCAAATGAGTGTCGTACTTGTAATTTTACTTGAATGATTTATAATATAATATATATGGTGTAGTAGATTAATAAGCACTCGAGCATCATTGTGGCCTTTCTCTAATAGGGACTAATCGTTCTTCTTTCAGACAAAGAACGAGTCATCGAAATGTGAGGAACACTGCTAGGGAGGAACCTAATTCTTGAGGGGTAGGCGATGGTAGTCAATAGGGTGCTGCTGCTACTACACCTAGTTTTCTTGCTATGGTTGAGGCAATGATGGAAGCGATCATGAGGAGGATACCGACTCCATATGTGGCAGTAGATAGTGGTGCTCCTGTGAAGGTACATAGAGTTGTGGATTTCACCAAACTGCATAAAGATTATACTTCTCTGAGTAGCAAGCCGTTTAATGGGACAAAATCTAAGATTGAAGTACAGAATTGGTTGGCAACTTGTGTTTGCATCTTCGTAGACTTGGGGGTCGATGATGCAATAAAAATGAAGCTCACGTTGAGACAACTTAAAGGGAGAGCGATGGATTGGTAAAACTCCATTACTCTTGAGAATCCAGAGGACCATATTACTTGAAATCAGATTAGGACTTAATTTGAGGAGAAGTTTATTTCTACAGTCCAAAGCCAATTCTCTTCATGAGATTTTTTGAGCTAAAGCAAAATGGGAGACCGATGACTGAGTATGCATCATAATTTGAGGCTTTGTCGAAGTATGCTCATTCTCATACAAAAATAACTAGAAGTTTATTATGGGATTGGTTGAGTGTCTGAGAAAACAACTGGTATATCATGTTGAGGATCTGTATGAGAAGCTGAATGGGAAAGCAACCTTCAAGGCACAAGATTCTATTCCTAGAGAAAGGTGGAGATATTTTTGAAAGTAAAGAGGGGTCGAAGCCACATCAAGGTGGTGGGAATAAGAAAAGGTGGAATAGAAAAATGAAACAACCATAGCAAGGGAAGAATGACCAGAATAAACCCAAGGGTGAGTTTGCTTGCTTTAAGTGTCACGAGAAGGGCCATTATTCTAAGGTTTGCAAGGCTCTTAAGGCGAAAAGGAAATGTTACAAATATGATAAGACTAGGAACTTAAGGAAAAATTGTCTAGAACCACCAAGGGATAAGCAGGTTGTGAAGGTGTATCATTAGATGTTGTGGCATCTTCTTCAAGAGTTCTAAATACAACGAATAAAGGGAAGGGCGCTGTTGTGCGAGGTATGCTTTCTGTCATAAATGTTTCAGTTTGAGTTTTGTTTGATACTAGAGCATAACATTCTTTTATCTATAATGAGCTTGTGTGCAAGTTAGGTTTAAAACCAGAGATTATTGATAGACCATTGGTTGTGACTAACCCAGTAGGGGTACTTCTAGACTTTTTATGCTTTGTCGTAATCTAGTTTTATTGAGTCACAGTTACTCTTTTGTATGTGATTGCTTTGTTTTGAACTTGGCTTGATTTTGGGTATAAACTGGCTTAAGAAGTGCGCGGGTATATTTGATTACGAGAGGCATAAGGTGACAATCGAGAATATGGAAGGACGAACGGTTGTGATACGCTGCCTATAAGAGGACAAGATCCTAGTCAGTTTTTTATATTTTCTAAAGAATCCAAGGGATGGATTGTCATCGACGTCGATTATTTGAGAGTTTTCTGATGCCTTTGATGAGTTTAAAGAACTACCGCCACAATGGTAAATTGAGTTTCGTATTGATCTAGTGGATGGGGCCAGGCCTATTATTATGCATCTTAGGTGGATGACACCTAGAGAACTGCGAGAGTTAGAGGTTCAAGTGAACGATCTTTTGAGTAAAGGATTCATTCGGAGAAGCGCATCTGAGTGGGGTGCGCCAGTTGTGTTTGCAACCAAGGTCGATGGATCATTGAGATTGTGTGTGGATTATCGCGAGCTAAATAAGGTGACTAAGGAGAGCAAGAATCCATTGCTGAGTGTTGATGTCTTGTTTGATCAGCTTCACAAAGCCAAGGTCTTTTCCTAAATGGATTTGACGACGGGATTTCACCAATAGAGAGTGGCTGGGCATAGTGTGGCCGAAGGCTGCTTTTATGACACCATTCGGATTTTATAAGTGTCTTGTGATGCCATTTGGATTGAATAACACACCGTAATATTTTTTGGATCTTATGAATCAAGTTTTTAGAGATCAGTTGAATAAGATCGTGCTTGTGTTCATGGATGATATATTGGTTTACTCCAGGATTAAGGATGAACACAAGGTGCATTTGAGAATCGTTTTGGGAATCTTGTGAAACCATTAGCATATATATAAGTTTTTGTAGTGTCACTTATAAAAGGAGGAAGTGAGATTCTTGGGTCATGTCGTATCGGGACAAGGAGTAGCAGTAGTTCCCGCTAAGGTAGCAACGATTCAAGATCGGGATCGACCTAAGAGTGCTACATATGTTAGGCGTTTCCTAGGTTTAGCTGGGAATTATCGACGGTTTATCAAGAACTTTTTGAAGATTGATGCATCATCGACTGGGCTAGCGAAAAAGAATCAGGTCTTCGCATGAGATACGAAGTGCGAGCATGCTTTTATGGTCTTCAAAGAGAGATTGACAAGTGCTCATGTATTGGTTATCTCGAGTGGAACTGATGAGATGGTCATGTATACCGACGCATTTTCCATTGGGCTGGGAGCAGTGGTAATTCAAAAGGATAAAGTTAGCTTATGCGATTTGACAACTAAAGCTGCACAAAAATAATTACTCCACTCACGACTTGGAAATAATGGAGATATTTTTTGCTCTAAAGTATAGAGGATGCATTTTTTGAGAGTTAGATTCGATTTATTCACAGATCATAAGTCATTTAAGTATCTTTTCTACAAAAAGGACTTGAATATTCAACTACAACGATGGTTAGAGTTCGTGTCATTGTATGATTTTGGTATAACCTATACTCTAGAAAATGGAAACACAATGGCCGGTGCATTGAGTAGAAGACATGCGAGTTTGGGAGATATGTTTACTGAATGGAAGCACCTTGAGTATTTGGTTGAATTTGATTTTAGGCATCACTGTGAGTTAGAGTATAAAATCTTAGCAAACTTGTCGACTGGACCTAATCTCATCGAAAGGATTGGCAAGAGCCAAAAGCAAGATGCTAAGCTTGTTGAGATTCTTCAGAGTTTGGAAATGGCGGTCGAGTATGTGGAACTAAAGGGTTATGAAGTTGATCGATATGGTTGGCTACGTAAGGATGGAAGATTGGTTGTTCCTAACATAGATGGATTGAGAGATGAGGTTATGAGAGAATGTCATCGCTCTAAGTTAACTATTCATCTTGGTGGTAATAAGATGCACCGAGATATGAAGAGAGTTTTCTACTCTGAAGGTATGAAAGACGATATCTAGAGATTTATTTCGGTGTGTGAACTGTCAGATAATTAAAACTGAGCAGAAGAAGCCGAGTGGGTTATTGTACGTTTCAATGGATTTTATCGACGGATTGCTGAGAGCTAGGGCAAGATACGATAGTATATGGGTTATCATGGATCGCTTGAACAAAAGCGCATGTTTTATTCCGATCAAACCTACTAGGTTGACATTTAAGTTGCCTGAGTTGTTTATTAAATGGATAGTTTGATTCCATGTAATACCAAAATGTATAGTTAGTGATCGAGATCCCTTATTTACCAGTGGATTCTAGAAGAGTTTGCCATAGGTAATGAGAAACGAGATATATATGAACACGGCTTATCATCCCCAGACTGACGGTCAGACAAAAAGAATTAATTGAGTTATGAAAGACCTTATGAGAGCTTGCATATTGGATTTTGTAGGATCATTGGAAGACCATATTTACTTGGTTGATTTTGCCTAGAAAAATAGCTATCAATCGAGCAGTGTTATGACATCATATGAGGCATTGTATGTTAGACCAGCTAATTCACCTTCTTGTTGGTTGGAGACTATAGAAAAATTGGTACTTAAGCCAGAGAAGATAAGGGAAACGATGGATAAGATTGAGATCATTCGACAATGAATGAAGATAGCCCAAGATCGCTAGAAGAGTTATGCCGATAAGAGAAGAAAGGATTTGGAATTCTCAGTATGAGATTTGGTAATTGTTAAGTTTTCACCTTTAAGGAATGTTGTTTGATTTGGAAGAAAAGGCAAGTTAGCTCCAAGATTTATTGGGTCATTTCCGATTATCGCACGTATTGGGAAGCTTTCTTAAAGAGTAGATCCGAGAAGATAACACGTGTGCCAATGTTTTTCATGTTCATATTTATGGAAGTTTGTGCACGACCTGAGTTTTATAGTATGTCCATATCAGATTGAAGACTTAGAGGTAATGTCAGATGTTTCTAAACATCATAAGCGTCTTCATGTCGTTGTGAATGATACGAAACAACATAGGAGGAAGGTTGTGAAGCTAGTAAGGTACAGTGGAGCGAGTGTGATGACGATTGCACATGGAAAACAAAAGAGAGAATGAGGACAACCCATCAAAAACTCTTTGAGTGGTATGGCTCATATATCGTATCTTACTTGTACCATTGTGTCTTACACTATTAGGGTTCCACATGCTAGGGTAGAATTTTGGTTGCAAGGATTGTTGGATGCTAGATTGGATGATATATTAGCTACTCATGAAGGGTAGACATGTGGGATACTTTATTTTCTCATGCTTGCTTGGAATTTCGGGGGTGAAATTCCTAAAGGAGATGGGAGAGTGTAACAACCCATATTTTACATATCGAACGGTCGTAAAATAACTCTATTTAACCCCTTTGTGGTTGCATCACTCTCAAATTTTAATATATAGTTCATGCGGGATGTGAGACATGTTCACGACTTTTACCGAATCATTTTATGACCATTTTACCTCTATTACTTACTGTTTAGCTATAAATTTTGTTAGATACTGAATTAGGTGCTATAATTGGTCTCATTGGATTGGGATGGTAGATATACATTTCGTAGAGTGGACACATTAAACATTTCGCCCAACAGTTTAGGAGAAATATTTGTTTAGATTACTGTTTCTAATGGCTAGGTTAATTAGCAGCTAATGGGCTGATTAGTAAGCCCATTAGACTAATGAACTGCAATTATAGATATGGGTCTTGGGAGAATTAGGGTTCTTCTCCTCATTCTACACATTAGGTTAAGCGTCGGTGAATCTCTGGTCAAACCTAATTTTCATAAACCCTGATTTCTTTCATTAATCATTCTATGTCACATCTCAAAGCAAGATCTACATCAAAGGATATTGGATCTCATAGTTTTATATTGAATTCAAGTGTTTGCTTTACTATCTCTTCGCTATCCAGATTTGATTTCATCCATACTGCATTATATCTAGGATTTGGTGAGTGATAGATCTCCCTCGGATGCTCACTATGGATTATATGTGTTAATTTGGTTAAGTAAACACCTCATATGTTAATTTCAACCTAAATCCAGGTCATATATGTTTAATTCAGACCTAGACGCCCTAGGATAACCTAATTTGATAGGATATCATGTAATTTTCTAGATCCATCATGTTTTATATGCTTTTAATGTCAAATTATGCTACATTTGTGATTAATATGATATAAGTCTTGTTTGTATGCATTTATATTGTGACGACCACCCACAACCCTTACACTAAACAAGAGGAATAATGCGCCGAAAGGTGTGTCAGGCAGCTGTGGACGATCATCATAGGTAGGTAAACACAACCGATATCTGTCGTAGAACTCACAACGTAAAGATAAAATACAGTAGAAAATATACAACAAGTAATAATAGTGAAGCATCATATAACAAACTTTTGAAACTTTCACAACATCCGGAAAGATTATCCAAACATCATAGAAAATATCAAAGTCTATACGTAAAGCCTCACTACAACACTCATAGAGTAGCTCAAACAACGGAAACATAAATAGTAGATAGTAATAAAACTGGTACGTAAGCCTCTAGCTCGCCTACGAACTGCAACATCATCCTCACTAATCACTTGTCACCTGCCACCTAATCTATCCCATCCACAACCGGATGAACAGCCCAAGGTAATAAGAGGGAAACATAAAACCTTGTGTCAGACAACAGTCTTAGTGAGAGATAAAACTGCTAACAAATATCATCATTAAAGTTTATGAGAATGGATAGATAAACATACTAATCTACCCACAACATCAGAGAAGAACCCAATCCCGTCTTCCCCACATCAGACAGTGATAGCCTTTACATCAAACACTACAACCATTCATTCATGGACACCAGAACAACCATTCGTTCATAGAAATCAGAAGCAAACACCACTAGCACCATAGCATCCAGATTATATGTATCTTAAGTAAGCCATCCTAATCGAAATTAGCATCCCTCAAGCATAAGCCCTAGAGGCCTAAACACATATCAGACAAGCACCCAAGAAATATCTCCTTCGACATTGGACAATTTAAGTGAGACAGTATAAACAAGGCAACTAATCAACTGTAACGTCCGTATTTTTCCGCAGTTAGATATTTATTTATTTTATTATATTAAATATTGATTTGGAATTTAAATTAAATAATTCGTTTATATAACGAAGTTTAAACGTTTAATTTATGTATAATTATAAAATGAGCTCGAAACGTCGCGGTAGTTCGTAATATTGAGTTTTGAACTTCAATTGAATATATCGGATCTGATATAGGTCAGAATTCTGTGAAATAAGAATCGTCCGGATCGATTTGATTATAATTTTCTAATGAAAGAGAAAAATGAAGATTTCGTGTTATAGTTTGTTAGCTATGTCCAATTCAAATTTTAAAATAGTCTCTATGGAATTTTTAAATGTTATAGTGATTAATTTAATAAAAATTTTTGATGCAAAAGGTGGTGAATCGAGTGATTCGCGCCTTACTTCATAAACCATATTAGACTAATACATAGTAGTTTGCAGCATGCGTGTATTTACAAGAATATATACAACCCAATAAATGTCACATGCACGTAGGCACGATAGTACAATAACAAAAAAGAAATACATAATATATACAAGTAGAGACTAACAAGCTGAACCCACTCTATTAACCTTGTCTGCCACGAGCTCTATCCATGACCCTTGCACCGATAGAGTCTAAAAACTGTACTTCATTGCTGCCGCCTGACCATGAAGAAACAAATTTGTGAATACAGTGAATAGCAATATTTGGCAGTTTCATTCTACATTTAAATTTTCTAGAGTTTCTTTCATGCCAAAGAATCCAAACATAAGCAAAATTCAAAGCAGCAAAAATGTGTCGCATGGGTGTGTCAGGGGGAGAACAAAAAATGGTGTGGCAAAAATGGAATTGTCAGTGGTGAAGTCAGACCAGTCTAGGCTAATATTAAGGCTAATAAGGCATTTTGTCCAAACATAGAACGCGAAGTCACATCCAACGAACAAGTGCAGTAATTCTCATTATCTTTATCATAAAAAACACAGCCATCGGCAAAATGGACTTCTTTTTGATGCAATCTGCTCACTGTGTTAACCCTATTATGCATGATCATCCACATATGAATTTTAACTTTGGTAGGCACTACCTTAAAGCTCCACATACTTTCGAAACCAATATATCTCCTTCCTGCAAAATTCACCAGCTTATAAAATTGACCAACATGAAACTTTGTGTTATTTCCTTGAAGCCTCCAGCTAAATTCATCGTCCCCATCATTAGAGAGATGTACGTCCTTAAGTAATCTAATCAAACAACACAGCTGAATTAAAGTGCTTCCGGTCACAAGTATACGAAAATTCAGCCTCCACTGAAATGAAACGGCATCCATATTATACATTTGGTTGACTGTGAAATGTTGATTGCATGCAATATCAAATAAATCATCAAACTAAAATCACAGTGGAATAGGAAGCAGCCAACTATCAAACCAAAAAGAAGCATAACGTCCACTTTGTTATAACAATACTCGCACCAATCTTAATCGAATGAACATTGCTCATGACACCATGCCAGAAAGACGAGCAGTGAGAAACATCTGCATTCCAATCAAATGTACCTCCATAACAAGTGTTGATAATCCATTCTTTCCAGAAAACTTTTTTTGTCACTTAACATAGCCCATAACCATTTGCAAAGTAAGGCCGAGTTCATGTTTCACAAGTTTTAAACACCCAATCTTCCTTGGCTTTTGGATTTACATACCTGATCCCAAGAAACAAGACAGCTAACTTTGCGAGTATCCTTCGTGCCAGTCCAGAAGAAATTTCGTTGAAAAGCATCGATCTTCTCAATTACCCATCCAGGACATGAGTAAAAAGATAACCAGTACAGTGGGATAGTAGAGAGCACCGAGTTCACCAGCACAAGCCTTCCCGCCTTAGAAAGACAATTCCCCTTCCATCTCGCCAGTCTCCGATCAACTTTGTCAATAACAAGATGCCAGTCCCTCCTCATCAGTCTTTTTGGTCGAATGCAAGCCCCAAGATAATTGAGCGGAAATGAATCTGCTTTACAATTAAGCATCTCAGCACAACTCCTGTTCACATCAACACTACAACCCAGAGTGTAAACACTACTCTTATGAAAATTAATTTTTAATCTAGATAAACTTTCATAGGCATAGAGCAAAAACTTTAGAGAAGCAATATATTTGCATTCTGGATTACTAAAGATAATAGTATCATCAGCATATTACAAGGAATTGATACCCCTAATGATATGGTCCCTTCCAAAGCTCTAGATAATATTGTTAGCACTTGCAACCTGCAAAATCCGACAGAAGATGTCCGCTGCCAAGTCAAAAAGAAGAGGGGAGAGAGGGTCACCTTGTCTCAAACCACGTTTAGGGACAATTGTATCACCAGCCACACTATTGATACAAATATTTGACCGACTTGAAGTTAAAATGTCGTGAATCCAACTCATCCATCAAGCAGGAAAACCTCTGGCTTTAAGCAAATCCATTATGAATCTCCAATAAACGGTGTCAAAAGCCTTAGCAAAGTCCAGTTTTAAAATTGCACAAGGTACATTATGTCTGTCGCTGTGACGAATGACTTCTTGAACAAGCACTGCACCATCAAGAATAAATTGTCCTTTGATAAATGCCACCTATGATCTGTCAATAAGTTCATCCATTTTCACATTCAACCAGTCTGCAAGAACTTTAGTGATCAATTTGAAGCTGCTATTCAAGAGACTTATTGGTCGAAAGTCCACAGCAGAAACATTTCCTTCCTTTTCGAGTATCAAAACAACATTTGCATAACCCAACACATCCAATCTCAAAGTACAAGCACGGAATTCTTTGAAAATGTTAACAAGATCATGTTTTATTAGGTTCCAGTATTTCTTATAGAAGAAGTTTGGAAAACCATCTGGACCAGGGGCTTTGTCTCCAGGCATCTCATTCAATGCTGCAACAATTTCTTCTTCTGTAAATTCAGAATCAATGCCACTCAAGTCAAAATTTGAGGGGTACAACATATTCCAGTCAACAGCCACATGATTCTCATTTCTTGCACCAAAAATTCCTCTATAGTACTCAGTAAACACTTCACCGATCCTTTGTTGATCACAAATTTCTTCACCGTCTTTCCAAATGTTGCAAATTGTATTTGTTCTTCTTCGACCATTTGCGACTTTATGAAAATAGCTAGTGTTGCTATCACCAAGCTTTAACCATTGAGTTCTCAATCTCTGCTTCCAAAAAATCTCCTCTTGATCAATCACAGTAAGAAGTTCCTTTTCTTTCTTTTTTAACATATCTCGTTAACCATCATCCAAATTTCTAGATTCCTCCAGCACGTTGAGATCCAGAATCTCATCTTCAAGCCTTTGTTATTTTATTCTGATATTACCAAAGACATCTCTATTCCATTTAGAGAGGAATTTACGCAAAAGCCTCATCCTTCTGCAAAAGTTATTTGCTGCATCACCATAGCTACGAAATTCCGACCACTTTTGACGGAGTAGATCATCAAAATTCGGCTCAAGACACCACATATTTTCAAACTTAAAATTTTTTCCTCTTTAAATCAAATTAGTATCCAAGACCACAGGGCAATGGTCACAGATGAGGGAAGAAAGGCCTTTTTGGATAGTCAAGGGTGTAAATCTTCAAAATCAGAGTTAATAAAAAAGCGGTCAAGGCGAGTCAATGTAGGGGGGTCTACCGTCTCTCCACGTATATTTTCTATTAGGAATGGGCAGGTCAATTAAGCCACAAGCACAAACAAAGTTGCTGAAGTCATTCATGTCACCCAAGCCAAAAGTTTTCTCAACATTTCTTTCAAATTCAAATCTAGTAACATTAAAATCGCCGCCAATAACCTAAGGACCGTACATTAAGTTATGAAAAATCATGCCCTCTTCCCACAAAGTTTTCCTTTCTCGTCTAGTATTAGGCCCGTAAACATTAGAAAAGAAATATAGAATGTTGGTAGATTTGCATTTGAGAGCCACATGCAGACAGTAAGTTTGTTTAATTTCTTGCTTAACAGTCCAAGAAATCCTGCTCCAGTTAGTAAATATGCCGCCAGAGGACCCCATAGAGGGAATGTATGCCCATTCATCAATTACACCCCACCCCAAGAATTTAAACATCAATGGTTCAGGGTTCTCAGTTTTTGTCTCTTGAGGTAAAATGATATCGGGTTTAACTGATTTGAGATAATTTTTAACCCTAAGACACTTATTGAGAGTTCCTAGGCCTCTAACATTCCATGTGACAATTATCATGGTTCAACATTATCCCTCTCCAGTTCTTTATTTTTAATATCACATATTATATCATCATTTGACACAAAAACAGAATTACTTGCGATGGTATGCAGTTGATCACTAGTCAAAGTATTAAGAATAGCAGGAACAAAAATGCAACCTGCCGCTGGGTGGCCCATTCCTTGTGCACTGCGGCGCAGCATGACAATGCCTTGATCCATGGCTCGTTTGCCTCGTCCCCTTGTTGAAGAACATTCATCAGAGCTGGATGGAGCAACATCCAATTGTTTAGGTCCTGTGATTCATTATACATCACGTGCTCATTGAATGCGTCACATTCCCCACGCACTTCATCATTACCATACGCATTGTTTTAAGTTATGAAACAAACTTCGTTGGATTCGTACTAACGTTTAGAGTCAGGATAGATATATTATTTGTTATTTTTGGAGAATGGATATTTCGGGTGTCCAAAATAGTGTTGTTTTACACGTAAATTTGAATAACGGATTACCAAACAAACTCTGTTTTCAGCAAAACGAATTTTATTGGAATACGCATGGCTAATTATCATTAGAATTTCAGTTTGGAGTCAATCAGAATTGTCTTATCTGTATATGCAATATAAAGGTGAACCGATAAACAAATTGAAATTTAAAATAATGCTGCTTTTGCAAACAGAGTCGGTTTTCAATGAAACAAAATACATTGGGAGTAGAACATTAAAACGTAGCGGTGAGTCCATTTTCTTTGTGTTCGCAATTGGTGCGTGGTGGTACATGTATTACGGGTTAGCGGTTATCAGTGGTAAAGTTTAATACCATATTAAAGTATAAATAAATAAATTATTCAAAACTTAAGGCCTAAATAAAAGAAGTACACCTAAGTTAGAACGCACATATACTAACCTATTTTCCCTATTACAAATAGAATCGCAGGTTTAGTGAATTGAAAACACGGTGCAGGCCTAGCTACCCTATTTTCCCTGTTGTATGCACATTAACTCCAAACAAGAAAACAAAGAAAAACATAACCAAACGTACAGACTTAAGCATTAAGGAAACCAGGTAGTAAACAACTACTCTAAAGATATCTGCAGACCTATACCAACATAGGAAGCTTTGGTGCTAAGTTTCCGTTTGTATAAATCACCAATGAAAACTTCACTTTCGTTTTCTTTCTTCAGAGATTTTTACCAAGCTTCCATGGTAACGTATAAAAATAATATATATATATATATATATATATTATATAACTGAAAACTCTCTACATGAAAACAAGGCTAATGTTCTCAACAGCAAGTGAATGGAAAAGGGGAACATAAAAACTCTAGTAATATATAATAAAATGAAAACTGAAAATCTATATAAGATTCAAGGGCTTTGCTGTCAACCTGTGCGATCTGGATGGACAACATTTTAGTCTGGATCTTCTTAAGGAAGGTTAGTGGCGACATCGAAGGAGTGTACAAGCATGGACGGTGGAGCAAGCTGGGTGCAGCGAGTAAAGGATTGTCTTATGCGTGGAGGTTTTCAGCGTGAATAAAGGACAGTGCGAATTCAAAGGGAGAGTATCGGCCTGCAAATGTTTTAAATGTGGAGAGGATTGATTCAAAACATGCAGTAAGAAATATATGCATTGGGAAAGAACCAACGTGGAAGGGAAAGCCATTGCGTGTTGTGGGAAATAACAGAAAGAAAATGAAGGAGTGAGGAGCAGGTGTTGGGGCAAATGGGAAGAAGCACAAAATCGAAAAAAAGACTGGAAGCATTATTGACCTGAATCACATAATAAGGACTAAGGGAGTTTGTTTCAAGTGAATAAGTGCGTGGCTTTGGAACGATTTTTGATACCTGCGTAGGGGAAAGGGAGTTGAGTACTTTAACGTGGAGAAACGGTGAAGCAGTCGCGTGGAATAAGGTCAGTGAGAAATCACTGAGTTTGAAGAAAGTTGCAGTGATGATTTTTGGACCAACCATGTTTTCAAACGATGTGGTGAAGGCCAGCAGTCGACAAGTTGGGCTCGTAACGTTTTACATGGAGATTTGTAGTCAGCCACTTGTTGGTCTTCAAGAAAGAAGTTGGTACATCAGGCAAAAAAAACGTATGAACTGGGGGAGATGGTGGATTTTAGATGAAATGAATGGGAGTGGAAGTATGGTTTGTGAAATAAGGGGCATCAACCTGTAGAAGAAATGGACCAGGAGACAACATGTTTAAGGTAAGAATGGGAGGCGGTTACAAAGTGTACAGGTGGAAGTTGCATTTTGGTAAATAAATGTGAGGAGCAGAAGAAACTATCGGCTCATCAGCATGTAGAACAAAGACGGAGATATTAGAACAAGAGGGAGCTTGAAGATAGAAGTCAAACTATACGTTAGGTGAGTGAATTCAATGCATACCGGTCCTTATTTTAATTGTTGCAGAAGAAGTAGAAACGAAGAACCTCAGCAACGAGATTATACCGGCCCTCAAACCAACGACATAAGTAATCAAGTGAATAATTATTTAATTAAGAATTTAGATCAAGCTAATAATAATTATTTAACTTAAACCGTATGTTTATAATTATGTAACTTCTACAGATGTTAACGGAATTGAACGAAACAAGTGACGTCAAGACTGGGATGTTGAACGGAACATTTTGGAATAGTTTGAACAGACTGGGAAGCGATTGAATTTATAGTTAAATTAAACACTGTTTAACTTAACTATAACCAGACTATTTCAGAAAACGGATCAAACCCAAAGTGAGTATAACTCACTCAGTTTTTACCCACTTATATTTTATATAAGTCGGGATTTGTTTTATGTGCTATGGTTGATAATAGTTTGTTGTATGCTGAATAATACTTATATATTGAATGAATTGGTTGAATTAAACGTTCGTTTATTTCATATAAAATTTAATCGTTATTCCAACGATTATTTCCAAATGATGTAGTTACCTTGTTGGTTACCTTTATAATAATACAAAGATTTTAAACAAAAATATGGATAATTGGATTATTGTTATTATTTATTGTTAAATATTATATCTGCTTATTGAAACGAATAATATTATTTGAGATAACGTATTTGGATGTAGGGAAACAGGTTGGAGGGATCCAGCAGGATTCCTAATTTATTATTATTTTCATATTGTTATTATATGAACTATTACCCAATATGGATTAGGTAAATTGATTTATTTGTTGATTGGAATTCAACGGTTGTGTGTTTTGACCAATAGGCAGTATTGGTTGAGTACTTGGCATAAGATGGCTTGAAAGTAAATCATTTTATAAACATGGATTTACCGTCAGGTAAATAGACTGAAAAGAAGTTATAAAATTTATTTTATAACTGAAAATAGGTTTTTAAATCTATTATTTTGGAATGGAAGTTTATTAAATAGGAAATAAATATTTATTATTTATTATTAAATTTATAAGAAATTGTTAAGTGATTTTATAAATCAAATTCATACGTTAAAGCATATGAGTAAAAATTAATACAGCAATTAAGGATTGGAATAATTGTGTCTAATAAATAATTAAAAGGGTTATTTAAATTAATTATATTATTAATTAATTTAAAGGAGGAATTAATTTGAATTGATTAACGAGATAATCATGGGTTGAGTTTAACTAATTCAAATATTTTATTTGGAATTGGTTATTTTATTAATTTACTTTAAATTAATCAAATGAAACGGTAACAAATAATTATTGAATTTTTATAAGATTTTTAAAGGAAATTTATTATTTATTTTAGTTAATAAAGCAGTTAACTAAATTTAAAGTTTTTAATGCTGAACCAAATTTATTCTTTTAATTTAAGAGATTAGTTTTTAAGGGATAATGATTTAAGTAATCGAAAGTATAATGAAATATAGTTAAAATTTTAAAAGAGTTTATAATCGGGTATATATTTAAACCCGAGTTTTTACGAATGAAGTTATAAAGAGATGTAAGTGAAAACGATAGCTTAAATGAAATGTTTACATAACATTTGGATTAAGTAAATAGGAATCGAGATAAAAGGGGTTTATATTCAACCTGAGTTTGTAAATAAGATTTGCAAAAGAGATTGGAGTTAAAACGTCGCTTTTAAATAGGCGAGACTCAAAACAATGAATTTAAGTGAAATAAATGGAAATGAAATAAGATTTTCAAAATGGAAAAGGGTTGAGTGGATTATAAGTGAGTAATAAGAATTGATAACGAGTTAAGATAATAATTAGAGCCCAACTAGAGATTGGTTGAGTTGAATGATTTTCTGAGTGTTAATATGATGTTGATTTTGGTCTTGGGAGTTGATACTTAGGGAATTATTCTCTTACTAATTTACCGTCAGGGACAAATGAATGTTGAAGAAATAGCAACAAAAGATTTGAGAATGTATAATACAATTTCCAAAGTAAAAGGGAATAGAAGGACTCGCGAATATATATAATGAGATTTCCAGAGTAACGGAAATGGAAAGGAACTTGTGTGAGAACAAAGTGTTATATTACAAAGTAAGGAAACGAGTTTTAGAATTGTTTTATTCTAAAAGGATAAGTGTGGGCAGTTGTTTTCGAGTGATCAAACGAAAGAGATTTTCATAATGGTTATTTTACGAGTAATAAGTTGAACAAATTTCCAATTTTAGATAACGAATAATGTGATGCAAATTATAATAGTTGGATTTTGTCAAGTATTAAAATAAGAAGTGAAAATGCCATATTTGAATTATTAAAAGATACTGAGATTTATTAAAAAACATATTTCTAATTAAAGAAGCCAAGTGATGCTGAGTACTGAACTAGTAAATAAATTTTATTTTATGATTGAATGGTTGCTTATTTGATTTTTAAATAACCAGCTATCAAATCTGGCCAATACGATGGTTGGTACGGAAAGAGCGGGATCAAATTTATATTCAAATACCATTCTGACCAGTTAAGACGAAAATGTGGAAGATACCAGATGTTGATCGAGACGAAGAAATCGAAGACCGTTGATCTTCATAAATGGAAGAACCACTTAAAATCTCTGAGTCGACGCTGAGATATACTGGGATTCTGTCCTGATTGAAATCTCGGGATTTGCAAGGACTACTCGCTACTAATTTATAGGGTGATACTTAGGATGTAGTAGGAGGGTACCTTCGGTTCATCTTGTTCCCGGATGACTTTTATGGACGGATGTCTAGCAGAGTATTTCTTAGGAGTCACGTATATTTATTTTTACAAACGTATCTCTATTGGTTGCGGAGGAGATTATTCTCTTAGCTTAATTCCCAGAATATTTATGGGGACATCTATTAGTGATTTGACTTATCTGACGATATAGCATTCAAAGTGAATGGTGATATGTTGTTCTAAAGGTAGTGTTAAACCTCAAGCCTCTTCAGTTGGGAAATGACAAAAATCGATCAGGTAGCATGGCTAAGTGGGTAGCTCCCAAGTAGGGTGTATAATTACCTATCTAGAGAAATTTCATTTCATTCTTTAATCTATTTCGATGCTGTCCCTTATCAGGAAATGGTGGGTCGCACCCAACCGTTGGTGATATACATTCGATACACTCAAGAGAAATGAGTAGTCGGTCATGTGTGGCCGGATTGCAAGATATTCTTCTTGAACCCAGTGTATTTGCCTCTTGAGATACACTATCAAAAGGCGGTTCCATACCTTGTCATACTTGCAAATTCAATCTCCAACAAGAGCCCGCAATTTTTGATTATATACTATATATGTGGAATGTGAGATGAAAGCGTTACACTGGATTGATATTTATTTGTGTTTAGACACTATTATAATATCAGATAAAGATATGATTTCAAAAAGAAACGTTTGACTTTAAAATCAAGTTGGTTGATGTTTTTAAACTTAGCGAGTTTTCTCACTCTGGTTCACCAGACTAATCCGGCGTTTGTAAATGCTTGGGTTAGACCGGGTTGTACAGGTTCAGGTTAACGGATGCTATGAAATCCAGAGACGAGCTAAAAGTGTTCAGACGTATGATACAGATTAGTATGTATTCCGCTGAGGTTATTATTAACTGTCCAGACGTGTTTACGTACTCTGATGATTGTAAGTATTTATTTCAAAGCTCTCAATAAAGTTTATTTCTATATTATATTTTGTTCTGCTATGATGTGAGACTCTGATGGTGTTGTGTTCTTCTTCTTCTATCTAATATTTCTTTCTTTGTTATCTCACCTTCTAATATCTTTCTATTAACTATCTGGTGTTTTGATACTTAAGTTCTAACAAGTAATTCGGGTTATGTATTATTGTTGGAATTTGGGCGTCGAATTCCCCAGGTCATTGCAGTGGTATCAGAACATAAGGTTTAGTAATAACCCTAGCTCTATGGTGTAACTGGATAGAGATAGGGTTAGTAATAACCTAGATTGAGTTGAGCATATATATATATATATATATATATATATATATATATATATATGAGAGCGTGTATTTGTATATTTTATGTATAAATGTTTTGTATTGTGTTAATTGACTGGTTCAATTTTGAACTAACAAATTGACACGATATTGTTTTGTAAAGAGGATAAATGAAATAATTTTTCCTAAATTATATTTTGTATAGTAAATAAATAATTTTATCAAATTATTTAGATGTTGATTTGTTTGATTGATTAGAATGGAATTCAAATTGGATTGAAAATTTGAATGGTTTATTATAACCCAAAGAGATTTCACATATGGAATTTGTGAATGAGAAATTTAAATTGGAATTAAAATGAATCAGAATTTAACTTAAAAATAGTTAAGTAAAATTTGAAGAGAGAATCATAATTTGGATTTTGAAATAAAAACCAGGATTCTGATTTTTGAAATAGAAGTAAACTAATTTTTAAATAAATTAGTAAATTAAACACGAATTGGAATTAACTTGGTAGAATGAAGTTAAGAATGACTAATAAATTATGGAAATCAATCAATAATTAATCGATTGATAATCAAATTGAAGGTAACCAAGTAAATATTAATATTGAATGTAAATTCAATTGATTTGGTCAAGTTGGTTGTGCATTGGTTGTTGATTATTGCTGAGTTGGTTGAACAGAATTCGTTAACAGTTTGATGAATTAAAGGATATGGAATGAATTTTAGTATTATAAATTAGAATTGAATAGTATATGCATTGAAATAAATGATTCAATCCTGTATTTGCAAATGAGTGATGCTACTTGTTTAAAATTTTGGAAATTTATGTTGTTTACTTGTTGAATTTCATGTATTGGTTAGTTTCATGTTGAATTGAGTTAAGTACAGGTAACAGAAGGCTAAGAGAATTGATTGCGGTTGCGTAGAATGCACGTAAATTAAGGTAGTATACTCAATAGCGCAAGTAAAAGGTACGCCTATGCAGAAATATAAGTTTTGGTTTTTAAATTTTATTTTCCGACTGCGTGGGTCGAAGTATGTATATTAATTAATCTGACGATATCACAGAAGTCACTCCGTACAAGTGAGACTCTATCGAATTTTTTCGGTAATTTAACATGTTAGAAAATTTTCTATATTTTTGAAAAGTTTTATTTACAATAGTGAATTGGTTTTCGATTTGAAATAAATGGGAATGTGGATAGTTAATGGGTTGTAACGTTTCTTTTGCCTTACTAATTTCGGGGACGAAATTCTTTTAAAGGGGAAGGAATGTAATATCCCGTATTTTTCCGTAGTGAGATATTTAATTTATTTTATTATATTAAATATTGATTTGGAATTTAAAATGGATTTAAAATAAATATTTTATTTATATAACGAAGTTTAAATCTAATTTATATATAATTATAAAACAAGCTTGAAACATCGTGGTAGTTCATAATATTGAGTTTTGAACTTCAATTGAATATAATGGATTCGATATAAGTTGGAATTCTGCGATAGAAGAACCGTCCGGATTGATTTGATTATAATTTTATAATGAAAGAGAAAATTAAAGATTTCGTGTTATAGTTTATTAGTTATGTCTAATTCAAATTTTAAAATAGTCGCTATGGAATTTTTGTATGTTATAGCGATTAATTTAATAATTTAATTCGATTTAAAATGGGATTTGAGCGTAATTTGAGATAACGATCGAACTAAGTTATGAAACTAATTTCGTTAGATTCGTACTGACGTTTAGAGTCAGGATAGATATATTATTCGTTGTTTTTGGAGAATGGATATTTCAAGTGTCCAAAATAGCGTTGTTTTACGCGTAAATTTGAATAACGGATTATCAAACAAACTCCTTTCTCACTGAAACAATTTTATTGGAATATGTCTGGTTAATTATCAATAGAATTTCAGTTTGGAGCCAATCGGAGTTGTTTTATCTGTATGTGCAATTTAAAGTTGAACCGATAAATAAATTGAAATTTAAAATAATGCTGCTTTTGCAAACGGAGTCTATTTTTCAACGAAATAAATTTCATTGGGAGTAGAACGTTAAGATGTAGCAGTGTGTCCATATTCTTTGTGTTCGGAATTCGTGTGTGGTGGTACGAGTATTACGGGTTAGCGGTTGTCAATGGTAAATTTTAATACCGTATTAAAATATAAATAAATAAATTATTCAAAACTTAAGGCCTAAGTAAAAGAAGTACACCTAAGTTAGAATGCACAGCTACTACCCTATTTTCCCTGTTACAACTCGAATCACTTGTTTAGTGAATTGAAAACAAGGTGCAGGCCTAGCTACTCTATTTTCCCTATCGCATGCGCATTAACTCCAAACAGTAAAACAAACAAAAACATAACCAAACGTATAAACTTAAGCATTAATGAAACTAGTTAGTAAACAGATACTCTAAAGTTGTTAGCATACCGATACCAACGTAGAAAGCTTCAGTGCTAAGTTTCTGTTTGTATAAATCACCAATGAAAACTTCACTTTCGTTTTCTTTCTTCAGAGCTTTTTTACCAAACTTCCATGGCAACGTATAAAATTATTTTAATATATATTATACAACTGAAAACTCTCTACATGAAAACAAGGCTACTGTTCTCAACAGCATGCGAATGGAAAAGGGGAACAGAAAAACTCTAGTATACATATAATAAAATGAAAACCGAAAATCAATATAAGCTTCTGGAGCTTTACTGTCGACCTGTGTGATCTAGATGGACATCATTTTAGTTCGGATCTGGTTTAGGAAGGTCAGTAGGCGACGGCGAAGGAGTGTACAAGCATGGACGGTGGAGCAAGCTGGGTGCAGCGAGTAAAGGATTGTTATGTGCGTGGAGGTTTTCAACGTGAATAAAGGACAATGCAAATTTAAAGGGAGAGTATCGGCCTGCAAATATTTTAAACATGGAGAGGCTTGATTCAAAACAAGTAGAAAGAAATATATGCATTGGGAAAGAACCAGTGTGGAAGGGGAAGTCATTGCGTGACGTAGGAAGTGGAAGAAAGAAAATGAAGGAGTGAGGAGCAGGTGTTGGGCTAAACGTGAAGAAGCACAAAATTGAATGAAAAAAGACTGGAAGTAGTATTGACCTGAATCAAAAAACAAGGACTGGGGGAGTTTGTTTCAAGTGAAGAAGTGCATGGCTTTGGAGCGATTTTTGATACCTATATGGTGGAATGGGTAACGTGGAGAAACAGTGAAGCAGTCGTGTGGAACAAGGTCCGTGAGAAATCACTGAGTTTGAAGAAAGCTGCAGTGATGATTTTTGGACTGACCATGTATTCAAACAACGCGGTGAAGGGAAGTAGTCGACAAGTTGGGCTCGTAACATTTTACATGGAGATTTGTAGTCGGCCACTTGTTGTTCTTCAAGACAGAAGTTAGTACATTAGGCAAAAAAAAACATATGAACGTGGGGACATGGTGGAGTTGAGATGAAATGAACGAGAGTGGGAGTTTGGTTCGTGAAATAAAGGGCATCAACCAGTCGAAGAAATGGAACAGGAGACAACATGGTTAAGGTAAGAAGGGGGAGGCGGTTTCGAGGTGTACAGGTGGATGTTGCGTTTTGGTAAATAAATGTGAGGAGCAGAAGAAATTATCGGCTTATCATCGTGTAGAACAAATACGGTGATATTGGAATAAGAGGAAGCTTAAAGATAGAAGTCAAACTATACGTTGGGTGAGTGAAATCAATGCAAACCATCCCTTATTTTAATTGTTGTAGAAGAAGTAGAAACGAAGAACCTCGACAATGAGATTATACCAGCCATTAAACCAACAAGATAAGTAATCAAGTGGATAATTATTTTATTAAGAATTTAGATCAAGCTAAAAATAATTATTTACCTTAAACTGTATGTTTATAATTATGTAACTTCTAGAGATGTTAATGGAATTGAACTAAACAAGTGACACCAAGATCGAGGTGTTGAACGGAACATTCTGGAACAGTTTGAACAAACTAGGAAGCAACTGAATTTATAGTTAAATTAAACACTGTTTAATTTAACTATAACAGACTATTTCGGAAAACGGATCAAACCCGAGTTTTTGGGAATGAAGTTATAAAGAGACTTAAGCAGAAACGATAGCTTAAATGAAATGTTTACATAACATTTGGATTATGTAAATAGGAACCAAGATAAAAGGCGTTTATATTCAACCTAAGTTTATAAATAAGAATTATAAAAGAGATGTGGAGTTAAAACGTCGCTTTTAAATAGGCGAGACATAATAATGAAATTAAGTGAAATGAATGGAATTGAAATAAGATTTTCAAAATGGAAAAGGGTTGAATGGATTATAAATGAGGTATACTGAGTTGATAACGAGTTAAGATAATAATTAGAACCTAACCGGAGATTGGTTGAGTTGAGTGATTTTCTGAGTGATAATCTAATGTTGATTTCAGTCTTCGGGGTTGATACTTAGGAAATTATTTTCTTACTAATTTACTGTCTGGGAAAAATGAATGTTAATGTAACAGAAACAAAAGATTTGAGAATGTATAATATGATTTCCAAATTAAAAGGGAATAGAAGGACTCGCGAATATATATAATGAGATTTCCAGAGTAACGAAAATAGAAAGGAGTTTTTGTGAGAACAAAGTTTTATGTTTCAAAGTAAGAAACGAGTTTTAGAATTGTTTTATTCTAAAAGGATAAGTGTGGGCTATTGTTTTTGAGTGATGAAACAAAAGAGATTTTCTTGATGGTTATTTTACGAGTAATAAGTTGAGTTTTCTTCCAGTTTTAGATAATGAATAATGTGATGCAAATGATAGTTGTTGGATTTTGTCAAGTATTAAAATAAGAAGTGAAAAATCCATATTTGAATTATTAAAAGATTTTGAGATTTATTAAACAAATATTTTCAATCAAAGAAGCCAAGTGATGCTGAGTACGGAACCAATAAATATATTTTTATTTTATGATTGAATGGTTGTTTATTTGATAGTTAAATAACCGACTATCAATTCTGGCCAATATGATGGTTGGTATAGAAAGACCAGGATCGAATTTATATTTGTATACCATTCAGACCAGCTAATACGAAAATGTGGAAGATACCAGATGTTGATTGAGACGAAAAAATCGAAAACGGTTGTTCTTCATAAATGGAAGAACCAGTTAAAATCTCTAAGTCGACGCAGAAATATATTGGGGTTCCGTCATGATTGAAATCTCGGGATTTGCAAGGACTACCTACTACTGATCTTTAGGGTGGTACTTAGGATGTAGTAGGAGAGCACCTTCGGTTCACCCTGTTCCTAGATGACTTGTATGGACGGATGTCTAGCAGAGTATTTCTTAAAAGTCAAGCATAATGATTTTTACAAACGTAACTCTATTGGTTGCGGAGGAGATTCTTCTCTTAGCTTAATTCCCAGAATGTTTTTGGGGACGTCAATTAATGATTTGACGGATCTGACGATGTGGCATTCAAAGTGAATGGTGATATGTTGTTCTAAAGGTAGTGTTAAACCTCAAGCCTCTTCCACTGGGAAATGACAAAAATCGGGCAGGTAGCATGGCTAAGTGGGTAGCTCCCAAGTAGGGTGTATAATCACTTATCTAGAGAAATTTTATTTCATTCTTTAATTTATTTCGATGCTGTCCCATATCGGGAAACGGTGGGTCGCACCCAACCGTTGGTGATATATGTTCGATACACTCAAGCGAAATGAGTGGTCATGTGTGGCTGGATTGTAAGATGTTCTTCTTAAACAAACTCCCTTTTTTAGCAAAACGAATTTTATTGGAATATGTATGGATAATTATCATTAGACTTTCAGTTTGGAGCCAATCGGAGATGTTTGATCTATATGTGCAATTTAAAGTGAACCGATAAATAAATTGAAATTTAAAATAATGCTGCTTTTGCAAACGGAGTCAGTTTTCAACAAAACGAAATTCATTGGGAGTAGATTAAGACGTAGCGGTGCATCCCTTTTCTTTGTGTTCGGAATTGGTGTTTGGTGGTATGTGTATTACGGGTAAGTGGTTATCAGTGGTTAAGTTTAATACCATATTAAAGTATAAATAAATAAATTATTCAAAACTTAAGGCCTAAGTGAAATAAATACACCTAAGTTAGAATGCACAACTACTAACCTATTTTCCCTGTTACAAATCGAATCACAGGTTTAGTGAATTGAAAACACGGTGCAGGCCTAGCTACACTATTTTCCCTGTTGCATGCGCATTAACTCCAAACAAGAAAAAAAGAAAAACATAACCAAACGTACAGACTTAAGCATTAAAGAAACCAGCTACTCTAAAGATGTCTACAGACCTATACCACCATAGCAAGCTTCAGTGCTAAGTTTTTGTTTGTAGAAATCACCAACGAAAACTTCACTTTTATTTTCTTTCTTCAGAGCTTTTTACCAAACTTCCATAGCAACGTATAAAAATAATTTTTATATATATATTATACAACTGAAAACTCTCTACATGAAAACAAGACTAATGTTCTCAACAGTAAGCGAATGGAAAAGGGGTACAGAAAAACTCTAGTACTATATAATAAAATGAAAACCGAAAATCTATATAAGCTTCAGGGGCTTTGTTGTCGACCTGTGCGATCTGGATGCACATCATTTTATTCCAGATCTGGTTAAGGAAGGTCAGTGGCGATGACGAAGGAGTGTACAAGCATGGACGGTGGAGCAAGCTGGGTGTAGCAAGTAAAGGATTGTCTTATGCATTGAGGTTTTCAGCATGAATAAAGGACAGTGCGAATTTAAAGGGAGAGTATCAGCCTGCAAATGTTTTAAACATGGAGAGGCTTGATTCAAAATAAGCAGTAAGAAATATATGCATTGGGAAAGAACCAACGTGGAAGGGAACGCCATTGCGTATTGTAGGAAATAGCAGAAATAAAATGAAGGAGTGAGGAGCAGGTGTTGGGCAAAACAGGAAGAAGCACAAAATCGAAAAAAAGACTGGAAGCATTATTGACCTGAGTCACAGAATAAGGACTGGGGGAGATTGTTTCAAGTGAATAAGTGCATGGCTTTGGAGCGATTTCTGATACCTGCGTGGGGGAAAGGGAGTTGAGTACTTTTAACGTGGAGAAACGGTGAAGCAGTCGCGTGGAACAAGGTCGGTGAGAAATCACTGAGTTTGAAGAAAGCTGTAGTGATGATTTTTGGACCAACCATGTTTTCAAACGATGTGGTGAAGGGCAGCAGTCGACAAGTTGGGCTCATTACGTTTTACATGGAGATTTGCAGTCGGCCACTTGTTGTTCTTCAGGACAGAAGTTTGTACATCAGGAAAAAAAACGTACGAAATAGGGGACATGGTGGAGTTGAGATGAAATGAACGAGAGTGGGAGTATGGTTCGTGAAATAAGGGGCATCAACAAGTAGAAGAAATGGACCAGGAGGCAACATGCTTAAGGTAAGAAGGGGAGGCGGTTACGAAGTGTACAGGTGGAAGTTGCGTTTTGGTAAATATATGTGAGGAGCTAAAGAAATTATCGGCTCATCAACGTGTAGAACAAAGACAGAGATATTGGAACAAGAGGAAGCTTGAAGATAGAAGTCAAACTATACGTTGGGTGAGTGAAGTCAATGCATACCGGTCCTTATTTTAATTGTTGCAGAAGAAGTAGAAACGAAGAACCTTGGCAACGAGATTATACCGACCCTTTAACCAACGAGATAAGTAATCAAGTGGATAATTATTTAATTAAGAATTTAGATCAAGCTAGTAATAAATATTTAAATTAAACGATATGTTTATAATTATGTAACTTCTACAAATGTTAATGGAATTGAACGAAACAAGTGACGCCGAGTCCAGGGTGTTGAACGGAACATTCTGGAACAGTTTGAACAGACTGGGAAGCAACTGAATTTATAGTTAAATTAAACACTGTTTAATTTAACTATAACCAGATTATTTCAGAAATGGATCAAAACCAAAGTGAGTATAACTCACTCAGTTTTTACCCACTTATATTTTATATAAGTCGGGATTTGTTTTGTGGGCTATGGTTGATAATTATTTTATGTGTGTTGAATAATATTTATATATTGAATGAATTGGTTGAATTAAACATTCTTTTATTTCAAATAAAATTTAATCGTTATTCCAACGATTATTTCCAAATGAGGTAATTACCTTGTTGGTTACGTTTGTAATAATATAAACATTTTAAATTAAAATATGGATAATTGGATTATTGTTATTATATATTGTTAAATATTATATCTGTTTATTGAGACGAATAATATTATTTGAGATAATGTATTTGGATGTAGGGAAACAGGTTGGAGGGATCCAGCAGGATTCCTCAAATTTATTATTATTTTCATATTGTCATTATATGAACTGTTTACCCAATATAGATTGGGTAAATTGATTTAGTTGTTGATTGGAATTCAACGGTTGTGTGTTTTAACCAATAGGCAGTATTGGTTGAGTAGTTGGCATCAGATGGCTGGAAAGTAAATCGTTTTATAAACATGGATTTACCATCTGGTAAATAGACTGAAAAGAAGTTATAAAATTTATTTTATAACTGAAAATAGGTTTTTAAATCTATTATTTTGGAAGTTTATTAAATAGGAAATAAATATTTATAATTTATTATTAAATTTATAAGAAATTGTTAAGTGATTTTATAAATCAAATTCATACGTTAAAGAATATGAGAAGAAATTAATATAGCAATTAAAGACTGGAATAATTATGTCTAAGAAACAATTAAAAGGGTTATTTGAATTAATTATATTATTAATTAATTTAAAGGAGGAATTAATTTGAATTGATTAACTAGATAATCATGGGTTGAGTTTAACTAATTCATATATTTTATCTGGAATTGGTTATTTTATTAATTTACTTTTAGTTAATCAAATGAAATGGTAACGAATAGTTGTTGAATTTTTATAAGACTTTTAAAGGAATTTTTTTATTTATTTTAGTTAATATAGCAGTTAACTAAATTTACAAATGTTAATGCTAAACCAAATTTATTCTTTTAATTTAAGAGATTAGTTTTTAAGGGATAATGATTTAAGTAATCGAAAGTATAATGAAATATAGTTAAAATTTTAAAAGAGTTTATAATTGGGTATATATTTAAACCCGAGTTTTTGGGAATGAAGTTATAAAGGGATTAAAGTGAAAGCGATAGCTTAAATTAAATGTTTACGTAACATTTGGATTAAGTTAATAGGAATTGAGATAAAATTGGTTTATATTCAACCTGAGTTTGTAAATAAGATTTATAAAAGAGATAGGAGTTAAAATGTCGCTTTTAAATAGGCGAGACTTAATAATAATGGAATTAAGTGAAATGAATGGAAATGTAATAAGATTTTCAAAATGGAAAAGGGTTGAGTGGATTATAAGTGAGGTATAATGAGTTGATAACGAGTTATGATAATAACTGGAACCTAAATGGAGATTGGTTGAGTTGAGTGATTTTCTGAGTGCAAATCTGATGTTGATTTCGGTTTTCGTAGTTGATACTTAGGAACTATTCTCTTATTAATTTCCGGTCAGGGACAAATGAATGTTGAAGTAATGGAAACAAAAGATTTGAGAATGTATAATATGATTTCCAAAAGTAAAAGGGAATAGAAGGACTTGTGAATATATATAATGAGATTTCCATAGTAACGGAAATGGAAAGGAGTTTGTGTGAGAACAAAGTGTTATATTTCAAAGTAAGGAAACGAGTATTAGAATTGTTTTATTCTAAAAGGATAAGTGTGGGCTGTTGTTTTCGAGTGATCAAATGAAAGAGATTTTCGTAATGGTTATTTTTCGAGTAATAAATTGAACAAATTTCTAATTTTAGATAACGAATAATGTGATGCAAATGATAGTAGTTGGATTTTGTCAAGTATTAAAATAAGAAGTGAAAATGCCATATTTGAATTATTAAAAGATTTTGAGATTTATTAAAAAAATATATTTAATTAAAGAAGCCAAATGATGTTGAGTATTGAACTAGTAAATATATTTTTATTTTATGATTGAATGGTTGTTTATTTGATAGTTAAATAACCAACTATCAAATCTGGCCAGTACGATGGTTGGTACGGAAAGACTGGGATCAAATTTATATTTGAATACCATTACGACTAGTTAATACGAAAATGTTGAAGATATCACATGCTGATCGAGATGAAGAAATCAAAGACCGTTGATTATCATAAATGGAAGTACCACTTAAAATCTCTGAGTCGACGCAGAGATGTACTGGGGTTCCATCATGAATGAAATCTCGGGATTTGCAAGGACTACTCGCTACTGATCTTTAGGGTGACACCTAGGATGTAGTAGGAGAGTATCTTCGGTTCATCATGTTCCGGGATGACTTGTATGGAAGGATGTCTAGCAGAGTATTTCTTAGAAGTCACGTATATTGATTTTTACAAACGTAACTCTATTGGCTGCAGAGGATATTCTTCTCTTAGCTTAATTACCAGAATATTTTTGAGGACGTCAATTTGTGATTTGATGGATCTGACGATGTGGCATTTGAAGTGAGTGGTGATATTTTGTTCTAAAGGTAGTGTTAAACCTCAAGCGTCTTCAACTACGAAATGACAAAAATCAGGCAGGTAGCATGGTTAAGTGGGTAGCTCCCAAGTAGGATGTATAGTCACCTATCTTGAGAAATTTCACTTCATTCTTTAATCTATTTCGATGTTGTCCCTTATCGGAAAACGGTGGTTCGCACACAACCGTTAGTGATATACATTCGATACACTCAAGCGAAATGAGTGGTCGGTCATGTGTGGCCGGGTTGCGAGATGTCCTTGTTGAAACCAGTGTATTTGCCTCTAAAAATACACTATCGGAAGGTGGTTCCATACCTTGTCATAGTTGGAAATTAAATCTCTAACAAGAACCCGCGGTTTTTGATTATATTCTATATATGTGGAACGTGAGATGAAAGTGTTCCACTAGATTGATAATTATTTGTTTTTAAACACTATTATATTATCAGAATTAGATATGATTTCAAAAAGAAATGGTTTGACTTTAAAATCAAGTTGGATGATGTTTTTAAACTTAGCAAGTTTTCTCACTCTGGTTCACTAGACTGATTTGGCGTTTGTAAATGCTTGGGTTAGATCGGGTTGTACAGGTTCAAGCTAATAGATGTTGTGAAGTTCGGAGACGAGCTGAAGGTGTTCAGACGCATGATACAGATTAGTATGTATTTCGCTGTGTGTTGTATATGAGGACAGGTTACTACTAACTGTCCAAATGTGTTGACGTACTCTGATAATTGTAACTATTTATTTCAAAGCTCTCAATAAAGTTTATTTCTATATTATATTTTTTTCCATTGCGATGTGAGACTCTGATGGTGTTGTGTTCTTTTTCTTCTATCTAATATTTATTTCTTTCTTATCTCGCTCTCGAATTTCTTTCTATTAACTATCTGATGTTTTCGATACTTAAGTTCTAACTTGTAATGCGGGTTATGTATTATTGTTGGAATTCGGGCGTCGAATTCCCCGGCTCGTTACATCAATCATGATAGACTTTGGCTATCACTGCCAATCCTGCTTCAAAACCATCGTTAACCGTATGACGGTCAACCTTTCCATATGTCAAGGGCTAATGGTAACCTTAGTTCTAGGATAAACTCCATACGCCTTTCAATGATACGTATGCATGTCCAACCTTGACAACTAGGCCTTTCAACGATACCTAGGGTACTCGACCTATAACCGGTCTTTTAGGTGCCCTTATCGTACCCCTGCATTGATCTTGCTAGAACTAACGACAACATTAATCCCTCGGCCTTTGCAACTCTAGTCATCCAACTCGATGACTTTTCATAGCTCAAGCAACCATTATCCACCAACTCACGACCTTTGAGTTGTCACCTCATTCGTTATTCTACACTGTAACACTCCGCATTTTTAAATCAAGATAATAAAATAAGAATAACTTAATTAAATATTCTGAATTAAGTGAAATGAACTACACCATTGCGTTCGTCTCGGAATTCTGGTCAAAATAAACACATGGTTTGCATAAATTGGACACCGTATGAAGAAGTTATTGAGGTTTGAAGTTTGTATATGCAAAAGAGAATTATATATATATATATATATGTATATAATAGGTTCAGAAATTCAAAAATCGGTACAAAATTCAAAATTTTGGGAGGCGGCAGATTTTCCGCTCAGGGGTGTCGACCCTAGGGTCGACCCCCTACGGCTGATTTTGGCAGATTAGGGTTTTTGGGGATATGACTATATATATGGTCTCATTTCACTTGTTTCTCCACAACAAAAACAATGGAGAACTAGATGCTGCCTCTACCAAAATTAAATCAAGTATTTTCTTCTTCTGCAATCAAGTTATTCAAGTTTAGGGATCTGCAAGCCTCTTCGATCACAGCGAATCTACGTTAATTTTAAATCTCTTATCGAAGTGAGGTAATTCCTTGATCTGGTCTATTTTTCAATTCCTTCTCTTTTCTTTCCTTTTTCTTTTAGTAAAAATTATAAATCCATGGTTGTTAGGTTTAGAATCCAATTGGAGGAAAACCATGGAATAATAGATCTAGACCAGATCTAGGATTTGGAAAGCTTACAAGGTGAGTGGATTTATGCTATAGTATTTTAGATAATAAAATGTTATCATTTAAAACACCCCGTTATTACATGTGAATTTTCCAGAATAATTAAGAATTACTATTATAACAAGTTGAGATGTTAATATGAATAATTCATATGTTGAATCAGCTAAAGTGTTGGAGTGATTACATGTTGAAAAACAAACTTGTTAGAATGGGCAATGATTACTGTTGTTATAATTATATGATTCGCTTGTGACATATTATTGAGTAAATGACATGTTAACTTGTTAGATTTAAAAAATTACCCGGTTAATTGTTTACATGTCAAATTAGAATTAAACATCTGTTAAAAAGGAAATGCGACATAATATAGGCATAATTTGATGACATGTAAATTAGATTACAGTAAAAAGGATAATATTACTGAAATTTATAGTAAATGGGAAACTATAATGCGCTTAGACACGAGGTTAGATTACACTTGTGGTAGAAGTCTGCCCGGACCCGCCCGACATATCCACTATCCACAAGTGGTAAATCTAATGTGAGGGGTATAAGTGCAAAAATAGAACATGTAATGGTGCTAAGACACGAGGTTAAGTCAACTTATGGTAGAAGTCTGCCCGTTCGGCATATCCAGCATCCACAATTGGTAAATCTAATGTGAGGGGTCTAAGTGCATAAATAAAACATGTAATGGTGCTAAGACACGAGGTTAAGTCAACTTGTGGTAGAAGTATGCCCGGACCCACCCGACAAATCCAGCGTCCACAAGTGTAGGCTTAGTGTGGGATGTCTAGTGCATATATATATAGTAATTAAATGTCTAACTCAGAAAATAAGAAAGGAAGGGATGTAATGGACATAGTTAATGCGATGCAAAGGAAAGTGATGTATTTCCCTAAATGACCTATTTCTGAGAACTTGGTTGCAAGTAAGCCATAGTAAATAAAGTAAGAAAAAGGAAAGAAATTACTTGGCACCAGGAATTTAGATGGGAATACGTTGTGAAAATAAATCACTAATTCCTTCTACAAATCAAGCTCATAAGGTGCATGAAGGGTTTTCCTTAATATAATAAGGAATATATATTACAGTGAATGAAGAATATTGGGTTACAATAGTAAATGGTTTAAGGGGAATGATAATAACCTATTATAAATAAATAACGTTAATGAGAATATTGTATAATAGGTAGATTTGTCCTAGGGACAAGTGAAGATTATAACTTAGGTTATAATAAACTAGTAAGGAAATGGGATAACTGTTGAAATGAGATAAGGGATACTTATTTGTAAATTAAATAATCAGTAATCGGGGAAAACCTGAAACCGGTTGAGAAAAGCGGAAATTTATGAAATATAAGAGGTTGTATTAAATTATAAATAAAGTAATCTGTAAACTTGGAAGTCTGAAACATGCTGATAAGAATAACATGTTTAGAATTGTCCTAGAGATAAGAGGAAGATTATACCATAGATTATAATAAATAGGTAGAGAAACTTATTAATGGACCTTAGTTAAGAGAACTAAGTTAATAAGTAAACAACGATAAGTTGTAGTAACGGTGTAAAATGGAATTATTTTTAATCATAAATAATGGCTGACATGTTAAACAAGAAAACATGTGAATTGAGATATACTTAATTTCATATTAAGTAGAGCATGTTATTGTAATGATGAAATCAAACAAGAATACAAAAGGGATTGTGGATTACAGACCTTGGACCACAATCTAGAGAATAACAATGCTAAATGGGAATAACCAAGTTAAATGGGAAACTACTAAGATAAGGCAAGCACTTAAAAGAATGTTTAGACATAGGGTCTAACAACATATTAAAGTGACGAGTTTGGACCAGTCTGTACGTTTGAGGATGAGTAACCCAACGGGGTAGATCATCGTGGTGTTATAAGGCACGAGGTGAGCGCATGTTCATTTGATTATTTTGTCGGTTCCGAAGGACCGGAAGGGGAAGCACGCGGCTTTCTGAGATACGTAAGGTGCTCCTGGTAGTCTTCTGTATGGTGGAAGATGTTTAGGCTGTGCTCACAGAGGTTGGGTCTACGCGTATCCGCTGGGTGGGTAGGCCTTGACTGCAAAAGTAGCTTTGCATTCAGAATGCTGTGACGTGGTGACACTAGGGTGATTCGGTGGTTGCCTCAACGGGGAGGCGTAGGGTCATGACCAATAAGGATAGCAGATCATCGAATACCCGTCAAAGGCAACTAGTGGGATGCGAAAAGACTAGAGCTAAAACCAATAGACCATTCACCTTTCACTATCGAGATACAGTGGTTGAGGGAAGATCCTAACTGGATGTTTAGATTGTTTGTTAGAAGCCAGTCCTTTAGCTCTTGTAGTTTTTACTAGTTGAGGGAGGGGCCGAGGTGGGGCCATAGCCACCATGAAAAATAGACCCTAGGGATATCTGTATATAGAGGCTCTTAATGACGGGCCTGTACATATATGGAAAAGCTCTCGACCAAGTTCCTGTTTCTTATATAGCCCTGCCACGGAACTCGGTGCACATTATAGGACGTGTTGTTAAGGCATTGAGCTATAATTAACGATACGTATGTGAGACAGTCTAGATACATGCATGTCGGCTCTGGGTGGTGTATCGTAGACTTGTGGGCATTACACCGGTATGAAACCTGATTCGATTAATGATGGCAGTCCGCACGCTTACGTAGCATAGTAATGACTGATATATGTGGAACGTAACATTGGTATGTAGAGATACGTATGTCACCCCGATGTAGGATGAGGGACTGCGTTCATTTCTGTGTATTACGGTAGGCACTGTGTGGGTGGGGTACCATGGGGAGTACCTTAATATTGGAGATAGCTACATATATATTATATTAGGTTAATCCACTAGGAAGTATATGGGTATGACGTGTGTGTAAACCTTGAGTGTTGTCAAACCAAGTAACCTAATAAATTAGAAAATGTGATTGAACGATATATGTAGGATTATCCAAAGTCTATAATTTAAATCTAGTCACTAGAACTTGTGTTCTGACCCCCTCCTCATAACATACTCGAAGGTTAGATTTGTGGTAGAGACATGATAGCTTTGGATACTGGTTAGGTAGTATTATTAATACGGTAAGGTTATACTTTGAGTATATTATATTTTATCCATTCCGCTATGAGATATTTTCTGAGCTCTGACATATTTTGTGTCTTTGTCTTTTATATAGGATACCAGAGCAAACCAACATGAGTTTCGATAGATTAGAATTTTGAAGAAAAAAATTCGGTCTGTCAAAATTCAGGTTGTTACATCTCGTATCAGAGCTTAGGTTTAGGATTCCTATATAGATATTGAGAGAACATATTTGTATTTTTAAAAATATAAATATATTATATTTACCTAGTTCCATAGGTGAACCCACTAATTAAAAAGAGTATAACATGGTAAGAAATTTGATGTTTGTTTTGTACACTAAAGGAATGAATATGGAAATATGAGATCCTTAGGTAATTTGGGTGGAAAGTTTACAATGTTTGTATGGAAGGAAAGTGAATCCCATATGATTAGTATTTTGGGTTAGTGGGCTTGAAAACCTTATAGATTGGATCAGGTTAAAAAGAGAAAATGGATTAGGAATCTATATAGTTGAGAGAATTGACCTTGGGGAGTGTCTAGAAAGCCTAGAAAAATTGGAAATCCGCTTTGAGCCTAACCCCATTGTTAACTTTTAAGAACTTGAAATTATAAAAAATTTAGGAAACGGTTTATAGTGTTTTCAAGTTTTAATCCTAAAAGTTATAGTTTTAAATATGTAAAGTATACATATTGAGTTTTAAAGTAAAATGGGGTATATTTTGTAAATAGTAATTTCTTGCGCAAACTTTGTTTAAAGTAAAATTCTCTTAGAAAAAGGTGCATACTATAGGGCATGTATAGCTCGCTAGTTTTCTTGTTATATTTCAGACAAGAATTGTTAATAAAGAAAGATTTGAAATCTCTATTCTTATGAAAATCATTTTGATAAATTATTTCGACACGATAATTTTGTTGGGTGGACAAAACAAGTTGTAGAAATCAAGAATAGAGTAGATGGTTGCACCCTGTAGTATGAGACTGAATTGACCTTATTGGAAAGAACCTGTCGTAAACCTGATTGAGAATTAGTTGTCCTTGCCTACTCCAATTTTTGTGATTTGAAAAAATTGATTTACATTTTTTTAGGATGACATGTTTTATGGTTTGGCAAAAGTAGGTTTTCATGAGGAAAATAAAATTTTTAACACTTCTGAATTTTGGAAGAAAAATTAAACAAAAAGGCCAAACCGTGCTTTAAAAAGGACGGAGTAGGTAAGGATTAGAGCCTAGGGAAGACGAGAAGAGTTTTGAGGCTATTAAGTAAATAGCGAGAATTATCTTGGAACAATGATATGTTCCCATAGAATGCGTAAGCATTGAAAAGCCTAGGGTGTTGCATGAAATGACTGTTGGTACACAGCTAGAATTAGTAGTGACTACTAGATAATAAAGGGCAAGTGAGTGTTTAGATCATGTTGCTAATTTTCATGTTAGGGATAAAACTCGTTACCACATTTCTGTTGGGATCGTTCCGTTATTTTGTTCTTGTCGGGTAGTTAGGGTAACACCTAAACCTGTCGTGGATCCCATGGTTTGGACTTTTCGGTCTGAGGGGGACATAGTCCGGAGATTTTTGGCCCTTAGTAGTAGCTGTGTAGGGTGTCTGCTCTCCTGTTTTTGTTGAAAGACTAGAAGGCTTATTTAAATTTAAACTAAGATCATATGATTAAATAAGCTAAGTAAAGAGAAATGGTACAACTAAAAAGGAAACAGAAAATTCAGTAATGCAACAAACATGATGAATTAGGAGAAAAGATGAACAAGAGTAAACATTTCCAAGATAAGACGAAAAAAATCAGTAACAAAAGAAAATTTTCTTATGTAGGCTATGCTTGGATAGGGAAACAGGGAATCTTTGTAAATAGTTACATAAAATCCAAGTACGGTTGGAAAAGGCTACATAAAAGAAAAACGGAAGATGTGAAATTTTCCGTTTTTCACCTTTTTATAACATAAGAAATCGAATTTAGAAAATTAGACTTTTCTGAAATTTGAAAAAGTAAAGTTGGTTGGTAGGATTTCGGATGCAACAATTGGATGAACTACGCTCTTACTCAGTAAGAGTGTAGGAAAATTTGGATGAAAATGTATTTTGATTTTCAAAATATTGCATTCATGTAGAACTGCAAGTATATTTAGGATGTCAGCATCATATTTTAAAAGGATTTTTGAAAAATTTGCATACACATAGGAGGTGCTGCTTTGGCATACATGAATTATAATGTTTTATTTCACTTTGCAGAAGTGCACGATGTTTACAAAAAGTAAAAATAAAAAAAAATGGATGCACACATGATGGATGTATATTACGCAAGGGGTTAATTGATTTTACCCTTATCAAGTTTCGGGGACGAAATTTCCTAAGAGTGTGAGAATGTAACACCCCGCATTTTTAACTCAAGATAATAAAATAAGAATAACTTAATTAGATATTCAGAATTAAGTGAAACTGGCTACACTATTGCATTCGTCTCGGAATTCTGGTCAAAATAGACACCTGGTTTGCATAAATCGGACAACGTATGAAGAAGTTATTGAGGTTTGAAGTTTGTATACGCACAAGAGGATTATATAATATATATATATATAGTAGGTTCCGAAATTAAAAAATCGGTTCAAAATCTGAAATTTAGGGGGGCGGTAGATTTCCCGCTCAGGGGTGTCGAACCCTCAAGGGTGGTGTTAACCCATGGGTCAACCCCCCTACGACAGATTTTGGCAGATTAAGGTTTTGGGGGATTTGGCTATATATATGGCCTCATTTCACTTGTTTCTCCACACCAAAAACAATGGAGAACTAGATGCTACCTCTACCCAAATTAAATCAAGTCTTTTCTTCTTCTGCAATCAAGTTATTCAAGTTTAGAGATCTACAAGCCTCTTATGTCACAGCGAATCTACATTAATTTTAGATCTGTTATTGAAGTGAGGTAATTCCTTGATCTGGTCTATTTTTCAATTCCTTCTCTTTTCTTTCCTTTTTCTTTTAGTAAAAATTATAAATCCATGGTTTTTAGGTTCTGAATCCAATTAGGGGAAAACCATGGAATGATAGATCTGGACCAGATCTAGGATTTGGAAAGCTTACGAGGTGAGTGGATTTAAGCTATAGTATTTTAGATAATAAAATGTTATCATTTAAAAGATTCCCTGTTATTATATGTGAATTTGCCAGAATAATTAAGAATTACTATTATAACAAGTTGAGATGCTAACATGAATAATTCATATGTTGAATCAGTTAAAGTGTTGGAGTGAGTACATGTTGAAAAACAAACTTGTTAGAATGGGCATTGACTACTGTTGTTATAATTATATGATTCGCTTGTGACATATTATTGGGTAAATGACATGTTAACTTGTTAGATTTGAACAATTACCCGGTTAATTGTTTACATGTCAAATTAGAATTAAACATCTGTTAAAAAGGAAATGCGACATAATATAGGCACTATTTGATGACATGTAAATTAGGTTACAGTAAAAAGGATAATATACCTAAAATTTACAGTAAATGGGAAACTGTAATGCGCTTAGATACAAGGTTAGATTACACTTGTGGTAGAAGTCTACCCGGACCCGCCCGGCATATCCAACATCCACAAGTGGTAAATCTAATGTGAGGGGTCTAAGTGCATAAATAGAACATGTAATGCTGCTAAGACACGAGGTTAAGTCATCGTCAACTTATGGTAGAAGTCTGCCCGGACCCGCCCGGCATATCCAGCATCCACAATTGGTAAATCTAATGTGAGGGGTCTAAGTGCTTAAATAAAACATGTAATGGTGCTAAGACACGAGGTTAAGTCAACTTGTGGTAGAAGTCTGCCCGGACCCTCCCGGCAAATCCAGCGTCCACAAGTGTAGGCTTAATATGAGAAGTCTAGTGCATATATGTATATAAATATATGCATATAACAAGATATGAATAAATGGAAATGATAGTAATTAAATGTCTAACTCAAAAAATAAGAAAGGAAGGGATGTAATGGACTGAGTTAGTGCGATGCGAAGGAAAAGTGACGTATTTTCCCAAATGACCTATTTCTAAGAACGTGGTTGCAAGTAAGCCACAGTAAATAAAGTAAGAAAAAGGAAAGAAATTACTTGCCACCACGGATTTAGATGGGAATACATTGTGAAAATAAATCACTGATTCCTTCTATAAATCAAACTGATAAGGTGCATGAAGTGTTTTCCTTAACATAATAAGGAATATATATTACAGTTAATGAAGAAAACTGGGTTACAACAGTAAATGGTTTAATGGGGAATGATAATAACCTATTATAAATAAATAACATTAATGAGAATGTTGTATAATAGGTAGACTTGTCCTAGGGATAAGTGAAGATTATAACTTAGGTTATAATAAACTAGTAAGGAAATGAGATAACTGATGAGTATATTATATTTTATCCATTCCGCTGTGAGATATTTTCCGAGCTCTAACATATTTTATGTCACTATCTTTTCTGCAGGATACTAGAGCAAACCAACATGAGTTTCGATAGATTAGAATTTTGAAAAAAAAAATCGGTCTGTTGGAATTCGGGATGTTACATACACCGATCAATGAACACATTTCAAAACTTCGAACCTTTCTACTTGAATTTACTTCGAAGTCACACCATCACCGAGCCAGTTACATCACTACATTACGGTTAGGGTTCGGGGGGTTGCCCTCAGTGTCTTGCATAATCCATCTTGGTGACCGATCCCTGGCTATGCTTGACCCAAATCTTGCATAATCCATCTTGGTGACCGACCGTCTCTGGAATAAGGACCGACCAACCTCAGTGTCTCCAAACCCCCAACCGACCGAGCCCTACACATGATCGACCCCATGCTCGACCCTAGGCTTGCTCGACTGTCAAGGTTGTTTCACCAAGGACCAACCCAAATTCTTCCATTCTAACCGACCGACCCTAGAACAGATTCCCAGGCCTGCTCGACCGACACGCACCGAGACCGACCCGACCCAAAATGAGACCGACCGACCAGGGCTCGGAACCGGCCCCTCTTCTGACTTGTTCCCCGAGACAAGTTTTCGTCCCGACCGACCCAAAGCCTGCACCACCCCAACACAACTCCGATTTCGACCAAAACTTCTCCAAACGATAAATTCGATGAAACTAACTTGTCCAATTCATCAAATATTGCCACAAACATGGTGTGAAACCATTATCAACATGAATACAATGATTTTCACCAAAATTATTCAAATCACTCCAAAATTATAATGAATGATCATATAAACAAAATTATAGATCTAACTTGCATAAACACATGAAATAGCATAAGAATTACCGGTTTAACTTGCTAAATTAGATCATAGGGTGATTCATATGAAAATGGACTTACCAAAGTGTATATCTATGGAAAACGACTTGAATTTGATGAAAAACATGATCAAATGCTCATACACTTGATTGAATCCATGTGAGAGAAGCATATCACTCCCAGTTCTCCAAATTGAAGCAAAATCAATGAATTAAGATTCCTGACAGTAAGCAATTGGATCCAAAATCCTTGATTCCGTGAACTCGCCCTTGAAACGATGTTGATCTAGCTTCAAATTGTGTAGATCTTCAATTTCCTAAGCTTGGATCTCGATTTTAATGGTGGAAAGGTATTAGAGGAAGGAGGATCATAGGCTATGTGACACCCCACGTCCGTTAATGTCACTCGCAAAGGGAATGCATTAAGTTTCATGAAGCGTTATAAGTAAACAGAACAGAAATATTACAAGACAGATATAAAAGCAACAGTGCAATTTAAATTTTTATTTCAAGCATAAATCGTAGCATCGTGGTCCAAAATACCATAAGTATGAAAACTACATAAAGCCCATTACAATAATATAACTTCTGTCTTGTACCATCAGAGTACATAAATATTTAAAAGAAAACATAATTCCCCAAAAAGTGACAAATCCATAGTAGAGATAAGAACTTGAGCTATACTTCGAAAGTAGCTCCTAGTAAGATGATAACTGAATCCTGACTAAGCCTGAATATTTCCAACCCGAGAACCTGGGGGAAACAAAAGAAAGAAGAGGAAACAAAAAGGGTCAGACATAAATTCTGGCGAGTCTAGTTACTTTTAACAAGTAAATAAATAAAAGTAGAATGACAGGCATATAAAGTGGAAAAGAGAGATTACTACATAAAAGGCAGGGGTGAAAAGGTAGACAGCATAAGGTGTATACGCTTCCCTAATGATTACTCTGCAATATTACTAGTATAACCAAAATGAGATGATCCCTTCCACTGTAAGGTGGTAGACTTAGGCATACATCCAAATGTATCCTAAATACTACCCTAGTCAATCGGCTCCCTACTCTACGTAGATACTCTGTGCCGGCCCCACCGTAGGATGTATCACGTCCTAAAGCGGCAACCCCTCGCGGATATGCACAGCCCTATATATACAGGTGTCACGGTCATCTTATCCCCCTCTGCCTGGCTCATGCATGCACATGGCCCGGTCGGTTTGCGCCGCCCACACCGTCCTCCACGTTTGGATCTCTTACAATCAATCCAGTAAGCGTGCCCCTTCTCCGACCTAGATCGAGGTACATGATTGATACCTACTCCGGGTTACTGGATGAAACGGGTCTCACACAATATGATACAAGCTCTCCCATTTGTCTTGTATCCCCCACTAGATTTTCCCATTTGATTATGTATACCACTAGGTGTATTTAATTACATATCTTTATTATTTCCATCGGTTGTGTATACCACTAGGTGTCTTTAATTACATAACCCCGAATTAATTGAGTTTCATGGGCCTATATTTAGGTTTTACCCACCCATCTCAGATATACTTAACTTAACCCTCCAAGTTTACTTAAACCCTTACTCATATTCGTGTTCACACAATCCCTATGGATTCCACTAGGTTAAGTATTTCAATTATTACCATATTTCCATTTATGGTTATAATGGACTAGACCTCCCACATTAGGCCTACAACTTGTGGATGCTGGATATGCCAGTTGGGTCCGGGCAGACTTCTTCCATAAGTTGGGCCTAACCTCGTGTCTTAGCCCGATTCGTATTTGTGCACTTAGACCTCTCACATTAGGTTCAACATTAGTGGTTGCTGGATATGCCGGTTGGGTCCGGGCATAATTCTGTGCAATGTCTAGTGATGATTGGATGGGTCAAAGAGCAAATGCTCGAACACATGTCGATGCACCGGCAGGTGAAGCTTTGGAAAGGTGATTTGAGATGTGAATGGATCGAAGGGATATATTTATTGTGACAAATGAAGTGCTTCAACCCTTAAAAATTTGGCTAAGTGTATAGGCTTGTACAGTTCCATAGAGGATGGATTGGTACCGGTCTATCACGGTTGATGGTTGGAGGACGGAGATCCTAGAGCTAGAACCTATAGTCTTCAGGAGCATGTTGGTAGTCTCCGTTAGTATATAGCATCTACGGGGTGGAAGTTATCGTCAAAGTCATGTTGAGTCTTCGACTGTGAACTTAGGCGAGAGTGGTCGCATACAAAAGTGATAGGTAGCTCAAAGTAGAATAATGCTGTGAGATAATGAACTGACTCGAGTGGGACTCGAGATAACAGACGGTGTCGTGGATAGCTTATATGATTGGAAATGACAAGTAATCTTTGATAGTTTTAAGGTTCTAGTAGACTCGAAGCGGGCGTATCGTGGGGACATCTGTTAAGATCTGAGAGATAAAGTACCCTGGATGATATGGATGTTATGGTTGCTTGTACGTTCACTTCTATCTATGGGTAATCCATCATCTTAGGATACTGAAGAGAAGTATGGATTGGGAATCCTATTCTATCTAGTGTCTACTTCTATTCGTTCAAGTAGCATATGTAACGATTATTATGTGCTAACTCTTTGGTTACAGGGACAAATCAAGTGAGACTTGAACTGTCTATTATCATATTATTTTGAGTAGCTATTGATAATATTTTATCGCTCATGCTAGACTATTGTCTGACTCAAGGTTTTGTCTCCACTAATTTCCTTAGGAAGCTCGTCGACGATGCTGATGAGTAGACTAAGTATAGGTGACAGGTAGGTGACAATGATACCGTGATTTATCCTTTTTTACTAATATATACTATGATGAGGGATGTAGTGAGACATGATGTATTCAAATATTCTGCTACGAAGATGTTATGTACTTAATATTCTGAGATTTTATAAAGATGGAATTTTCTGCCTTTTTATGCTTCACTACTATATCTTGTTGTATGTTTTGTTATTATATATTATCCATGCGTTGAGAGTTATACGATAGGTTCTGCTTTGATTTTCTTTCCTAAATGATCGTCAAATATCAGTCTGGCACGCCATGGATATTACTTTTCTCTAGTTAAGTGTAGTAGGTATGTGGCGACCGTCACAAGTTTGGTCCCAATTCTTCTGGGTAAATCTTCCTAGCTAATCTGGCTACTAGCTCTATGAATGGTCAGACTAATGTGAAACATTGTAGTGTTATGGGCCATGAGATAATGGACCTTCTTTGAGGTGTTATTAAGGTATTAAGTAGTTGTTTAAAGTCCCTCCTCAATCGAAGTATCAGTTGATTAGGGTTACGGAAGGAACGAATTCCTTGTAAGGTCGCTTCATTTATGTTTTAAGTGGTCGCTTAAAGGCCCACCTAAAAAGAAGTATCATGTGATTTTATGGATTTTCGTGCGATGTCAAGTATATAGTCATCTGGAAGGAACTACCTAGGGAATAAGAGATGCAAGGCCCGCCTTTGTAAAGGTATTAAATGGTCAATGTTTACCTAATTCCTCTAAAGGTATTAAGTAACTACGATGTTATATCTTACATGCATAAAAAAGTTCACTCGGATCATAAGCAGAAACTTGCTTATGGAATCAAAGGTATTAAGTGGTTTCTTAAAGTTTGCCTCCTAGAAAAACTACTCAGGGAGTAAAAGGTCATTAATAGAACGAGGCCTACCTATGTTGAGGTACTTTTTGACGCTGAATTTTGTCAATCGAATGCCAATATGATACGTATGCAAATCAGAATATAATCACAATGTAGCCACTGATCACAACATAGTCAGAGAATAGTATGGAAAACAATAAAAGAGACACAAGTTCATATAATGCTTCTACAAAAAATGACCAATGTCCACTTGAAGTAATCAATGGATTATTCTACTAATTACAAGTACAGTTAGTTATGTATGATTAAAGAGAGAAGAGGATTAAATTGTCTCCAAGGTTTTTGTACGTGAGAAGAGTATTTTTTTATGTGCCTATAGGGGAATATTTGTAGGCATGAGAAGAGGCCGGATAAGCTGAAAACGGGCCCATCTAGGGGATACGGCCCAACCTATAAAGTTTAATCGGGGATGCACTCACCTTTAGGGATCGATATGTATCCTTCAATATTGATCCCTAGGATTTCCAAAAAAAGGGTGCGGCCCTTTTAATAAGCCTTTTTTTCCTGTTAGCTTTCACGTCTAACCGACGGTTCCTCATTCTGATATTTTGAGGTTAAGTTATGGTCGAAATACTGGACAATTGTCGGATTCTGAAGCTCTAACTATCAGTACCAATCTGAAACCTCAATTGGGATCAGTATTGATCTCTGTGATTTTCTCTTTAGGGATTGAGATCCCTAAGTTAGATATAATTTTCCGCTAGCTTTCATTTCCAACTAACTATTCATTATTCTGATATTTTGAGCTCATGTTATAGTCGAGACACCGAATAACTATCGAATTCTAAAATTTTGAGTATCGATACCAATCTGAACCCTCAATAGGGATCAGTGCGGATCCCCAGGGATTGTTCCTTATAGGCTGCGATCCCTATTGTAGATGGCATTTTATTTTAGATTTCACCTACAACTGATGGTTTGGAATTTAGATACAATGAGCTCAAGTTGTGACTGAAAAACTGACCAATTGTTGAGTTTTGAAGTTTTGAGTATTGGATATGTACTGATCCCTCATCGGAATCATACTGATCCGTCATTGTAGTCTTACTGATCCAATACCTTGCCAAATTTTGGGTGCTTTTCCACCTTTTTTTAGAATTTTATTCCATCAAATCCAATTACTTGTGAGTTCATATAATCATTCGTAGTCGATCCTAAGCAATCAAGTTGTCCAAATACACGATATATCATAGTCATGTGAATTTTGAATTCTAAGTATTCGTTGATTTTGATGCTAAGTGCAAGCACATTCGAGTTTATGTGAGTCCGTTCTCAAGTTACGAGTGATTCAGATGTCCAAGTCCAAAGGATAACAATCTTGCTAAAAGGTTGGTTAACACTTTCCCTCCAAAACATGTCTTTCTGTGGAAGACGTGTTTTGTATAAGTCCAATTTCTACGGTCTTTCTAGATTTATCCTGGGTATTCGCGATTGTGTTGGGCTGATTCATAGATAACTACCATCCATACTTGATTGTTTAAGTCTTGTGTATACTAATCGTAATCCACGGTAAGCATTTCAAGCCTCTCGGGGTTTTTAATTGAGCATAATCAATACTCACTGTGTTTGAACCTCTCTAAGTTTTGGTTATGTATAATCCATACATTATGGTTTGGAGCCTTTTCGGGCCACTGCTAAGCATCATCCATACTAAACATACTGATTTTGGGTTGATCTCGATCAAGCATCATCCATGCTTGATGGTTCACTATTTTATTTTTCCTTACCAAGCATAATCCATACTATGTGGTTCACGGTTTGGATATACTTCCAAGCATAATCCATACTTAGCAGCCCATATTTGAGACACCAACCAAGCATAATATATACTTGATTGTTCATCGTTATTATTATTCTACGAAGCATAGTCCATACTTGATAGTTTATAGCCTCTTTGCGCTCTTGCCGAGCATAATTCATTCTCGACGATACATAGCCTCTTCGGCTCTTGCTATGCATAATTCATACATGACGATCCAGTTAATTAATGAGTTTTATACTTGATGAGAATAATCATACTTGCCAAGTGGCAAAAGATATTTGAAATTATTTTTTAACTAGACGAGCATCATCCGCTCCTATCAAATGATTTTTAATATTTTCTAATTTCATATTTCCATACCTGTCGAGCATATTCCATACACACGAAATGATCTTATTAAAGTGGTAAAACAGGAAATCCATGTCTGACAGGCATATCCATACAGGCTAAATAGCTCTATTGGAAAAAAGATTAATTTTATTGCAATTTTTACTGCTCCGAGCTTGTCTAGGGATCTCTCTAGTTCCCGTGTAAGAATAAACAACTTAGTCTTTTTTTATTACAACTTGAATAAGAAATGAAGTAAATTTGATGGTTCATCATCATCTAGGAGCATGCTTAGGGATCTCTATGTATCCCATACATGGGTAATGACTTAGCTACCATTATTTTCCAATTCCCACTTGACAATTTATGACAAGGGCCGTCGAGTGCTACATTCGCCTCTATCCCTTGCAATTGATGGCTACTCTAGTTCCATAGTAGTTGCTGATCTGTTTTGAACATACATTTACAGTTGTATGCTCCTTACTTACTCTTCAATGACATCTCGCAAGTGCCAGACTTCATTTGTTTCATGCGCATGTCTCTCATGGAACATATAGAATTTCCCAAAAGTTGTTCCTTTTTGATGGGGCCCCTTCCCGTTTTCCTTCTCGCCGGAAGGCGTTCTTTAATATCCATGAAAAATTTATCTAGACTCACATTCAGCTAAGTATACGAGTTGTACCATCACCCCTTCTTATTATGGTTTGTGGGACCTGGATTATCTTCAGATTTTCGCTTCCCTTTAATATTTCTAGAATTGGATGGTTCTCCATCCTTGACATGGTTGAATTGTAGAGATTCGTGATCTGCTTCTGTGTCATCCTGCCTTAAGAATTTTCCATCTTCAAGGTAAAAGTCCTCAAGATCCTATAGGGGATCCCACTCCAATGAAATCTTGAAATCAGAATTGTCTAAAATGTCGGATACTACATCCATTACAATCAAGGATGGATCAGACCGATCCACCGAAGCCACTGCAGCATTGAATCGTTCCCGAAATTTGCATGAAATTTCTCTGGTCCTCTCCCTGATCGTTGTGAGCATCATTACACTTTTGGGTCTAGAGATGTAGATCTGAAATTATTCAACAAATCACTTCACCAAGTTACTCCAACTTTAGATAGAGTTTGATTATAACTACCTGAACCACATAACAGTTGTGTCTGATAGGAAAAAAAGGAAGAACTTTGCCATGACGTCGTCGGATACCCCTAGTATGTCTATGTGGCGATTGCATCGCTTAGATGGACGGTAGGATCCTTCCTACCGTCGTAAGGTTCCATCATCAATATCTCAATTCTGGTAGATTCCTAGAGTTATAGACCTTTTGAGTGAATGGACTTCGATTTTGTCTAAGTCTGAGTGAAGCAGTCCTCATCTCAAGGTCCTCCTAACCAGTTCATGATATGATTGTCATCGTTGAGTAGTTGATGCCAATCTCCAGTTCCTACCTTCGAAGTTTGAGTGATTTGAGTAACCAGTCAAAGATTGGGACCAACTCCTGAATTTGATTAAAAATAGGATTGAATGCCCGATTAGCAACACCATGAGGATTACCCCCAACTTCCAAGGGATCAGTGTCGATGCTATGAACGTATCGGTACTGAGTTCTCCAAGTGCGGGAGTAGGTTCCGTCGGTACCAAGTTAAGTTCTAGGTCTAGCTCCAACAGTTGGATTCTTAAATCCTGGCTATTGTGGTTGTCCAGATTGATTTGGAACTTCATCATCAATTCCTCTTTTCGAGGTCGGTTCGTAAGCCGTTGACCACCTCGTCCATGACTTCCCTTGTTAGGTACAACGAAGGATTTACCACAGAAGAAGCCTCTTGACTTCCTCTACCCATAGTTGCGCCTGTGGGCTATTTTGTTAGTGGATTTCTTCTTTGCCATAGTTTCCTAAGCTGAGATATTTCCTTTTGTTCAAGTAGTAGCCCGTTACCTAATGTGCCAAAAAATTGACGTGGAATTTTGTCAATCGAACGCCAATATCTGATTCGTACGCAAATCAGAATATAATCACAATGCAATAACAGATCGCAGCTTGATCATAGAACAATAATATAAATCATTAAAGGAGACATAAGTTCTTATAGTGGTTTAAAAAATGTTGTCCTATTTCTACTTGAAAAATCGATTGATTATGTTGTTGATTACTAGTAAAATTTGTTTTCTATTCTATTACTTAAACTAGAAACTAGGATCCTACCTCTACAATCGTGTCCTCTCGTTTAACTCTCTATTTCAAAATACTCTAAAACTACACGTTTTCCCCTTTTCTCATCATCCCACAACAAACTTCTCCAGATCCCCAATATTTCCGCACTGAAAATAACAGTTCAACCGTGCTTCCACTAGGGCTGTCAACGGATACTTTCAGATACGGATAGTGCCATATCCGTATCCGTCGGATATCCGTATCCGCGGATACGAACGGATATCGGATAATTATCCACTCCGCCAAAATTGATAAATCAATGAACATAAATGACTTTTTTTAGCTTAATATTGATCTTTTTCAACCTAATTGATTACTAAAGTGCTAAAAATAAATAAATATGATGATAATATATAATTTTGAACAATTAACATGCATTTAGTAGACATTTATATTTGAAAATTAATAAATTAGTATATTTAATTATCTTAATATACACATAATTTATGCTATAATCAAAAAAATCAAACGGCTAATTTTCGGATGCGGATAAGCTTATATCCGCATCCGCTTTCCCGGATATCGGATATTTATCCGCTTTTCGGATACGGATGCGGACGGATTTCGGATTTTTCGTGTATCCATTGACAGCCCTAGCTTCCACTTTGAAAAATAATCGATCTACCCAACCGACGTTCGTTTCGCCATCAATTCCAATAGCCACCTTTCGTTCATCTTCATTCACCATTCACTTTTCCTTCTCGATTCCGACCGATAGACGTTGAACACAGCTATTTTCAGAACGAAATCAACTCAAAACCTAAATCTGAACAAGTTTACTATGGTCAGAGCCTAATTTGGATGATTGATAATTGGCAAGCAAGGTTCAACAATTTTCGTTAATCTACCCATGAATTAGCATTGGAGGTACGTATTCATTTCCACTGTTGGAACCCTACCGTACGATTCTTAAAAGCGTGTTTCAGTTTTCGAAAAATGACCTACTGCCTACCTATTTCATGCGATTCATGTCCAATACTCAATTTTTGTATTGGACATATGGCGAGGAATAGCAATTTTTACTATACTTTACTAACTTTCTTACTATATATTTAAGCCCATTGTTAAATGTTCTTGACTTTTGACATTTTCAATTATTCACTGCTTTTGACTTCAGGTTACTAGTTGTTTGTTCTCGAACTCGGCTACTGCATTTAACCCATTATCATACTTAGTTAATTTACGCATTATTTTGACCAAATCAATACAGTTTCTGCTTTCTTGGCATTTTTATACACTTTTCACGTCCATGACCTATGATTATAAGTCATCTAAGGACAGGCCAAACTGAAATTTACATCTGTTCCATATAAATTCCATAAATTATTGTTAACAGTGGATACAACCAATTTGGATATGAGAGAGCATCACATATATGCTAATACTTCTATTAAATTGTGTTTCTAGCATTATTTTCTCAGTACAATTGATCTAAACAGTAATAAGTATATAGACATGAAATTTACGATGACCTTACATGCTATATTACTATTTTCATGTTCTGCTTTTATGAGTAATACGTATTATTAGTAACTTCAAGCTATAGTCAAAGTCGGGCATGCAAGAGTTATGGACCATGAAGACAGTGAGAAAGTAACAATAAATGCTCATAGCAAGAAACACTATATGAATATGTACATTCTAACCCTTAAAAATGTCAAAGTCTTGTCACTGCTATCATCAAGATGTAGAATTGAAATTTTAGATTGGTTTATAGATTGATGATTAAATTTGTATAACCTTCGATATATAACATTGGATTTATAACGTTGAATGCCTCAGATCATATCAAATGTTGTATTATGGGTACTACTTCAACAATTGATTAATTTACTTTGATTTTATTATTTGTTTTCCAAGAAATACAATGTCTTTGGTTAGTACTTACAATTAATATTTCGTTAGTTTGAGTAGGGCTGTCAATGGGTCGGGTTGGGTCGGGTTGGGTCGGGTCGGGTCAAGTCTTTTTCGGGTTGAGTTCGGGTCGTGTCAGCTCAACCCATTTATTAAATGGGTCGGTTTCAGGTTGACCCATTTATAATTGTGCGGGTTTCGGGTTTGATTCGTGTAACCCGTTAAGAAAAATATTTGCATAAAAAGATGAAAACATGAAAGAAGGGTGTTGTCGTAATTTAATTGTTGCAAGTTAAGATGAGAATAAAAATATAAAAAGTTGTTAATGTGGGAATAAACGTGAAAACGTGAAGGTGTGAATCAGCGAAGAGGTGGAACCGCAGAAATTAGAATGACTGAATGAGCGTCGGTTTGGTAATTGGTAAATTAGGGTAAAGCGGCAAATGGGTAGTGGACTGGGCTACACCTAAGTTTTGTAGATTATAGAGTAATAAAAATGTGTTTTATATTAAACGGATTATGATGGGTCAGAAACAGGTTCACGGGTCGGGTCGGGTCGGGTCGGGTCGGGTCAACCCGTTTAAACGGGTCAGAGCGGGTTGACCTGAAATTGACCCATTTATAAATGGGTCGGGTCGGGTTTTTTTCGTGCGGGTTACGGGTCGTGTTAGAAATTGACGGCTCTAAGTTTGAGCAAACACCTGGTTAATTGATAGGTATATTTCAACCTGATTCAATTATAAAGCTCTCCTAAGCCAGTTAGGGCTACGTTGGCGACCGGCCCTTTGTCATTTTACAAAAAGATTCTTTTCCTCCTAAATCAACAAAAAAAATTTATGACTGTTAACCTCTTTCATGTTCAAAATGTATACTAACACATTATATGCGAATAAATATAATTTTTTTCATCCACGATTACTTTTTTATACAATATTGAATACTATATGCAACACGCGCACACACACACACGTACGTATGTGTATATATATATATATATCTTATACATAATGCAAATACTTAGTAAAGCCATTTTCAAACTTCCAACACTACCATTTCATTTATATAGAATTAGCACTACTACGAAAGGCAAAAATATATTTTTCCAGGCGTACACATTTCAACTAACTTCCACACTCACGTTCTTCACCAAATTCACAATTTTCCTTGATTCTTCGTTTTTGTTCTAAATCTACAAAAAAAAAAAAAAAAAAAAAAAAAACTGAAACAATGAACGGTTTGAAGGTCACTAGGGGACTCTAAAATCAACTACTTATCACTATTTAGTCCTTTCTTTATAGCGGTTAGACAATATAAAATTAAAATACTTAATTTTTTTTTATTATTAGAATGGTTGATGACATGTTAATGATGATTTAATAATATATACTACTTCAGAATGGGCTATTTGGATGCTTGAATATATTTTCTAAATTGTTTGATGACGAGTGTGAGAGCAATTTTATTTCTACACTAGGTTTTTTTTAAAATATGTCGTGGGTGAAAAGTTGTAGCTCAACGTTGTAGTTGGAAAAGTTCATTTTAAAATACGGATATGGAACCTTATGATATATCGTTGGGGCGTAACCCTCTTAGAGACGCGGTATATCGAGGCTCGGATATGGTGTTAAATATGCAAGGGCTGGGCCGCCATTCTCTTAGTGGCGCGCTACACCGACGCCCTGGTGTAGTGGTAAGTGAGCAAGGGTCCTCGCATTTTTCTCGGCGGATGCGAGGGGCAAGGAAGCTAGTCGACAATAGTAGGGTTCAGTTTGGTAGTTGGAATGTAGGGTCCTTAACAGGAAAATTAAGAGAGATAGTGGATACTATGATTAGGAGACGGGTTAACATCTTGTGCGTTCAAGAGACTAAATGGGTGGGTCAAAAGGCGAAGGAGGTGGAGAACACTGGCTTCAAATTGTGGTACACGAGAGAAGTACGTAACAAGAACGGGGTAGGCATATTGATTGACAAGAACCTTCAGAACAATGTGGTTGACGTCAGAAGACGAGGGGATAGGATCATCCTAGTTAAGCTAGTAGTTGGCGAGGCAATTTTGAATGTCATTAGCGCATATGCTCCACAGGTAGGTCTAAGTGAAGAAGCCAAAAGGAAGTTCTGGGAAGACTTGGATGTCATGGTTAGGAATGTGCATAGTAGCGAGAAACTTTTTATAGGAGGAGACTTCAATGGCCATGTTGGCTCATCTAGCGGGGGTTCTGAGCGAGTGCATGGTGGTTTTGGATTTGGTAGTAGGAACCAATAGGGTGAAGATATTTTGAATTTCGCTCTCTCTTTTGATCTCCTGATTGCTAATACCTTCTTTGGAAAGAGGCAATCACATCTGATCACCTTCAGTAGTGGCCAATAGGCTAGTCAGATTGACTTTGTCCTAACTAGAAGAGATAGTAAACGAGATTGTGTGGATTGCAAGGTCATACCTGGAGAATGTATTGTCTCACAACACCAGCTGTTGGTATGCGTGTTTCGTCTTCGGGTGGTGAAGGATAAGAGAGCGAAGATTAGCAGGACGAAATGGTGGAAACTCAAAGGAGATGATTCATGGGTGTTTAAAGATAGAGTGATGGGAGAAGGAGCTTGGAATGTGGAAGGAGAAGCAAATGTCATGTGGAATGCGATGGCAACTTGCATTCGGAGAGTCGCCACTGAGGTATTTGGGATAACAAGAGGAAGCAAGCGAGAACCCAAGGATTCGTGGTGGTGGAATGACGAGGTGCAAAAGGCTATCAAAGAGAATAAGGAATGCTACAAATGCATGTACCATCATAGAAGCGAAGAGAACATGCACAGGTACAAAGTGGCAAAGAAGACTGCAAAGAGAGCAGTGAGTGAAGCAAGGGGACGAGCGTATGAAGATTTGTATCAAAGGCTAAGTACAAAGGAGGGCGAAAAAGACATTTACAGAATAGCTAGGCTACGCGAGAGGTAGGGATGGCAATGGGGTGGGTCTAGGGTCCAAACCCGCTTGACCCGCCCTTGTTTTGACCCATTTAGACCCGCCCCATAGGGTCTTCGGGGCGGGTAGACCCGCGACCCGCTTTTGGAGGTCCGGGTCTAGGGTCGGGTCTGGGGCATGGCTAACCCGCCCCAACCCGACCCGCATGATCAAAACATCATTCAAACTCTTTATAACTATAACTATTATTTGTTAATCTTCTTAGATTTACATAGTTATAACTTGAATATTATATTCTTTTAATTGAAAATTATAAAATTTTCATCGTATTAAGTTACATCAATGATAATCATACAATAACAAATGCATACATTTTGAACTATTATCTTACAACTCATTTTATAATATTCTCTTGTCATTGTGAACACATTATAATATGCATATAATTTATCATTTAGTGATAAAAAATATAAATATATAAATTTGTGTACACTAGAACATAATATCACCGGGTCGCGGGCGGGTCGGGTCTACCCTGACCCGTACGGGTTTCGGGTACGGGGCGAAATTCCAGACCCACACCGGGTCTACGGGGCGGGTCTGGGGCGGGGTTTAAAAAGTCCGGGTTGGGTCTGGGGCATGAGAAACCCGTCCCAACCCGCCCCATTGCCATTCCTAGCGAGAGGAGGACAAGAGACTTCAATCAGGTTAAATGCATTAAGGATGAAAATGATAGACTTTTGGTGAAGGAAGATGAGATAAAGAATAGGTAGAGAGAATACTTTGACAAGCTTTTCAACGAAGAAAGTGATAGCTCTTCGATCGAGTTGGAAGACGTAGCCGATAGCACCAATAAACATTTTGTGTGGAGATTTCAAGAAGCTGAGGTAAAGGGGGCGTTGAAACGTATGAAATCAGGAAAGTCGGTAGGGCCTGATGGTATTCCTATTGAGGTGTGGAGATGCTTTGGAGATGCAGGGATAAAATGGCTAACTAAGTTGTTCAAAAATATTTTCAAATCAAACAAAATGCCAGATGAGTTGAGGAGAAGCATTTTAGTTCCAATCTTCAAGAACAAAGGAGATATTCAAAGTTGCACAAACTATAGAGGAATTAAGCTTATGAGTCATACAATGAAGCTTTGGGAGAGAGTTTGCGAGCAGCGTTTGAGGAGGTTGACAAGTGTCTCTAGGAATCAATTTGGTTTTATGCCGGGAAGGTCAACCACTGAGGCGATTTTCTTGGTTAGGCAACTTATGGAGAGATACAAGGAGCAAAAGAAAGATCTCCACATGGTTTTTATTGACCTGGAGAAAGCTTATGACAGAGTACAGAGGAGGGTTATGTGGTGGGCGCTAGAAAGGAAGAGAGATGCCATCAAAGTATATTACCCTTATTAAGGATATGTACGAGGGAGTTGTGACTAGTGTTAGGGCATGCGATGGTGAGACCAGAGACTTTCCAATTAACATAGGGTTACATCAAGGTTCGGCTTTGAGCCCCTATATTTTCGCATTAGTGATGGATGAAATCACAAAAGATATACAAAGGGAGATTCCCTGGTGTATGCTCTTTGTCGATGATGTTGTGCTGATTGATGAAAGTAGAATAGGGGTTAAATGACAACTGGAGTTGTGGAGGGAGACCCTGGAATCAAAGGTTTTTAGGCTTAGCAGAACTAAAACAGAGTGTATGAAGTGTGAGTTTAGCAGTGTCAGGTCAGATGACGGAGATGTTACCCTGGCCGGTAGATTAGTATCCAAGAAGGAATCGTTTCGATACTTAGGATCTATGTTGCAGTTTGATGGTGAGATTGATAAGGATGTTAGTTTTAGAATTCAAGCAGGATGGGTGAAATGGCGACTAGCATCTGGCATTCTCTGTGATCGGAAGATTCCTCAGAAGCTTAAAGGAAAGTTCTATAGGACATCAATCAGACCTGCAATGTTATATGGTGCAGATGCTGGCCTACTAAGAGGCAACACGTCCAGAAGTTAAGTATAGCAGAGATGTGAATGCTGCATTGGAGCTGTGGGCATACCAGACGAGATCGGATTAGAAATGAGGATATTCGGGAAAAACTTGGAGTTGCACCTATTGAAGAGAAGTTAGTCCAATACCGCTTGAGATGGTTTGGACATATCCAACGTAGACCATACGATGCACCTGTACGCGCTGGAATTCTAGGTCGCGCCGAAGGCCCAAAGAGAGGTAGAGGTCGACCTAAAATGACATGGGAGAAGATTATAAAGAGAGATTTAAGTAACTGGCGTTTATCGGAAGAGCTGGTAGTTGATAGGAGTGCATGGAAATTGGCAATCCATGTACCAGAACCATAGGTTTATATATATATATATATACTTTATTTCACGTTTACTTAACCTTTTTACTTTTTATTTACTATTTTAGATTTTATTTCACTTTTATTGAACATTTTTACTTATTATTATTATTTAAAAAAAACCTTTATCGGACGACTTTTTATTTGATTGGTTATTTTAAACCCTTTATATATATATATATATATATATGTATTATCATCATTATTAATTTTATTTCATTTTAATTTCGGGTTCCATATCTAGCCAACCCCAACTTGTTTGGGATATATGGCTTTGTTGTTGTTGTATATGTCTCTAAGATTTTGAATGTAGCTAAAACAAATTTTGCTTTTGCACCATACCAGTTTTGTGCATAATTGACATGTATTTGATTGTTTACACTAATCACTGTATAACTGCTATACTGGAAGTAGGGTTATGGGATCTTTGCAACCACTTGATAGAGGGTGTGCTCGTGTGTATGTGTGTGTGTGTCTATATATATATATATATATATATATATATATATATATATATATATATATATATATATATATATATATATATAGGCGAGCATTCAACGGCACCCCAAACAGTGCAGCACCCCTAAATGCCCCCTGATTTCCACCACATATCTCGTTTCTCTCTCCCTCCACTCATTCTCTCAACTCTCACTCACTTATTCAAATATAAATGTTTGGTTTATATAGGGGGGCAAATGAGGTGCTCACTATTTGGGGTGCCGTTGAACGCTCCTCATATACATACATACATATATATATATATATATATATATATATATATATATATACATACATACATATATATATATAGGGAGAGAGAGAGACAGGTTCAAGAGCACCATAAACAATGAAGTACCCAAAATGCCCCTCAATCTCCATCAAGTATTTCCCCTTCTCTCTCCTTCCACTCACTCTCTTACTTCTCACTCACATTCTTTAATATAAACGGGTGGTGGAAATCAGGGGGCATTTGGGGTGCTCCATTTTTGGGGTGCAATCGAACGCTTGCCATATATATATATATGTATGTATGTATGTATATGGCAATTGATGCGGATCATGCGACCATCCGGTGTCAGCGTCGTTGCCTACTCGGGTTGCCATGTCTTCATTCAGGTATGACTAACACAGTTGAATGCGAGCTAACTTCATTTCACGCAACCTAAACTATCTTGATGAATCTCTGTTATGGGAAAACAGCAAAGATATAGATGAGGTCCGTGATGAACTTTGAGGCATAGTCATTCAGTTGAACTTAAAAGCTTTTCATGGATAGTAAAGTTGTACTACTGTTTCCGGGAAGCATTTGACTGCTTAAGTGTTTATCTTGGAAACACTTATCCATACTGATAATAGCAGCAAGTTTTGTCCTTTTTTAAGTTTTAACATTAGCCTTTGTTTTTATTTCCAAATTGTCCAGTTCTAACATAGCTTTCTAATGGTGTTGCCCGATACAAATGAGGACCCTAGAACTTGAGTACTATCCATGACCACTAATTGGATGCATACTGTTATTTTACATCTACACTGTTTCATTACAAGTCCTTGATACTTTATTAATTGTCATGTCCTTGATTTTTTCAATCCATACTTTGCTTCTTAAAAGTCATCATTTTACTTTCGTAGGATATTCATTCCATCAGACTGTAAGAGGTACTTTTGACTGGTACTAGAACACTCTATTGGACGAAGAGGAACAAGACAATCAAGATTTTTGAAAGTAATAGATTCGAAAGTAATGGCTATTCTACTCAATACAATCCAAATAACTGTAAGCTTACCGTCAAATATTACTATGTATATAACTTCAATAAATCGCTTTATTGTTTATTAAGATTTTTATCGCAACAATAGCCGCAAAATTTTCATAGCTTAAGCTAATCAATATTGCGATTTCTTTAGTGTTTTTTTCATTCTTTAATATTCACATACGGATAGTTAGGGTATTTAAGATATTTGAAAAAAAAAAGTGGAATCAAAATTGGAATCGGTTAACGAGCTTAGAAGAATTGCTGTAATATTCTCTTTTTTGATGTAGGTACGGTTACTGTAATACAAAATTGGCCCTACTTTAGAATGTCAAAGAGCTGTGTTATCCAAAAAACTTTTTAAACGTTAACTCTTACCATATTTCCTACGTTGTATGGTAAATGAACATACCTTACCCCAGTTTTACTAATTTCTCATTTTAGTTGGTACTTAATTTATTTGTTTAGATTCCAAGGATGCCAAGTCGTCGTTTTTTTCCTACCTTACAACTTTATGACTATTAAATCTCGACTCTTTGTTACTAATGCCTTTTTTAATTTGTTGTCTATATGTTATATTTACTATTTTTTAATGTCTAATTCCCTTTATAATGTATAAAATATTGATGTATTTTTATATGAATATTAACATATTTATCTTTACACAAAAATATCATAACATGGAAAATACACAAATGTGTAAAAAAAGGAGCAGTCTAATAGTAATTCGACTATTTTTCGAAAAAATAGCCAATTGCACATTATGTTGCTTTGCTTTTTTTTTTAAACATATCTTCAAGCAACGTTCCTACCTTTTGGGTTGGTGATTAGAAAACACATTAAACATATGTAGAATTATAATTAGCTCATGTACAAATATGTTGATCTAGAATGCAGTGATTGGATTTGTTCATTGTTACCTTTTATTGTTCTTATTAATTTTTATAGGAATATGGGTCAAACAAATCAAAATTTATTTTCATATTAAATGTCTTTCATGCCTTATTATGTCAAATTTATTGGTGTTTAACGAGAATTTATCTCATGGTTACCGAATCATTAGTAGTTATTTTTTTAATGATAAACTATCGCATAAAGTTTTATATTAGATTTAAGGATTATCAGAATATGGGTTTGGAAAAAGCAACTGCGATGCTGATTAAGATTTTGGTAAACTATGTGGTTGAATGTATAAAAGAGGAAGGAAAGACTATGCTTTTCAAAGACATCAGATAAGCTCTATGTTCCCTAATATGTCAATTAAATTTGATTCCTTCTAACCCTGCTTTACTTATTAAAAAAAATCATCATTTTAATTCTGTAGGATAGTCATGCCATAAGAGTTGTTTTTGATTGGAGCTAGAACAGTCCATTAGAGGAGAAGGAACTAGACAACCAAGGTATTTTGTGGCAATTTTAGTTAGTACAATCCAAATAAATGTAAGCTTATCATCAAATATTATGTATACATTTACTAAATTGCTTTAATGTTTATCTAGAATTTTATCAAAATTACAGCCAAAAAATAGTTTACTTGAAGAGATACTGCGATAGCTTTTGATTAATTTAAGCTAATAAAAACTCCACTGTTTAGAAGGGTTTTCAATTTTTTCATTGACATGTACAAATAGTTATGGAATTTAGAACATTTGGCAAAAAAAGGTGGAAATAAAATTGAAAAGGGGTCAACCTTTACTTACAAGGTAAAACCATAAAATCTTATATTTATTTTCGACTTTAATTTTAGCTTCTTGATGTTACGTTTTTTCTTTCCCATTATTACCACATTATCATTTCTTTTACTCTGCGTTGCTGGATCAACTTTGAAGAGGAATTATGTCACGCTTAAATAATCTGAAAACACAGGTGGAGTATAAAAGCAATTGTAAGACCTCAAATTAGCTAATGGTTGACAACTTGATTTCTAAGGTTTTTAATTTTTGCTGGATGTCAAATTAGTTGTCATTTTTTGGAATAAAAATTGACTATCAAACTTTAACTTAGAAATTAAAAGCTTGAGAAAAGCATAATGGGCAATCGATCATCGGTTCTCTCTCAATTTTTTTATTTTTATATTTTAAACATGATTCTTCTCTAACTGTGCAGATCATCATGGTCTTAAGATAAGAAATGTCATGCTGCTTAGTGATGTATGCATTTGGTGATTTCATAACTTTTCATTATTATTCTATTTATGAAACAAATTTTCAGCTAACAGTCATTAATACATTTACGTGTAAGGCTTACTGTAGAAGAATGCAAAAATATGGAAAACGAAAAAAAGAGGGTAAATGTCCAGTTACATGTAAATGAAAAGTTATATGTAAAACTTGTATATTACCAAATCAAACTTAGTAGTAAAAACCACTAATTGTTTGGGCTTACCAAATTGAGGAATAGGTAAATTATGTAATATGTATATTGTGGCCATTGACATGATACTATAATAGAATCCTGTGTTTTTTAGGCTGAGCTGGTAGATAAATGTTGTACTTGACAATACAATAGTGTAGCTCTTTGAGAGAAGGGTATAAATGCTTTCTTGAAAAATTGCATCCTGAATGCTATATAATAGTAATGAGTATCATTACCTGAAAAATACGTGTACATGCTTTTCTTGACATATTTGTATTTGGCATGTTGTATATGAGTATCACTTATTGAAAATGTTACATATATTATTTGTATGTATGTGTTCACGTCTTGGGTCTTCTGTAATTCTCTTTCAAAATTTCCATTTTATGACAGAAAAGTTTATTGCCAAAATCTGTTGTCCCTTCTTTTAACCTTTTCTACTTACCATAGATCCTAGGTGTACGGCCAAGTACGAAAAACTATATGGTCTGTGTCACCATATCACAAATATATGGTATGCATGGGTGTACAGTCAGATTTTACCATGGCGTACTCATGACAAATTTTTAGGGCTTCAAATTAGATGTGTAGACTCTCTTATGGATAATTAGTTAATAGGGTTTCCTGTTTCTTTATCAGATCTGGACTGACTTCTTCCGAATCACCACATGTACTTTATTTTTAAATAAATTCATTTGTACATGAAAGGCTGGTAAATTATATTATTCTTAAATGAGCACATTCATTGTGCAACGAGGTGGACTATTACACCATCTATTCCTATAGTAAAAAAAAAGAATAAGAAGCTAACCGAAGTGGGAACTGAGGCCATATAAATTTTAGTTATTATTCATGCCATTTCTTTGTCTTCTACGTCCATTCCTTTTCACTGGGGTCCTTTTTATCTACCTACATCAGCTCATTATATTCTTCTAAGTTCATGCTTTGCCTAATGATTGTTTGTGAATTACAGGAAGTCTATAAATATAAGGACATATAAATATGACAACCGCTTTGTCTATTATATATATATATATATATATATATATATATTATGTATTTTAAATCAAGGCTTTTTGAAATTACACAAATTGGTAAATTTTACTATAGAAGTGTGAAATTTGTTTTCCAATTTCATTACTAAATTAAGATTACAATTGACCTAACAAGTTGCTTGCGTTAAGATGAGAAGAAGAGAAAACGTTTGCTACAACAATATTTTAGATCTTACAGATTGCTACAACGGTCTCATGCAGTTAGCATCAACTTTGAAAAAGCTTCCACATAAATCGTTACATTAGCTACGTCTTACAAATTTTTATTGCAATATTAGTGTACGGAAAATTTCAAAATTTACGCACTAGCACCGATTTTATATAACCTTTTCATTTTTTCTTAAAGATTACAACAATATTATATTACCTTTCCATTTTTTTTTCTAAACAACTGTTGGTTAATAGGATGGTGACAATGGGGCAGCAGTTGCCAGAACAAACAACACAAAACAAGCCATCAAATGCCACAAGAAAGGAGTTCACACCACCGATTATGATGATGCCTAAATGTGTACTCTATTTCACCTGTACACTCAATGAACTATAGTGCTTTCGTTAAGAATGTAACAGTTTATGTGTTGTATACGTATTTGTAAACTTAGTCATCATGTGTAAAAGATAATTGCTGCTTGATATTTTTGTACATATCATTTGATGAATGCGTACTTGATGCCCAGTTTTTTAATATATTGCACACTCACTCCTACTTAACTTGGATTTAATATTATAATGACTACCGTCATGCACTATTACTGTACTTAACTTAAGAACTTGTGCATTTGGTCATAGCCTTTAATATTCGTGTGTTCTCATTATCACGTACGACTTAACCAGCCTTCATTCTATACAAGTTTTCTTGCTTTAATATAATTAGTGCCCTACACCCAACCACACTTCAACTGCAAACCAACGTCCCACACCTTACCAATGATTCCTCAACAGTTGTCGACTACTCAGTACTTACAACAAACGATGTATGACTCTAACTACAGGAAACAACTTTCGCCATTCCAGGTTCCACAAACGACACATGAAGAAGTGCCATTTGCTGCAGTCTACCCTTACCACAGTCTCCAACCATGCACAAATGTCATGAGAGTAATATCTATGAAAAACAATGGCCATATACGAAGCACAGGCCTCATTCTAGTGTATGATTAAAGAGAGAAGAGATTGAAGTTGTCTCCAAGGTTTGACAAAGTTTGCACATGGAGAAAGGAAGGTCCTTTTTTGAGTGCTCATGAAGATGTATTTATAAGCATAAGAAGAGGCCAGATCAGCTGGAAATCGCACAGGGAGCCCACAAAGGGGTACGATCTGCCCTACAAAGTGAGGTGGGGGTCGCACCCACCTTTAGGATCCGTATGGTTCCTTAAATAAGGACCGGTCCAATTCCTAGGTTTTTCACAAAATGGGACATGATCCCATTATAGGTCCCCTTTTCTATTGGCTTTCACCTTCAACCGACAATTCATCATTTTGATATTCTAAGCTCAAGTTATGGCCAAAATATTGAACATTTGTCGGATGCTGAAGTTTGAAGTATCGTGCTGATCCGATCCCCTAGAGATTTGTACTGACTCTTAGGAATTTCTCCTTAAGGGTTTAGATCTATATGTATATATCATTTTCTGTTGTCTTTCACCTCCAATGGATGGCTCATCATTCTAATATTCCAAGCTATAGTAATAGCCATAATACTAAACAAATGTTAGATTTCGAAGATCTGATATCGATACTGATTTAAACCCTCAATAAGGATACGTACCAATCCTTAGGTATTTCTTCATTTGGATTGTTATCCCAATGGTAGATAATAATTTCTAAAAGAAAAAGAATCTACCAGTGTTGATGAATTATTATAGGGTAAGGATCTGGTCTGTGGCGTTGAATTAAAAAAAAATGAAGAGATAACTTCAGAAAGGGAAACTGAAGATGATGGGATATGTTGGATGTCAGATGATCATGCTTGGGTACATGAAGCTTCTGGTGTGCGATATGATCCATATGAAAATGAATATTACAAATATATATCAGACTTAGTGATGGATGCCAGAAGATTGGAGTATAAGGTAGTGGGAGATAGTTTTGAGCTCATTCAGGAGGGTGTTCTTGGAGAGAAGAATCATACACTTTTTCCACGATCCTTCATGAGATTAGGAATGCATGTTTTGCAATCCTAATCCGTATTTTGTACCTAACCTTGCTGTACTGTTTTCTGAGTATATCATTGTTATAGGTAGTTGTAGTGACTCTTCCAGTTATTCCACCATTGTGGCGGATTGATTGTTAGGTCTTTGATAGTAGTTGAAACTCTATGTTTCACTCCTGCACTTTATACTTATAGTATTCTGGCACTTCAAACCAGATGGAGATTCTATGCCTGTGCAGAACTCCACTTCTTTCTATGCTTTTCTAATAAACAATAGTACGGCCACTATAAAACAGTCTTACCATGCCAAAAAAAAATTCTATTTGCTTTATCCTCCAACTGACGATTTGTTATTCTGATACTCTGAGCTTAAGTTATGATTGAAATACTGAACAATTGTCAGGTTATGAATACGAGATACATATCGATCCCTAGTCATAGTTGTACTGATCACTCCTCAGAGTTTTATTCATTTAACACTTAACCACATTCTTAGTGTTTTCCAGCTTGTTATAGAATGTTATTCTATTGAATCTAATTATCGATGAATTTATATAATCATCTGTACTCAATTTCGAGCAATCCAGATGTCCAAGTACACGATTGATCTGAGTTGTGTAAATTATGTATCCCAACTATTCAATGATTTTGATGCTTAGTCCATGGACTTCCAAGTTATGTGAGTCCGTCCTTTGGTTACAACCAATTTGGATGTCTAAATCCGAAGAATAACGGCCTTGCTAAAAGGCTAGTTAACAGTATTAAATGGTCAAAGTCTACCTTCTTTAATCATAAGAGTTATTAAATGATTTCATTTATTATTACCATAAGGTATATACTTATTTTTTAATATATTTCCCAAGTACTAAAATAATAAGACTGGAGTTTTTATTCATCACAAATTATTGTTTCCATTCCCTCCTCATTACAACATAGGTTAGAGAAGGGGTTGATGACTATGACGCTTGAAGACGGCATGAGAAGAGCTTATATTAGTTATTTCTATTTATTCTTGATATTTTTATTTCACCCATTTAAAAGATACATATTTTTGATTGAGTTAATATAAAGTTATGTATGTTTTTATAAAATTTGTTTTGAATTAAAATGGGTACTATTTTGTTATTACATTTTATTTCTTCCATTGTGAATTTAAAAAGCAATATTAGATAGGTAGCTCTGTACTATTTTATTTTTACCTACCACTAGCCTACTTTGGAATGGATCTAAGTTCAAATGAGTCGTTTCTGTGTTGAAATCAAAACATGTTTTGGTGTGGGTTGTTGCATTTGGTATCATATCTTAGTTCACTCGATCAATGGAAATATTATACGTTTGAGAGACATATTTGTTAATTCAAAAAGGATTTTCAAAAAAGGTGTTTTTAAAAAATCCTACTACACAGACATATACACACACACATTGATAGTACGCCTAACTCTATAAGCTCTAACTATAAAAGTAGTTTTAATAATATTTCAAAAGATAAGAGAAGTAATTATGTTTTCAAAGAATAGATAGGGTCGAATTTATGCTCTTACTCCAATTAGCCATAGAGTTGAGATAGTTTTTTTTAGGAATAAGCTAACAGAAGCATGACCTCGAATATAAAGCACCTTAGAGAATTAATAGTAATTGACTCTTTTGATTTTACCTAGACGTTCTTACCAATGTGGGCTATAAGAGTCTATTTATTAATAAGGAAGGAACCGAAGATGAAAGTGTTATGAATTACAATTCAATAAGTAATATAACATCAAAAATTGGGGAGTTACAAGAACATAAATTTATTAATGGGGCTATCGAAGTACTTATGGGAGGAAAAATAAGGAGCTGGTAGGTAGGATTTGAATAAGCCGAGAAGTATCATTAAGAAAACTCCCATTAGGAGGAATACCAATTATTACATGTAAAATGACATTTATGTAGGCAATAAATAAGGATGTTAGGTATTAATAAGATAAAATGTGACACCACACATCCATTAACGTCACTCATAAGAGAATGCGTTAAGTTACATGAAGAGGAACAGGCAATCATTATAGAGAATATACAAGACAAACAAAATTAGCAGTGGTAAATTTTTAAATTTTACTATAATAGAAGTTAAGCATAGTCTCAGAAATATGTTAAAACCAGTTACAACCAACAGACTATTTCAAAGTTGTCTTTCAATCCAATATAGAAAATAAAATACCAAAGTACATAAAGTCATATCCCATAACATAAGCTAGCCAAACTAAAGTGGAAATCAGATCAAAGCAATACATTTCAAGTCAAGTCCAAGCTGAAGCGATATCCTAGTTACTGCTGAGTACCACCACCCTAGGAACCTAGGGGGTAAAGGGAAGAAAGAGGCGAAAGAAAAAGGCGAAACATAAATTCTGGCAAGTTTAAATGATTTACAAATATGCATGAATTAGAATGACAAGATAGATAAAATAAATTTGGATAAGAAAGGTATAGTTTTACAACAGATAATCTAAACAGAATAACAGGATAAACATGATAAAAGAAATAAACTTATGATCGGTTAAGGCTTCACTTTTACTTCTAAATGGTTAATTATGTGGACATATATGTCTTAACATACACGTTTCATATTTCAAGTCCTAGTCTGCACCAATACTAGTATATAAGTTCAACCGGACTATGTATTACAGCAATAACAACAAAAATAATAACAGCAGAAATAATAGCAGGAACAACAACAGGAATTAGAGTGGGATTAACAGCAGGAATAACAGCGGGATTAGGTGTACCATAATTACATAACAGGAGTAGGTGTTAACCTAATTACATAACAACAAGATTAGGTGTACCCTAATTACTACCCAAGCGATCGACTCCCTATTACCCGAATATCCGGTGTCAGCCCCGGCAGTAGGGTGTATCACTCCCTAACCAAGCGATTTATAGAACACAAAAATATCCGTAGGTGTTATAGCGTCTTATTTTCCCTAGTCGGACTCATGCATGCTTATGACTCTGTCGGAACGCCCCCGTAACCACCTCCATGTAAACCTCTTATTATCAAGTTTAGTAAAGCGTGCCGTAGCTCCTACCTAGTGTGAGGCACCTTCTAATAAGATACCAAATAGGGATACTGACTTATATGGGGTTCCAAACAACAGATTGACACAAGCCAAAACTCCCTAAGCTTATGTTCCGAAATCTAGGATTTAAGAGTCTCCAAAATTGGTACCACAGCAGACGGGGGACCTCTTTCTTTATTAATACTTATATTCAACTAAACAGTTTCAGGTTTTATTAATAAGCATGGTTGTAATGTCATGTATATACAACCCTATTCTTAACATGTCATTTACTTAATGTCTGTTTAAGTCAAAGTTGACATGTCCATTTCTTATGCATACTATTTATTAACTACATTCCCAAGTTATATGTTCATGCATAAGGCTTATTTACAGCAAGTGTCTATAACAAGTCTACACATGTATACTTCTTCTTTTACCCCAATTTATAATATACACAGGTTTACCAAGTTAAAGTGTATACATATTACCGCAAGTATAACATGTGTATATTCAATAGTTCCTAATTAATCAATATGCCTAACTTCCTTTTTATGTCATTTCATTATTTCCCCAACTATATGTATACCCTAGTTGGGTATAGCCTAGGCTTCTAAAGGCCTAGGCTTAGCATAAAATAAAAAGGAAACAGAGAGAGAAGGAGTAGAATCTCATAGGCATATAAGAACGGAAATAAACATAGAAAAATGTGAAAAGGCATTTTATTTGTTATTTATCCAACGTCACAGGCATGAATATAACTTGTCTAATTAACATTACAGGCATGTATATAACTTGTTTAAACATCATAGGCATGTATATAACTTGTTTAAGCATCGCAAGTATATATGACTTATTTTATTAACATCACAGGCATGTATATACCTTACAACATCACTTGCATATGTATAGTTTGTTTAACTAACGATGATATAGACATATAAATGGCATAGGTGATAACAGTGAATCAGGTATATTTATTTTACTGTACATCCTAGCCAGTTTCATTTAATTGTCATGTTTAAGGCCTAAGAAAATCAGATATGTAAATAACTGTAACTCACAGTGATTTTTGGTGAAGATAAACATGTATATAACACAAGGCTACGACAATTCCAGTCCAATTCAAATCCATGTTGTATGCAAGTCTCGATTGATGTTTTTTCTATTTAATCCAGTCTCTAACAGCATTGCCCCATTATGCATATATTTTTTCAAAATAATTTAAAGGCAAAGTAAGAGCTGAAGGATTTGTGTGAATTGGCTATTGTAACACCCCGCATTTTTAACTAAAGATAATAAAATAAGAATAACTTAAAATTAAATATTCAGAATTAAGTAAAACGGATCATGCCATTGCATTCGTCTTGGAATTCTAGTTAAGACAGAGTATGAGTGTGCGAAAATGGACATCATATGAAGAAGTTATTGGCACCATAAGTTTTTCAGAGAAAACAGGAACAACCCAGATCAATTTTCAGCCTCCAGACCCACGGGGTCGACCCCTTCAAGGGGGGTCAATCCACATGAAGGTGCGTCGACTCACATAAAGGGGGGTCGACCCCCCTGTGGCAGATTTTGGCAGATGAGGTTTTTTGAGTTTTTGACGTTTCTGATGGTCTTTGGTCAAATCTAAGGGTCCTGGTTGCTCCAATACACCTATAAATAAGACCTTAGATCTAACCCTAAACCTCATAATTCGGCGGCTACACTGGAGCTCTCCCATTACTCACTCTCCCCTCAAATCTATTCTGAAAATTAAAATATTAGCCTAGGAAAAATTATGAACTCAAGATCTGGAAGAGAGAATCGACATTAATAAAAAAATGTTCAGAATCATGAAAAGCAAGGTAAAATTCTAGATCTAATCCATTCAAATTCTTACTCTTTTTTCCATTCTCTTTTAATGAAAATAAGCAATCCACAGTTATTAGGTTTCAAATTAAATTAAAAGGGGAAAAACCATGGATGCTAAAAACTGGCTCAGATCCAGAATTGGGAAAGCATACGAGGTGAGTGGATTTAAGTTATAAATTTTAGATAATAATATGTTATCATTTACCATTCCCCATTTTTGTATAATTGAAATACAATCAGTTGAGATGTTTAACACATGATAAAGTGATAAGTACAACATGTAGGAGTAATTAATAGGCTAAGATATTAATTTATTGGAATGTAAGCTTGTTAAATCCATATGTTGAAATAGATTAAAGCATTGGATTATTTGCAGGTTGTAAAACAAACTTGTTAAAATTGGGTAATGACTTTTGTTGTTTGTATTACATGTAAACTTGTCACAATTATATACATGGATCCTTAATTGTATGATTTGGAATAGTTATGTGATTGAATGGTTTCATATTAACATATAATTAAATACATGGATTTAGGTATAATTCAAAGTATGATTAAACATCTAAATTTGGAGCATATGATATATATATATGACTTGGAGAGAAGGATTAAAAAACCTATAATGACATAGGAAAAATGGTTAAAAACCGAATATGCCTAAAATTTACATGAAATTGGAATAATTATTAAAGAACGAACATGCCTAGATTCACAGTAATTTGACACTACAACGCTCTTAGACACGAGTTTAGATTGTGCTTGTGATAGATGTCTGCCCGGAGCCACCCGGCATACCCAGCATTCACAAGTGGTAAATCTAATGTGAGGCGTCTAAGTGCATAATTAAAATATGTGATGGTACTAAGACACGAGGTTAAGTCAACTTGTGGTGGAAGTCTGCCCGGACCCACCCGACAAATCCAGCGTCCACAAGTGTAAGCTTAATGTGAGAGGTCTAGTGCATGTATACATAGATATATATGTGTGTATATATATATAACAAGATATGAATAAATGTCAATGATGATAACTAAATGTCTAACTCAGAAAATAAGAAAGGAAGGGATGCAATGGACTGAATTAGTGTGATGCGAAGTAAAAGTGATGTATTTCCCTAAATGACATATTTTTGAGAATATGGTTGCAAGTAAACCACAATGAATGAAGTAAGAAAAAGGAAATAAATTACTTGCCACCATGGATTTAGATGGGAATATGTTATGAAAATAAATCACTGATTTCTTCTATTCATCAAACTGATAAGGTGCATGAAGTGTTTTTCTTAATTGAAATAAGGAACATATATCACAGTGAAAAAAGAATACAGGAATACAACAATAAAAGAAAATGGTTTAAACGGGGAATGATAATAACCTATTATTAATAAATAACATTAATGAAAATGTTCTATAATAGGTAGACTTGTCCTAGGGTCTAGTGAAGATTATAACTTAGGTTATAATAAACTAACAATGAAATTGGATAACAGGTGAAATGAGATAAAGGACACTTAATTTTAAATTAAGTAATTAGTAAATGTGGAAAGCCGGAAACTAGTTGAGAAAAGGGGGAAAATATATGAAATATAAGAGGTTGTACTTAATTATAAATTAAGTAATTTGTAAACTTGGAAGCCTTAAGCCCACTGATAAAAATAACATGTTTGGACTTGTTCAAGGGACAAAAGGAAATTATAACATAGGTTATAATAAATTGGTAGAGAAACTTATTAATGGTCCTTAGTTAAGAGAACTAAGTTAATAAGTAAACAATGATAAGTTGTAGTAACGATGTGAAACGGTATTATGATTAAATGAGAAAGGATGAGGAAAACTTATAAAACGAGACAAGTTATATTTAATCATAAACGGTAAGTGACATGTTAATTAGAAAACATACGAATTGAGGTATACTTAATAACGTATTAAGTAGAACATGCTATTATAACCTAGAAATCAAACAAGAATATAAAGGGGATTGTGGGTTCCAGACCTTAGACCACAATCTAGAGAATAACATGTTGTGGGATTATCAATAAACTTAAATGGGTTAAGTCATATAACCAAAATTAATAACCAAGAGGAACTTGATAAATTGATTAAGAATTAAATATTAATGGGAATAACCACGTTAAATGGAAACCCAGTGAGGTAAGGCGAGCGCGTAAAAGAATGTTTAGATATAGGGTCTAACAACGTATTAAAGTAAGGCACTTGGACCAGTCCGCACGTTTAAGGGTGAATAACCAACGGCGTAGATCATCGTGGTGTTATAAGGCACGAGGGGAGCACACATTCATCTGATTGTTCCGACAGCTCCAAAGGACTGGAAGGGGAAGCACCCGCCTTCCTGAGGTACGTAGGGTGCTCCTAGTAGTGCTCTGTGCGATGGCAGATGTTTTAGGCTGTGCTCGTAGAGGTTGGGTCTGCGCGTAACTACTGGGTGGTTAGGTCTTGACTACAGAAGTAGCTATCCAGTCAGAATGTTATGACGCGGTAACACCAGGGTGATTCAGCGGTTGCCTCAATGCAGAGGCGAAGGGTCACAACCAACAAGGATAGTAGATCGTCAGATGCCAAGTCATTGGCAGCCAGTGGGATGCGGAAAGACTAGAGTTAAAACTAATATACCATTTACCTTTCACTATTGGGGTATGGTGGTTGAGGGAAGACGCCAAATGGAAGTTTAGATTATTTTCCTTAGGGGCAGTCGTTTAGCTCTTGTAGTCTTTACTAGTTGAGGGAGGGGCGGGGTTGGGCCATAGCCACCATGAAAACAGACCCTAGGTATATCCATAGAGGCTCTTTAAAAGACGGGCCTGTACAGATATGGAAAAGTTCCCGAACAAGTTATGTGTTTCTTATATCGCCCTGCCACGGGACTCGGTGCACATTAAAGGATGCGCGGTTATGGCATCGAGCTACAATTGACGATATGTATGTGGGACAGTCTAGATACATGCATGTCGGCTCTGGGTGGTGTATCCTAGACTTGAGGGCATTACTCTGGTATGGAATCCGATTCGATCGAAGGTGGTAGTCCACCCGCTTACGTAGCATAGTAATGATAGATATATGCATAACATAACATTGTTATAAAGAGATCTGTATGTCACTACAGAATAGAATGAGGGACTGCATATATTTTGATTATGATACATTGGAGACAGTGCGAGTGGGGTACCATGGGATGTACCATAATATTGGTGGTAGCCACATATATACTGTGTTAGGTTAATAAACTGGGAAGAAAATGGGTGCGACGTGTGTGTAAGCTTTGAGTGTTGATAACCCAAGTAACCTAACAAATAAGAAAAGATGATTGAACAATATATATAGAATTATCCAAAGTGTATAATTTAAATCCAGTCACCAGAACTTGTGTTCTGACCCCCTCTTCATAACATACTCGCACGTTAGATTTGTGGTAGAGACATGATAGCCTTGGATACTAGTTAGGCAGTATTATTAATACGGTAAGGCTATATTTTGATTATATTATATTTTATCCATTCCGTTGTCAGATAATTTCTGAGCTCTGACATGTTTTATGTCTCTACAGGATACAAGAGCAAACCAATCCGAGTTCGATAGATTAGAATTTCGAAAAAAAATCGGTCTGTTGGAATTTGGGTTGTTACAGCTATAGAGGCGGCTGTCTATTTATGGAGTTACAGAATCAACACCAATCATTAGATCTAGGATTTATATCTAAACCGTGCATGTCATGTTGAGTCAGCATTAACAGAGACACAAAATCATCCATGTACAGAGCCCAGAATTCGGTCGGATCTATTATGGGTCGACCCACCTACCACTAGGTTGACCTGACCCCTATTGGGTCGACCCAGATCAGTGAGGGTCTACCCATAACAGGTCTCCCTACCGCTTCTTTTTCCCGCTCGCTCATTTGAAATGTTTTGACTTATTACTGTTAAATTTGTTTATACATAAGCTTCATATATGTATACTAATTTCTAGAGCCTATAACTTCTTCATATATTGTTCATTTTACACAAACTTGAGGTCTGTCTGAACCAGAATTCCGAGATGAATGCAACGGTAATGCCGGTTTCAGTTAATTTTGAAAAAAATTCGTTGTTGTAGTGTATTATATTTTTGGGGTGTTAAATAAAATATTTGTAAATATTAATAAAAAGGTTTTAGGTTCATGTGTACATCTGTTAATGGCATCATGGAAAATTCCTCTCTTTTCTTCATTTTTTCATTTTACCGTTTCTTTCTAAAAAAGTCACTTCTTTAACAACCAAATCACCCTTCTTTCTTTCACTCTCCAACCACTTATTTTTGCTTGCGTAGATTCCGTTTCAAACCACTACGTCGTGGTAGTGTCGGTTCAAACAAGACCTATGATGGTTTCAGAGCAGATTGTTTTCTCCTTTTCAAGGTGGTACGAATTCCTATAATGCACAACATCATGCTTCCTAGCGAGTCCGATCAACACATTGCTAGGTGAACTTTTGTCCGGTGGTTTTCTGGCTTGTTCCAAGAGGAACGGTGATGGATTTGGAATGGCTGATACTATTGTGATGGTCTTTCTAGCAGTGTTCATTGTGGGATGATTATGTTTTTGACTTGTGTGGACTTGGCTGGTTTGGTTCCAGTGCGGAGTTACTCTGGTTCACAGTAATTTCTCGCCTTTTGAGTCTATTTTCGTGACTCATCGTCCTTTGTGCTAGGTTTGTTATGCTTTTTGATTGACCGAATTGCAAGTGTACTGTTTCTTTTTGGTCGGCTTATTCTGGATTGTGTTGGCAACTTTGGTATGTTGGGTCGATTGTGTTAGTGCAACTCGAGGAGCTTGATATTCAATGTGTATGAGATATCATCTTGTTGGTGTCAATTTGATGACAGTGTTATGTTGTTTGGGTTGAAAGTTTATGTTGTGTGTGTTCGTTAATTCGGAAGTATGGAGACCGTGGCAATGGTGCACGCAGTATACTTTTTGGAAAGGTTTTTTCGGTTTGTCTGCATTTGGTTCTGAGATTAGGTGTTCTAGTTTATATTTTTCTCCTTCCTTCTCCTTTGGAAAGCTTAGTGAAGCTTCGACTCTTGTATTTTCTCTTAGATGGAGGAGTACCATTTCCTTCCCATTTCAACATGATGGAGATAACCAATGGTAACACCCCGTAATTTTAAAGAACACTATAATGATAAACTAAATATTACTTAATTGAATATGTGGAATTAAGTAAAACAGAATGCACTATTGCGTTCGTCTTGGAATTCTACTTCGGATAGACCCCAAGTTTGTGTAAAATGGATATCGTATGAAGAAGATATTAAGGATTGAAGTTTGTATACATATAGGCATAATATATATATATATATATATATATATATATATATATATCTGTGCAGTTAAAGCGCTTAGCGATTCTTCAGCTGTGGAGGTGAAATAAGGTGTAGCGGGGAAAAGCGCGGAAATAGCGAGGATATTGCGGAGGCACAAAAAGGCTCATTGGATGTAAAACCAAAATTTTAAAAATTAATTAATTATGGTTCTTACATTATGTGTGTAGAATAAATCAATATTAACTAATCTTATGTAACAAAATCAAACAATATCATGGTTATGTACATTAGGTTTATTGACTAGAATAGATTACTACCATATATTGGGAACTTATTCCTTAAATTTAGTTCTTTAGACAAACTTTATTAAATTTATTAAAAAGAGAACTAGTCAAATCAAGCTTCGTATATTAATACTGCTAAAGTGGGTCCTAAAAAGCCTTGATTTAGCGGCTACAGCGGAAAATAGCGGGGCTAGAAGCGGATCTATTGTTCATCGGGGCTAAATAGAAATATCGTAGTGGTGACGGGTGCTACGGGCTACGGCGGAGATTTTGCTTGGCTTTAGCGGGGCTTTAACTATATATATATATATATATATATATATAATAAATCTAGAAAATCGAAATTACAGAGTGGAAAAAGGAGGGAAATCGACCTATTAGGGGTCAACACCGTCCCTTATGAGTGTCAACCTATGGGTCGACCCCTATATCGATCCGGGGGTCGACCCCACCGAGATCTGGGGCAGATTCTTCCACTGTACTTGGACGTGTTTCCAAGCGAGATTCGTTGACATTAGGCTAAAAATAGGACCTCATTCCTATTGTTTTATTCACCAAAAACAATGGAGCAGATTCTTCCACTGTACTTGGACGTGTTTCCAAGCGAGATTCGTTGACATTAGGCTAAAAATTGGACCTAATTCCTATTGTTTTATTCACCAAAAACAATGGAGACAACGAGGTGTTGCCCTAACTCAAATTAAACTAGCCTATTTTTCAGCAACAACAACTTATAAGCGTACAAGAATCTCTACAACAACATCTACAGTTAATTCTCTGTTCTTTAGATCCCGTCATAGTGAGTTCATGTTATTTTTAGATATAAACATTTAATAGTAATCTTGACATGTTTATAAGTTGGATCTAAACATGTGTCTGAATCATAACTAAACAGATTTTCCATTACTTGTACACCTAATCCTTTGTTTAGTTCTTACACACCTATCTTTGTCATGTATCCGTCATTTTGCCTGATAGTATCACCATATGTCTATCCTGTTATTATGCCTAATCATGTCACCAATTACCTATCTTGTTAGTATGCCTATTTCTGTCATCACATGCTTGTTTTGATTTTATTTCTATTTCTGTTCTCTTCTCTCCCTCCTTTACTTTTTATTTTTATAGCCAGCCTACCTTCGAGCCTAGGTCTACCGTTGAAATATGTGAGTGCATGAAATTGGGAATAGTTAGGAATGACAAATTTGGGGCATAACTTATATTGAAAAACATTATTGGGATTTAGGCATAATCTATACCTTGATCAAAAAATTAAATTTGGGGCATAACTTGCATTGTGAATTATATTGGGATTTAGGGGCATAATCTTGGATAAACATGAAAAATTGTTTAATAATGAACATGCCTAGATTTACAGTAATTAGAAACTGTAACTGCACTTAGACATGAGGTTAGATTACACTTGTGGTAGAAGTCTGCCTGGAACAGCCCGACAAATCCAGCGTCCACAAGTGGTTAATCTAATGGGAGGGGTCGATGGCATAGATCTACATGTAATGGTGCTAAGACAGGAGGTTAATTCCGACTTGTGGTAGAAATCTGCTCGGAACTGCTCGGCATATCCAGCATCCACGAGTGATAGACTTAATGTGAGAGGTCTAGTCCATTAACAGCCATAAATGGATGAATAATAATAACTTGTTAACCTATAATACTTAACCTATTTAAATCTGTGGGGGTTACATGAACCTGTCAAATTGAGTAGGGATTAAGTAAACTTGCTTGAATCATTGAGGGTTAAGTTAATCTTGTTAAATCTTTGGGGGCGGGATATATATATATATATATATATATATATATATATATATATATATATATATATATATATAAACCTGACAAACTTAACCCATTTTACATGTGGGGGTTTTGCAATCTTGTTAAACTATTAGGCATAACAAGACAAAATCCAAGTAGTAGGGACGCAAACCTACGGGAAGCTTGTATCATCTGTTGTGTGGGACCCGTATCAGTCAGTAACCCATCCTGGTATCAAACGAGGAAACCAGAACTAGGTCAGGGTCTAGGAACACTTACTGAGTTGATTGTAAGAGGTTCATTTAAGCATGGATGTTGATGGCGCGCTCCGTCCGATTCATGTGTATGCATGAATCTGCTTGCATTGGGATAATAAGATGTTGTGACATCAGTAGATGAATGTGCATCTCGTTAATAAAGGGGTTGCCACCTTAGGAAGTGATACATCCTGCTGTGGTGGCAGCACAGGGTGTCTACGGGATTAGGAGCTGATCGATTAGGTAGTAATGAGAGTACATCTAGTCTTGCTTGTTTAGGAGCCCGTTATTATCGTTGGGGGTAACACCTGTCATTTCTGTTGGGCTGCCTGCTATTTTTTTATGGGGAAAATCCCCTCACTAGACGTACACCTAAGTCTACCATCTTGTTTCTGTTCTACTAGTGTTGGTGCAGAGAAAAGTACTTAAGAAGAGAAACACATTTTGTTTTGATTATTCAGTTTATCCTGCTTATTCTGTTATACCTGTCTTATGATACTATTATATCTTTCATCTAGTTTATATGCCTGTCATGGTGATTTTACTTATTTATATGCTAAAAGTAACTAGACTTGCCAGAATTTATGTGTGACCCATTTTGTTTTCTCTTCTCTCTCTTTCGTTTCCCCCCCGCCCCACCAGTTTCTCAAGGTGGGAATACTCAGGCTTGATTTGGATTCTCTCTTTTATTCTGCTTTTAGTTGCTTAGACGTACCACTTTGATTTCTTGTCTTCTCTGATACGGCTCTATTTTGGGAGCTATGCTTTTTATATATTACTGTACTCTGATGATTTTATTACAAGACAGAAATTTTAAATTGATGTAATGGGTTTTTTGTATTTTAGACTTATGATGTAACCGGGTTTCAGACCACGATATTTTCTGTTTTGATAAAGTTTTAAACTTTATTGTTATTTTTTATCTATCTTGTGTTGTTTCTGTTTTTATTTCTGTTTACCTAAAACGCTTCACAAAACTTAATGCATTCTGATAAAGAGTGACATTAACGGATGTAGGGTGTCACATTTGGTATCAGAGTCGAAGGTTACCAGATCGGATAAAAGATTTTGAAAATTGTTTTCGAAAAGGTTTTAAAAGAAAGATTCTTCAAAAGAAAAATCTGTTTTGAAAAACCTATTCCCCAAAGCCATATGAAATATCTTTTGATTCTCTGTTTGAATCCCTTTTCTTTCCTTTTTTCAGCATGTCTGGGGAACCTATTCCTCCCGAGGGCATTACGATACCGGTTTGATTCTGTAGGTATCTTGAGGCCATGGCGCCTGCCGGAGGCTAAGCAGACGTCCCTCCCCCAGTTGCAGCCGTTGTTCCTCCTCGTCCTCCTCCTCCTCCTCCTCCTCCGTGAGTGGATAATTTCTCCAGGATATGTAAGGACTTCTATGCTATAGGAGGAAAGCCATTCCGAGGAACTGAGACTTTTGTAGAAACAAGGAATTGGCTTAAAAATACGGAGGATTTATATGGGATTTTTGAGGTTGATGACCGTAGGAAGATTCAGTTGGCCATTTACCAGCAGAAAATGAGACTTTGTTCTAGTAGGAAGTGATGCAAGTAGGGCATCTAGTTGAAACTTGGGATGATTTCCGATAGAGATTCGAGATGAAGTTTCTTTCTCAAGCCGAGTAAAGTATGCAAATGGAAAGGTTTTTGGCACTTAAGCAATGAGGCATGTTTATCAAAGTGTATGTTAATAAGTTCAATAAATTGGTGAGGTTTGGTTTGGAACTAAGGAATACCTCGCATAAGAAAGCTTTGGGGTTTGCTAGAGGATTGAATGAACTCCTCCATGGGTTGGCTATGTCTTATATTCCGATGGGAGCAACTTTTGAGAAACTCGTTGATATGGCATTGATGCACAAAGAAGATGAAGGTGAAAAGAAAGAGGCTAAGATTGATGAAACACAAAACAAGAAAGTATGGCCCAAGAAAGAACAACAATAACAAAAGAAGGGCGGAAAGGATGATAAAGCCTGAGAAAAGAGGAAATGTCATAACTGTGGACACTTGGGTCATTTGATCAAAGATTGCAGAAAAAGGAAGAATGCTAGTTTCCATTGTGGACAGGTCGGACACTTACTAAAGATTGCCCGAAGAAGCAAGGACAGAGCCAATGGGAAGGATCTTCTAGAGGGCAGGTGCATGCTCTCATGGCTGGTGTACCGGATAGAGGTAGGAAAGTTTATGTTGAAGGTTTGATTTCTCCTTCCAATCATCCTATTAGGACTCTGTTTGATTCTAGCATTTCGCATTCTTTTATATATGATTCTGTGGTTGAGTTTCTGCACCTTAGTACTAGTATGGTGTTGGATCCCGTTGTTGTCTCAAACCCCATTAGAGGTACGGCTCATTTGTCTATGATTTGTTGGGGTTTGAGAATATCTGTGTTGGGCTTCGAATTTGAGTGCGACGCATATATTCTTGGTTTCATGGGCTATGGTTTGATTCTAGGGACGGATTGGCTAGCCATGTATGGTGCCATTCTGGATTGTGAGAGGAGGGTCGTTAGACTTTTGACTTGCCATGGGAGGATCCTCGAGACTTCTTGTGACCCTAAGGGGTCTGTCATGCTTAGTTTCCTAGAGTTGCTCGATGCATCTATCAATGATTTACGATCTGTATCAGTAGTATATGAGTATCTTAATGTTTTTGAGGAGGTTCGGGGATTACCTTCAAGTCGCGAGATCGATTTCCATATATACTTAGTGGACAAATGCAAAGCCAGTTGCATTGCCTATGCGCCATATGGCTCCGTGTAACACCCCGCATTTTTAATGAAATTAAATATGTGGAAATATGAATATATATTATATGTAACATCCCACCTCCGTTAAGGTCACTCACAAAGGGAATGCCTTAACTTTGATGGAGCGTTTTAGTAGGAAGAACAGAAATTTACAAGACAAATAAAACAGTACTTGAAAAATTAATAACTTTATTACAACTGAAACTGAAGTAAGTTTGGTTACATCTTTTCAAATCACAATATCAGAATTCAAGTACAAAATACCAGCCTTGTACAAAAGCCTTCATAATCATAGTTTTTAAAATCATAATCCCCAACATAAACTGCCATGGAAAGATGGAGCCAAGGCCAAGCGGTACTTCAAGCAGAGAAAATCCGAATCAAGCTCCTATACTCCCACCCTAAAAAACCTGGGGGGGGGGGGGCAAACGAAAGAAAAGAGGCGAAAACAATCAAGGTCAGACATAAAGTATGGCAAGTCCAGTGACTTTCAGCATATGAACAGATAATAATATCATGACATCAAAATAAAGCTGCATAAGAGACAACAGCAACAGGAGTAACTGGTATACTTAAGCTAAATAGAAGAAACAAAATGATATAGCCCAAGTTATGCTTCTTACTTATATTTTACTTCTCTGCACTAATACCAGTATAACAGGATTAGGCGTTACCCTAATGTCCAAACTGAAACAGAACAGAATAATCTATACAGAAACAGAATGCCAATAATGGGCCTTTACCACCCCAACAGACGGAAGGTACATAAACGGAATCAGAGACAGAAACATAATAATCCTTACAGAAACAGAATGTTAGAATTAGGTGTACACTAGTAAATGGGCCTTTACCACCCCAACAGACGGTACCACGCGGAAACAGACAGGTGTTACAACCCAACAGAAACAGACGGTACCCCAACGGAAACCGACAGAACTAAGTGTACCCTAAATCTACCCCAAGCGATCGCTCTCTAATACATAAATACCTTGTGCCAGCCCCACAAAAGGGTGTATCACTCCCCAAAGTGGCAACCTTTAAATGACACAAACCTATTTAAAGATGTCACGGCGTCTTACATCCTCAGAGGCAGACCGGGATCCATGCACGCACATGACCCTGTTAGAACGCACCATTAACACCCCTCGTCATTATTAGAATGAACCACTTATATATAGTTCAGTAAACGTGCCCGGACCCGACCAACTGTTGGGTCATAGTTTTGATACCAGAAAGGGTTACTGACTAATATGGGTCCCAAACAAAAGATGACACAAGTATTTTCCCTCCTAACCTTGTGTCCCCAGACTAACAGATTTCAGATTAACTTATTTACAAGTTTTAAGCCTACAGAGTTCAGAATCAACTAGTTCACAGACCAGAAAATCAAGTCAACAGGTTTTCATACTAATGGATCAGATGTATAGTTTTAACAGACTTACAGATTGTCTAACTTTGTATTGGGCCTACAGATTCACGAAACAGGTTTACTAATTCATCAGTCCAGTTGGTTTAGCCTTATCTACCCAACACGTTTTAGACATGATATTTATCTCAGATTTGCATTAATTAAATATTAATGCGCAGACTTCTCACATTAGGTCGGTAGCTTGTGGCTGCTGGATAAGCCGGGCGGTTCCGGGCAGACTTCTGCCACAAGCCAGACCTAACCTCGTGTCTAAGCATATTTTAGTTATGCCTACGACTTCTCACATTAGACTGACAGTTTGCGGTTGCTGGTTAAGCCGGTTGGTTCCGGGCAGGCTTCCACCGCAAACGGAGTCCAACCTCGTGTCATAGCCACTTTATTCCCTTACAGAAAATATCAGACTAATTATGTTCATTTAACAAATTTAACTTCTTCTCAAGTCGCAGCAGATTAACCAAATTAACATGTTTTACTCAATCTTAGGTTGCCTACAAATTACAATTATTTTGCTTTTCAATAGATTTAACAGATTAGGCGACACAACAGATTTAGCAGATTAGGTAGTTTAACATAATTAGCAGATTTGGCGTTTCAACATATTTAGCAGTTTAGGCAATTCAACAGATTAAACAGATAACAAATTTAGTAGATTAGGCAATTCAATAGATTAAACAGATTTAGCATATCTAAAACATTCCTTAAGGTTTCATTGACAATTCTTGCCTAATTATAAATTAGGCCTAAATTTACATGCCTAAATCATGGTCATGATTCATAATATGACATATACCTAAATTTTAGTTAAATTTGCGTAGTACAGAATATGCTCAAAAATCTCAATCGTGATTCACACATAAATTATGCCAAATATAACCATTAATTACAATGCATGCCACATATCCAAAAATCCTCATTTAGGTGTATTCACACTTAATAGTTATCAAATATTAATATAGATTTTTACACCTAAGTCATATGCAAATTAATTCTCTTTTTTTCCAAATTACAGACTATAATATGTATAGTATGTCCAGATCTAGATCTTGAATTACAACTTGTACTATGCATCCAAGTCAGTTACATGTTCACAGTTAAATTTTACACCCCAAATCCCATGTCATATGTCCAATATTCTTTATACCTCAAAACTATGTTCAATTATATGCCTCAGATTTATGTTTCTAAGTTGCAACCTATTTTATGTTTTATGTCATAATAATCCTCTTCTTCCAAGTCATAGCACATCTTATGCAATATGCCTCAAATTTATGTCCAGAATTACAACATGCATTGTGTCCTCAAATTATTTACAAATCAAGTATGCCTAAATATACCTCATTCAATATTCTTCCCAAAATTTAGCGTTTATGCGTTCATCTCTTATGAGATTTGGCTCGGGCTCGTGGTAGCCTGGCTATCAAACAAAAAGAAAGAAAGGAGGAAGAAATACAGAACAAACAGAATAATAAAACAGAGGAACAGATCTGATAAATAGAAAAAGGGCGTAATGTCAGATTCAGTTTTATAATTATGTCAAGATCATGATTAAAATTCATATCGGAAAATAACTGCACTTGCCTCGATTGGATTATAGAAGAAGAGTTGCAGTAGTTCTCTTTTAATCTTATTCAGATTTGGAAGAAAATGCACTAGTTCTAGTTTTGATCCCAGCAGAGTAGCGACACCATTATTATATTTATTTATTATAGAGGCAGAGTATAAGCAGAATGAAATTGTGTGGAGAGAAAGTGAGGTTTGGGGGTGTTTTTATAGGAGAATAGGGTGATTTAGAGCCTTCAGATCACTCTAGAATCCTCTAGGCCTTAGAAACCAAGAAATGTTGTCAACAGGCCTTAGAATCCATCTAGGTTTGGTGTTTTGCCTTCCCGCTTCCGCTGTTTTGAATTTTTTTTCTTAAATTTTAGGTTGAATTTTATTTTATATATATATATATATATATATATATATATTTCTATCTTCCTAATTAACCATTTTCACACTAAACTACTTTTTGAACCGCGTTCACACTAAGCCGCTTTTTAGTCATTCCCCCAAAACAAAAATATGGCGTTGGTGGGGATCGAACTCTGTACCTCTTGTATGCAAGTCCCATGTTCCAACCAAATGAGCTACTAAGTCTTTTGCTTAAAAACCTTAGAACAATGCTAAACATTTATTTTTTTCTCATTCTTTTTTTCATGTTTTTCTGCAGTATTTAATTTAAAGATATCTTTTTCATAAAGAGTCCAATTTACGCAAACTCGGACTCTATCTCAACCAGAATTTCGAGACGAACACAATGGCGCAACCCGTTTCCCTTAATTCTCACGTCTGAGATTAATTATTCTTTAATTTAGTTAATTCGATTATTCAAAAATCTAGGGTGTAACATTCTCCCCTCCTTAAAGGATTTCGCCCACGAAATCTCCAAGTTAAGGAAAATGCATATCCTAACATCCAAACAACCATCTACTCAACCATCAAAAATAGGCATCCATTGTCCTTATAGAATTTCTAATGCTATATGAACATATGCAAAAAGTGCGTGTATATGTTCCTTATCTAATGCAAAATCAGGCGGTCTACTGATTCAGTTGACCTGCTTAATGCAAACCATGATAGTGTCATGCGTTCATTATGTATGCGAAAGAATCCTATCGATACATATTATCTCTACATGCGTGCACAACTTTTCACCAAAATGCAACATCCATATGATAGTACAACCATTATACATCCATTACTTAAATATGTACACACATTTATATGCAATATGAAGTGACTGAGCCGATCTAGTGCCTAAGTGTGTGTATATGCATCCACGAGCAACCAGTAGCAAACACTTGCATCCACATGCATCCATCATACATAACATGTCTCAAACACATGTTTCAACCATAGGACTACCCTACCTAAAGGTCAAAGGTACTAACGAGAGGACATACTAAAGAAAAGATATATGGCCCTTGGGGTTATGCTTTCTAAAATAAGTTTTTTTCTTGAAAATACTTTCCTTAAAACATACTTTTGAAGGTACTTCTCCATAAAATTGCTTTTGAAAAACAACTTTTCAAAATTCATATCTGTTGTGGTAACCTTCAGCTCTGATACCACGTTAACACCCCACCTCCGTTAAGGTCACTCACAAAGGGAATGCCTTAACTTTGATGGAGCGTTTTAGTAGGCAGAACAGAAATTTACAAGACAGATAAAACAGTACTTGAAAAAGTAGTAACTTTATTACAACTGAAACCGAAGTAAGTTTGGTTACATCTTTTCAAATCGCAATATCAGAATTCAAGTACAAAATATCAGCTTGTACAAAAGCCTTTATAATGCATAATTTTTAAAATCATAATCCCCAACATAAACTGCCATGGAAAGATAGAGCCAAGGCCAAGCGGTACTTCAAGCAGAGAAAATCCGAATCAAGCTCCTATACTCCCACCCTAAAAAACCTGGGGGAAACGAAAGAAAAAGGGTGAAAACAAGCTAGGTCAGACATAAAGTCCGGCAAGTCCAGTGACTTTCAGCATATGAACAGATAATAATATCATGACATGAAAATAAAGCTGGATAAGAGACAACAGCAACAAGAGTAACTGGTATACTTAAGCTAAATAGAAGAAACAGAATGATATAGCCCAAGTTATGCTTCTTACTTATATTTTACTTCTCTGCACTAATACAAGTATAACAGGATTAGGCGTTACCCTAGTGTCCAAACTGAAAAAAAATGTAATAGAATAATCTATACAGGAACAGAATGCCAGTAATGGGCCTTTACCACCCCAACAGACGGTACCATGCAGAAACAGACAGGTGCTACCACCCAAAGAAACAGACGGTACCCCAACGGAAACAGACAAAACTAAGTATACCCTAAATCTACCCCAAGCGATTGGTTCCCTAATACATAAACACCCCGTGCTAGCCCCACAGAAGGGTGTATCACTCCCCAAAGTGGCAACCTTTAAATGACACAGACCTATTTACAGATGTCACGGCATCTTACATCCTCAGAGGCAGATCGGGATCCTTGCACGCACATGACCCAATTGGAACGCACCATCAACACCCCTCGCTATTATCAGAATGAACCACTTATAATTAGTTCAGTAAGCGTTCCCGGACCCTACCGACTGTTGGGTCATAGTTTTGATATCAGAAAGGGTTACTGACTAATATGGTTCCCAAACAATAGATGACACAAGTATTTTCCCTCCTAACCTTGTGTCCCCAGACTAACAGATTTCAGATTAACTTGTTTACAAGTTTTTGGCCTACAAAGTTCAGAATCAACTAGTTCACAGACCAGAAAATCAAGTCAACAGGTTTTCATACTAATGGATCAGATGTATAGTTTTAACAGACTTACAGATTGTCTAACTTTGTATTGGGCCTACAGATTCACGAAACAGGTTTATTAATTCATCAGTCCAGTTGGTTTAGCCTTATCTACCCAACACGACTTAGACATCATATTTATCTCAGATTTGCATTAATTAAATATTAATGCGCAGACCTCTCACATTAGGTCGGTAACTTGTGGCCGCTGGATCAGCCGGGCGGTTCCGGGCAGACTTCTGCCACAAGCCAGACCTAACCTCGTGTCTAAGCATATTTTAGTTATGCCTACTACTCACATTAGACTGATAGATTGCGGTTGCTGGTTAAGCCAGTTGGTTCCGGGCAGGCTTCCACCGCAAACGGAGTCTAACCTCGTGTCATAGCCACTTTATTCCCTTACAGAAAATATCAGACTAATTATGTTCATTTAAAAAATTTAACTTCTTCTCAAGTCGCAGCAGATTAATCAAATTAACATGTTTTACTCAATCTTAGGTTGCCTACAAATTACAATTATTCAGCTTTTCAACAGATTTAACAGATTAGGCGACAAAACAGATTTAGCAGATTAGGCAGTTTAACATAATTAGCAGATTTGGCGTTTCAACATATTTAGTAGTTTAGGCAATTCAACAGATTAAACAGACAACAGATTTAGCAGATTAGGCAATTCAATAAATTAAACAGATTTAGCAGATCTAAAACATTCATTAAGGTTTCATTGACAATTCTTGCCTAATTATAAATTAGGCCTAAATTCACATGCCTAAATCATGGTCATGATTCATAATATGACATATACCTAAATTTTAGTTAAATTTGCATAGTACAGAATATGCTCAAAAATCCCAATCGTGATTCACACATAAATTATGCCAAATATAACCATTAATTGAAATGCATGCCACATATCCAAAAATCCTCATTTAGGTGTATTCACACTTAATAGTTATCAAATCTTAATACAGATTTTTACACCTAAGTCATATGCAAATTAATTCTCTTTTTTCGAAATTATAGACTATAATATGTATAGTATGTCCAGATCTAGATCTTGAATTACAACTTGTACTATGCATCCAAATCAGTTACATGTTCACAGTTAAATTTTACGCCTCAAATCCCATGTCATATGTCCAATATTCTTTATACCTCAAAACTATGTTCAATTATATGCCTCAGATTTATGTTTCTAAGTTGCAACCTATTTTATGTTTTAAGTAACAATAATCCTCTTCTTCCAAGTCGTAGGTCATCTTATGCAATATGCCTCAAATTTATGCCATGAATTACAATATGCGTTGTGTCCTCAAATAAGTTACAAATCAGTTATGCCCAAATATGCCTCATTCAATATTCTTCCCAAAATTTAGCGTTTATGCATTCATCTCTTATGAGATTTGGCTCAGGCTCGTGGTAGCCTGGCTATCAAACAAAAAGAAAGAAAGGAGGAAGAAATACAGAACAAACAGAATAATAAAACAGAGGAACAGATCTGATAAATAGAAAAAGGGCATAATCTCAGATTCAGTTTTATAATTATGTCAAGATCATGATTAAAATTCATATCAAAAAATAACTGCACTTGCCTTGATTGGATTATAGAAGAAGAGTTGCAGTAGTTCTCTTTTAATCTTATTCAGATTTGGAAGAAGATGCACTAGTTCTAGTTTTGATCCCAACAGAGTAGCGACGCCATTATTATATTTATTTATTATAGAGGCAGAGTATAGGCAGAATGAAATTGTGTGGAGAGAAAGTGAGGTTTGGGGGTGTTTTTATAGGAGAATAGGGTGATTTAGAGCCTTCAGATCACTCTAGAATCCATCTGGGCCTTATAAACCAAGAAATGATGTCAACAGACCAACCAGAAATCGCCACCTAAGCACTAAAACATAAAATTTCATCATAGACCATTTAGGGCCGACGTGACCAATTTCAAACCTCCTGAGTCAACCCTGGGGTCGACCCAGGGGGGCTTGGGTCGACCCATAAAATAGGTCGGTTTGGGGTTTTGCCTTCCCGCTTCCGGTGTTTTGAATTTTTTTCTTAAATTTTAGGTTGAATTTTATTTTATTTATATATATATATATATATATATATTTCTATCTTCCTAATTAATCATTTTCATACTAAACTAGTTTTTAACCGCGTTCACACTAAGCCGCTTTTTAGCCATTCCCCTAAACCAAAAATTAGGCGTTGGCGGGGATCGAACTGTGTACCTCTGGTATGCAAGTCACATGTTCCAACCAAATGAGCTACTAAGTCTTTTGCTTACAAACCTTAGAACAATGCTAAACATTTATTCTTCTCTCATTCTTTTTTTCATGTTTTGCTGCAGTATTTAATTTAAAGATATCTTTTTCATACGGAGTCCAATTTACGCAAACTCGGACTCTATCTCAACCAGAATTCCGAGACGAACACAATGGAGCAACCCGTTTCCCTAAAATCTCATGTCTGAGATTAATTATTCTTAATTTAGTTAATTCGATTATTCAAAAATCTGGGGTGTTACATTCTCCCCTCCTTAAAGGAGTTCGCCCCCGAAATCTCCAAGTTAAGGAGAATGCATATCCTAACTTCCAAACAACCATCTACTCAACCATCAAACACAGGCATCCATTGTCCTTATAGAATTTCTAATGCTATATGAACATATGCAAAAAGTGTGTGTATATGTTCCTTATCTAATGCAAAATCAGGCGGTCTACTGATTCAGTTGACCTCCTTAATGCAAACCATGATAGTGCCATGCGTCCATTATGTATGCAAAAGAATCCTATCGATACATATTATCTCTACATGCGTGCACAACTTTTCACCAAAATGCAACATCCATATGATAGTACAACCATTATACATCCATTACTTAAATATGTACACACATTTATTTGCAATATGCAATATGAAGTGACTGAGCCGATCTAGTGCCTATAGTGTGTGTATACACATCCATGAGCAACCACTAGCAAACACTTGCATCCACATGCATCCATCATACGTAACATGTCTCAAACACATGTTTCAACTATAGGACTACCCTACCTAAAGGTCAAAGGTACTAATGAGAGGACATGATAAAGATAAGATATATGGCCCTTGGGGTTATGCTTTCTAAATTAATTTTTTTTCTTGAAAATACTTTCCTTAAAACATACTTTTGAAGGTACTTCTTCATAAAATTGTTTTTGAAAAACAACTTTTCAAAATTCATATCTGTTGTGGTAACCTTCAGCTCTGATACCACGTGTAACACCCCACCTCCATTAAGGTCATTCACAAAGGGAATGCCTTAACTTTGATGGAGCATTTTAGTAGGCAGAACAGAAATTTACAAGACAGATAAAACAATACTTGAAAAATTAATAACTTTATTACAACTGAAACCGAAGTAAGTTTGGTTACATCTTTTCAAATCACAATATTATAATTCAAGTACAAAATATCAGCTTGTACAAAAGCCTTCATAATGCATAGTTTTTAAAATCATAATCCCCAACATAAACTGCCATGGAAAGATAGAGCCAAGTCCAAGCGATACTTTAAGCAGAGAAAATCCGAATCAAGCTCCTATACTCCCACCCTAAAAAACATGGGGGGGGGGAACGAAAGAAAAAGGGGCGAAAACAAGCAAGGTCAGACATAAAGTCTGGCAAGTTCAGTGACTTTCAGCATATAAACAGATAATAATATCATGACATGAAAATAAAGTTGGATAAGAGACAACAACAACAGGAGTAACTGGTATTCTTAAGCTAAATAGAAGAAACAAAATGATAGCCCAAGTTATGCTTCTTACTTATATTTTACTTCTCTGCACTAATACTAGTATAACAGGATTAGGCGTTACCCTAATGTCCAAACTGAAACAGAAACAGAACAGAATAATCTATACAGGAACCTAATGCCAGTAATGGGCCTTTACCACCCCAACAGATAGAAGGTACATAAACGGAATCAGAAACAGAATAATCCCTACAGAAACAGAATGCTAAAATTGGGTGTACACTAGTAAATGGGCCTTTACCACCCCAACAGACGGTACCACGTAGAAACAGATAGGTGTTACCACCCAACAGAAACAGGCGGTACCCCAACGGAAATAGACAGAACTAAGTGTACCCAAAATCTACCCCAAGCGATCGGCTCCCTAATACATAAATACCCTGTGCCAGCCCCACAGAAGGCTGTATCACTCCCCAAAGTGGCAACCTTTAAATGACACATACCTATTTACAGATGTTACGGCGTCTTACATCCTCAGAGGCAGACCAGGATCCATGCACGCACAATACCCGATTGGAACGCACCATCAACACCCCTCGCCATTACCAGAATGAACTACTTATAATTAGTTCAGTAAGTGTGCCCGGACCCTACCTACTGTTGGGTCATAGTTTTGATACCATAAATGGTTACTGACTAATATGGGTCCCAAACAATAGATGACACAAGTATTTTCCCTCTTAACATTGTGTCCCCAGACTAACAGATTTCAGATTAACTTGTTTACAAGTTTTAGGCCTACAGAGTTCAGAATCAACTAGTTCACAGACCAGAAAATCAAGTCAATTGGTTTTCATACTAACTGATCAGATGTATAGTTTTAACAGACTTACAGATTGTCTAACTTTGTATTGGGCCTACAGATTCACGAAACAGGTTTATTAATTCATTAGTCCAGTTGGTTTAGCCTTATCTACACAACATGTTTTAGACATCATATTTATCTCAGATTTGCATTAATTAAATATTAATGTGCAGACCTCTCACATTAGGTTGGTAGCTTGTGGCCGCTAGATAAGCCGGGCGGTTCCGGGCAGACTTCTGCCACAAGCCAGACCTAAACTCATGTCTAAGAATATTTTAGTTATGCCTACGACTTCTCAAATTAGACTGACAGTTTGCAGTTGCTGGTTAAGCTGGTTGGTTCCGGGCAGGTTTCCACCGCAAACGGAATCTAACCTCGTGTCATAGCCACTTTATTCCCTTACAGAAAATATCGGACTAATTATGTTCATTTAACAAATTTAACTTCTTCTCAAGTCGTAGCAGATTAATCAAATTAAGATGTTTTACTCAATCTTAGGTTGCCTACAAATTACAATTATTCAGCTTTTCAACAGATTTAACAGATTAGCCGACACAACAGATTTAGCAGATTAGGCAGTTTAACATAATTAGCAGATTTGGCGTTTCAACATATTTAGTAGTTTAGGCAATTCAACAGATTAAACAGATAACAGATTTAGCAGATTAGGCAATTCAATAGACTAAACAGATTTAGCAGATCTAAAACATTCCTTAAGGTTTCATTGACAATTCTTGCCTAATTATAAATTAGGCCTAAATTCACATGCCTAAATCATGGTCATGATTCATAATATGACATAAACCTAAATTTTAGTTAAATTTGCATAGTACAGAATATGCTCAAAAATCCCAATCGTGATTCACACATAAATTATTCCAAATATAACCATTAATTACAATGCATGCCACACCTCCAAAAATCCTCATTTAGATGTATTCACACTTAATAGTTATCAAATCTTAATATAGATTTTTACACCTAAGTCATATGCATATTAATTCTCCTTTTATCCAAATTACAGACTATAATATGTATAATATGTCCAGATCTGTATCTTGAATTACAACTTGTACTATGCATCCAAATCAGTTACATGTTCACAGTTAAATTTTACGCCCCAAATCCCATGTCATATGTCCAATATTCTTTATACCTCAAAACTATGTTCAATTATATGCCTCAGATTTATGTTTCTATATTGCAACCTATTTTATGTTTCAAGTCACAATAATCCTCTTCTTCCAAGTCATGGTCATCTTATGTAATATGCCTCAAATTTATGTCTAGAATTACAACATGCGTTGTTTCCTCAAATTAGTTACAAATCAATTATGCCCAAATATGCCTCATTCAATATTCTTCCCAAAATTTAGCGTTTATGCGTTCATCTCTTATGAGATTTGGCACAGGCTCGTGGTAGCCTGGCAATCAAACTAAAAGAAAGAAAGGAGGAAGAAATATAGAACAAATAGAATAATAAAACAGAGGAACAGATCTGATAAATAGAAAAAGGGCATAATCTCAGATTCAGTTTTATAATTATGTCAAGATCATGATTAAAATTCATATCGGAAAATAACTGCACTTGCCTTGATTGGACTATAGAAGAAGAGTTGTAGTAGTTCTCTTTTAATCTTATTCAGATTTGGAAGAAGATGCACTAGTTCTAATTTTGATCCCAGCAAAGTAGTGACGCCATTATTATATTTATTTATTATAGAGGCAAAGTATAGGTAGAATGAAATTGTGTGGTGAGAAAGTGAGGTTTAGGGGTGTTTTTATAGGAGAATAGGGTGATTTAGAGCCTTCAGATCACTCTAGAATCCAGCTAGGCCTTAGAAACCAAGAAATGATGTCAACAGACCAACCAGAAATCGCTACCTAAGCCCTAAAACATAAAATTTCATCATAGACCATTTAGGGCCGACGGGACCAATTTCAAACCTCCTGGGTCGACCCATAAAATAGGTCAGTTTGGAGTTTTGCCTTCCCGCTTCCGCTGTTTTGAATTTTTTTCTTAAATTTTAGGTTGAATTTTATTTTATTTATTTATATTATATATATATATATATATTTCTATCTTCCTAATTAACCATTTTCACGCTAAACTACTTTTTGAACCGCGTTCACACTAAGCCGCTTTTTAGCCATTCCCCTAAAACAAAAATATGGCGTTGGCGGGGATCAAACTCTGTACCTCTTGTATGCAAGTCACATGTTCCAACCAAATGCGCTACTAAGTCTTTTGCTAACAAACATTAGAACAATGCTAAACATTTATTCTTTTCTCATTCTTTTTTTATGCTTTGCTACAGTATTTAATTTAAAGATATCTTTTTCATACGGAGTCCAATTTATGCAAACTCGGACTCTATCTCAACCAGAATTCCGAGACGAACACAATGGCGCAACCCGTTTCTCTTAATTCTCACATATGAGATTAATTGTTCTTTAATATAGTTAATTCGATTATTCAAAAATCCGGGGTGTTACATTATATGCATAGATATATTTAAGAGAAAAATTAAATAATTACAATTAAATTGCTTGTAATAAGTTCATGCAGTGAAATAAAGGAAAAGATTAATAAAAGAAATTACATGCAATACATGAAATGCGAAGAAATGAATGCGAACATTTGAAAAGAAAAGGGAAAATTTGGAGAGATTCTAGAATTTGGTCACGAAATTAGCACCATTGCGTTCGTGGCGATTTTCTACTCAATTTAAACCTATGGGCTGCAGAAATTTGATTTAAGATGAAAAAGATATCTTTAAATTAAATATTGCAACAAAACATGAAAAAGAGGAATGAGAAAACAATAATGGCTACCATTGTCCTAAGCCTTGTTAACAAAAAGCCTAAGTAGCCTAATTGGTTAGAGCATGTGACTTGCGTACAAGAGGTAAAGAGTTCGGTATCCGCCAGTGCCATATTTTTTGTTTTAGGGGAATGGATAAAAAGTGGCTTAGTGTGAACGTAGTTTAATTAAAAGATGATGTGTAAAAAGAAGAAGGTAATGAGAAATTAATAAACAAATTTAATTGCACGAAAATAAGAAAGATATGTATATAAATATACATACACATGACGGTTAAGAATTTAACGCATGCAATTAATTACGTGCATATGAATATATGCATGATTAAGAATAAAATTAATAAATGGAAGTTTGTATTATTTATGCATGCAGTTATACATGTGCATGAACATAAATTAAAATAAAAAGAAGAATTAGTAAATTGATTGAAATGAGGGCATGCAATTAAAATAGAAAGAAAGCAATTAAATAATTTCAGCGATGAATTAATTTAAAGGAGGAGGTAGACTATATATATATATATATATATATATATATATATAAAGATAAGCAATAAATCTAATGGCACAAAAGAAACACCATAAGTGTATGAAAGGGAAAGAATGAGCAATTAAAGTAAGTAAATGCCAAAATAATTAAATGCATGAAGGAAAGAGGTTATTATACGTTAAAAATAGTAGAGTAATGCATTAATTAGAAAGAAATAAGGCGGTTTCTTTTTAATAAAAAGAGCACTAAGTGTGAAAAGGGTTAAGGCGGTTTCTTTTAAGAGCATTCAGTGGTTAAAAAGAGAATTAAATCATTTAATTGATTAGAGGAAGAATAAGACAAATAATTGTTCACATGCAATTATTTAGTTTACGCACAAAGGTGGAATATAAATAAATATAAGTTAGAACAAGCATTGCATGCGAACAAAGGAGCAACGAAACAATGAAAGAAAAGATTGTCTTGAAATTTTATTTATGTGCAATGAATAAAATTTCAAATCAAAAAGAGAAAATAATATATAATATAATAATAATAATAGCATATGCCCCTATGCATTGTAACACCCCACCTCTGCTAGGGTCACTCTTTCGGGGGCACTAGCTTCTGGGGGGCGTTAGAACTGGGTAAGCATGCATAATGATATATCAAGGCAGAACAAGAACATAAATATATATGTAAAACAGAGTAAGTGAGAATAAAACAGCGGAATATCTCAAACCATCTCAAAACAAGTCTAGTACATCATAAAGTCAACTGCCAAAATAAACATGTCTATTACATCATAAACAGAAATACTGAAATACATAGTGCTATCCCCAAAATAAAGATGATAAACCATAGCGAGCTCAATGTCCAGACATACATGAGCTATCCAGCAAACAAGCAAGCGATCCAAGCTAAGCACCACTGTTCCCTCCCTGAGAACCTGGGGGGAAAACGGAAGAAAAGAAGCGAAAGAAAACAGGTCAGTCAAAAAGACTGGTAAGCCCTACTACGATCAGTCTATAAACTAATAAAGTTAACATCATGATGGAAACTGAGACGAACATACTGGCAATAGATAAAGGTGTCATCACATTAAGAAGATCAAGCTTTGCACCACAGTGTACTAGCAAACTAACATAACAGGTATTGATCCCTCAGCCCAAACCTTAGCCCAATTGCATGAGGTGACCTTAATACAAGGTCCAGCCCAACGGTCTAGTCGATCGGCTCCCTATAAACCTAACACGTCAAGTGTTGGTGTCCATACGGCCCACATATGGTTGTAGTCAGACTGCGCTGGGTCCACCTTCGGGTGTATCAAGCCCTCGGGTGTCAACCCCAGACACCTAAGCAATAATGCACAGTTTAAACCTACTGGTACCCGTGCCTCGAGTTTGTCCAACACCGGACTACGTGCACGTCCGTAGCCCGCCTGGACCCGCACCGCTGTACCACTCAGCCGTCGCTTTGGTCGCTTACATCAGTCCAGTAATCGTGCCCCGCCCTAGCCTAGCCTCTAGGGTTGTGAATGATACCCAACTGGGATTACTGCTGGAACAGACCACGTTGCTAGGGTTTTCTAAGAGGGTTAAGTGTGGTTTAACCCCTCACTAATCATGGATTAAATTAGCTAAGTGTAACCAATAGTTCACCACTTAACCCCATTTAATCCCTCGTATCCCCAAAATTGGTTAAGTATTAGTGGGCCATGACTTAACCCTAATCATGAGGCATTAATTAATTTAATTGTGCCTTAACCTCTCATATTAGACTTTGTTGCGGTTACTAGTTAAGCCGGGCGGGTCCGGGTAGCTTTACACCACAACTTGGTCTAACCTCGGGTCCAAGGTACACATGACCAACTTCTCACATTGGGTCCTATTGTTTGTAGCAACTAGTTAAGCCGGTCGGTTCCGGGTAGGTCTACGCTACAAACTCAACCCAACCTCGAGTTGGCCACACTTATGTTTTCTAAGTGTCATGTCCACTTTATTTTCAAACCATAATTACAAGTTTAACAAATACTTGGGTAGACCTAACTTAATTGGTAAATTCCCAAGGGGTAGACCTAACTTAATAGGTAAATTCCCAATCTTATATTAACTTTAGAGTTTCTAAAATGAAGGTAAGAGGGCTTACAAATATTATGAAGACACAAATCTACTAATAAAGATTGAGAAGCCCTTTATGCAAGCATACAAAAACCCAAAACAAAGCTCCAATTAACAAAAATCCCAAAAACTTTAGCTTAGCAAATAAAGCTTGCAACTTGATGATGTATGCAAGCTAATGATCATTCATACAACTTAGAAATGCTTGTATGAACATCAAAACTTTCATAGGAATGATTTATGAAGAGGTTGGAGGCTAGGGTTTTTAGGTGGAGGCCATTTGAGAATTCAATTTGACATAGTTTGGTTGCTAGAGTGAATAATGAGTGATTTAGGGTAGGTTAGGGTCTTATTTATAGATTAGGCTAGTGATTTAGACCATAGGATTAACCCTAGGTTGAATTAGGTCCATCAGATTTCGGAATTCTCTAGAACCAAGCCACAAGACCAAGCCCAAATCAAAATGGTGCGCCAGGCAAAACTGCCCGGCCACCCCGTGTCGACAGGGTTGTCGACAGGGCAGTCGACACCCTAAGACCCCTGTCGACATGGGGGTCCTGGCGGGAGTTTTCCCGCCTGATGCCAGTTAGCCATAATCCTTGTTTTTAATTTAAAATTTAAATCTGTTTTTAACATGGAAATTTCTGAAAACTTGAATGGGCCTTAACTGGGTCATACGGACTCCGATTTTCGAAAACTCGGACTCTATTTCGCGTATTTTTCCGAGACGAACGCAATGGCATAGCCCGTTTCCCTTGATTCAGATTTTAGAATTAAATTCTGCCTCGATTTATGTTATAACAGGTTATTGAAAATACGGGTTGTTACATTCTCCCCTCCTTAAAGGATTTCGTCCCCGAAATCTTCAAGTTAGGAAGAACGTATCCTACCATCCAATCATCCATCTACTCAAAGCATCATCCACGAGCAATCATTGTCCTTAAAAGGTTCTAAATGCTGTATGAACATATGCAAAAGTGTGTGTGTATGTACTTATCTAATGCAAAGATCAATGCAAAATATGTTAGTGAAATGTATCCATATGTATGCAAATCCCTAACATAATGTATAATATCTACATGCGTGCTCAATCATACATCCATATGCAACATCCATGTGATGGCATACAAACTTCATCCAAGAATAAGCATAAACACTCATGCACATGCAATATGAGGAGTGTGTGAGCCGATCTAGTGCCTAATGTGTATCATGCATCCACGAGTAACCACTTGCAAACACTTGCAACCACTTGCAACCATTAAACATAACATGTCTCAAACACATGTTTCATCCAAAGTGTTTCTACCTAAGGTTCTCATGACAAGATTAGCACGATAACTAGATAAACATGGATAGCAAAGAGAAAGATGTACTAACAAAGGAAAGAGATTGAGAGTGTACCCTCAAAAAGGAATGGATAAAGCCCACGCATCTTCTCCTCGGTTTCCCAAGTTGCGTCTTCTTCGGCTTCACCCCATTGAACCTTCACCAATTTGACCTCTCGATTCCTTAGCTTCTTGGTCTCCGTCCCCAAGATACGAATCGGAGCTCTCCTCAAAGTTGCCTCTTTCTCTACTTCCACATCTTCAAGAATGCTAGGTTCAACCACCTCAGTGGACTCATGTAGGCACTTTCGGAGATGCGAGACATGAAAGACATTATGCACTCCGGACAGCTTCTCGGGCAATTGCACTTTATAAGCCATCTTCCCAATCCTCTCTATGATAGGGAAGGGTCCAACAAATCTCGGTGCTAACTTCCCCACAGCTCCAAATCGGACCACATTCCGCAAAGGAGAAACCTTTACGAAAACCATGTCCCCAACATCAAACTCCAAATCGGATCTTCGCTTATCAGCATAGGATTTCTGTCGGTCTTGGGCCGCTTTCATTCGTCTCCGAATTAACTCGATCTTCTCGGACGTATCTCTGATCATGTCAGGCCCAAGTATGAGCTTCTCTGTAGTCTCCCACCAACATGTAGGCGACTTGCACAGCCTCCCATATAAAGCTTCAAATGGTGCCATCCCTATGCTTGCCTGATAACTGTTATTATATGCAAACTCAACAAGAGGAAGATGGTCTTCCCAAGCACCCCCAAAGTCCAGAATACAAAGCCTCAATAGATCCTCGAGTACCCTATTCACCCTTTCGGTTTGGCCGTCCGTCTGTGGGTGATAAGCAGTACTCAGATTCAACCTCGTGCCCATAGCCTCTTGCAAGCTATTCCAGAACTGACTAGTAAAGATGGGATCTCGGTCACTGACTATGCTGGAAGGGACTCCATGTAGTCGTACTATCTCACGAAGATATACTGATGCTAGTCCAGATGCGGTCCTTTTGCTCTTCACCGGAATGAAATGAGCACTCTTCGTAAGTCTGTCTACAATGACCCATATGCTCGTATTCCCTTTCCTTGACCTTGGAAGCCCATCAATAAAGTCCATAGAAATACTCTCCCACTTCCATAGCGGGACCTCTAGAGGATGCAATAGCCCACCGGGCTTCCTTGACTCGGCCTTAACTTGCTGGCAAATGATACATCTAGAGACAAACTCTACCACATCCTTCTTCATTCCAGGCCAGAAGAAAATGCGCTTCATATCCTTATACATCTTATCTCCACCCGGATGTATAGTCAACTTGGAGCGATGTGCTTCCTCAAGAACTTTCCTCACCAAGTCTTCCACCCTCGGAACACAAAGCCTTCCGTCTCTCCTCAGCCAACCCTTATCATCTATAGAATATCGAGCAAGGTGACTAGATGTCTCCCCTCGAATCAGCTTATCCATAATCTCAATCATCTGAGGGTCTTCCTTCTGCGAAGCCCCAACTTGATCCAGAAGGGTAGGCCTGAGCTCAAGAGATGCTAAAGAACTGGTCATCGACTCAACCGCCAAAGAGAAATCAAAGGTTGCCAAGAACTCTAAATTCTTCATCTCGACAAATAGAGGACTTAGTGTCAACCTTTTTCTACTCAACGCATCCGCTACAACATTCCCCTTGCCAGGGGTATAGGCTATATCAAAATCATAGGACGCCAAGAATTCCATCCATCTTTGCTGCCTCAAGTTCAGATCCTTCTGCGAAAAGAGATACTTCAAAGACTTATGATCAGTATACAGCTCAAATCTCTCTCCCAGAAGATAATGACGCCAAGCCTTGAGTGCATATACTATCGCTGCCAGCTCTAGATCATGAGTGGGATAATTCTTCTCATGCACCTTAAGTTGCCTCCCACCAAAACATATAACTCTGCCCTCTTGCATCAGAACGGCGCCCAATCCCGTGCCACAAGCATCAGTGTGCACGGTAAACATCTTACCACCATCGGGTAAAGCTAGAACTGGTGCTGAGGTAAGGGCTCTCTTGATTCTCTGAAAAGCAAGCTCATAGTCCATATCCCAAGCAAAAACTAAGTTCTTCTTCGTCAACTTAGTAAGAGGAGCGGATATCTTCGCGAAGTCCTTGATGAACTTCCGGTAAAAACCCGCAAGACCTAGAAATCTTCTCACCTCGGTTGCATTCCTTGGAGTCTTCCAATCCTGAACTGCAACCACCTTAGCGGGATCCACCGCTAAGCCTTGCTTGGATACGATATGCCCAAGGAATCTAACTTCCCTTCTCCAAAAGTGACACTTGGAGAACTTGGCCTTTAACTGATGCGCTCTAAGCGTATCCATCACCTCTACAAGATGCCTCGCGTGCTCTTCTTCATCCTTGGAGAAGATCAGAATATCATCCACAAAGACCACGACAAACTTGTTCAAGAACTCTCGAAACACCCTACTCATCAAGTCCACGAAATACGCGGGTGCATTCGTCAAACCGAACGACATAACAAGCCATTCAAAGAATCCATCTGGAGTTCTGAATGCAGTTTTGTCTATACTATCTTCAGCCACTCTGAGCTGATGAAATCCAGTAGCAAGATCAAGCTGAGAGAAAACAGAAGCACCGACAAGCTGGTCAAAGAGATCATCGATCCTCGGTAACGGGTGTCTGTTCTTCTTAGTCAGCTTATTCAATTCTCTATAGTCCACACAGAGTCGAAGAGAACCATCTGCCTTAGTAGCAAACACCACAGGCGCTCCCCATTCGGATATACTTCGTCTGATGAAGTTCTTCTCAAGCAACTCCTTTACTTGCTTGCTGAGCTCCCGTCTCTCACGCGGAGCCATGTGCCGAACGGGCAAAGAAACAGGCTTAGCATTATCCACCAGATAAATGCGAAAATCAATCTCTCGTTTAGGGGGCAACCCCTTAACTTCTTCAAAAACATCTGGATAATCTCGGACCACCCTTACAGACTGAAGGGCTTCCTCTGACGAGTCGAGAGATTCAAGATAGCACAACATGACGGGATCCTTCGGATTGCATGAAATCTCTAAGGTGTTGCCAAGGCGAGTCACAAGCCTCACAACCCTATGCTCACAATCAAGAATGGCTCCATATCTGGACAGCCAATCCATGCCCAATATCAATCCGTATCCCCTGAAACCAAGAACATACGCACTACACAAGAACTCTACACTGAGTATAGAGATCCTCAGATCCTCACATATCATAGATAGATAAGCAGAACCCCCAATGGGATTCGAAACACAAACGGGATCATCCACTAAGCTAGTACCAAGGTGCAAACTATCAACAAGATCAGATGAAATAAAGCTATGTGATGCACCAGAATCAAACAAGGTACGAACTGGAAGATCGGAAACATAAACAAGGTTCTCAACAGAAACACTACCTCGATCGGGAACTAGAGCGATATTGAGAGCATGAACTTGCCCTCTTGAAGGTCCAGCTTGTCCTTTCTTCTTTGGGCATTCCTTGCTGAAGTGTCCAGTCTCACCACAGGAAAAACATCCACCACTAAGCTTCCTTTTCTTCTTCCTACAATCCTTAGCAAAGTGTCCAGGCGTACCACAGTAATTGCACTTTCCCTTGCCTTTGTTGTTGTTTCCCTTCTTGTTCTTGCTCTGATTCCCCTGACTGCTTTGACCACCTTGATTGCCTTTACCTTGAGAATCAGTCTTCTTTGCTTGAGTATCACTCGACTTGACCTCTTTCTTTCCATCTCCCTGAAGTAGAGCCATATTGACCAAACTCTCAAAGGTAGCTCCATGCGGAATATGTGACATCGCCAAACCCTACAGCGGCTCGTTCAACCCTCTAGCAAATCGAAGAGCCTACTTCTCAGGAGTGTTCACCATATCCAAACCAAAACGGGCCAGCTGATTAAACTTGTTCACATACTCCTTGACAGACATATCACCTTGCTTTAATGCAATGAACTTCTCCATCTGTAAATTCGCCTCAGCAGAAGATAGAAACTTGGCCACAAATCTAGCCCTCAAATCGGCCCAAGTCTTAACGGGCCTCGTCCCATTGGTGACCTCCCACCAATAGGCAGCTTCATCCTTCAAAAGCCACACTGTCAATAAGATCTTCCTCTCGTCATCAATCCCAAAGATAGCAAACAAGTCCTCAGTTTCTTTCAGCCAATTCCTAGCTTCAACAAAAGATTCCGTGCCTAGGAAATTCTTGCCTCCCATCACCTTGAAGTCTTTACAAACCTTCGTGAACTCAACCTGAGGATGCTGAGGGGGAGGAGGAGGAAGAGGAGCCTCAGCAACAGGAGGAGGAGGAACATTAGCAACGGGAGGAGGAATAGGAACCACCGGAGGAGGGATATTAGGGGAGGATTCTCAACTACAGGAGGAGGAGTGGGAGTAGGGTTTGCGGGGCCGGCTGCCGCCCTAGCTTCTAGAAGTCTCCTATACCAGAGTGGTACGTTTACTCCATCCGGGATGGCAAGATCCTCAGCCATACTGAAACGAAGGATAAGATAAGATTAGGTCAAGGGAACGAAGGATAACGCTAATGGCTTTTTGGGGAATAGCCCTTTTAAAATACTAGACTTTTCTTTGGAAAATACTTTATACTTGTTTTGAAAATAGTTTTTCAAAAGTCTTTTAAAAACTTTTTGTTCTTTCTCGTAAACCATATGCTCTGATACCAAATTTGTAACACCCCACCTCCGCTAGGGTCACTCTTTCGGGGGCACTAGCTTCTGGGGGGCGTTAGAACTGGGTAAGCATGCATAATGATATATCAAGGCAGAACAAGAACATAAATATATACGTAAAACAGAGTAAGTGAGAATAAAACAGCGGAATATCTCAAACCATCTCAAAACAAGTCTAGTACATCATAAAGTCAACTGCCAAAATAAACATGTCTAGTACATCATAAACAGAAATACTGAAATACATAGTGCTATCCCCAAAATAAAGATGATAAACCATAGTGAGCTCAATGTCCAGACATACATGAGCTATCCAGCAAACAAGCAAGCGATCCAAGCTAAGCACCACTGTTCCCTCCCTGAGAACCTGGGGGGGGGGGACGTAAGAAAAGAAGCGAAAGAAAACAGGTCAGTCAAAAAGACTGGTAAGCCCTACTATGATCAGTCTATAAACTAATAAAGTTAACATCATGATGGAAACTGAGATGAACATACTGGCAATAGATAAAGGTGTCATCACATAAAGAAGATCAAGCTTTGCACCACAGTGTACTAGCAAACTAACATAACAGGTATTGATCCCTCAGCCCAAACCTTGGCCCAATTGCATGAGGTGACCTTAATACAAGGTCTAGCCCAACGGTCTAGTCGATCGGCTCCCTATAAACCTAACACGTCAAGTGTTGGTGTCCATACGGCCCACATATGGTTGTAGTCAGACTGCGCTGGGTCCACCTTCGGGTGTATCAAGCCCTCGGGTGTCAACCCCAGACACCTAAGCAATAATGCACAATCTAAACCTACTGGTACCCGTGCCTTGAGTTTGTCCAACACCGGACTACGTGCACGTCCGTAGCCCGCCTGGACCCGCACCGCTGTACCACTCAGCCGTCGCTTTGGTCGCTTACATCAGTCCAGTAATCGTGCCCCGCCCTAGCCTAGCCTCTAGGGTTGTGAATGATACCCAACTGGGATTACTGCTGGAACAGACCACGTTGCTAGGGTTTTCTAAGAGGGTTAAGTGTGGTTTAACCCCTCACTAATCATGGATTAAATTAGCTAAGTGTAACCAACAGTTTACCACTTAACCCCATTTAATCCCTCGTATCCCCAATATTGGTTAAGTATTAGTGGGCCATGACTTAACCCTAATCATGAGGCATTAATTAATTTAATTGTGCCTTAACCTCTCACATTAGACTTTGTTGCGGTTACTAGTTAAGCCGGGCGGGTCCGGGTAGCTTTACACCACAACTTGGTCTAACCTCGGGTCCAAGGTACACATGACCAACTTCTCACATTGGGTCCTATTGTTTGTAGCAACTAGTTAAGCCGGTCGGTTCCGGGTAGGTTTACGCTACAAACTCAACCCAACCTCGAGTTGGCCACACTTATGTTTTCTAAGTGTCATGTCCACTTTATTTTCAAACCATAATTACAAGTTTAACAAATATTTGGGTATACCTAACTTAATAGGTAAATTCCCAAGGGGTAGACCTAACTTAATAGGTAAATTCCCAATCTTATATTAACTTTAGAGTTTCTAAAATGAAGGTAAGAGGGCTTACAAATATTATGAAGACACAAATCTACTAATAAAGATTGAGAAGCCCTTTATGCAAGCATATAAAAACCCAAAACAAAGCTCCAATTAACAAAAATCCCAAAAACTCTAGCTTAGCAAATAAAGCTTGCAACTTGATGATGTATGAAAGCTAATGATCATTCATACAACTTAGAAATGCTTGTATGAACATCAAAACCTTCATAGGAATGATTTATGAAGAGGTTGGAGGCTAGGGTTTTTAGGTGGAGGCCATTTGAGAATTCAATTTGACATAGTTTGGTTGCTAGAGTGAATAATGAGTGATTTAGGGTAGGTTAGGGTCTTATTTATAGATTAGGCTAGTGATTTAGACCATAGGATTAACCCTAGGTTGAATTAGGTCCATCAGATTTCGGAATTCTCTAGAACCAAGCCACAAGACCAAGCCCAAATCAAAATGGTGCGCCAGGCAAAACTGCCCGGCCACCCCGTGTCGACAGGGCTGTCGACAGGGCAGTCGACACCATAAGACCCCTGTCGACATGCCTGTCGACATGGGGGTCCTGGCGGGAGTTTTCCCGCCTGACGCCAGTTAGCCCTAATCCTTGTTTTTAATTTAAAATTTAAATCTGTTTTTAACATGGAAATTTCTGAAAACTTAAATGGGCCTTAACTGGGTCATACGGACTCCGATTTTCGAAAACTCGGACTCTATTTCGCGTATTTTTCCGAGACGAACGCAATGGCATAGCCCGTTTCCCTTGATTCAGATTTTAGAATTAAATTCTACCTCGATTTATGTTATAACAGGTTATTGAAAATACGGGTTGTTACATGCATGGTCTATGGGTGCAACGTACCCTAGCTGTGTTGGCTGGGTTCTGGAATGTTCTTTTCTAGGTGGAGGTGGACGGTTTAGATGATTTTTTATTTAATCCTAAGGGCCTAGTTCTTCTAACCCACCTATAAATAGATGGCTAGGTTTTATTCCACTCTCATAATTTCAGAAGAGACGTCAGAACTCTGCTCTTTTCTTCCTCAAGCAATTCTTTTCTCTTCTCCTCCAAAACCTATTCTAAAAATAAAAAATAGGCGAAATCAAAGATCAACAAATCAAAGTAGGATTGTGCGAAGATTGGACCCACAACAACAACGCCTAGATTTACGCTACAAGTGAGGTTCTAAATTCAGAATTGGGAAAGCAAATTAAGGTGAGTGGGTTTAAATTATAATTTTGAATAATAGTTTACCTATCGTTCGACGTTCCCCGTTTGTGTAAAGATTAATTTAATAACATGATTTAATTTCAATCTTAATTTTATGTCCATTCTGTTCTTCTCCCTCTATTTCACTTTTTATTTTAAAACTAGGCTACCTTTGAGCCTAGGCCAATCTCGCCAAAATATGCGCACGAATAAAATTGATATAACTGGAAAATTTTGGGTATGAAATTGAAAAAGGTAATATGGGAATATCGCTTAATTAAGAATATAAAATAGAAATTTGAGGACAAGTTAACGATTGGAATTTGGGAGCATAATTGTAGTAAATATGAGCAATTGGAAAGGTTTGGGAAATATGTAAATAAAAGTAATTGGCATAAGATTGATGATAATTGTGAAGTTGGTTTGGGCATAATTTGGTAAAACTTGTATACATGGAAATATAGGCATAACTTGGATTAAAGTTGTAAGCATAATATTTGAATTAGAAATTATGGGTAATTAGAATATATTACAATCCAAGATTTGAAATTGGGCATGAATTAAGAAAAAGATAATGAACGCCTAAGACATGAGGTTAGATTTGGTTTGCGGTAGAAGTCTTCCCGGAACTGCTCGGCATATCCAACAGCCGCAAATGGTAATCTAATGTGAGAGGTCTTAGTTGGAAATTGGACCCATAATGGTGTCAAGACACGAGATTAGATTCAGATGTGGTAGAAGTCTGCCCTGAACCGCCCGACATATTCAGCAACCGCAAACGACAATCTAATGTGAGAGGTCTTGCGCGTTTACAGACATAATAAATAATAATGGACAATTGACCAAGACGACACATGTAAGGTTGGCATGGATATAATAAAAGGGGTTAAGTGGGTAACATGGGTAGCATGGATAATTTGTTAAATTGGAATACTTAACCTAATTAAGTCTGTAGTGGTGTTACGAACCAGTTGAATTGAGTAGGGGTTAAGTAAATTTGCTAAAGAAACGGGAAAGGTTAAGTTAATCTTAATTAATGCCAAAATGGGGAATGATGATAATAACCTATTATGAATGAACTTGAATAAGAAAGATAATAGGTGGGCTTGTCCTAGGGACAAGTAGACATTATAACTTATAGAATAAGATAAGTTATAAGGAACGATAGGGGAAAATGAAATAACTTATGTAATAAGGTAAGATGTACTTAATTGTAAATTAAGTATTTTGTAAAGGAAAGAATAAATCTACAAATGAAGATAACATAAGTTATATGAATGACATAATAGGAGATTGGTTGAGTTGAGTAATTCTGTGAGTGTCAATCTGATGTTGATTTCGATCTTCAGGGTTAATGCTTAGGAAATTATTGTCTTACCAATGTATATGTGAATTAAGATGTACTTAATTATAAATTAAGTAGAACATTTTATGGTAACCATATGATGGAATAATGAATAGATTATGAAAATAACATGTTGTAAGATTATTAATAAACTTAAATGGGTTAAGTTATAAATGGAATTAACAAGCAAGGGTAACTTGGTAAACTTGAAAAGGAAGTCAATGTGAATGAGTATAACCAAGTTAAATGAGAAGACTGAAGAGGTGACGTAAGCACGTAATTAATGATTAGACATAGGGTCCAATGACATATTAAACCGAGGCGCTAGGAGCAGTCCGTACGTTATAGGATGAATAGCCCAACGAGGTAGATCATCACGGTGTCATAAGGCACGAGGGAAGCGCATGTTCATATGATTATTCTGACGGCTCCGACGGACTGGAAGGGGAAGCACGCGTCTTTCTGAGACGTTAAAGGTGCTCCTAGTAGTCCTCTATGTGGTGGCAGATGTTTGAGGTTGTGCCCGCAGAGGTTGGGTCTGCATGTAACTACTAGGTGGGTGTGCTTTGACTGCAAGAATAACTTGGCGGTCAGAATGCTGTATGCGGTGACGGAAAAGGTGATTTGGCGGCTCCTTCAACGAAAGCGGATGGTCAGGACCAACAAGGGTAGTAGGTCGTCGAGTGCCTGTCACCACAGCCAGTAGGATGTGGAAAGACTAGAGCTAGACCCAAGATACCTTTTACCATTCACTGTCATAGGATGGTGGTTGAGGGGAGATGCCACATGGATGTTTAGATTGTTTGCTTAGGAGCTTGTCGCTTAGCTCTTGTAGTGTTTACTACTTGAAGGAGGGGAAGAAGTGGGGCCATAGCCACCATAGAAAATAGAATCGAGGGATATTTTTGTGAGAGGCTCTTAAAAGAGGGCCTGCACAGATATGAGGAAAGCTCCCAACCGAGTTCCGTGTTTCTTATGTAGCCTTGCCACGGAACTCGGGCACGATAGGTGTGCGGGTTAGGCATCGAATACGTTTGACGATACGTGCGTGGGAAAGTCTAGATACATGCATGTCTGCTCTGGGTGGTGTATCGTAGACTCTGGGACATTACTCGATGAAGGAATCTAACTCGATGAAAAAGTTCGAGGATAGTAGTCGGTACACTTAAGTAGTACAGCGATAGTGGTTCTATGCAGATGTAGCGTTGTTATATATGTCAAGAGATATGTACGTTACTATGGCGTAGGATGAGGGACTGCGTACATAAATGTGGTGTTACGGAGGAGACCGTGCGAGTGGGATACCATGGGGTGTACCTCAGTTTGGGGGTAGCTACATATACATTATATTAGGTTAATCTACTAGGGGATAGATGGGTGCGACGTGTGTGTGTATGCCTTGAGCACTAATAACACAGATAACTTAATAAATAAGACATGTGATTGAACGATATATGTAAGATTATCCAGAAGTGTAATTTAAGTCCAATCACCAGAACTTGTGTTCTGAGCCCCCTTCCTCATAACATTCGCAGGTTAGGTTCATGACAGAGACTGTATAGCTTTGGATACTGGTTTAGCAGTATTCTTATTAAGGTAAAGCTATGTTTTTATTACATTATATTTTATTCCTTCCGCTGTGAGATATTTTCCGAACTCTGACATGTTTTATGTCTCTGTCTTTTCGGCGGGATACCAGAGCAAACCAACTTGGGTTTCGATGGACTGTGTTTTAAAAAAAAAAATCGGTCCATCGGAATTCGGGTTGTTAAACTTGGTATCAGAGCTTCGGTTTAGGATCCTATATAGATAATGAGTGAATATGTTTGTATTTTCAAAATATAAATATTATATATATATATATAAACCTAGATCCGTAGAGGAACCCACTAAATAGAAAGAGGAAAATGGATTAGGAATGTATATAGTTGAGATAATTGAATTTGTGGGGGTGTCTAGGAAAGCGTAGTTGAGTTGGAGACCCACTTTGAGTCTAATCCAATGATTAACTTTTAAGAACTTGAAATTATAAAAGTTTTGGCGAAAGAATTTGTGGTGTTTTCATGTTTTAATCTTAAATGTATTTTTGATATTTGGAAAAGATATGTAAGAAACATATTTGAAATGCATATTGGGTTTTAAAGTAAGGTGGGGTATACTTTGTAAAATAATGATTGTTGTTTCAAAAAGAAACTTTTTTGGGTGGACAAAATAAGTTGTAAAGATTAAGAATAGAGTAGATTTTTACACCTTGTAGAAAGCAGTCAAAATTAACATTGTAGGTATAAACAATGTAACCCTCTAGTTGACCTTGTCTACTCCAGTTTTGCGATTTAAAAAAAAAGTTTTGCATTTTTATTTTGTGACATGTTTTTATGGTTTGGCAAAAGCAAGTTTTGGAGAAGAAAATAAACTTTTAACACTTTTAATTTTTGGAAGGAAAATGTTAAAAAAAAAAGTGTAGGCTAGTAATACACAGCAAGGACTAGTAGTGACTACTAGGTGGTGAAGGGCAAGTAAGAATATAGATTCTGTTGTTGGACTTGTGGTTGTCGGAAGTGACATACTACTAAGATTCTTGGCCTGTAGTAGTAGCTGTTAGGATGTTGTTTGAGTTGAAAACAGAAAATATTATTTGGAAAATAAATTTAAGTAATTAAATCAAGTCAAATAAGCTAAGAAAATGAAAATTTCAAGAAAAGATGGATAAAAATGAAATTTTTTTCCAAGATAAATTGAAAAAGAAAAGAAAATTGTCTTATGTGGGTTCTGCTTGGATAGGAAAATAGGAAATCTTTATAGAGTAGTCACATAAAATCCAAGTACAATTAGAAAAGGTACATAAAAGAAAAACAGAAAATGTAAATTCTTCCGTTTTATACCTTTTTGTAACATAAGAAATCGAATTTAGAAAAATAGAATTTTCAAAATTTCAAAATTTAATGATGGTTGGTAGGGTTTTGAATGCAACAATTGGATGAACTATGCTCTTATTTTATAAGAGTGTGGGAAAATTTGGATGAAAAGCTATTTTGGTTTTCAAAAATATTGCATTCATATAGAACTGCAAGTATATTTAGGATGTGAGCATCATGTTTTGAAAGAGATTTTAAAAGTTCGCATACATATAGGTGGTACCAAATTAGGCATAAATGCATTACTATGATGTATTTCACTTTGCACATGCGCACAATGTTTGCAAAAATTGGATGCACACATGATGGATGGATATTATGCGAGGGATTATCTATTTAATCCCTATCAAATTTCAGGGACGAAATTTCTTAAGGGTGAGAGAATGTAACACCCCGCATTATTAATGAAATTAAAAATGTGGAAATATGTATATATATTACATGCATAGATATATTTAAGAGAAAAATTAAATAATGACAATTAAATTGCATGTAATAAGTTCATGCAGTGAAATGAAGAAAAAGATTAATAAAAGAAATTACATGCAATACATGAAATGCAAGCGAACATTTGAAAAGAAAAAGGAAAATATGAAGAGCTACTAAAATTTGGTCATGAAATTAGCGCCGTTGCATTCGTGGCGATTTTCTAGTCAATTTAGACCTATAGGTTGCAGAAATCTGATTTAAGATGAAAAAGATATCTTTAAATTAAATATTGCAACAAAACATGAAAAAGAGGAATGAGAAAAGAATAATGGTTACCATTGTCCTAAGCCTTGTTAACAAAAGACAAAGTAGCCTAATTAGTTAGAGCATGTGACTTGCATACAAGAGGTACAGAGTTTGATCTCCGCTAGCGCCATATTATGGGTAATTGTAAGCATTATATTTGAATCAGAAATTATGGGTAGTTGGAATATATTATAATCCAAGATTTGAAATTGGGCAAGAATTAAGAAAATAATTATGAATGCCTAAGAGATGAGGTTAGATTTAATTAGCGGTAGAAGTCTGCCTGGAACTGCCCGACATATCCAGCAACCGCAAACGGTAATCTAATGTGAGAGGTCTTAGGTGGAAATTGGACCCGTAATGGTGTCAAGGCACAAGGTTAGATTCGGATTCGGTAGAAGTCTGCCTAGAACTGCCCGACATATCCAGCAACTGCAAAAGGCAATCTAGTGTGAGAGGTCTTGCGCGTTTATGGACATAATAAATAATAATGGAAACTTAACCAAGACGACAAATGTAAGTTTGACATGGATATATTAAAAGGGGTTAAGTGGTTAACATGGGTAGCATGGATAATTTGTTAAATTGGAATACTTAACCTAATTAAGTCTGTAGTGGTGTTACGAACCAGTTGAATTGAGTAGGGGTTAAGTAAATTTGCTAAAGAAATGGGAAAGGTTAAGTTAATCTTAATTAATGCCAAAATGGGGAATGATGATAATAACCTATTACGAGTGAACTTGAATAATAAAGATAATAGTTAGGCTTGTCCTAGGGACAAGTGGAAATTATAACTTATGGAATAAGATAAGTTATAATGAATGATAGGGGAAAATGAAATAACTTATTTAATAAGGTGAGACGTACTTAATTGTAAATTAAGTAATTTGTAAAGACAAGAATAAATCTACAAATGAAGATAACATAAGTTATATGAATGACATAATAGGAGATTGGTTGAGTTGAGTAATTCTCTGAGTGTCAATCTGATGTTGATTTCGATCTTCGGGGTCGATACATAGGAAATTATTCTCTTACCAATGTATATGTGAATTAAGATGTACTTAATTATAAATTAAGTAGAACATGTAATGGTAACCATAAGATGGAATAATGAACAAATTATGGGAATAACATGTTGTAGGCTTATTAATAAACTTAAATGGGTTCAGTTATAAATGGAATTAATAAGCAAGGGTATTTTTTGGTAAACTTGATAAGGAAGTCAATGTGAATGAGAATAACCAAGTTAAAAGAGAAGACTGAAGAGGTGGCGCAAGCGCGTAATTAATGATTAGACGTAGGGTCTAATGACATATTAAACGGAGGCACTTGGAGCAGTCTTTATGTTATAAGATGAACAGCCCAACGATGTAGATCATCACGGTGTCATAAGGCACGAGGGGAGCGCATGTTCATCTAATTATTCTGGTAGCTCCGACGGACTGGAAGGGGAAGCACGCGACTTCCTGAGATGTTAAAGGTGCTCCTAGTAGTCCTCTGTATGGTGGCAGATGTTTAAGGCTGTGCCCGCAGAGGTTGGGTCTGCGTGTAACTACTAGGTGGGTAGGCCTTGACTGCAAGAATAATTTGGCAGTCAGAATGCTGTACGCAGTGACGGAAAAGGTGTTTTGGCGGTTGCCTCAACGGAGGCGGAGGGTCAAGGCCAACAAGGATAGTAGGTCGTCGAGTACCTGTCACCACAGCCAGTAGGATGCGGAAAGACTAGAGCTAGACCCAAGATACCATTAACCATTCACTATCGTGGGACGGTGGTTGAAGGGAGATCCCAAATGAATTTTTAGATTGTTTGCTTAGGGGCTTGTCGCTTAGCCCTTGTAGTCTTTACTAGTTGAGGGAGGGGCTGAGGTGGGATCATAGCCACCATAGAAAACAGACCCTAAGGATATTTGTGTGAGAGACTCTTAAAGGCGGGCCTGCACAAATATGAGAAAAGCTCCCAACCGAGTTATGTGTTTCTTGTGTAGCCTTGCCACAGAACTCTGGCACGCACATGATAGGTGTGCGAGTTAGGCATCGAATACATTTGACGATATGTACGTGGGAAAGTCTAGATACATGCATGTCTACTCTGGGTGGTGTATCGTAGACTCTGGGGCATTACTCGATGACGGAATCTAACTCGATGAAAAAGTTCGAGGATAGCAGTTGGCACGCTTACGTAGTACAGCGATAGTGGTTATACGCGGATGTAGAGTTGTTATATATGTAAAGAGATATGTACGTTATTATGGCATAGGATGAGGGACTGTGCACATGAATGTGGTGTTATGGAGGAGACCGTGCGAGTGGAGTACCATGGTGGGGTACCATAGGGTGTACCTCAGTTTGGGGGTAGCTACATATACATTATATTAGGTTAATCTACTTGGGAATAGATGGATGCGACGTGTGTGTGTAAGCCTTGAGCGCTAATAACACAGATAACCCAATAAATAAGAAATGTGATTAAACGGTATATGTAGGATTGTCCAGAAGTGTAATTTAAGTCCTGTCACTAGAACTTGTGTTCTGACCCCCCCACTCCTCATAACATTCGCAGGTTAGGTTCACGATAGAGACTGTATAGCTTTGGGTACTGGTTTAGAATTATTGTTATTAAGGTAAAGCTATGTTTTAATTACATTATATTTTATTCCTTCCGTTGTGAGATATATTCCGAACTCTGACATGTTTTTTGTCTGTCTTTTCTGCAGGATACCAGAGCAAACCAACTCGGGTTTTGATGGATTGGGTTTTTGGAAAAAAAATTGGTCTGTCAAAATTTTGGTTGTTACACTCTGAGAGAAAGGAGGGATCTCAGAAAGCAAGTAGGGGAGCTACTTGAGAAAGGGTTTATTAGGCGAAGCATATCTGAATGGGGTGCTCCACTAGTATTCGCTACTGAGGCGGATGGTTCACATCAGTTATGTGTGGATTACAGGGAGTTGAATTAGCTCACTAAGAAAAATAGGCACCCACTTTCGAGGATAAACGATTTTTTTGACCATCTTGTTGGTGCGCCTGTTTTCCATCATTTAGACTTGGCCACGGGATTTCATCAGTTGAGGGTGACCGAGGACAATATAGACAAGACTGCTTTTAGAACTCCTGTAACACCCCATAATTTTCACAACACTAAAGACGATATATTAAAGAATAATTAATTAAATATTCATAATTTAGTAAAATGGACTGTGCCATTGCGTTCATCTCGGAATTCTGGTCAAAATAGACAATTAGTTTGTGTAAAACAGACACTCTATGAAGAGTTATTAAGATTTGAAGTTTGTATATGCATAAGAAGAATATATATGAATAAAATCAGTCCATAAATTCAAAACAATTCAAAATCACGCGGAGGGCCTAGGTAGGAAATTTCCCGCTTTGGCTGTCGACCTAGGGGTCGACACCATCATAGAGGTGTCGACACCCATGTCAACACCTACACAGGGGGTCGACCCCCATGTCGACACCCCCAGATCCAGGGCAGATTCCTGCTTCGGAACATGGACTAATTTCTGGTCTAGATTCGTTGGTTCTAGGCTATAAATAGTACCCTGTACCCATTGTTTTCTTCACACAAAAACAATGGAGGACTAGATGTTGCCTCTGCCTAGACTAAAATAACTTGTTCTTCTTCTACAATGGGGGGTTAGACTAATTCAGAGATATATGATTCAACATCTACATTTCTTCATCTATTTCTTAGATCCGATCATAGTGAGTCTATGTTAATTTTAGATGTAAATACTTAAAAGTTAATCTTGACATGACTATAACTTGGATCTAAGCCTGTGACTATTTGAATTATATCAGATCTGCTATAAGCTGTGTTTTTAAGTTATTCTGACCTGACTATGAACTAGATCTAAGCCTATACCTATTGAATCATGTCAGATCTATCATTGTTTGTAGATCTATTTCACTGTTTAGATATCATCATATCTGTTTATGATGTCCCTATTATGTTAGAATCAATTCTACTATCACATGTTCATCAGATCTGTTCATATATGCCTATATTGTTATTATGCCCAACTTTGTCACTGTATGTTTATTAGTTGCTATTATTTCTACCATTATATGTCAATCTTGTTATTATGATCATTTCTCTCCTCTTCCCTTCTTCTTTTCCCTTTTTATTTTATTGTCAGGCTACCTTAGAGCCTAGGCATATCGCTGAAATATGCGAATACATTAAATTGGGAATGAAGGGAAAACTTTAAAATTGGGTCATAACTTTTATTGGAAAATTTGGGCATAAAATGAATGTAACACATGGATGTGGATTTAGGGAATAAACCGCAATTGTGATTAAAAACCTTAGTCTGGGGCATATGGTTCATTATGAACATGACTTGGGAAAGGGGCATGGAAACCTATAATGACATAGGAATAATTGGTTAATAATTGAAATGCCCAGAATTACAGTAATTAGAAACTGTAACCATGCTTAGACATGAGGTTAGATTACACTTATGGTGGAAGTCTACCTAGAACCAACCGGCATATCCAGCGACCACAAGTGGTGAATCTAATGTGTGGGGTCTAAGTGCATAAACATGTGATGTGCTAAGACACGAGGTTAAGTCCGACTTGTGGAAGAAGTCTGGCCGGAACCGCCTGACATATCCAGCATCCACAAGTTGTAGGCTTAATGTGGGAGGTCAAGTACATTATAACCATAAATGAAAATGGTAATAAACTTGAATACTTAACCTAGTTGAATCCATAGGGATTGTATATGTTAACTTGAGTAGGGGTTAAGTGAAATTGTATGAAACAGTGGGAGGGTTAAGTATATCTTGGGTTGGTGGGTAATATTTATATATAGGCCTACAAATTTATCCTGTGGAAATATGCAATCTTTTACTCTAGTATGGCATAACCTATGGAAAACCTAGCGGGGATGCAAGCTTAAGGGGGATCTTGTATCATCTTGTGTATGGGACCTGTTTCGTCAGCAACCCATATATAGGTATCAAACGAGTACTCTAAACTAGGTCGGAGTCGGGGCATGCTTACTGGCCTGATTGTAAGAGATCCAAAACAGGGGACGGTGTCTGACAACGCGTTCCATCAGGCTCATGTGCGTGCATTGGTCCGCCTGCCCGAGAAAATAAGACATCATGGCATTATTAGATATAGTTATGCACATCTTGGAGATGAAGGGTTGCCACTTTAGGAAGGGATACATCCTAATGTGGGGCTAGCACTGCGTATCTATGGAGTAGGGAGCCGATCAATAGGGGTAGTAATTAAGGTACATCTAGACTCCGGTATGTTTAGGAGCCCGTTATTATCCTTAGCGGTAACTCCGGTATGTTGGGCTGCCTGTTGATTGTATGGGGTTAAACCTCTCACAGAAGTACACCCATGTCTACCATAGTTGAGATCATCTCATTTTGGTTACACTAGTATTGGTGAAGAGAAAGGGAAAGTACTAGAGAAGCACAATATACTCTATCATGTTTATCCTGTTTACCTTGTCATACCTGCCTTTTTATGATGTTACCTCTCTTATCCACTTTGTATCCTTGTCATGACACTTTTACTTATTTATATGCTAAAAGTAACCGGACTCGCCAGACTTTATGTCTGACCTATTTTGTTTCCTCTTCTTTCTCTTCTGTTTCCATCCCAGGTTCACAGGGTGGGAATACTCAAGCTTGATCAGGACTCTGCTTTCATCTTGCTTGGAGCTGTTTCAACTTGATCAGGACTCTGCTTTTATTAAAATTTCTTTTATTATTGTACTCTGATGTTTTAAGTACAAGACATAAATTTTAATGATGTACTAGGTTTTATGTATTTCAGACATATGATGTAACCATGTTTTGAACCACGATGTTTTCTACTTAATAAAAGTTTCAAATTCCACTGCTATTTTATATCTGTCTTGTAATGTTTCTGTTTACCTATAACTCTTCACAAAACTTAATGCATTCTTTTAATGAGTGACATTAACGGATGTGGGGTGTCACAACTCCAGATGGTTTCTTTGAATGGCTCATCATGCCTTTTGGGTTGACGAATGCACCTGCCTATTTTGTAAATCTGATGAGTAGGGTGTTTCGGTAGTTTCTAAATAAGTTCGTTGTGGTCTTTGTTGATGACGTCTTAATTTTCTCAAAATGCGAGGAAGAGCATGCCCTACATTTAAAGGAGGTTCTAAAAACTCTTCGTGTGCAAGAGCTTAAGCTAAAATTCTCCAAAATGTCTTTTTTAAAGAAAGGAAGTAAGATTTCTAGGGCATGTGGTCTCTAAAGATGGGATAACGGTAGATCCCGCGAAAGTAGTTGCAGTTCAAGATTGGCATGTTCCAAAGAATGCAACAGAGTGGGGAGTTTTTTGGGTTTAGCGGGCTATTATAGGAAGTTCATTAAGGACTTCGCGAAGATATCGACTGTTGACGACAAAACATGTCGTAAACACCCAAGATTCCAATTACTAGGTATTATTATTTTGGTCCTGTAGATAAGTGCGGAAAGCAGTAAATAACATGAGAGATTTATAGTGGTTCGACCTCGAGAAAGACCTACGTCCAATTTGAACAGTCATTGGAATATTATTTATCACCAAAGATTACGATGTTGAGGCTATCTCATGATATCTCATTACATTCATTTCCGAGTTATATGGATTCATAATCATCATATGCAATGTATTCGGAAAAAAGACAATTTAGTCCTTCTTCTTCCTCAAAGAGGAGGTGCCATTAAAGAGGCTCTAGAAGCTCTCTAGAGGTTCCAAGATATAAAATTCCAACCCCTTTGAAGTGTGAGGCCAAGCGGTATTTATAAGAGAGAGGTTAGGGAGGAGTAGGTAGAAATAGGGGACCACACCCAGAATTTCGAACCCCCCTGTTCATGGCTTTAGGAATTTTGAACCTACCCCCACCACATGCAGTCACACATTTCGAACCCCTCCATGGGGTAAGAAATTCATACCCCATGTAGGTACGAATTTCATACCCCTTAGGGGTATGAAATTCGTACTCGAGGGTTTTGGATTTCATACCCCTTGGGGTTTGAATTTTGTACCCCGAGGGGTTCGAATTTCGTACCCCTTGGGGTACGAATTTCGCACCATGCAGGGTACAAAATTCCCCTCCTAAAGGGTGTGAAGACTACGTTGGTGGGTGATCGGGGGTTAAAGGCTTAGGCTCGCAACTCCTAGAGGTTCGAAGCCTTGATTCATAAATATGTTTGGGGAGCTGTGAGGTTTTCTTTGGTGCAACCCTTCTTCAACCTGTTTCCTTCGCTCTTGGGCGACTCTCTCGACTTCAGCTCCACGTGATACATTGAGTTGAGCGTGTCTCATGTACTTTTGGGAACCGGACCAAAAAGCCAGTTAATATTTCCCCGCCACAGTACGTTTTGTCTTGACATGATGTGCTTTGCATTGGTTGAGGTAGTATTCGAGTTGTCGACTGGTCCTGTAAACTAAAGGAAGATATGTGTTAGTTGTTTGGCTCGTTCACCGTGGAATTGGAAACTAGCTATCATTGGTGCGGCGATGGGTGCATTTCACTAAATAATCGCAGTGCATTGCCCCCGCATGCTCGCGGTGATTGGCATGCATGTGTGCGGAGAAAGTTTGCGCGCGTGCAGTGCCATTGTCATAATCGTGATTATTTTTTTGGGTACGAAATTTCGAACCCAGGGGGTATGAAATTTCACAACCAATGGGTTCGAAATTCCATACCCTAGGGTGCGAAATTTCGAACCCAGGGGACTCGAAACGTTGGGAATACCAAGGGACATTTCCTTTTCTTTACTAATAGGCCCCCTCACTCCATTTCTATTCTTCCTTTATTTCGAACTGACCTCCATTAACTCCCGAACTCCAAGCTTTCTACTCTTAGAAATTTTGCACGAAAATAGGTGGCTCTCGAGAGCTTTGGAGGCGCAAGCGGAGGAGAGGAAGGAGCTAGGTGGAAAGTGCCGAGGAGAATCTCCGGACCTTGGGGCGGTTTGAGAATTCGAACCCCGTGGAGGCTAGATCACTCGAACCTCGATGGGGCTCGAGCAATCACACCCTGACGGGGTTCGAACACTCGAACCCTAATGGGGTTCGAAGCTCCAAACCTTGATGGGGTTCGAGCTTTCGAGCCCTAGCGGGGCTCGAGTGTTCGAACCCGTGGGGGGTTCGAGCCTTCGAACCTCGAAGGAGATTTCGAGCTTTTGAACCTTGAAGCAGGGTTTCGAGCCTTTGAGCCCCGAGTGGGGTGCGAATTCACGATAGGCCCCATCGCTCTGATCCTTCGTTCTTCTGTGTCGCTTACACAGCTGCATTAATGTAGATACTTCGACCTTTCACATAGGATAGAGCATAAACTTGGACTGGGACTGAACTGTTAGACTGTTTCTAACTTTCTTTGTGTACCTTGACTTTGCATAACACTACACACGCATGTTAGTTTTCACCAGAACTAGGGGTACAGGTTACTTTACTGCGATGTCTAATACTAGTGTGTTAAAATATAGCTGGCGATGCATGCAAGATCTATGACAGGAAAGACTTCGGAAGCCGAGGCTTCCCTGCTGCCATCACATACATCTGATTCTACCAATAGTGGTAGCTCGATTGGCAGCGAGCTTGACACAACTGAAGGATCTGTTCCTTCTCAAACGAACAGTTCACCTAAAGTGTCTGGACATGGAGAACGAAAAGAGGGACAACATTCTCTGTTCATACATGAGGAGGTCGAGAATGTGGATATTATGAGTAGGGACGCAACGACGGTTCTGGTGGCTCCGGATATCCTGCCTGAAGCAGTTATCTTGGAAAATCCGATAGATTCAGTTCCATCGCATGCGGATGCTACAGCAGTTAGGAAAATGGCGTTGCGGTTCAATATACCTGTGAATGACGCCCGTGCACCTGGAGAAGGTGGCAGGGCTCACATGCCACCTGAGGGTTTTACTACTTAGAATAGATAAGCTTGTTTTGCTGGGTGTGTGCCCCGGGCCAATGACTTTATTCAGGACATGTTATGTTATTTCCTCCATGCACCATCGCAACCGTATCCAAACGCTTATGCTTCACTCTTAGGCACTTATGTTCTCTATCGTGAGTATTTGCATTTGGAACCCACCGGAGTGGACATTCGGTATTTTTTCCATCTTAGGAGAACAGTTAACATGTCACCTTCCTAATTTTTCTTGGAAGCGTCATCTACCACCAAGTTCTTTGTCGGGGAGTGGCCCAAGTTGTCAGTGGTTAAGCATGAGTGGTTCTTTGTGCGTTGTCCTCTTGGATTTGCAAGGGGGTGGATAGAAGGGAGTGATTACTTTTGAACTTCACTTCGTGTTGTAGAGTTTTTGGGTCCCATTTCTCATTTCTGGTTATATTTTGATCATGGCAGGGAATCCTTAGGCACCTACCAGCGATGAGTATCGGCAACTCCTTGATGCTCTGCGAGCGATCCCCGTAGAGTTTTGTAAAACTGAGGCTGTGACAAGCCAGGAGCGCCTTCGCCGAGCAGGGTTGCTTCCTAATGATCGGGCTATAATTAGGCCTGTGGTTGCAAGTAGCGGGCCAAAAGAGACAACGACGAAAGACAAAGCAGCTCCAAGGCGGAAGAGGAAGATGCCCCTGCTGGGTCCAGACCGTAAATCCAAAGGGGATGTTGGTGGAGATGAGGCTCGCGAAGAGGAGGCCGTGGCTAGAGATGATGGTCTATTGAGTGCCCCGGTCCCACATTCGGCCGGAGAGGCGGTGTTAGGGCATCAAAGAGGCCAACGTCTCTAGCAACTCCCTCTGAGACAACTGCCTCGCTCGAGGACGAGGGAAAATTTGATGAGCTTAATAAATTTTTCTAGAGCTATCTCCGTGGTCGGGTACGACAAGCATGGAAGGGCTATCTCTGGCTACGGAAGGGTTGAATCCTTCGAGCGAGCCACAATCTAGTCTGTCAAGAGGACCTAGGGCATACACTCACAAACACTACATAGCATAATGATCTATCCGAGAGCGCTGATTGTCTGACTTTGAATTGCTCCTTTGACAGGTGTAATGGCAAGAGGGCGCGAAGGACGAAGCCATGGGCATGGAGGCCACCGACACCCTCGGAACACATTTCTTGATGTCTTTAGGAGAGGGGCCAGTCTGTATGGTGACACTCCACATCCACAAGACCGCAGTAGCGAGAGCCGTCGCCAGGATAGGTCTCGACGATCTTCGACTCCTCCTCCCCTTTCTCCAACTTGAGTGTCCGTAGAAGATTCTCAACTCGACTTAGAGGGGTCGAGGCATTCATCGTCGACAACTCCTTCCCTTACCGCTACTTTGGCTCCCGTTCAGACTACTAAGGGGAAGGAGCCATCTCTTGGCCAACCAAGGTTAGTAAGAGCGACTATGACAGGGGCACAAGACCTGGCGAAGCCTCAAATACAAGAGCTATCTATAGATGAGCGGAGAGCGTTCTTGAAACAGCATTTCCCTTGGAATTACTTTGATAAGCTGATGTTTCATCCTGATCTCCGTCAAGCTCCTGCTAGGGAATCTGGGGAGATATGGATGCATGTGAAGACTGTGTATCATCAAGCCAACGAACTTACCAAGTATTCCTTCCATCTTTCAGAGTTGATCAAGAGGAAAAATTTGGAGCTTACTAATCAAAAGATGACCATCGACAGCGAGAAGAGCACAATTTGTAACTTGGAAATGGAGATAGGTAGGTTTATCCCTTACACAGTGGTCGTTTAATAATTAGCCTTTATGTTTCCAAATTTTAACTTTTAACAATGTTATCACAGCAGAGATGAAACATGCGTATGAGATACCAAAGAATGAGGTCGCGCATGCTAACTCAACTTTTAAGTGTACGGTTGCTTCTTTGACTACCGACAATACGGCCCTGAAAAAGGATAAGGCTGAGTTAGTGCAAGCGTGTGCCAACCTGGAAAAGGATAATGCGAGAGTCATCCAGCTTCAAAATGACAATAATGCTTTGAGAGTGGAGAATGACAGCTTAAAGAGGCAGCTCGAGGAGATGAGGAAGATGAAGAGGCCAGCAATAGAGATTTACTAAGCACAGTCGATGGACTGAAGATCGAACACCTGAGGGAGGTGGAATGACTGAGGGAGTAGCTGGAGGATATGGAATTCAGGGTAGAATCGTCCTTGGTGGAAGATATCCGAAATATGTATGTTAAGGTTCTGAGATTCCATGGACATTCATGGGTTGATGATTACTCGCGCGAACTAGCTCAGACCTGGGTGAGGTTGGTCCCGTATGAAGCTTATTTGTGCCAATTGGATGTGAACACTTTGGATGAGCGCCAACTCACGACTGACCTCCTGACAGATGAGGAGCGTGAAAAGCTAGAGGAGGGGAAGAGATTGTTGCAGGAAAATGCCGAAAATGAGAGACTGGCAAGACTTGCTACGGAGAAGGGGAAGTCTATTATGAGTGAGAGCGTGGTTGTTGCAGAATCATTTGTGGGAGGAAGTGCTCATCAGCCACTAGCACCTGAGACCGGCACCATAAGTGATCCTGCGGTTTTGGCTCGGATGTCGACTGAGTATAATCCTGAATAACCAAAACTAGGAGAATCGGGCTCACTTTGTCAACGGTGATGAGCACACTTCCTAACATTCCTACACCATCCCTGACTGGAGGTAAAGTATCGATACCGTGTATTTATGAAGAAGAATGCTATTACCAAATTTGCAGACTAAAAGGTTATGTTTTCGCTATGCAGCCCTCCCTTGATTGACCACAACATCGGGCTCTACCGTCATGATCCCACAAGCGACCGAATCTGGGCCAGGAACTACAGGAATGCAATTTGGAGAAGGCGGCGATCTGTTGGACACCTACTCTGATATAAGGATAACATCCAGTCTTTATGAAGGCCTTGTTGTGGAAGGAGAGGTGGTTGACGAACAAATTGCCTATGCCAGAGGCCTAGTGGAAGATGATGTGCCTTCGATAGTGACTATAATGGAGACCCAAAAAGTCCAAATGGTGGTGAAGTGTGAGGAGATGGAGGCGAAGGGCAGGCTGGATGAGGCTTCCAGATAGGAGGCCCTAAGGAAGGCCATACAGGATGCTGAGGAGAGGGTCGCTGCGACCTTTGAGTGGAGCAGGGCCGATGAAGAGGCGGAGAAGAAGAGGGCCGCTGATGAGGCGTATAAGAAAAGCAAGGATGAGAAGCCCAGCAGAGGGCCACCAAGACCCTTGAGAACACCAAGGCCGACGATGCTATGCTGCATAAGTCCTGGAAGCTGGCTGAGCGACGGGCAGCCAGGGAGGCTAAGGAGAAGGCGGAGTGGGAAATCAAGGAGATCCCGGGTAAGAGCCACGCTGTGGTAGGCCTTGCTGCCAAAAATGCTCCTACGCCCATGTCACATACCATTCCCACTGATATTACGGAGATATATAGAGGCGATGGTGTAGATGAAAGACGTCTCTCGGTTTCTCATGAGTCGACTACTCCTCAGTAGGGCCGTGGAGGAAAGAGCGGATCAGGAAAGAAGAGGCCTAGCATAGGGGAAGAATCGTCGATTGCCGAAGCTGCAAAGAAATAGCACAAGAACAAGAAGAAAAGACACGATTAGCGTTAGCAACTTAAGTAGAAGTTAACATTATTTTGGTAGTGTAGGCCGATAGTTTATGCAAGTACGACCCTCGCTTTTGGTTTTTCAAGACATGGTGTGGTTTTCATGTACACCCTGTCATTAGCAAAGAAATATGTTAGACATGTAGTTTGTTTAATGTGTGTATGTGGAAATAGAATATGCATTAGTAAAGATCGCAATTTTTGTCGAGTGTTCAGATGTTCTTCTCTTGTTTTCCAGCGTCATGTACTTGCATAAGTGTACTTATCTTAAACTTAACACAAAAGCGATCGAGGACTGCGCTCTGGGTCGATTATTCCAAAGGGATGAGATAAAGTGCTAGTTTCAGTAAGTCTCCCTCAGCTCATCCAAAACCAGGCTAGTGGCCTGCTGTTCTGCGTTGCCCGGAGTAAGTCCCAAGTAGAGCGAACGCGTAGGATATTGATTAGTCTGATGGGGGCCTCTCCCGTCGTTCATTCGGTAGGTGCGAACGGTAGGCATCGTTTATTCACCGAGAAGAGAAGCCCGGATCGTCATTTTATAGGGTCCGATCGTGGACATGGGCTACCTCTAAGCCTTGAAAGCTTCGAGGAAGAAATGATTTAAGGTCGGTCTTCGTGCTATGCCAAGATTCGACCGGCACCTATAACCAATAAGAAGTTTGCATCACACTAGGTTGGCTGTTAGGTGGCCCCAATTCGCACGGAACTTGGGCACAGAACGGTTTATCTTCAGTCTCGGCATAGGGCCGAGATTCAAGTTAGTGGTTATTTATACTCGGTCGCGTCGCGGGCCAGTGACTTGAGTAGCGTTGCCGGCTCCCATGCTCGGGGTGCCGGTCGTAGCGGATGTTGATTGACCTCAAAGTTGGTTCAAGGTTTGGATGGCGACACCGGCTCCCGTGCTTGGGGTACCGATACGGCGATCGAATTCTTGCAAGCAAACCGGTTGTCAGGATTAATCAAACATGTCATGCATGGAGTACACATGGAAGGGAGACAAGAAAGTGAACATCATTTTTACTGATAACTTTGGCAGTAATAATCTTTATAATGTACTGAATTGCCAGAAAATAAAACATCATTGGAAAGCATAAACAACTGTACACTAAGTTATGTAAAATGGCGGCGGAGATATTCATTGTTCCATGCCTTTGGAAGTTCGGCTCCATCCACAGTTGCAAGTTTGAAAGTCCCATCTCTGAGCTTCCGTTGTATAGAGTAAAGACCTTCCCAACGAGGAGTGAGGCATGTTGGTGAGGTAAAAACCCATTTTAAGACGAGGTCGCCGATGTTGAAGTCCTTATGGTGGACTCTGGAGTTGAAGAATCGGGCTACTCGTTGTCGTTAGGCGGCGACCCTAAGGTTAGCTTCATTACTCTTTTCTTTTAGTAAATCAAGCAACTCCAAAAGTTGGTCTTGATTTGTTTTTGGATCGTTGTTAGTGACTCGATTAGACTGAAGCTTTAGCTCAATGGGGATGACGGCTTCGGATCCATAAGCAAGAGCGAAAGGAGTATGCCTGGTTGCTGACTTGTGAGTGGTTCGATACACGCACAGGGATAGAGGGAGTTCATCCGCCTACATTTCCCCAACTTTCTCCAGGCGCTTCTTGATGATGGATTTAATCACTTTGTCGACAACCTCGACTTTCCCATCTTGGGGGTCAGCCACCGCTGAGAATCTCTTTTCGATTTTGTGCCACGGATAGAAGGCCTTGAACTCAGCGCTCTCGAACTAGGTGTCGTTGTTAGAAATGATAGCTTGAGGGACTCCGTATCGGGTGATAATGTTGCGGACGATGAAATTGATCATTTTCATGGTGGTTACGGTGGCGAGGGCTTCGGCTCCTACCCATTTAGTGAAGTAGTCAACTGCGACGACGGCATAGCGCACCATACCTCTTGCTATTGGGAGAGTCTCAATGATGTTGATTCCCCATATGGAAAACGACCAAGGGCTGACCATTTGCGTCAATTCTGTAAGCAGGGATCTTGGAATTTTTGAGAAGCGTTGTCACTTGTCACATTTCCGTGTGTAGTCTCCGGCGTCTTGACTGATTGTGGGCCAGTAATACCCATGCCCAAGGATCTTTCTTGCTAGGGTTTGTCCCCCGGTGTGGTCACCGCACTCGCCTCCATGCACCTTTACGAGTACACGATTGGCGTCGTCGAGGGATACGCACCACAGTAGGGGGACAGAGAAGCACCTGCGGTAAAGTATTCCATCCATGATAATGGAGCGGGCCGATTGGCGGAGGAGAGCCCGTTTTTTTCCTATAGCGCCCCGAGAGGGTACCATGTTGCAAGTAGTTTCTTATCGAGGTCATCCAGGACTCGGGCTCGGCCTCGGTGCCCATGGCCATATCAATCTTAATTTGGCGAATACTTGGTGAGTCGAGTACTTCGACTGAGGCGAATCCCCTAAGTCGCCCGTCTCTAGATCTCGCCCACTTAGCCAATGAGTCTGCTTTCTAGTTTTGTTCTCGGGGGTGAGTGTTATGACAATGTGGTTGAAATTAGTAAGTAATTTCCGGACCTGGGCGAGATACGGTGTGAGTCGTGCCCCCGCGGCTTGGAATTCTCGCTGCACCTGGCACACAATGAGCTGAGAGTCGGAAAAGCCCTGAATAGCTTTCAACTTAAGTTCGATGGCGATTCTGAGTCCGGCTATTAGGGCTTCGTTTTCTGCGTCATTGTTGGTAGAAGGGAAGTTGAGCTTCAAAGCGTAGCATTGAGCATTCCTCTGGAGTGACGAGCACTACTCCGACTCCGGAAGATTTGCAGTAGAAGACCCGCTAACAAATAGTCTCCATTATATATTTGGAGTTTCAGCATCCTCGGGAGATGATTCCCCCGGAGTCGTGAATTCTACTATAAAATTGTCGAGCGCTTTCCCAAAGATGGAATGATGGGGGACGAAGGTTATTTTGAACTGACTCAGTTCTATGTTCCATTTCAGTAGCCGCCCTGATGTTTCCGGCCACTATAAGATAAGCCGAAGTGGTTGGTCGGAGAAGACTTTTGTGGGGTGAGACTAGAAATAGGGTCGAAGCTTCTGAGAGGAAATCAATAAGCAGAATTCCAACTTCTCCATCTTTGGATAATTCTTCTCTGCCCCCATCAATCTTTTGCTAATGTAGTAGACAGGCCATTGGACACGATTTTCGATGCGCACCTGTGCCGAGTGATTGCCTATACGGAAACAGCCAAATAAACGTATAAGTCCTCATGGTCCATGGGCTTGGATAAGTTAGGTGGTCACTCTAAGTGATTTCGAAGGTCCTCGAATGTGGACATGCATTCCCGGGTCCACTTAAAGTTGCACTTCCCCTTTCGAAGTAAATCGAAGAAAGGGATGCACTTGTCGGTGGCCTTTGAGACGAACCGACTTAAAGCGGAGACCTTCCCGTTTGAACTTTGGACATCTTTGATGTTCTTGGGGACATAGATATTTCGGATGGCTTGGATTTTTCCCGGTTGGCTTCGATGCCTTGGGAGTTGACGATGAAACCCAAAAATTTCCCTGAGGTGACTCCGAAGAAGCACTTTAGGTAATTGAGTTTCATGTCGTATTGGCGGAGGATATCGAACGTTTTGGAGAGGTCGGGGACGTGACCGATTAATACTTTAGATTTTACCATCATATCATCCATGTACACCTCCATGGATTTTCCAATTTGGTTTTTAAAGCGACGATTTACCATTCATTGATAAGTGGCGCCGGCATTCTTGAGACCGAAGGCCATGACGCAATAGCAGTAGAGTCCAAGATCGGTTATGAAAGAGGTATGATCTTGGTCACGAAGATTCACCGGAATCTAATTATAACCCGAATAAGCATCCATGAAAGATAATGGCTAGTATCCGGCAGTCGAATCAACAAATCGGTCTATCTTCGGAAGTGGGAAGCTATCCTTATGATATGCCTTGTTTAAGTTGGAGAAGTCAACGCATGTTCACCATTTACCGTTGTCTTTTTTGACCAGAACTAGATTGGAGACCCATTCGGGGTAGTCGGCTTCGTAGTTAAAGTTATTGTTGAGTAGACTGTCTACCTCTTCCTCGAGTGCTTTGGACCATTCGGGTCCCAGGAAGCTGCGTTTCTGCTTGACTGGAGGCATCATGGGATCGATACTTAGATAGTGGCAAGCAAATGCGGGGTCGATGCCCCTCATGTCGGAATGAGTCCATGCGAACACGTCTAGGTTAGCCTTCAAGAAATTCACAAGATCTTCTTTTACTACGGGATGGAGTTGCGATCCTACCTATAGCACCCTTGATGGATCGTTGGAGTTGATTGGAACATCAACCATAGGTTCAACTGGAGTAGCCCTCTCGTATTCGGGCTCTTCGTTCTTCCTTGGATCGAGGTCATCGCAAAGACGGCAGTGGCGCCTGAGCCAAGGCCTAAACGTCACTGATTGCTATGCGGAAACAGTCTTGGTGCAAGAAGGTGTAGGCACGACTTTACCCTTGTTCTTAATGCATGCATTTTTCATTTTATTGCATAACATTCTCTGGCATTAGCTCGTTCGCCTCTGAATGTTCCAATCCCGTTTTCCATCAGGAATTTCATTAGGAGGGACTATGGTGACATGCAAATCCGAAATTCTGTGAGGAAAGGACGTATGAAGAAGACATTGTATGGGAGACGATGTCAATAACCACGAAGGTGAGGACTCAGACTTAGCTTCGGTCCCCATCCCCAAGTTCGATGGGTAGGTCGATGACTCCTACCAGGCAACTGGAAGCTCCATTAAAGCCATGGATCTTGGCACAACATGGTTTTAAATCTTTTGTTTCCAACATCATCCGGTCGTAAGCAGGTTTGAAATTGATGTTGACTGAGCTTCCCGAGTCAATCAATATTCTTTAGACGGAAGCAGCACCGAATTGAGTTGTGATAACTAGAGGATCGGTAGTCGGAATCTCTATTCCCATAGATCGTCTTTCGCGGAAGACAATATCATCCTACATGGACTTTTGAAGCTTCGGCTGGGACGGATTCGTCTGGAGCGGAGCAGGCCTCATAAGTAGCATTCTTTATGGAACTCACAAACTCTTCCATTTTTCAAAAGCTATCGTGCGTGGGATAAGGTCCACCACAATTAGTGTTAATTATGATTCCTCGCCTCGGGTTAGACGGACCCGAGGCCATCTTGGGGGGAGCCGGAGGTGCTAGCGCCTAAGGCATTGAATTTTCTTTGGGTGGAAAGGGTTCTTGGACATATTGTTCGAGTCGTTTCTCATGGATATGCTTCTCGATTATGTCCTTAAGCTGACGTCATTCATTGGTACTATGCCCGTATACGTCGTGGTATCGACAGTATTTGCCAATATTTTTCTCGAAGTCAGTAGATTCCTTGGTATGCGGTTTCTTGTATGGAAATGTATTGCATGTCTCTAAGTAAATAATTTCTAAGTCTTCATTTAGCGGGGTGTGGATCTCGAAAGCGCGGTAAGGTCCTGGTTTTCGTGGCTTGGTAAGGACCTGGCCGTTTCTTCGACCGCCTTGCCTACCGTTACTTGGTCTATGCCTGTAGGGACCTGTCCACATGTTCTGATCGGAGGGCTCTCAGACTTTCTTTCCTTTGGTGCTGTTAATTGTGGCGTCCGCTTGAGGGTCGCTGGGGTGACTTGTTTTGGAGAGCCTGTTCTGTCTTGCTTCATCTTGGCATAAGTACTGCCCGAACTTTTCGTAGAAAGTGTCGAGGCTTTTCAGTTGCTTTCGATCGATCCACGCCCTGAATTCGGTAGTAGAGAGGACACCTTTCACTAGTTGAAAAAGTACGGTGCGAGGATCCGGATCTTTGACCTCGGCGAGGGTGATGTTAAACCCGGAGAAGTAGCTTTTGAGCGACTCGGCGGGTCCTTGGTATAGGTTGGACAGAGTCAGGGCGTTCATTGGAGTCGGGATATATACTCTGAATTGCTTGACCTATTCTGTCGCTAACCGGCCGAAGATGTTGATGGAATCTAGTAGGAGGCGGGAGAACCGTAGTAAGGCGGTCCCTAATAAGAAGATTGGGAAGCACTTGCACTTGACGGGGTCATTGCTCGGGCTCAAGTCCATTTTCCATTCATATTGATTCAGGAAGGCACAGGGATTGGTTGTGCCGTCGTAGAGCGGCATCTACGGCATACTGAAGTGTCATGGCCACTCGGCTTCATTACACTTCTTGTGAAGGGGTTACGTCTAATGTGGGCCTCCTATGAATCATGCACGTTCCCTCATATTTCCCTCATGATCCTTCGGACCATGTAGGGAAGATAAGTTGGATGGGGATCCGCCATCGGGATCCACAGGTTTTGACGAGGTTCAGGAGTTTTGTTGCGAGGGCGTCTCCAATGATGAAATATCTAGGTCATCATCTTCCATATCCTCTATATCTATGATTAGGTCTTGGTATGGGAGATGAGGCAGAGCGGGCCGATGTGGGTCCTGTTCTGGAAGAGCACTGGCCACTGGGATAGTAGGTCCATCATCCTGATTGGCGACTACTGTCGGGTTTTGTTGAGGAAGGGTTGGTTGATCGTACCTGGTCCATCATTAATGATCAAGCGGGAGCAATCTCGTTACGGTGCCCTCTCGCTATAAGTGATTGTAGTTCGGTCGTCGTTGTCGTGGCCATTGCCATTGCCGTAGGCATAGCCATTGCCATTGTCCAAGGAGTTGGTGCGGACGACAACGTTGTTGATGAGAATGACCCTCCTTCATTGATACGGGCCCCTTGACTCGGATGAGGAAGTTTCCAAGGCAGTTGGTCGAGGTCGAGCATTTTTCCGAGCTAGCTGAACTCGAGCAACGACATGCTTATTCTCTTGAAGTTGACGCATAAGGTCGATGTTATTCCTCAATGCTTAATTGAGCACCACGACTGTGTTCTCATATTTTTCACTAGGCATGCGGATCTGCGCTTGTGTTGTGGGAGCTTTGGTGTCCACAGCAGGAGGGACATTTTCAGTAGTGGCCGGGATATCCGCCGACGGGGCATGTTGGGATGTTCCGGCTTTGGCTGCAGTTGAAGAGCCGATCATTACGTCCTTTGGTCGCTTTACCATCATAAGCGGACCTGACAGTAGGTTTAGCTAGGGAACCTAAAGCTCGTCGAAGTCGATATGATAACGTGCGAAAAAGACGCCAAACCGAATTTTCTTAGTGAAAGCACCAAAACGTTGATGGAAAAAATTTCTTAAACACCCAAGATTCCAACTATTAGGAATTATTATTTTGGTCGTGTAGATAAGTGCGGAAAACGGTAAATAACACGAGAGATTTATAGTGGTTCGGCCTCAAGAAAGACCTACGTCCACTTTGAAGAGTCATTGGAATATTATTTATCAATAAGGATTACAAAGTTGATACTATCTCATGATATCTCATTACATTCATTTCCGAGTCATATGGAGTAATAATCATCATATGCAAAGTATTCGGGAGTTCTTCTTCTTCCTCAAAGAAGAGATGCCATTAAAGAGGCTGTTGAAGCTCTATAAAGGTTCCAAGCGATAGAATTCCAACACCTTTGAAGTGTGAGGCCAAGGGGTATTTATAGGAAAGAGTTTAGGTAGGAGTAGGTAGAAAAAGGTAACCACACCCAGAATTTCGAACCCCTCCCTCCCCCATGTTCATGACCTTCGGAATTTTTAACCTCCCATCAGCACGCGTAGTCACACAATTCGAACCCCTCCATGTGGGTATGAAATTCATACCGATGGGGTTCTGATTTCGTAGCTGTTTATCCGTTAAAAACCATACAAATGTTGGTCTATTAGATCTGTGTACAAACTACGGGTCGAGTGTCATTAGGCTCGGTCATGCATAGTTCGATCCAATACACCCAGACAATTTGTGAAAGGTAAGGAACAATCACACACAACAGAGGTCGCACACCAACTAAAGGTTAAGAAGGGCATGAAGGGTTGAGCATGACAAGGAAGGTTGCACATATCAGAATAGTTGGGTCGTCTGCTCAACACAGCTAGGATCGATCATACAACATAGCATGACTGTACAAAGAGGTTGTGCACATAAAGCGAGCTCAAGTACGACACAGAACAAGGATAGTAAGGTGCATCTTGTAAAGGTCGCCCATATTAAGTGAAGATACTCATTCCTATATCAAAGGGGTCGGTCGTACAAGACAAGGAGAAGAATTGGTTTCGATCACACATTCCATTCTGCAGTCGTTCGTTCATACCATCTTGGTCAATCGTACATATCTCTTGAGTAAGGAACCCAAAGATACCAGAGGTCGCATATGCATCCTATGACAGCTCATAGTTTGCAACCCCAGTCGCTCGCTTATTCCTCGATCAGTCACTAATGCTTCAACCAGATGCTACCTACCGGTCAGTTAGATACCAACTCCTGAAGGGTCGCACTTACATTTTGATCTACAAGCCTTGATCGCTCACCTACAGACTACGGTGCTAGTCTCCCGTTCATCTACAATCAGATATAGCTGCATCAACGAGATACCATCTATCGATCAATCGTTAAAAGGATTAACATGGCGCGCTCAGTCGATCGCCCATACACCAATCCAAAAGCTCTGACCAGCGCCCGTATACTCGTCGCCTGACCGCCCATTCAATCTGCTCAGATCTATGCAATCGCTTGCTCCTAAGAAGTTGTTCGCAAAGGATAGCTGGATACAACTATCGACAGTTGGCTACAACCAGGCAATGTAATTTTTGTATTTAAAGGGACGAGCGACCCGTAACCTGCATATATGAATTTCAGCTCATTTCTTCATGGGAGCTCACCTATAAATAAGCCATGGCTTCCACCACAAAAGAGATCGACTCCTTGGACCATGAAGTTCTGACGAATTCTTCCTTCCACCATTCCTTAGCATCTCAATCATCATCATCATCTCCATTGAAATTCACCCATTTGACCATAGCATCTATTGAGATCACCTAAGTGGTAAAGAGATTGAAGGTTCTCCTTCATCCTCCTCTCAAACAAGGAAATTCTCCTTCTCCTCCGCTGACCTATCCCTCTCCTCCGCTGATCTTATCATTTCCCCATTGAATTCCATGAATCTAAATGAGATCTATATGTGAGAGAGAGAATATGTTGTAAAAGAGAGAGGATGCATGTACAAAGAGAGTTTATATGCCTTGTAATCATTGTCATGATAATGTAAGCTACATTCATAGTGGATGTAGGCCTAACTTAGGGCTGAACCACTCTAAAACCTTGTTTCCATTCTACTTTCCTCATATTTTTTACTTTTAACCTTTGTTGATTGCATATCCATTTACCTTCTAACCACATTGGTGAAGTACTGTTCACGTACCATTAGTGTTTGAGCCATTTTTGTTGAAAACATTTGGCACCCACTGTGGGGTCGTGTTTGCATTTCCTTCCTTCACACTTCCTTCCAATTCCAATAGCCTACTACTAAAGTCCTAATCCACCTCTTTCCTTAAAGTCATGGCCAGTCCGAAAAAAAACAAAAAGTCCATTAGAGCCACTACGAGAATTGAGAATACTCATAATGATGAAGTCATGCCACAAACCCTGAACCGAGAAGTTGAAATTCCTCCGAGCCATCTGTAACATGAGACGAGTTTAATGTGGCTATAACCAGCTTGAATGTAAAAATGGATGCTACGAATAAAATGATAATGGACAAGCTTGATGCCTTGTTTAATGTTCAAGCCAATCCCCCGCCACCAAATGTTGTGGACAACGTTGACGAAAAAGCGGACTCTTCTGCCTTAGACCCTAATCGATCCCCCTTCTTAGTGGAAGACAAGGGGATGCTGGTGTTGAGGACTCTAAGATCAAAGATCCACAACATGATGAAAAGCATGCAACTCGGATCGCCGCAAGTCCCACCAAATGGACACCTCCCAATAGAGGTGCAAGGCATCGGAACTTGAACCGTGATCATACCAGTAAAAGGACTGATGCCTGTTTCATGGAACAAGTTGGTGATGGGAAGCGCATTATGGATATTATCCAACGAATAATGAAAGGAAATACAGCCCATGAAGATGATCAGAAAGAATGGGAGTTTTCACCCAGTAAAAACCCAATCACGGAAAGGATCCATCAAGCGAAGTTTCCTAAGAAATTCATACCTCCGACAATAGCACCTTATAATGGAACTGGAGATCCGAACATCTTCCTATTCAAATATGATCAACACATGAATGGAGGTAGGGCCACAGATGAGATAAAATGCTTATACTTCCCCGTATGCTAAGAAGGTGTAGCTTCACTATTGTTCACTAGACTCCAACCTAAATGCGTTGATCAGTTTGCCGAGTTGGCAAGAAGATTCCAAGACCAGTTCCGTCTGCAGACTACCAAAGAAAGGGATGTAATGTCGCTTAGCGAGATGGAACAAATGTCCGGAGAGACCATCAAAGCTTTTCTTACACGATTCCATATTGCGGCAGCCGAAGTCATAGAATTAGAATCTTGATACTTATTGGAATCTTTGAAAGGTTTTATTGATAAGAAATCAAAATTTGGGAAGTCGCTCAAGATGAAGAAACCCAAAACTCTAAAGAAATTCTATAAGAAAGCTGAAGAGTATATGAGCGTGGAAGATGATCCACCGAATATCCAGAAGGTCATAGAAAATAATGCTACCGGAGAGAGGAAAGGCGACGAGATCCAAACTGAGTAAAAGAACGACTCTGGGAAAAAGATGGAAAACGAGGAGAAGGAGAACAAAACCCATAAGAAAGCACAACTCTAGAAGCATTTAGAACTGACTCTCCTAAATGAAACCCTAGAGAGGATCTACTCTGCTACAAAGGATTCGGGCATCTTTCCTCATGTTAGGCCGCAGAAAATTACAGAGCAGCAGGCCTATTCTGGTAAATTATGCCGGTTTCATAACCAACCGGGGAATAACACCAATGAATGTCGATACCTAAAGAGTTTGATTGAAGAACTCAACAGAAAGAGCCAGCTTCAATAGTATGTTAAGAGTCCTCAAAACGCTCCAACTACCCAAGGACAGAATAATACCACCAATCAATCCGGCTCTGGTGAAAAAGCTCAAGCACCCATTGACTCGGGACTAGTAATCAACATGATTTTTGGAGGGCCTCACCCAGCCAGAAGCAGTTGGGCAGATACGAGAGATAAGCTAACGAGTTGAAGGGTGCCTCGAAATAAGAAAGATGTATAATCCTAAGCAGTGAGCTTCCAATAAAGATGCCTAAAACTTCAGCCAATGATGTGGTATTCAGAGAGAAACTCTGACGGACTACTTACACCAACAGTTGATGCCATGGTGATCACAATTGGCCTTAGCCCAGCTGTTGTGAAAAGAGTCCTAGTTGACACGGGGGCATCCGTTAATGTGATATTTATAAATACATTTCAGAAAAGGAATCTATTTTTGGTAGAAGTGTGAGCCTATCTAAATAAAATCCATGGATTTACTGGACAACCTACAAAACCCATCAGTATAATTGATTTACTCGTGGAATTGGAAGATGGAGAACGCAAGGTCTCTATGATGCAGACTTTTGTCTTAGTGGATGAGCTCTCCGCCTACAATGCATTTGTTGGAAGACCAACTCCTGCAGGCTTTAAGATTGTGTTAGCCCCATGGTGCTTGACCATGAAGTTTCCAACTGAGATTAGGGTTGGTGTAATTAAGGGCAATCAGGCCACTGCGAGAGATTTCTATGTAACAGAGCTACGCGAGGTTAAGTGGAAAGACTTAGGGAAGAATGCAGAGGCTCCACTCCGCATTCGTGAACTCCCTTTATAGCAATTAGAGAAGGGTCCCCGCACTGGCGAACACAGCGAAGCGTAAAAAGAATTTGATCCTAGAAAAGAAAGTGCAGAAGACGAAAGAGCGGCTCTGGCTGAGATCACAATTCCTATAGATGTTAATCTAAAAGATCCAAACCGTGTGCTGAATATAGGATCTCAGTTGAGCCCTGAATTAAAGAGTCTATTAATATTCTTTTTAAACGCTAATTTGGATGTGTTTGCATGGAACCATTCTGACATAAGCGGCATATCTCCAGATGTTATAGTCCATAAATTTAATATTGATCCGCATGTTCCATCTGTCAAGTAGAAAAGGAGGACCAGGGGCTAGAAAATCAAGGGCCTTAAAAGAGGAAGTCGATAGGTTAATGGAAAACGACTTCATCAGGGAATCTACCTATCCGAACTGGGTCTCCAACCCTGTGCTTGTAAAGAAAGCAAACGGAAAATGGCGAGTCTGCGTAGATTATTCAGATCTTAATAAAGCTTGTCCAAAGGATAACTTCCCTCTCCCCAGAATAAATCAAGTGGTGGATTCTACGGCTGGGCACGAGTTGCTATCTTTTATGGATGCATATTCTGAATATAATCAAATCATGATGCATGGGCTGGATCAAGAGGACACGAATTTTATCACAAATCTTGAGCTTGTATTGCTACAAAGTAATGCCATTTGGCTTAAAAAATGTAGGGGCAACTTAATAGTGCTTGGTAAACTCTGTCTTTAAAAAACAAATTTGCGGGACAATGGAGGTCTATGTCGACGATATGCTAGTAAAGTCAAAAAGGGCAGTTGACCATTTAGAAAATTTAGCCCAGATGTTCGACATTCTACACCAATATGGCATGAATTTGAATCCTCTAAAGTGCTCCTTCGGAGTCGATCAGGCAAGTTCCTAGGGTTTATGGTCAACGCTAGGTGCATAGAGCCAATCCAGCGAAAATATCAACCTTGAGAGAAATGCGCGCATCAGAAACCAAGAAAAACTTTAGTGTTTAAATGGAAAAATTGCAGCTTTAAATCGCTTCATATCAAGGGCAACAGACATGTGTCTTTCCTTCTTCGATGCTCTTAGGAAAGGAAAGATAAAGATACAATGGTCTTCTGGATGCCAAAAGGCTTTAGAGGAACTGATCCAACACATGGCAGCACTTCTAATGTTGTTAAAGCCCAGTGATGGAGAAGATTTTTTCTTATATCTGGCAGTGTCCGCTCATGCTTTGAGTGCAATGTTGGTAAGGGAAGATTCTAAGGTTCAAAGGCCAGTTTATTACATCAGTAAGAGATTAACTGGGGCAGAATTGAAATACCCGAAACTGGAAAAGCTTGCCTACTGCTTGCTCATCGCCTCAAATAAGCTTCGGCCCTACTTTCAGTCTCATCCTATCAAAGTCCTTACGGATCAACCATTGAGCCAGGTTTTATTTTGCCTAGAGACTTCCGGGAGGTTGTTAAAATGGAATATTGAGCTCAATCAGTATGACATTGCATACCACCCACGGAAAGCGATCAACGGACAAGCGCTTGTAGATTTTATCGCAGAATTCACCTATCAAGGAGAGACAAAAGGGGAGCCTGATACCAAAGCCAACATTCAATGGAAACTATTTGTTGATGGAGCATCGAATGATTACTATTCTGGAGCAGGAGTGATTCTAGAAACTCCTAAAGGATGATCTATAAGCTATGCGCTGAGATTAGAATTTCCATCAACAAATAACGAAGCTAAATATGAAGCCTTTATTGCAAGAATAAGGCTAGCAAAAGAATATTACAGCTAATGTCTATACATCAGTGATTCCCAACTAGTGGTGTGTCTGGTCCGAGGAAAATTCCAAGCTAAAACGGGTAACTTGACAACTTACCTATCTAAGGCTTTGGAACTACTGGAGAGTTTCGAGCATTATACCATATCTCACATTCTGTGAGAAGAGAACACCAAGGCGGATTCATAGCAAAATATGCAAGTACAAGAGATGCACAACTTACTGGATTAGTTCCAATGGAGGTCCTATCCAGCCCCAGCACGGAACAAATTAAGATGGACTAGGTCATGGAGGCAGTCGATGAGCCAGACTCGTGGATGACACTAATTAAAGAGTATCTCATGACTGGTGCTCCGGATGGAAGTTAAAAAGTGAAGGAAGATCTTACGAAAAGCTGCTATGTATCTCATTTAGGATGGACGGCTATACAGACAAGGGTTTTCTATGCCCTTACTTCGATGTGTTACGAAGAAGGAATCAAGGGCAATCATGATAGAATTACATGACGATAAATGTGGAGGTCATACTGGCAGTCAGAAATTGGCTAAGAAAATTTTGCGATACGGTTATTTTTGGCTAGACATAAATAAAGACTCCGTAGCATATACCAAAAAATGTGATAAATGTCAAAGATTTGCTAAAATACCAAGGATGCCATCCCCAACTATAACCCACATGGTAAGCCCATGGACATTCGCCATATGAGGCATTGATCTCATAGGATCACTTACCACCACAAAATCTGGTTTTAAATATGCCATTGTTGCTGTTAATTAGTTTACAAAATGGGTTGAAGTAGAACCCTTGGCAACTATAACCTCAAAGAAGTTATTAACTTTGTCTTGAAAAATATCATTTGCAGGTTCGGGGTTGCACGAAAAAAAATCACCAACAACGGAACCCAGTTTGAGAGCGAAGAGTTCCAAAATTTCTGTGCCAAATATAAAATCTAGAAGAAATTTTCAGCAGTAACCCATCTTCAAGCAAACAGGCAAGTGGAACCAGTAAACAAAATCATAAAATCAACTATTAAGAAGCAGTTGGAGAAATCCAAAGGTGGTTGGGCAGATGAGCTTCCACTAGCACTATGGTTATACAATACCACTCATAAAACTACGACTAGGGACACTCCCTTTTCTTTTGCTTTTGGTTTTGAAGCTATGATTCCTATGGAACTGGAAGTCCCCACCCATAGGAGGATTCATTTCAACCAAGAGGAAAACGAGAATTTACAACTTGAGGCTTTCGACCAACTTGAGGAAAAAAAAAGGAAGCAAAACTCAGGGTTGCTGCACATCACAGAAGGGTGGCCAGACATTTTAATTCAAAAGTCAGACATAGGACTTTCAAGATCAGAGACCTTGTGCTGAAAAAAGTAATGACCAGAACTGTGGTTTTTGGATTAAATTGGGAAGGACCATATGTTATAAACCAAAAACTTCAAAATGGTACTTTCAAATTGACCACCACAGATGGAGTCCAGATTCCTCGAGCTTGGAATAGCAAGCACATCCGTCGTTACTTTCTAGAAACACATTGTTCAAATCTATTGTAAAAAGTTGCAAATATTTGGAAAATTTGCATTTGAACTATGTACATATAAAAAGCCATGAGTGATAAACTCTAATTGCTTGCATAAATCATGTATTTGCAGACTTTTGCTAAAAGTTGGCTTCTTTATGCAGGAAAACAAGAATAATCACTCTTTCAAAGTGTAACCATAGGTGGAAGTTTCATAAGCATATCCTGGTTGGAACAAATCAAGCGTTAGGTGCCAAAAGCAATATGCAAACTAAGCAAGCAAATGAGCACCGAGTCGGAAAGTTGCACCTTTCATTACATAAACACTGAATCCCTAGCAAGTATCCAGCAAAAGGATTGGTACCAAGCTCTGAAAATAATGCAAAGGTGGAAGCAACCCAACTTGTCCCACGGTTAAAAGATTTCTAGTCCCGAAAAGAGGCACTTGTTAGGTGCAGGACACAAGTTCCTTAAATTGAAATAAAATTCGGTAAGAGGAACTAGTGTCCACCTCCTGGGATGAAGCATCAAGTCGAAAGGACCGACATGTCCCATAGTTAAAAGATTGCCAGTCCCACTAAAGAGGCACCTTATTAGGTACAGGACATAAGTTCTTTAAATCGAAATAAAACTCGATAATAGGAACTAGTGTCCACCTCCCGGGATGAAGCATCAAGTCGGAAGGACCAACAAAACCTAGGCTGGAAGCACCAATCTTAGTGCTGGAAGGACCGGCAACATGCTAGAAGGACCAGGCGCAAACAGAAATCCTAGCTGAAAGGGCGTAACAGAAATCCTAGCCGAAAGGGGGTAACAGAAATCCTAGGCGAAAGGGGGTAACAGAAATCCTAGCCGAAAGGGGTATCCTGTTTAATCTTCTTAAATTCTGAGTTAATCGGAACGGGGAAAGTATAAAATCGGTTTAAACGTATATGTATTTAAACCAAATCTCCAAAGGACTTGGGTCACTGGGTTAGTGAGAAATATGGTTGAATACATTATAAAAAATGTGTATTTAAACAAAAACTCTGAAGGACTTGGGTCACCGGGTTAGTGAGAAATATGGTTGAGTACATTATAAAAAATGTGTATTTAAACCTAATCTCCGAATGACTTGGGTTACCGGGTTAGTGAGAAATATGGTTAAATACGTTATAAAAAAAATGTGTATTTAAACCTAATCTCCAAATGACTTGGGTCACCGAGGTAGCGAGAAATATGGTTGAATACGTTATAAAAAATGTGTGTTAAACCAAGTCTCCGAAGGACCTGGGACGCCTGGTTACTAAGAAATATGGTTAGATACATCTAAAGAAAAAACATGTGTTCAAATTGAATCTCCAAAGGGCTTAGGTCACTGGGTTAGTGAGAAATACGATTGAATACATTATAAAATTTATAACCCCCTTTAGGAGGCATGCATTCAAGTCTAAATTCTGAAGGGCTTGAACTACCAGGTTAGTGAAAAAATGGGTGAATGCATGACCTCCAAAGGGGAGAAAAGTGGCACAAAACTGATCAACAAAACTAAATTCTAGGTATGACTAAAAGAATTTGGAAAAACTGATCACTTCTAGTCTAATAAGGCCATAGCAAGCTACAATAGCATCAATAGGGAATCGGCAATATTAAAATTATATATCGTAAGCTCGCTACAATCATGTGATCGACAAAGTGAATTGTGATGCAAGTGCAACATGCAAGGTACAAATAAAAGTGTGGCAGAACGGGATGAAAGGTTGCAGTATGACAAACAAATGCACTGTCCTATACTAACAAAGCAAAGAACAACAACATCACAAAATCACAAATCAGTCACGCGGTCACCAAAACACCAACATAAGTGTAAGTCAGAACATAGACCAGCATAAAGTTAAATGCGAGGATCGCCACTCGATTATACAACCAATCTAAAACATGGTTCATAAAAGAGAGGCAATCAGAGGCAAGACAAGAAGACTACAAATCCTTATTCTTCCTAGGCCTACCAACCTTCCTTTTAACTTGAGTAGAGCAGGACGAAGGTTCACCAGCCAAGGGCTTTTTGCTCTCTGGACCTTCCAACTCAACGTTTCCTTGAACAAAAGAGGCAACAACACTGTCCCAAGATCTGTGAGCCTGGATTAACTTCGCCTTGTCATTCTCTAGGATGGAGATGCGCTCAAGATTATCCATGTGTAGCCTTTGGAGATCGCAAGCTAGTGTGTGCCAACCATTCATTTGGTTCGCAGTGTGATCCTTGAGCATGTCCATTTGCTTCCCAAACTGGTACATGGCGGTCTCAAATCGAGCAAGCATCTGGGTCTTCGCGACGTTCATTTCATAGAGATTTTTTATTGATCAGATGGAGATATATCCGTGTCAGAATACACTCCCTGCAGACTCCAGCCTCTGAATCGTTTGGCAAGCTTAGAGTTTCATGGCCTTGGGGCATAACGAGGCCTGCTAATAATTTTTTGAAGCTCCGCGTGTGTTGGAATGACGAAGGGAGAATTCACATATGGCTGGCCATTCGTTTGAACTTCAGTTTTCTGAACATCTAAATCAATTATTTCCTGCTTACATCGCTTCTGAGATGTATCCATCCTGTCCAAATAAATTAATGAATAGTTATACAATTCGGGGATTTAAGGGTCATTTAAGGTAAAAATAAGCGGTGCGACCAAAAAGTAATGCTCCGAATGACCAACCCCTCCAGCCCTGACCGCACGTAATAAGTTCATACCGCTCTCGCATGCTTGACTCAAAACGGTCGCTCAAACTTTACCAAAACAGGACTGATTTAAGGATTGAAAAGGAACGACCCTCTGCCAAATAAGCTTGAGTGACCATAAGAGTCAAACTAGAAGTATAAATGATAGCAACAATATTAAGCCCAAACAAGGTTGCGCGACTTAAACATTTCATCGATCATCGTATGTGCAAATAAGTTTGTACTCATTCAGCCACGACAACTAAGATCAAACAGTTTGAATATAATCATAAGATTGGAAGTCATGCAAGATATGAACTAAGAGGTTGTTTAAAGAATTTAAGCAAGCTTATTATGTGTAACAAGTTTAACTTTCTCAGATAAGTGCATATACAAAACAAATTGGATCCACTCCAAAAGGATCGACAATAACACAAATCATATTTGATGATCATGTGAAATTTAGAAAACAATCCAAGGGAGCATAAAGAATAGCTTATCCCTATTAAATCGTGCGCTACTAATTCAAAGGAAAACAAGGATTTGCAAACCTGCACTCCACAAATTGATAATATGAGAGGGTACGAAAAAATCTGACCGAAAATCCAATCGAAAGGAAATCAAAGTTAGGATGATTAGAATTATGGTTTTCAGAAAAATGAAGCAGCCGACATTAATGTGTTTCCTCCGAATGATGGAAAACGAATTAAAGTGAGGAGCAGGAAAGCAAGGGAGAAGACTAAAAGACACACGTCCAGATTATTCTTGCTATGTCAGCTCAATTAAGTTTGGATGCTTAACTACGCAAATATAATTGGCCCACCAGATCCAGCTCGCTTTCCCGAACCTTCATGGTTTGCTTGGCCGTGATGACACTTTAAACCAAAAGGAGAGAGTGTGAGTGACCCAGGCTTGTTCACTCGCAAGAAAGCACGATCTCAACCTCAATCAATCATCTCTATCTACCAGCGACCCTAAATTATGCGTGATCATCCCTTGAAAAAATGGATTTAATATACCTCAATATGTTATGATCAATTATTTCGAAGCCTGTAATTTTTTGAAAAATAAAAACTACAAACTTCGAGGGGCAAATGTTTATCCCTTAAAAACCATACATATGTTGGTCTATTAAATTTGTGTAGAAACTACGGGTCGAGCGTCATTAGGCTTGGTCATGCATAGTTCGATCCAATACACCGAGACAATTTGTGAAAGGTAAGGGACAATCACACACAACAAAGGTCGCACACCGAAGGTTAAGCAGGGCATTAAGGGTCGAGCACAACAAGGAAGGTTGCATATATCAAAACAGTTGGGTCATCCGCTCAACACAGCTAGTATCAGTCATACATCATAGCACAACCGTACAAATAGGTTGTGCACAAAAAGCGAGCTCAAGTACGGCACGGAAGAAGGACAGTAAGGCTCGTACATCCTGCAAAGGTCGCCCATATTAAGAGAAGATACTCATTCCTATATCAAAGGGGTCAGTTGCGCAAGACAAGTAGAAGAATTAGTTTCAATCACACATTCCATTCTGCAGTCGTTCGTTCATACAATCCTGGATGATCGTACATGTCTCTTAAATAAGGAACCCAAAAATACTAGAGGTCACACTAGCATCCTATGTTAGCTCATAGATTGCAACCCTAGTCACTCTCTCATTCCTCGATCAATCACTAATGCTTCAATCAGATGCTACCTACCGGTTGGTCAAATACCAACTCCTAAAGGGTCGCACTTACATTTTGATCCACAAGCCTTGGTCGCTCGCCTACAAACCACGGTGCTGGTTTCTCGTTCATCTACAATTAGATATAGCTGCATCAAGCAGATACATTATATCGATCAATCGTTAAAAGGCTTAACATGGTGCTCATTCGGTCGCCCATACACCAATCCAAAAGCTATGACCAGTCGCCCGTATACTCATCGCCTGACCGCCCGTTCAATCTGCTCGGATCTATGTAATCGCCCGCTCCTACGAAGTCGTTCACAGAGGACAGCTAAATACAGCTATCGACAGTTGGCTACAATTAGGCAGTGGCATTTTCATAATTAAAGGGAAGAGCGACCTGTAACCTGCATATATGAATTTCAGCTCATTTCTTCATTGGAGCTCACCTATAAATAGGCCATGGCTTCCACCACAAACGGGATCGACTACTTGGACCACAAAGAGCTGCCGAATTCTTCATTCCACTATTCCTTAGCATCTCAATCATCGTCATCATCTCCACTGGAAGATCTTTCATCCATTTGACCATGGCATCCATTGACATCACCTAAGTAGCAAAGAGATTGAAGATTCTCCTTCGTCCTCCTCTCAAACAAGGACATTCTCCTTCTCCTCCGCTAACCTATGCCTCTCCTCCGTTGATCTTATCATTTCACCACTGAATTCCATGAATCTGAATGAGATCTATATGTGTGAGAGAGAATATGTTGTAAAAGAGAGAGGATGCATGTACAAAGAGAGTTTATATGCCTTTTAATTATTGTCATGATAATGCAAGCTATGTTCAAAGTGGATATAGGCCTAGCTTAGGGTCGAACCACTCTAAAACCTTGTTTCCATTTTACTTTCCTCACATATTTTACTTTTAACCTTTGTTGATTACGGCTCCATTTACCTTCTAACCACATTGGTGAAGTACGGTTCATGTACCATTGGTAGTTGAGCCATTTTTGGTGAAAACAGTACCCCTTGGGGTATGAATTTCGTACCCCGAGGGGTTCGGATTTCGTACCCCGAAGGGTGTGAATTTTGCATCCCAAGGTGTTCGATTTTGTACCCTTTGGGTGTATGAAATTTCTAACCCGAGGGGTACGAAATTCGCATCCCGAGTGGTACGATTCTCCCCCCGAGGGGTATAAAGACTACATTATTGGGTTCTCGGGGGTTCGAGGCTTAAGATCGCGACTCCTAAAGGTCTGAAGCCTTGATTCTGAAATATGTTAGGGGAGCTGTGAGGTTTCCTTTGGAGCAATCCTTCTTCAATCCGTTTCATTCGCTCCTGGGCGACTCTCTCGGCTTCAGCTCCACACGATATGTTGAGTCAAGCGTGTCTCATGTACTTTTGGGAATTAGACCAAAAAGCCTGTTAATATCGGCCTCACTCACCAGACTCACGAAGAAGAATCTGGCATTTTCTTATGGTATAGAATGTAAGGATGCTTTTCAGCAATTGAAGAGGGCTCTAATAACAGCCCCAGTCTTTACATTGCTTGATGGGAACAAATTGTTCACCATTTACACTACTGCATGTGTTACAGAGCTTGGTGCGCTTCTGATGCAAGATGGAAGGGTAGTATGTAATGTAGGTAGAAAGTTAAGGGTTCATGAGAAAAACTACCCTACCCATGACTTAGAGTTGGTTGCCATAGTATTCACGCTAAAGACTTGGCATCATTATCTACTTGGAGAGAAGTTCGAGTTGTATACCGATCATAAATCTCTCAAGTACTTGTTCTCGAAGAAGGATCTTAATCTAAGGCAATAAAGTTGGATGGAGTTCCTAGCGTCCTATGACTTTGAGATTGTCTATACCCCTGGAAAGGGTAATGTGGTGGCGGATGCACTGAGTAGGCAGAGGATGACCTTGAGTCCTCTATTTGTAGAGTAGCAGAGCTTGGAGTTTATATCGAATTTTTATTTTAGACCCTCCACCGATTTCACACTTGGTCTATTGGCATCATTAGAGGTGCGACCTAATCTATTGGACCAGATAGGAACTTCGCAGTGAGAGGACCCATAGATACCAGATATCTTGGATAGGCTCAGTAAAGAGGAGACTTCTAGTCACCTCAGTAGATATTCCACGGATGATAGAGTGTGGTTGCGATGAGATGGAAGGCTTTGTGTTCCCCATATTGGAAGTTTGTTGAAGACAGTCCTTGATGAAGCCCATCCTATCATTCTTGGATGACTATCCATCTAGGCGGTGATGGGATGAAGAAAGATATAGCGGAGTTTGTTTTTGATTTGCTAGCAAGTCAAGGATGAGCAAAGGAAGCTTGGTGTTAGCCCACTTTGTGATCTGGCTACACAAAGTTGAGAGATTGCCTGATGAACCAGTGTAAAGGAAGGATTCACAACAAGGAATTGGATCGGTTCAGATATTCATGAACCGACCCCCTTCTCTCCGAAAATTAGCAGTACAAGAAATGGAAAAGAGGAGGCGCAACCGTATCGGCTCGGGGCCTTCCGATCTGGACCCCTCATTCGTGCTTCCGATCCTAACCCCAGACAACTCAACAACTGTTACAACCCACTACTCCAGAAGATACGGAGTGGTTGCATGCCTACTCCCCCACGTTCACCCACGAAGATAATGCGCTGGCACCATCCTAGGGCTTCCGATCCCGACTTGAAGCGATGTGCACCACATGTACCCGAACCGGATGCCTTCCAGGGAATTTTCCTGCCTATAAATACACCCCCAAGGATCAGTTGAAAGGATATTTTGGCAAATTATCAACTATAACTTCCTCCACACCCAAATTTCATTACTTAATCCAGATCACAATCACCTTTTAAAGCACATTTTGGAGAAGATTGAGTGAAATTATTCATTGTATGAGTGAAATTGAGTGAAAACAATCATTGTACTTGTATTCTTATCATCAATTAGAGAAATTTAAAGTGGACGTAAGTTCTTTAATGCTGAACCACTATAAATCATGCGTTTTCTTCATTTTCTTTTTATTTCATTTAGAATTATCCTTATTTTGGGTGTTAGAACCATTTTTGGATCTAACATTTTGATGTTGTCATTGAGAGGTTTCAAATTCTCTACATTTTGGGCTACCATTCTGCTATTTGGGTTTGTATATCCAAAGAAGATAGTCCGTGCAGTCAATATTTCTGAAATTATCTTCAAAAAAGATCTCAACAAACTGAATATTATGACTAAGGTAAAAGGAAAAGAAGTGCAGAATGCGTGAGAAAGCGGAGTAGGTGAAGATCAGCAAGCTATGGTTATTACTAGGTCGAGAGGACAAAGCTCAGGAGCTAACCGATCTGGTAGGTCGTCTCCCACTCTTCTGAACAGGCTCTGATCCGAACTGGAGGCCCCGAACCGAACAGATGTGCTCCCTAGAATGTTGTGGCAACTGATGATCAGCCTACAAATTCTGCAATTGTAACCCATAGGTAGTTTTCCCGCCTGCTTGATATGCTTGAGAGCACTAGGGATGCTTTGGAGGATCAAAAATGCGATAGTGTTCTCATGAGGGGATACATGAGAGCTATGAACGAAGAAATAAGCGAACTTCGCAGACAAAGGGTGTCTTCTCTAGTTCGTCATCCTACTATGGACCATTCATCATCTTCTGATGAAGAGAGCTCAAGGAGGCTGTACGAAAGGCCCAAAAATCTTGACCAACTGACATTCGGATCTTTGGGGTCCCGTGAGGATGCAACCTGTGTGCCGGGGCCCAATGATCCAAGTCCGAGGGAACCAATGTTGTTACCAATGCGAGGATCACATGTTCTCCCGAGGGATCCAAATATTACCATTCCCACTCAGAGGCAACTCCTTCACCTGCTCGTCCTGTGAATAACCCGGACCGCAAGAGGCGAGGAGGTTCAGTTACCAATCAGAACACAAGGAATTCACCTGAAGTAGGTGATAGACGCATGAGAAGAGAAAGGAGAAGGGAAACTTAACCGGCTCTAACCAATGCGGAAGTAGAAGCAATGATAAATCAAATTATGGCCGATAGCTGCTGATATACCAATAAATATTGGGGTATTGTGCGTAGTCATACTCCATTTACTGATGACATCCTGAACTTCCAATTCCCTCAACGATTCAATTTGCCATAGATGGATCGATATACTGGAAGAACATATCTGAAACAACATCTGATGAGATATGCATGGTATATGAACACTACAGCTGCACCTGACGCTGTAAAATGTAAAACCTTCCCAATATATCTTGAGGATGTAGCATTAATGTGGTTTGCTCAATTCCCCCGCGATCGGTGTCGAGTTTTCAAGAACTAGGCGAGCTTTTTATGGAACAGTTCCGGCTCCATGCCCGTAGAGCTAAAAGTGTTGTCGAACTGTCCAAAATTAAACAGGCCCCTGGAGAATATCTGAAATCATACTTGGACTGCTTCAACTTAGCAGTTACTGAAATAAGCGATCCCCACAAACTAACTATTTTGATGGCCTTGATCGAAGGAGTTGATCCAGATATTGAATTCGGAGGTTATTTAGTTGGGAAGTCCCCACTGACTAGGGAGGCTTTCTACGAAAAGGCAAATATTCGTCTACGGTGAGACGAGATATATGCCAATCGAAAAAGAAAGTCTGATGGAGCTTCAGGAGAAGATATTCAAAGTAATGTTGTTGTGAAGCAGTCCGTTGACAGTTCGGGGAAAGTCGAAGTAAATGTTGGCAACAAAAACGAAGGAAGTAACAACAAGAATGGAAACGACAATAGGAGGAATAGGGATCGAGGAAATAAATCAGGCAAAAGGCCTCGATTCCCAACCTTTGAAAACTACACACCACTGAATGACACATTGGAAAGCATCTACCTGAATACTTACAATGTCCTACAATATAAAAAGCCTCCGCCCCGAGACTGTACGGAGAAGGAGGTGGCTACTAGAAAATTTTGTCTGTTTCATGGAACCCATGGACATTCTACTAATGAATGTCGGCATTTGAGGGACGTTGTCAAATTGCTGCTGCGAGAAGGAAAATTAGATGAATACAAGGTTGCCCTAAGAGACAGGGGCAAGGAGGGAAAGCCCCGAATCAAAATTAACCTGCTCCTAAGTCTGCCTCTCAACAAAAAGGTAAAGGAGTCATAATCAACACTATAGTGGGAGGACCTCACCACGCTACCAATAGTTATAGGGCTATGGATTAATACATCAATGCGGTTAAGCACATGGAGTGGGAGAGTGAAGCAATCTCGAAGACACCGCCCCGGTGAAGCAATAGAAAACAATGTCAGATGATGTCATATTTCATAATAGAGATGATTCTGGAATTGAATCACCTACGGAGGACCCAACTGTGATCATACTACTATCGTTCCATCACTGGTTCACAAAGTATTGGTAGTCAATGGAAGTTCGGTTAATATTCTCTTTAAAAAAGCATTCGATCAGATGAAACTTGAAGCAAAAGACTTGAAGCCTTACGAGGGATGGATACGTGGCTTCAATGGAGCATCAACTGCTCCAATGGGATATGTAGAATTGTCAGTGACATTGGGACAAGGAGCTCGTAGGAGAGTGAGAATTCTCCCATTTGTAGTTTTGGACATTGACTCACCTTATAACACCTTTTTGGGTCGACCCATGCTCGCGGAATTCAGGGCTTACATTGCACTTTGGTGCTTATTACTGAAATTCCCAACCGAGTCAGGAGTGGGAGTGATGAGGGGTGATCAAGCCACTAGACGAGCCTATTACATGACCGAACAAAAGATGTTGATGAAAGGATTAAGCATCAAACCTAAAGACGCCCCCTCCCCTGCGAAGGATGGTTTAGCACAACAACTAAAGGGACCATCCTCGAGGGAGTTTCCCAGAGGACTGCCCGAGGACATAGATCCCAGAGAGGATGAAGAGCCTGGGGACAGAAAGGCGACCCCCAATGAAACGACTGTGGACATCCTCATTGATGTCGTTGATCCCACGAAGGTTTTGAAGATTGGATCCCAGCTGGATTCGTTCCGAGCAAAGGAGTTGATTGATTTTCTAAAGGTTAATTTGGATGTGTTTGCCTCGACTCATGCTGACATGTGTGGGATATCTCCCACCGTTATGAGTCACTCATTGAGTATTAATCCAAAACATCCACCCATTAAACAGAAGAGACGTATGTTAGGCCCGGAGAGGTCGCAACCCTAAAGGAAGAAGGGGAGAAGTTGAAAGATAATGGGTTCATTAGAGATTTGACGTATCCCAACTGGATAGTGAATCTAGTTTTGGTCAAGAAATCAAATGGGAAATGGCGAACATGCATTGATTTTTTGGACTTAAACAAGGCTTGTCCAAAAGATAGTTTCCCACTTCCTAGGATTGACCAGCTATGGGCTCAACGGCCGGACACGAATTTCTTTGCTTCATGGACGCATACTCAGGATATAACCAGATCCCTATGCTTGTGTCGAATCAAAAGAACATGAGTTTTATAACAAACTTGGGATTGTACTGCTATGTGGTGATGTCGTTCGGACTAAAAAATGCCGGAGCTAGGTATCAGCGCCTGGTAAATCGAATGTTTTATAACCAAATTGGAAAAACCATGGAAGTTTATGTAGATGACATGCTTGTGAAATCCAGGCAATCCTCTAATCATACACAAGATCAAGCGGAAATGTTTGATATCTTACGGAGGTACAGGATGAAGTTGAACCCTTTAAAGTGCTCATTTTGGGTGGCACTTGAAAAGTTTCTCGGTTTCATCGTGAGTTCTCAAGGGATTGAAATTAATCCTAGCCAGATAGCGGCAATAAGGAGCATAGAAGAGCCACGAAAGATTAGAGATTTTCCAAGCCTGACAAGGAAGGTCGCCGCATTAAGCAGATTCATTTCCAAAGCCATAGACAAGTGTGTCCTATTCTTCGATTTAATAAATGTGGGAAACGTAATTTCAAATGGACTTTATACTATGTAGAGGCCTTCCAAAACTTATCGGACTTATTGGAGAAACCCCTGATATTGTCAAAGCCAGTGGATCATGAAGATCAATTCGTCTATCTGGCGGTGTCATCTCATGCTGTCAACACAGCCTTGGTGCGTGAAGAAGACAAGGTCTAGAGGCCGGTACATTACGTTTGTAAGAAGTTAGTAGCTGCGAAACGCAATTATCCAAGAATAGAAAAGTTTGCTTATAGCCTCTTGATGGCCTCCCGAAAGCTCCGTCATTATTTCCAAGCACATCCGATAGTTATAAACAACCTCTAAGGCAAGTCTTACAAAGACCCGAAGCATCGGGGCAATTACTTAAGTGGAATATCGAGTTGAGCCAATTTGATCTGAATTTTCAACCATGCAGGTCAATAAGGGGGAAGGATTTAGCCGACTTCATAGCAGAATTTACGATTCCTGTAGAAGAAACAGTGGATGACAAAGTTGTTACTTCAAAGCACGAGTTAAAGCTTAGTTCGTGGAAGTTATATAAAGATAGGGCCAAGAATGATCGAAGATCCAGCGCCAGAGTTGTTTTAACCACTCCTGAAGGGCGATCCATTTACTACGCCTTGCGATTAGAATTTTCTGCCACCAATAATGATTCCGACTATGAGTCCCTAATTGCCGGGCTGAAACTCGCTAAGTAATTAAGGGTAAGAACACTGGATATATTCTGTGACTTTAAGATAGTTGTCTGCCAAGTTCGGAAGGAATTTGTGACCAAGGGACCTCGACTTGTTACTTATCTTGAAAAAGTAGAAGAGTTACTGGGAAACTTGGAACATTACAGTATAACACATGTTCCGAGAACGGAAAATCAGAAGGCAAATCAACTGGCTAAGCTAGCAAGTTCTGAGAACCCTGAGGAAACCGAAATGGTCCCAATAGAGATATTGGAATCACCAAACTTCAACCTAATGGAAATCGAATTAGCCCTGGAAGCTGAGCCAGAAAGGGAGTCATGGATGACACCGATTAAGAACTTCCTCAAGAGAGGAATTCTCCCATTGAAGAATAGTGAGAGACGAGCTATAACGCGTAAAGTCGCAAGATACGTTTTACAAGATGATGTCCTTTATTCCCAAGAATTTTCTATGCCTCGCTTAGGGTGTATAGCACATGATGACATCAAACGTGTACTAAGAGAAGTACACGAAGGTGGGTATAGAGATCACACCGAAGGCCAAACTTTGGCAAAGAAAGTACTACGATATGGCTATTTTTGGCCTACCGTAAACAAAGATGCAGCTGATCATTCACGATGTTGCGACAAATGTCAAAGATTCACTAAAGTTCCAAGAGCACCTCAAAAACAACTCAAATCAATGGTCAGCCCGTGGCCATTCGCCATGTCGGGATTAGACATCATCGGAACCCTTCCAATTGCCAAGGGAGGAGATAAATACGCGATCGTGGCTGTGGATTATTTCACAAAGTGGGTGGAGGCCTATCCCTTAACCACGATCACGACAAGAAAGGTGATAGGCTTTGTGGTCAAGAATCTCATCTGTCGATTCGGGATACCGAAAGCCATTATAACTGATAATGGAACCCAATTCGACAGCGCGGAATTCAGAAACTTCTGTCAGAAGTATAAAATTGATAAGAGGTATACCGCCGTAGCTCACCCGCGGTTGAATGGACAGTTTGAAGCAATAAACAAAGTTATTAAGTCTATTCTTAAGAACCGGTTGGAGCGAGCCAAAGCCATTGGGTTGATGAATTGCCACTAGCTTTGTGGGCCTATCGAGAAACCTTTAAGACGGCTACTGGTCATACTCCTTTTTCACTCTCCTTCGGATCAGAAGCGGTAATTCCAGTGGAACTTAAAGTTCCCTCTCATAGGGTGACATGCTACGACCCGATGACAAACAAAGCGCTCCTCCTCGAGTCCCTGGACATGATCGAAGAAAAGAGGGATAAAGCAGACTTGCGTGCTTCAAGGCATCGAAGCCAAGTGGCACACTATTATGACAAAAAGGTTCACCTTAGGAGATTCGAGCCTGGAAATCTAGTACTAAAGCGGGTCTTCCCACCTCCGGTCCATCTAGGCCCAAAGTGGGAGGGACCATACACCATCCAACGGAAACTTGAAACGGGAGCTTTCAAGTTAACAACCGTGGATGGTGAAGAAATTCCTAGAGCTTGGACCGCCCAGCATTTGCGGTGATATTTGACTTGAAATTGTGCTATTTTCTTTTGTTTCATATGCCATGTAAAAAGGCACGACTTGCCTAGAAAAGTTTGTTTATATGAACAATGGATTATAAAGTGGATGTAGGCTACGACTTAGCTGAACCACTATAAAAATATCGTGTGTCATTTATTTTCCTATACTATTTTCATTATTTCTTGCGACTATTATGCCCTAATAATGGAATATTAAACATTAAATTAAACTTAAAAAGTTAAGGGCAATGCACGTGCAGGGGCGAACGAAACGACCGTTCACATAACAGAATGAAAAGAACGGAAAGATGATGTTCCCAACTCTAACTCTCGTGAATTGAGAGAGAGTATAAAGGACGGGAAGACAACGTCCCCCAAGGCGTGATGGTGCACCCGAAAAGAGACCATCTTAATGACGCTCTAACCTGATTATGCGATAGGAGAGTATAAAGATGCTAAAAGAATAAGCATCAGCGACACTGGAAACTTGACCCTACCAGAGATTCGGGAGCAACTAAGTGTCAAGAATAATCAATCTCGAACAAAGCCTTAGCCAGGCCATTTATTCAAGATTGATAGGGAGCATATACATGCATATCCGTAGCATTTATTGTCTATTGTCTAGTAGTAATGACTTTAAATATGACATGTTGTTTATTTGCATTTTACTTAAAGGATGAATTTACAAATATTTGACATTGTAGGAAATAAACTATTTTATTCACATGTACGTGAATTTATATAGGAGAACTAAACAAAAGATGCGAGGGCCGCACTCGCTACAACAACAGTGGACCAGTGGGCAGACACAACAAAAGACAAAACCCACTTTCACTTCTATTTCGAGGCAGACTTAGCTTTCTTAGCAGCTTTAAGATCATCTCGTGCCTCTTTTTCAGCTTCAGTCATGATGCGCTCGTGTTTCTTTTTCCCTGAAGCTGGAGGACTAAGATCAGTAGGAGACTTATTGGCAAGTTCCCTGGTGATTGACCTGCCCGATAATTTGATAACTATCTTAGATTTAGGGTCAGCCATGGTAAGGGGTTTGGGATCTCCAAGTTCCACTTCTTCAATCTTTGCTTTTAGACCCATATCCTGCTTGGCTTTCATCTCCACCAAAGTCGTGTTATCGTTATTCCCCGAATCCCCAGCCATGACAATATTAATGTCCTCTTCATGCCCATCGTCACCGCCGTCGTCTTTCAAAACATCCCTATGATGGAGAGTCTCGATGATAGGTGGCACGGGATCTTTATCGGTAACCTCCTCCTTCTTTCCCTCGGCTTCTCCTCCAAGTTTTGCTGCAGTGACTTCATTCCATTCCTCCTGAGTCTCTTCGATGGATTTCTCACCGATGACTGTCTTCTATTGCTCATCAGTCTTGTCAGTTGCCTCAATACCTACAGAATGAGAAGCAACGGTTATTAACTCAAAAGAAAACGAGGGATCTTCAATTAATTGCCCAGTAATATGACAAAAAGTGGAGATAGCTTTGAAATATTGGGGTTAAAAAGTAGTGATACCTTCGGATGATTTCTCGATTGGGATAGCTAGAGTCGCTGATATCGATTCAGGTAGAGGAGACAAAAGGGGCGCCTTAGGAATTCCCGGATTCTCGGGATCATATTCCTCTATTTCGGTAGCCTCGGGGGAGCAGAAGAAGAACCGGTTTCAGTGATATTTTTTCCTTTGGCCTGACAAATCTCTTCCTCCATGGAAGCAGCAATAAGTTGACAACCTTCGGCCAGACGTGCCGGCTCCTCACCCCTAAGGAACTTCTCCATAAGTTTGTTTTCATCGATGGAGTATACTTTGAGTTCTTTCTTTTCCCATTCGATGATCTGGTCCCACACGTAAACTAGAGTTATCGGATAATCCTCAATCCAAGAAATGTCCCAGCGATGGATCACCTGAGCAAAGAACTCTATCATCAATTCGTTATAGCCGTCCAACTCCTTCTGCGCCTCGGAAAGCTTCTCCTGAACTTCTTTGGCAGATTTAATGGCAATGCTTGTATTCCCCTGGGCCAAGACTGCTCTAGATTCAACCACCAGTAGCTTAGCCTCTAATTCGGCATTCCGCTTTGCAAAATAAGTAATTTTCTTCTCTAACTCAACCTTCTCTCGCTCAAGGGTAGAGAAAGCCATTTGTACTTTGGTGCTATCATATTTAACATCTTCAACTTGCTTCTTTAGATCTAGGCGCTCTTAGCTATGAGATTCCAAGCAAGTGTGATAACGTCTTTGCAGTTCTTCATGTTACTTTCTATAATTATCAACGTCCGTTTAAACGAGAGCAAGTTTAGCCTTTGCATTTTTCAAGTCTTTCTCTGAATTTTTCAGGATGTTTTCATCATACTTGGCCATCTCCTTCATTTGGTCAATATCAGTGATTAAATCATGGATGGCCTTAGAAAGGTTGCACGAATGTCTGTACATCTCCTGATATTGCTTGTCTATTAAGTCTATCTTTGCTTTCACATCGTCTTCCCACTTCGAAGGCACAAGCTCAAGTGCAGGGATAAATTACAAATGCTAAAAATGGAGATCTGGAAATTTCTTCTTTAGATATGCCAGTTTTTTTTGGCCTCAGAATCGAGTGGCATGGATTTGGATATGGACAACTCGACATTCCTTCTCTTAGCAGGTACATTGGATACATCGTCTCTTCTCGGCCTTTTCTCGACTTGTTTATGCTTATCCTATGAGCCAGCACGCTTCGATGGCAGCTTCTCTTGGGGTAGTTTGTCCTTAGGAGGAACTGAGTCTTTAGGTTGTGGTTATCCCCTTCGCGACGATCTTGATGGCTCTTGTACTTATCTGGATCGGACCGACGAGGGGAACGAGAGCATGAAGAATGAGGATGGTTGGAATCATAATGCCTCCTATCATCCCTGCCGCGACTCTCGCGATGATCATGCTCAGTATCAGAATCATATCTGGGTATGCTAGTGCGGATTTTCCTGACATCATAGCGGGGACGTACCATGGTTCCTGCAAAACAATGTAATAGAATTTAGAACCAATGTTTATACAAAGCATAAGTATTGTGACATGCGTTGTTAATGTGTTGCGCGCATCCTAAGTTATATTCCCCCTAACCAACAAGATCCTGAAGTTAGGCTAGCATGTGTGACGTCCTTGGCCTTCACAGAAGTAATTTCTTCCGAAGAAGTAAAGGTCAAAGGATTCGTTCCGAAATTTTCTAAAGTGTAGAGGGTTTCAGGCAAGGGAAGATTTCCCGAACCCTTAAATGTAGAGTCATCCACAATGAGGGCATCTCCTTGAGGAGCATCTAATGGCATCCCTTTTGGGGATATTGGTTTTTCAGGGGTGGTAGCATCCTTGGGAATGTTGTACTTATCTCTATATTTTTCTGCTAAATTTGCTAAAATATCATCTTGAGTTATAGAGGGAGAAGGGGGATCTCTAAGGTGCACTGTGGGATCTCTAGAACTTTCTCCCCTCTCAAGTGGAGTGTCGATTGGCCCTTCAACTGGAGGTATGTACACATAAGGGCCTTCCCCGTGACCTATACTATGAGTTATAGCAACTAGATGATGTCGATGGAGATATTCATCTACTAAGCAATCCTTGATGGTCAAGAATTTTTTATCACCATTGAGTAACCGATTCAAGCGATAAAACTGCACCGGATGCTTCTTTTGTGGTGGGTTAGGAACTGCAAATGAAAACAAGCAATGCTTAGTGTATTTGTGAAAAAGGCTGGAATTGGAACATAAAAATTGAGGTCCTTACTTGACTTAAGCCACCGTCTGGCACACCTAGGCTGTTGTTTAATATAAAACCATTCAGGTTTTGGGTCCCCAGCATTGGTGCTAAACGGAACACTGATGATTTTCCTTTTTGGCACCGATTCAAAATATACAAAAGATGGGGTGTCGTTGGTTCGATGCTTGAAATTATAAAAGAAACGGACATTCACGAAAGTTAGCTCTATACTTATAATTTCCTTATAAGCTATGTACAGAGTATACAAATAAGCGTAAGAGTTGGGATGAAGCTGCATGGGGGCAATCCGCAGTTGTCTCAGAAAATCGACGACGAATGGCGGAAATGGAGGTATTACCCCAATGAGGCACATTAACCTGGTGATAGCCATATACCCTTCCGGTGGATTATGAGGTCGATATGTTTTCGAAGGAAACTCAGTGTCTCTTCAAAGAATCCCATGCTTTAGGCATATCCGCGCAAGCCTATCATTGTCGATTGTTGATTCGACTTAATCGTTAGGCACTTCCATGATGGTAACATTTCCAAATTCATCTGGGGAATTATTATCTCATACCCCTCCTTCTTCTTCCTCGCCTCGAGAGACATCACCCCCGGATGATACATCACTTTCATGACTTCCCATTTCATAGTCTGGACCCGTACTATTCCAACCCGAATCTGAATTGGAAGATACGTCTTCAATAATTGGATTATTGGATGACCCGACAGCTTCTCTTATCTCTGCCAATCTAGATTAATGTCTCTTAGCCATGTCTGGTGTACTATCGAAGAAACAATAGCATTAATTAGAGTTAAGTTTCCCGTGTCCCCTTGTGCATGTGTTGAAGCTAAAATTGTGCAAGTGTACATGTAATGATGGAATTAGAATGATTAAGATCAACACAAAAGAAAGTAGTGGAAAAAGTAATCGCAATTATGTGTTCTGTAACACCCGCATTTTTAATATAATTAAAAATATGTAAAAATATGTGTATATGCATAGATAGGTTAATAATGGTGATGTACAATGAAAATTACTTAACATAAAAGAGAAGGAAAGATTAATTCAATGGCAGTGTAAAAAACGGAGAAGATAATAAAATAAGGGTACTTAATTTATATCAGGAATTAAGTAAAATGGACATCACCATGCGTTCGTCTTGGAATTCTACATGAAATAGAGTCTAAGTTTTCGAAATTCGGACTTCGTATTAAAGAGTTATGGCCTTCAGAAGATTCAAAACAGTTCGGAATTCGACCCAGGCGGCTGGGCGGGAAATTTCCCGCCCAGAACAGGGCAGGTCAACCTGGGGGTCAAGTCGACCAGGGTCGACCTGGGGGTCGACCTACCCCCTAGGAGGTCGACCTATCCCAGATCTGGGCAGTTTTTGTTCCTGTGACGTGGTTTGACGTGCTGTACCGGATGGCTTCTAGGTCAATCCTAGGGCTCTAAAACACACTCTTCACCTATAAAATAGTGCCTAGACCTAACCTAATTAATAAACAATTCCTTTTGATGCCCCATGCCGCCAAACTTCAACCAAAATGGCCACCGCCCCAAAACCCTAAACTAAATTGCAAGTTCTTCACAAACTTTGGAGTTTAATCAAATCAAGAAGCAAAGTTCTTCATCAACAATTTATGCTCTTCACCAATAATCAAATAGGAAGATTAAATCAGCGTTCTACATCAACTACAAATCACTTATTTCTCCAATCCAGTCAAAGTGAGTGGATATGAACTATATTTGTTGTATAATATTGCTTCTATCATTTACCATTCCCCATAATGAATATGATGATAATTTAATAAGATCAGTTATTTTATTTATGCCTACGTTTGAGTTCTCTCCTTTTAATTCTTTTCCTTTTTCATTTTTGGATCTAGGTTATCTCGAACCTAGATGAAATCTTATTATATATATACGTACGATTGAAATATGGGAATATTGGGGCATAATTTATCTTATGCAATCGAGGAATATAACCTGTAATTTGGGGATTGTGGCATAACAATTTTTATTGCAAATATTGGGAAATTGGCGAATTGTACATTGGGATTATTCATTGAAATAAAGTCGAATTGGGGATTTTGGAGCGTATTTCAATAATGAATCTTTGGGTATGCTTTGGAAACGTGAATCTATGTTGAATAGTGCGCAACTATGAATTTTGATTTATGATGTTAACATATAATTGTGTAAATTTAATTGGAACTATTGGATATGGAATTGGTATAATTCAATATTAACAACATGTAATTGGATAACATGGATTGGTGAAATTTATTTGTGACTTGAAAAGTAAGCCTAGAGGGTGAATTAGATTATATGTATGAATGTGGGAATGTTGGGATATATATATATATATATATATTGGGAAAATATTGATTATATGAAATTGGGTATAATTGGATATTGGAAATTGGTATGTTTGGGTATAAATAACATGGAATTGGTGAATTTGGCTATAATTGGATAAATTGGGTAATATGAAATTTGGCTAACTATTATGTAATTGGTGTAGTGAATAACAAATCAGAAATAGGCATAGAAATGAAATGTAATTAAGTTGAATTTGGAACATATGACATGAATTTGGGGTTTGGGTGAAAGACGAATGTCAATGAAAGCCTAAGACACGAGGTTAGACGCGTTCGTGGTGTAAGACTGCCCGGAACCACCCGACAAATCCAGCATCCACAAGCGGACGTCTAATGTGAGAGTTCACAGCAAGAACTAGAGGCGTAACGGTTTATGACACGAGGTTAGGCGCGTTGTGGTATAAGTCTGCCCGGAACCGCCCGGCAAATCCAACAGCCACGAACGGACGTCTAACGTGAGAGGTCATACATCGTTACGGCATTATAAATAAATTAAGAAATACTAACCATAAGAAGACATGTGGGTGACATGTGTTTGGTTAGAGGGTTAAGTGGGTGATATAAATGACATGTAAAGCATGAATAATGTGGACTTAGCTGTTGTAAGACATGTGATGTAAAACATGACTAAGGTAGACTTAACCGTAGTAAGACATGTGTAAGATATGGAAACTATAATAAAGGGGTTAAGTGGGACACGGGTGACATATGAAACAAAATTTAGATATGCTTAACCAAATGGGACCCGTGATGGTATCATAAATTAATTGAATTGGGTAAAGTTTAAGTAACAGGTTAAGTAAATGGCAGGGTCAAGTCAAATCTAAAATTAATGACAAGAAATGGAGAATGATAAATAACCTATTATGAATAAACTTGAATAAGGCAAGAAAGGATAATAGGTGGAAATTATAACTTATGGGACAAGATAAGTTATAGGAAACGATAAGGAAGATGAGATAACTTATATGTAAAGATATACTTAAATTAAGTGGTTTGAAAGGAGAAATGTGAAATTAAAAATGATATTAGTTATATGAGTGTAAAAGAAGTAAATTAGAATCATATATGTTGGTTGGGCTGAGTGATTCTCTGGGTGCCAGTCTGATGTTGATTTCGGTCTTCGGGGCTGGTGTTTAGAGGGTTATTCTCCTAATCAGTATGTATGTGGGATAAGGCATACTTAACTATGAATTAAGTATAACATGTTGTTGTAACCCAAAAAGGGAATAATTTATGAAATTGGAAAATAACATGTTGTGGGCTTATTAATGGACTTAAGTGGGTTAAGTATAAATTGAATTAATAAGCAAGGGCAACTTGGTGAATAAGAAAAAAAAGGAAGCTAATGTGAATAACCAAGTAAAATGAGAAAGTTGACGAGGTGGCACAAGCATGAAATAAATGGTTAGACTTAGGGTCTAATGACATATAAAACTAAGGCGCTTGAAGCAGTCCATACGTTGTAGGATGAATTACCCAACGAGGTAGATCATGACGGTGTCATAAGGCACGAGGAGAGCGCACGTTCGCTATTTTGGCGGCTCCAATGAACTGGAAGGGGAAGCACGCGGCTTCCTAAGACGTTAAAGGTGCTCTTGGTAGTCCTGTGTAGTGGTTTGGCTTCGGGCTAGGATTATAGAGGTTGGGTCTACGTGGAACTACCAGGTGGGTGGGCCTTGACTGCACAAGTAGGGGGTAGTCAGAATGTTGTACGCGGTGGCATTAAGGGTGGTTCGGCGATTGCCTCAGGCGGAGGTGGAGGGTCAAGACCAAATGATAGCAAGATCGAACGCCTGCCACCAGCAGCCTAAGGAATGCGAAAAGACAAGAGCTAACCCCTAGGGATCGTTAACCTTTGCTATCAAGGGACGGGTGCGGGGAGACCCCACATTGATGTTTAGATTGTTTGCTTGTTAGGGGTGGTCGCTTAGCTTGTGTGGTCTTTACTAGTTGAGGGAGGGGATGAGGTAGGGCCATAGTCACCATAGAAAAACCAGACCCGAGGGATATCTGTACATTGGACACTCTTAGAGGCGGGCCCGTACAGATATAGAAAACTCCCGACCAGGTTCTGTGTTTTCTGGTATAGCCCTGCCACGGAACTTGGGTGCACAAGGAGAGTTATGTGCAGTAAAAACATCGAGTACAATTGATGATACGTACGTGGAAAAGTCTAGGTACAACCATGTCTGCTCTGGGTGGTGTATCGTAGACTAGAGGGCATTATTCGGTGATGGAACCAAACTCAATCGAATAGTTCGAGGATAACAGTCAGTACGCTTACATAGCACAGCGATAGTGGTACTATGCGGATGTAGCATTATACGTTACTATGGCATAGGATGAGGGACTGCGCATATTACTGTGGCGATACGGAGGAGACCGGGCGAGTGGGGTATCACGGGGTATACCTCAGTTTGGGGGTAGCTACATATACATTATATTAGGTTAATCTACTAGGGGGTAGATGGGTGTGACGTATGTGTAAGCTTTGAGTGCTAATAACACGTATAACCTAATGAATAAGAAAGTGCAATTGAACGTTATATGTAGGATTATTCAAGAAGTGTAGTTTAAATTCATTCACACAGAACTTATGTTCTGACCCCCTCCTCATAACATTCGCAGGTTAGACAGAGACTTATAGCTCTGGGGATATTGATTTAGCAGTATTGTGATTAAGGTAAAGCTATGTTTTAAATATATTATATTTTACTCCTTCCGCTGTGAGGTGTTTTCTGAACTCTGACATATCTCTTTTCTCTGTCTTTTTCTGCAGGATACCAGAGCAACCAACTCGGGTTTCGGTGGATTGGATTTTTGAAAATAAAATCGGTCCGTTGGAATCTGGGTTGTTACATGTTCATAATAGTCTGAGAGTTCATTCATGATTGTAAGGCTCTATCCCAACTATCCGTAAAGTTACAATCTATAGTCATTACTTAATTAAGTTAGTTGAACCATTCTTGTACATCACATTGGATCATTTCGGATCGGTTCGGGTATATATGCGATACACGGATCGGTACAGGTCTTCTTCTTTTATGTTAATATCGGATCGGCTCGGAAGTCCAAGTTACAAGCAAACAAATTTGGATGCTTCACCTAAGAATATCGGTTCAGAGCATAATAAAATAAGGGATCGGACCGGATGGGATTAGAGGACAATGACTTTAACGGATCAATTGATACCGAACTGAACCGCATCAACACCCCAAGATCTGTCCTGTTAACTCAACTTTCTTCCACAACCACCATCATTTTCTCCAACCCAAACCAATGCCACATGCCTAAACTCAAGAAGTCCTAGAGCTTCCACCCTACTATGAACCGATTCCATCCTTCTCTTCTCCCTCATCTTCTTTGCTTTTCTTGAAAATTCATCCACAACATAGCATTTGTGGTACGATCCCTCTAACGTTGAATCAGACTTGACCCACTACCGCCTCTAGATGGCGATGAGGCCACCAATGACGATGGTGGTGGGACAGGAGAGACGACGCTGAAGTCGACACAGTAACGAATGAATTTTCTTAAAATGCTTCTAAATTCGGATTTGAATTAACTAAAATTGGAAAAGTCAAAGATCTACACCCACCTAAGAATTCGATTTGAAGGCTGGAAGAATTTCTAGAGCTTTTTTAGGAATTAGGGTTTCATCTATAATTTTAGGGAACGAGAATGAAAAGCAGAAGTGGAAAAGAGGAAGGGGTGGATTTATATACGTGAATGTTCCGACCGATGTGACCATTTAATCCGATCTGAACAAAAAACAAGCCCAAGGCCTCTCAGCGCACAGACGTAGCAATGTTTGAAGTATGGGTTGGATCGTACAGGCCTGAACTGAACTGAAGCGTGATCATTTATTTCATCACAAGACATGAAATAAGCTCAGAGCGGAATAAAAGACTTATAAACTTACGATGCAGGTGTTTACATGGAGAGATTACTTGAACACTACGGAGATTCTCAATGTCATCGAAAGCAACAAAGATGATTTGAACATAAAGTGTTATATTTATAAGCATCAGAGATGCGACTTTACAAAACGACATCATTTAAAAGACAAATGGAAGCAACTATTCAGTGACTTTGATTCAGAAGCAAATAGATAATCCAATTCGAAGCACATTCCATCTCCGATAAGCGCGTACTTCGAGGAGGCAAAATGTTAGACCACTTTGTGATCGGGTTACACAAAGTTAAGAGATTGCTCGATGAACCAGTGTAAAAAATGGATACGCAACAAGCAATCAGATCGGTTCAAATATTCACGAATCGACCCTCTTCTCTTCAAAAATAAGCAGTACAAGAAATGGAAAAAAGGAGGCGCAACCGGATCAGTTCGGGGCCTTCCGATCTGGACCCCTCATTCGTGCTTCTAATCCTAACCTAAGACAAATGAACAACAGTTACAACCCACTACTCCATAAGATACGGAGCGGTTGCATGCCTACTCCCCTACGTTCACCCACGAAGATAATGCGCTGTCACCATCCTAGGGCTTCCGATCCCAACTTTAAAGCGATGGGTACCACGTGTACCCGAACCGGATGCCTTCCAGGGGATTTTCCTGCCTATAAATACACCCCCAAGGATCATTTGAAATGATCTTTTGGCAAATTATCAACCATAACTTCCTCCACACCCGAATTTCATTACTTTATCCAGATCAACCTTTTAAAGCACATTTTAGAGAAGATTGAGTGAAATTGAGTGAAAACAATCATTAATTCGAGAAATTTAAAGTGGACGTAGGCTCTTTAATGCCGAAACGCTATAAATCGTGCGTTTTCTTCATTTTCTTTTTATTTCATTTAGAATTATCCTTATTTTGGGTGTTAGAACCATTTTTGGATCTAACACCTGCTGGTTTACTTCATCCTTTGGATGTTCCATAATGGAAGTGAGATGGCGTCTCTATGGATTTCATGGATGGTTTTCCTAGATTAAGGAAAGGAAACACCAGTGTCTCGGTTGTAATTGACTGGCTTACTAAGAGCGCTCATTTCATTCTTATTAAGAGTAAGAGGATGGTAGCATGGTTGGCAGCTGTTTATCATCATGAGATAGTCCGTCCACATGGAGTACCTTCTAGTATTGTGAGTGATCATGACCCCATTTTCACCAATGAGTTTTTGAGGAGTGTAAACAGACCGATTTTTTTTTCAAAAGTCCAATCTATCGAAACTCGGATTGGTTTGCTTTGGTATCCTGCAGAAGACAGAGATATAAAATATGTCAGAGCCTAGAAAAATATCTCACAGTGGAATAGGTAAAATATAATATAATCAAAGCATAAGCTTGTTGTATTAATAATAGTGCATAACCAGTATCCAAAGCTATAATGCCTTATGTCACTGCCACAAATCTAACCTGCGGGTATGTTATGAGGAGGGGGTTAGAACACAAGTTCTGGTGACTGGATTTAAATTATACACTTTGGATAACACTATATATAACATTCAATCATATTTTCTTATTTATTAGGTTCCTCACTCAAGGCTTACACACACGTCGCACCCATTTACTTCCCATTGGATTAACCTAATATTGTATATATGTAGCTACACCCAATATAAAGGTACATCCCATGGTACCCCAATCGCACGGTCTCCACCGTAACACCATCGAAATATACGCAGTCCCTCATCGTACGCCGTAGTGACGTATGGATCTCTATACAACAATATCACTTTCCATATATATATATGTCATTACTATGCTACGCAAAGTACGGACTACCACCTTTGTTCGAATCAGACTTCGTACTAGGGTAATGCCCTCAAGTCTACGATACACCACCCAGAATAGACAAGCATTCATCTAGACTGTCCCACATATGCACTACTAAGTGTAGCTCGATGCCTCAATCACACGTCCTCTAATGTGCACCGAGTTCCATGGCAGGGCGATACAAGAAACACAGAACTCAGTCGGGAACTTTTCCATATCTGTACAGGCACGTCTTTAAGAGCCTCAACAGATATACCTAGGGTCTGTTTTCATGGTGGTTATGGCCCCACCTAGGCCCCTCCCTCAACTAGTAAAGACTATAAGAGCTAAACGAATGCCCCTAAAGAAAACAATCAAAACATCCATTAAGCGTCTTCCCTCAACCACCGTACCCCGATAGTGAAGGGTGAATGGTCCATTGGTTTTAGCTCTAGTCTTTCCGCATCCCACTGGCTACCGATGACGGGTATCTGACGATCTACTGTCCTTGTTGGTCATGACCCTTCGCCTCCTCATTGAGGCAGCAACTGAATCACCCTAGTGTCACCGCGTAACGGCACTCTGACTGCATAGCTACTTCTGCAGTCAAGGCCCACCCACTTAGTAGTTACGCGCGGACCTAACCTCTGCGAACACAGCCTAAAACATCTGCCAATACACAGAGGACTACTAGGAGCACCTTACGTACCTCAGGAAGTTGCGTTCTTCCCCTTACAGTCCTTCGGAGCTGTTAGAACAATCAGATGAATGTGCACTCCCCCTCGTGCCTTATAACACCACAATGATCTACCCCGTTAGGTAATTCACCCTCAAACGTGTGGATTGGTCCAAGCGCCTCACTTTAATATGTTGTCAGACACTATATCTAATCATTCTTTTATGTTCTTGTCTTACCTCATCAGGTTTCCATTTAACTTGGTTATTCACATTCATATTGAATTCTTAATCAAGTTACCAAGTTCCTCTTGCTTATTAATTTTGGTTATATAACTTAACCCATTTAAGTTTATTAATAATCCCCACAACATGTTATTCTCTAGATTATGGCCCAAGGTCTGTAATCCACAATCCTTTCTTATTTTCATGTTTCATTTCATCATTACAATAACACGTTCTACTTAACATGTAATTAAGTATACCCAATTCATATGTTTTCTGTTTAACATGTCATTCATTATTTATGATTAAATATAACTTATTTCATTTCATAAGTTTTCCTCATTCTTTCTCATTTAATCATAATTCCATTTTACACCATTACTACAACTTATCGTTGTTTATTTATTAACATAGTCCTCTTGACTAAAGTTTTCTAATAAATTTTCCTTCCCTAAATATTACTTGTGTTAATATACTTACTTATCCTTAGGACAAGCTTTACTCTGTTATTCCTATCAGTAAATTTCAGTTTCCCCTGTTTACTGATTACTTAATTTAAAATTAAATGCCTCTTATCTTATTACACAAGTTGCCTCATCTTCTTATTATAACCTAAGTTATGATTTCTATTTGTCCCTAGGACAAAGCTACCTGTTATATAGCATTCTTATTACTTAAATTTATCCATAACAGGTTGTTATCATTCCCCTATTTATTTCATTAAATTCTTATTTATTACCATTAATGATGCTTATCTGTCCCACCATTTACATATATTATATATATGCTCCCGTACTAGACCTTTCACATTAAGTCTACACTAGTGGATGCTGGATTTGTCGGGCGGTTCCGGACAGACTTCTTCCACAAGTTGACTTAACCTCGTGTCTTAGCACCGTTACATGTTTAATTATGCACTTATACCTCTCACATTAGATTTACCACTAGTGAATGCTAGATATTCCGGGCGGTTTTGGGCAGACTTCTATCACAAGTGCAATCTAACCTCATGTCTAAGCGCGGTTAAATTTTTTATTTATCATAAACCTTCTATACAATTTAGGCATGTTTATTTCTTTCGATTATCCATTGTAATTTATAATCCACATGTAATTGTATCATGCCTATTACAATTCTTCACATATAATCAATTCCTTCCTAACATATAATCAATTGATCAAATAATTGTTTAAATCACAAAAACCAATATGTACCGTCCTCTATTCTTACAGTAATGGCCTGGGTACACAATTTACACAAATTGGCATGAAATCGGTGATTACTTTGCAAGATTTGACAAGTTCGTATACCAACAAATTAATATTTAGTATATCAATTATTTCTACTTCATACCTATCACTTTAGGCGTTATTAACATATGTTACATTTCTCAACATATTGAAATTCAATTATACATACAGGGGAATGGCAAACGATAAAATATTCTTATCTAAACTGTATAGCTTAAATCCACTCACTTTTCATGCTTTCCCCAAATTTTGGATCTGATCTCATTTTAGCATCCATGGTTTTTCTTTTCCCTTTAATTGACTTAAAACCTAATAACCGTGGATTGATTATTTCCGTTAAAAGAGAAGGGAAAGAAAGAGTAAGAAACTGAATGGATTAGATCTAGAATTTTTACCTTTTTTCATGATTCCAAATAATCTTTTTATTAATGTCGATTCCCTCTTCCAGGTCTTGAATTTTAAAATCTTCTTATTAATAATTATTTTTATTTAGAAATTACATGGATGAAGAAGATAGTGAAGAAAACCGAAAATGAGAATGAAGAGCTATAGGTCTCCTTATATAAGTAGTTTAAATCGATGCTAACTATTTACTTTCCTTGATGGACTCTACTCTCTCCACATTGTATAACCAACCAGAAGTTGATATGTCATCAAAAATTTCAACTGAACTAATAGGATCAAGCCGACTACGAATGCCTTGTCATATCTTACCAATCAAGTATGCTTATTAGGTGCCACCTTAAATTTTTACATTAATTCTCTTTTTTCCATATTCATTTTGAAATTGATATACTTTTCTTTCTTTTTTTTATTCTTTATTCGCGCATAACCTTCCATTCGAATCATGTTCATTCATGGGCAATTCTTATGTGTATACTATGTTTCTACATGCGAACAATTCTTTACTTTGTTCCATATTTAATTTTCTCAAATCAATTAATATCCAACTTTTCTCTTTTTAACCATCCTTCCTATTATACTCTTTTTAATTAAGCTACTTTCATATAAAACCCGCTTTCACACTAAACCGCTTCTAATTAAAACCCCTTTTACATTAAATCTTTACTCCTCTTTTGAACTTCTTTCTTAATTTTAATGCATTAACCTTCTTCCTACTATTTTTAACTTCTTCTAAAATTTTCTCCTTGAATTCGCACATGCAATATTTTCTTTCTACTTAATGCATCATTTGTTATTCACTTCTTTATTGCATACATTTCTAATGTTCCTTTTTAAATGCATTAATGCTTTCTCTTTTTCACTTACATATTATTAATTTATGCATCCTTATCATGCATTCTCTTCAATGCATTCTACCTTCCTCTTTTCTCTTATGAAATTTTCATTGTATTAGATTCATCCCTCTTTAAATATGTAACTTTATTACTATGCATGCCACTTTTCCTTTTATTTTCTTTTTTCTTTTTATTATCAATGCATGCATTACATTTAATAATTCATTTCATTTTTTTTATTTTTATTTATATTTATGTTTATGCATATATCTCTGTATGCACATTTTTAATTACATTAAAAATACGGGGTTTTACAAGGAGCTTGTAAGAGGCATTAGGAACACAGTTGTATTTAAGCACCGCTTATCACCCTCAGACCGATGGACAGACAAAAAAGGTAAATAGAATTCTTGAGGATATTTTAAGACTGTGTATGCTAGACTTCGGAGGGACTTGGGAAGAGCATCTTCTATTGGCATAGTTTGCCTACAACAACAGTTATCAGGCTAGTATTGGCATGGCATCCTTCGAGGCATTATATGGACGACCCTGTAGATTACTGACTTGTTGGTGGGAGTCTACAAAGAGGCTTCTACTCGGACCTGAGATGATTAGGGAAACTTTAGAGAAGATTAGTCATATTCGCAGGCGCGTGAAGACAGCTCAGGACAGGCAGAAGTCCTAAGCAGATAAGAGAAGAACTGATATTGAATTTGGAGTAGGAGACATGGTTTTCATCAAGGTATCTCCTTTGAGGAATGTAGTTCGTTTTGGATTTGTAGGGAAATTGGTGCCAAGATTTGTAGATCCATTTCCCATAACAGAAAGGATTGGCTAAATAGTGAATTTACAAAAGAGAATGGCTGGTGTTCATGATATTTCCCACGTTTCTCATTTACAAAAGTGCTTACATGATGCCGTAGAAGTAGTTGAGTTGAGTGTGCTTGAGGAAGTAGAGGTGGAACAGGAGGTGACAGTTAGACGAATTCCTACCCATATTCTTAGATCAGATGTTAAGAAGCTTCGTAATCGAGAAGTCAAGTTGATGAAAGTTCAATGGGGAGATGACCACGATAATGCAACTTGGGATACTGAAGACAAGATGCGTTCTTCGTACCCTTTCCTTTTCAAGGGTATATTCTTAACTTCTTTTTCCAAAGCTTTTATTCATACTTGCTTCTGTTGGTTAGGTATATCCTATCGATCGAATCATAGACCTTTAGGTAGAAATACAATGGATGTAAACATGTGTTAAAGACATGTTATGTTTGATGGATGCAAGTGGTTGCTAATGGTTGCTCATGGATACATATACATACACATTAGGCACTAGATCGGCTCAATCACTCTCATACTACATATGGTGTGTGTGCATTTTTCTTCTTTAATGGATGGAAATGGGTGTATCATTATATGGGTATTACATTGGATGGACGATTGCGCATGCATATAATATTTACATGATATATTAGGGCTAGTTGCATACATGTTGAATTCATGGCACTGACATACATTACATTAAGGAGGTCGACTAAATTAGTAGATGTCTGATCTTTCGCATTAGTATAGGGACATATACACACACCTTTGCATATGCTCATATAAGCACTATAAATATTTTAAGCATAATGGATGCCTGTGATTGGTGGATGAGTAGAATGATGATGGATGTTAGGACATACATTCTTCTTAACTTGGAGATTTCAAGGAAGAAATCCTTTAAGTGGGGGAGAATGTAACACCCCGTAATTTTAAATAACACTATAATGATAAACTAAAGAATACTTAATTAAATAATTGTAATTAAGTAAAACGGACTACGCCATTGCATCCATCTCAGAATTATGCTTAAGATAGACCCCAATTTTGCGTAAAACAGACATCATATGAAGAAAATATTAAGGTTTGAAGTTTGTATACATATAGGCATAATATATATATAACAAATCCAGAAAATCGAAATTACAGAGCGGGAAAGGGAGGTTAATCGGCCCGTTAGGAGTCGACCCCATCCCTTATGGGCGTCGACCCATGGATCGACCCCTACACGGGGTTGTCGACCCCGGAGTCGACCCCACCGAGATCTGGGGCTGATTCTCCCCCTGCACTTGGACGCGTTTCTGAGCGAGATTCGTTGACATTAGGCTATAAATAGGACCTCATTCCTATTGTTTTATTCACCAAAAACAATAGAGACAACGAGGTGCTGCCCCAACTCAGATTAAACTAAACTATTCTTCAGCAACAACAACTTATAAGCATACAAGAATCCGTGCTACAACATCTACAGTCAATTCTCTGTTCTTTAATTTCCGTCACAGTGAGTTCATGTTATTTTTAGATATAAACATTTAATAGTAATCTTGACATGTTTATATGTTGGATATAAACATGTGCCTGAATCATAACTAAATGGATCTACCATTACTTGTACACTTGATCCTCTGTTTAGTTCTTGAATGCCTATCTTTATTATGTATGTTCTGTCGTCTTGCCTGATAGTATCGCCATATTTCTATCCTTTTATTATGCCTAATCATGTCACTGTTTACCTATTCTGTTAGTATGTCTATTTATATCATCACATGCCTGTTTTGATTCTATTCCTATTTCTGTTCTCTTCTCTCCCTCCTTCCCTTTTTATTTTTATAGCATGACTACCTTCGAGCCTAGGCCTATCGCTAAAATATGCCAGCGAACGAAATTGGGAAGGGTTGGGAATGACAAGTTAGGGGCAAACTTATATTGAAAAACATGATTTCCATTTAGGCATAATCTATACCTTGGTCAAAAACTTTACTTTGGGGCATAACTTATATTATGAATCAGAAAGGGATTTGTGGTCATAATCTAGGGTAAACATGTAAAATTATTTAATAATGAACATTCCTAAATTTATAGTAATTAGAAACTGTAACCGCACTTAGACACGAGGTTAAATTACACTTGTGGTAGAAGTTTGCCCGGAACCGTCCGAAAAATCCAGTGTCCACAAGTGGTTAATCTAATGTAAGGGTCAAGTGAATAGATGTACACATAACGGTGCTAAGACATGAGGTTAAGTCTGACTTGTGGTAGAAGTTTGCCCGCAACCTCTCGGCATATCCAGCATCAACGAGTGGTAGACATAATGTGAGAGGTCTAGTCCATCAACAGCCATAAATGGATGAATGATAATAACTTGTTAACCTGTAATACTTAACCTGTTTAAATCTGTGGGTTTACACGAACCTATCAAATTGAGTAGGGGCTAAGTAAACTTGCTTGAATCAGTGGGGGTTAAGTTTCTTGTTAAATCTATCGGGGTGGTGTGTGTGTATATATATATTTAAACCCGACAAACTTAACCTGTTTTACAGGTAGGGGTTATGCCATCTTGTTAAACTGCTAGGCATAACCTGTCGAACTCCTAGTAGTGTGGATGTAAGCCTAGGGGAAGCTTGTATCATCTATTGTGTAGGACCCATATCAGTCAGTAACCCATCTTGGTATCAAAGGGGATCCCCGAACTAGGTCGGGTCTGGGCACACTTATTGAGTTGATTGTAAGAGGTTCATTTAAGCGAGGATGTTGACGGTGCGCTTTGTCCGATTTTTATGCATGCATTAATGTGCTTGTGTTGGGAAAATAAGACACTGTGACATCAGTAGATGGTTGTGCATCTCGTTAATAAAGGGATTTACACCTTAAGAAGTGATACATCCTATTGTGGGGCAAGTACAGGGTGTCCAGGGGATAGGGAGCCGATCGATTGGGTAGTAATGAGGGTACATCTAGTCTTGCTTGTTTAGGAGCCTATTATTATTGTTGGGGGTAACATTTGTCATTTCTATTGGATTGCCTTTTATTATTGTATGGGGAAAAAATCCCCTCACTAGACGTACACCTAAGTCTACCATCTTTTTCTTGTTGGGATTATCTTGTTTCTGTTATACTAGTATTGGGGCAGAGAAAGGTACTTAAGAAGTGCAACACATTCTGTTATGATTATTCAGTTTATCCTTTTCATTCTGTTATACCTCTCTTATGATACTGTTATATATCTCATCCAATTTGTATGTCTGTCATGATGCTTTTACTTATTTATATGCTAAAAGAAACTAGGCTAGTCAGACTTTATGTCTGACCCATTTTGTTTCCTCTTCTATCTCTTCCGTTCTCTCCCTAGGTTCTCAGGGTGGGAATACTTAGGCTTGATTTTGGATTCTCTCTTTCATTCTGCTTAGAGCTGCTTAGACTTACCGCTTTGATTTCTTATCTTCTCTGATATGGCTATATTTTGTGCGATATGCTATTTATACATTACCGTACTCTAATGATTTTTACAAGACAAAAGTTTTAAATTGATGTAATGGGTTTTCTGCATTTCAAACTTATGATGTAACTGGGTTTCGGACTACGATGTTTTCTGTTTTAATAAAGTTTTAAAATCCGCAATTATTTCATATCAATCTTGTGATGTTTTTGTTTACCTATAACGCTTCACGAAACTTAATGCATTTTGATAAATAGTGACATTAACGGACGTGGGTTGTCACACTATGGCTATGGTTTGGACGTCATTAAGGTTGGTGCTATGTAGCTATGTAGTGGTCCTTTTTCTATCATTTTCTGTCTCGCTATGATATAAAATTCACCTACTTTGGGTGATGTTTCTCGAGATGGAAGACCTTGGTAGCTTCTTCATATGGAATGTTGTCCTTTGATTGCGTGCAATACTTTAGGTTGTGCATGTCACTTCCGATACAATTGTTGTAAGTTACGTGTGGCTCAAGGATGTAAGGTAATGGGTTATGTCATTGTTTTATGGTCTAGGCTGTAGGCTTGGATTGAGATTGTAGCTCATGAAAGTAGGGATCAGGATCCCATCTGTCTTTATGGATAGTTATGAGCCCTATAGTCATGTGTTGTGTAATAATGTATTTTATTTTAACTCCCTACGTAGAGTATTAAATTCTGTAGTCTAAAAAAGGTGCCTAGCTATTGTAAAATATCCTTGATAAGATGATGGTGGGTGGTCAACCTTAAAAATCAAAATTGTAGTAGATTGGTAATTGATCAATCTCCTAAAACTATTGTAATTATTATTTGTTGCAATAATAAGTGTTCGCGGCCACTTTAAAAATCGGTTGGCTCTACAAAAAAAATATATCAGTAAATACATAAGTGAGTATGATATGAGGGAAATGAACTTTCATAAGAAAAAGTACAATTATCTTTCAAAGAGATTACTATAGAGTAGTAAGGTTGAAAGGGAAATAATGCATTTTAATTGTACTCCTTGAAAAGAATTAGACAAAAATTTATGTAGAAAGCCCTCAAATAATTTGATGAAGTACTTTTCAAAAGGATTTTTGAATCTTATAAAATTGAATTTTTTGAAAAATGTGATTTTGGATGACTTTTGAAATATACCACCATTAATTATGCGTTTGTTTTTAAAGAATGTGGAAGTAAAAAAGTATGATACTTTTTTGGTGGATTATGTTTAACCGTAAAATTTGACGATTCGAAAAGTTGAGAAAAGGAAGTTTCCATTTATTAAATTCTCAACTAAAAATTTATTGATCGAATCAGAAAAGTTTCCAACTTTTTATTTCTTGCTTTTGTGTTCTTCTATCCTCTATATTATACTTTCTAGTTTCGACGTAGTAAAATTTGAAATTCTTTCCTTCGAAACCTCTTAAAGGTAGTAAAGATTAAATGAGATCTGTTGTGGAAATTAGAAATAGAAGATGGTAAGATAGGAATGTCTAATAGCGTCGTCAGAGAGACATATATATATATATATATATATATATATATATATATATTAACAATGGTAAATAATAGTTGGAAAATTAGATAGTATATGTAGTTACCTAGGAATTTGGGTACCCGGGATAAACATATTTTAATGTTTTTTGAGATTTTAAAGCCAAAAAGTATAACATATTAGTTTGGGTGCTTAAATCATATAATAATTTAAGTTTTGTAATGAGGAATTTGTAATTTGTAGGAAACTGTATGTATTGGAATAAATTAAATACACTTGGTGTAATAAATATTTTTTATTTTCAATCCGTGTTTCTAAATTATATTTTAATGGTTTAGTGAATATTGAAAATATAAAATATTGATTAGCAATCAATATCTAAGTAGAAATATATTATCAATATAAAGTGTTAAGTTGTTTTAACAAGATAATTAATAATTTGAAATTTTTGTTTAGAAAATGTAAGTTGTTGGAATTATAGAATTAAAAAATTTAAGTTTAAAAATCATGTTTGGAAACCTTGTTATATGTGTTTATACGAAAATTTTGTGTGTTAAAATATTCTAATAGTGTAAATGCAATAAAATGGTGAACTATTGTGAGTAGTGGATTTTATTGCAAAATGTGTCTTTAGTTTTAAGTGTGTTACAAATAAAATATAAAAGTGTAAATGTTGAATGGTAATCAACATTTAAGGGTGTAGAAAAATTTAATTAGGCCTAGTGTGTGACGGCCCGCCCCGCACCAGCCGACATTCCCATAGAAATGCGTTGTGCCAATACCCGACTAGCACAGGACGGTCGTTAATTTTTTTTTTTTTTTTTGAAACGATGCATCATCAAGAACCGTAGTATATCTTACGGCTTATGGAATAAAATATAATAATAACATAACTTGATATAAAACAGGCGAGACAGTGCATAAGCTGAAAACTAAACTAAATCCATCAGAGTAGCGGAATCCAAAATACATCTTATGATCCAAACCATTATTACAACTTCAAAAATATTGTTGCTTAAAAAGAAATAAAAGAGGTACACTACTAATGCCCAAAGCAATGACCATCAACAACGCAAGGAGAATATATGTAAATAGTACATGGAAGCCTCCTGCTTGTCTCCGGGCAGCTACTTGTGCATAACCACCTAACATGCCTCTAGTTTGCTCGTTTAGGAGCACCCAGAGTAATAAGAAGAGACATAAAAATCTGAGTCAGACAAAAATCTGAGTCAGACAAAAATCTAGTATAAGCGATAGCAGCAAAAAAAAACAATAACAAGTATAAATAATCATACCTAAAACTGAACCTGGATCTGCAACCAAAGAGTTAGCACAACAAGATGTAAGTAATCTAAGATAACACTAACATAAAGTTTAAAAATGGGAGTGTGCGTGTCAACGTGTTAGCAAACATCAAACATAGCAATCATCATCACATCTCTCACTCAGTGCATAAAGCATACGATATCCACCACTTTGATCACCAGAAACATTGGGCTATGACGGAGTCCCACTCCCTACAAATATCACTATGACCACTTTTCTCTTTAGAGCTCTGATGGAGTCCAACTCCATACAACCTCTGACCCCACTGCACTGGTCCATAGTCAATGCCCCCTCTCTCAATAGTGAACCAAAGTTATAGATATTGATAACCACTTTGCACACGTCATGCAGCAAAGACCAACTCTAGAAGTTAACTCATTGGTTCCCAGCTGGATCCTGAGTAATAAATTCCCACTTGGACTTCCTTTGCATCTCAGGTTTTAGCTGAACTGGAGTAGGTCTTTCAGAAGAGTCGTCGCATAGAAGTAGTGGAAGTTGAAACCCGGTTCGGTTCAGTATTCTCCTGTTCGGTTCAGTACTCTCCTGTTCGGTTCGGTACTCCCTCTTTATCTCTAGATTCCAGTTCGGTTCGGTGCTTCCCCATCTCCAGATTATGGTTCGGTTAGGTGCACTCCTGTTCAGTGCTCCACTATTTTGGTTCGTCATCTTCCGTTCGGTTCGGCTCTCCAGCTCGACTCAAACTCCAGTCCACTCCAATCTGGGCCTTCCTTGTTACCCTTATATTTGCATGCTTCCTAAGTTGCCAAGTTGTAGTTCGAAACATACCATACAACCCGATCTGATCCCATCAATCTGATCCGGTCAAGTCGAACCGAAAACCTGCACCTTTTTCCAACGAGCTTGTATCGTCCGATCTTGCCATATGACGGCATTACCAATCATTCTAAACAGTCATAAAACATCCGTAATAATAGTAGCAACATGTAGGCTCAATCAAAAAGATCAAAACATCAAGCATATATGTTGTTTTAGATCAAACGTACCCAAAATCAACGATTTTCCCCTTAATCCCATTAGCCATGTTTAACCATAGGATTAGCAAACTTAATCCAAATTAACCCAAATTTGTACGGTTACATGAAATAATATTTTAGAATTTTTGCAAATTTTCCCAGAATTTTTAGATGTATAATTTTTCTAATCACCCCTAATTAATTAGTGAATAAACATGCTAATCACTCACCTTAGCCATAAATAAATTATAGATCTGAAAACTCAACTAATTTGGCATGGATTCCTATGTATAGCAGCAGCTCTATCTCTGGTTTGATGCTAATTTGACTTGAGTTCATGTAGTTTTGCTAAATTAATGATAAAAAGGTGATTAGGGAGTGATTTAGAAGATGAAGGCCATTGTTAGGTTTAGAGGAATGTTTGTGGCGGCTACAAAAATGAAAAGTAACCATTCTCAAACTCCTTTCAGCCCTCCATAATCCGAAACCTGAAAGCCTAGCTGCTAATTAACCTATTAAGCCCGATTATGCTGTTTTTTATCTTCAAATATTATTTCAGCCATATTACCCAAACAGTTAGTCCATTTGATTAATATAACCACTCTATGGAAAGGTAAATCATCATCTGGATCCAATGGTAGTGGTTTCAGGTCAATACTTCTTACCAACCAAAAGTTATATGCGAAACAAGATTCGCCAGGGGCGAAACAGTCAATCAAAATTCGGCAAAAATCGTGAATGTGGGAAATGACTCCAATAGTCGTTTCCCATAGTTACACGACCATATGACTTCGTATGAAAATAAAATAAATATTCTACGATCGTCCGCTACGTAGAATGCAGGTCATTACACGCTCTCCCCCTTTAGAAATTTCGCCCTGAAATTCCTTAACCAAGAAAACATACAATGGTGTCGTATATGCCTATTAGCCATTTTTAAACAATCTAACATACATAATAAAACAACAAGCCTATCCTAGCATGCAGTTTACTAATAAGGGAATAACTATATAGCGATTAAAATCTTACCAGGCAAAAAGCTCTGGATATGAAATCCTTATGCTCTCCTTTGTTTCCCAAGTACAGTCATTATCATTATCGCCCCACTGGACCTTGACAAGTTCTACCTTCTTCCTTCGAAGTTGTTTCGTATTGTGTCCGACAATACGGATCGTCCTGCAGTTCCCAACTGCCTCAGATTCTACCTCGATATCATTCAATTGATCTGGCGAAATAGTCATATCAGAATCGTGCACGAACTTCCTTAATTGGGAAACATGAAATATGTTGTGAACTCCCGCCATCTTATCAAGCAATCCAAATTTATATGCTAAATTCCCAACTTGTTCGAGAACTGGAATGGACCAACAAACCTTGGTGCCAACTTTCCTCTCCTACCAAATTGAATCACACTCTTAAACGGAGAAATCTTGAAGAATACCAAGTCGCCAAGGAAGAATTTCAAATCTCCTCATCTTTTATCAGCATATCTCTTCTGCTATCTTAGGCAGCCTTCATTCACTGTTGAATAATCTTGATCTTATTTGAAGCTTCTCTTATTACATCTGGCACACGCACAAATTTCTCACCGGTTTCTAACCAACATGATGGTGAGTTACACGGTCTTCCATACAAAGCTTCAAATGGAGCCATACCAATACTGGACTGATAACTATTATTGTATGCGAACTCAACCAGATGCAAATGGTCATCCCATGACCCTCCAAAATCCAATATACAAGCTCTCAAGAGATCCTCCAATACATGATTCACCCTCTCTGTTTGACCGTCGGTTTGAGGATGGTATGCGATACTGAGATGTAACTCCGACCCTAAAGCCTCTTGTAAACTCTTCTAAAGCCCATTAGTAAATGATGGATCTCGGTCACTCACAATACCTTTAGGTACTCCCTGAAATCTCACTACCCGCTTCATATACAATTCCGCTAACTTAGCTACTGTTCTACTCGACTTGACCGGTATAAACCTTGCACTTTTGGTCAATCAATCCACAATCACCTAAATGCTATCATGACCTGATTTAGTTCTTGGTAAACCATCTATGTAATCCATTGAGCCTTGTTCCCATTTCCATTCAAGAATTTCCAGCGGCTGTAAAAAAACCACTAGGCTTCTTTTTCTCGGCTTTAACTAGTTGGTAGTTCATGCACTTGGATATAAACTTCCCAACGTATCTTTTCATCCCTTTCCAGTAGTAGGTCTACTTCATGTCTCGATACGTCTTGTTACCGCTGGGACGTATAGTCAGTTTCGAGTGATGACATTCTCTAAGCACTTCATCGCTTAATCCATTAACGTTGGGTACAACTATTCTCTAATTCTTTCGGAGCCATCCTACTCTATTAGTCCATATTTGTTCATTTCCTCACCATCGATAACCATCTTTACCATGTAGATGCTTTCCAATAGGTTAGGATCGTCCCTCTGACTGGAACCGATCTGTTCAATCAAAGTCGGTCTAATTTTCAAACTTGCTAACATCTCGGGATCCAATACACACTTAGGTCTGATATCATATCCCGCAATATACTCTAATTGCTTCCATTCCAGAAACATAGCCCCCTAAATTGGCATGTCTTCTACTCAGTGCATCAGCTACCACATTGCCCTTCCCGGGTGTGTATACGATATTGTAATCATATGAAGCCAAGAATTTTAACCATCTCTTCTAACGAAGATTTAAATCCTTTTGAGAGAAAAGATACTTTAATGATTTGTGATCAGTAAACAACTCAAACCTTTCTCCCAAGAGATAATGTCTCCACATCTTTAATGCAAACAGGATTGTTGCCAATTCCAAATCATGGGTAGGATATCTTTTTTCATGTGGTTTCAGTTGCCGACTTGCATAAGTTATAACCCTACCTCCTAGCATCCGTACAACACCTAGTATGGTACTAAAGGCATCTGCGTATACCGTTATCTCTTCGTTCCCCTTAGGAATAACTAACACAAGTGCACACGTCAACTTCTCCTTTAGACTCTTAAACGCATTCTCAAACTTTTCGTCCCAAACAAAAGCTTGATTCTTTTTGGTCAACTAAGTTAATGATGCCGCTATCTTGGAGAAGTCTTGAATAAACTTATGATAATATCCAGTTAATCCTAAGGAACTTCTCACGTCCATTGCACTCTTGGGCATAGACCAATCTTGCATCGCAGCCACCTTCACAAGATCCACGGCAATACCATTCTCTGAGACAACATGGCCCAAGAACCTCACTTCCCTCCTCCAGAAGCGACACTTAGAAAACTTCGCTTTCAGTTGTTGTTTTCTCAACACCTCCATCATTGTCCACCAAATGTTCCTTGTGTTCTTCCTTTGTCCTCGAGTAAACCAAGATATCGTCCATGAACACAGGAACAAACTTATTTAATTGATCTCTGAAAACTCTATTCATAAGATCAACAAAATATGTGGGTGCATTGGTCAAACCAAATGGCATGTCCAACCACTCATAAAATCCATACAACATTCGAAATGTCGTTTTAGGTACACTCTCAGCTGCTACTTGGAGCTGATGAAATCCTGTCGTGAGATCCAACTGGGAAAACATTCTTGCTCCATTCAGTTGATCAAACAAATCATCTATCCATGAAAGAGGATACTTATTCTTCATAGTTATCTTATTCAACTCGCGGAAGTCCACACATAAGCGAAGGGAACCATCTGCCTTAGCAGAAAATACAATTGTTGCTCCCTACTCAGAAACACATCTTCAGATAAATCCCTTGTTCAAAAAATCACTGTTAACCGGCTTTTTGGTCCGGTTCCCAAAAGTATGTTGGAACGCTCAACTGAATGCATCACGTTAAGGCCGAGAGGGACGCTTAGGAGCAAAGGGAACATGATCAAGGTGGGACCTTACCACTTGGAACCTTGCAGCGCCCAAAGAACGCTCCCGAACTAAGGCCTCGGATCCCTAAGGAGTTACAAGCCTCAAGCACCCAAACCAAAGGTCCTCGCCTCCCCTCCCCCCCCCCCCGACAGGGGGACATAACACCTGACAGGGTGCGAAATTTCACACACAACGGGTGCAAAATTTTGCACCCACCAAGTGCGAAATTTCGCACCCACCAAGCGCAAAATTTCGCGCCCACCAGGCACGAAATTTCGCTCCCCGCAGGTGCGAAATTTCGCACCCCGCAAGTGCGAAATTTCGTACTTAGGCCCGGGTTCAAAATCTGTGCATGTGCAGGTGGAGGGTGCGAATTTCTGCATATGGTCCCCCATTCCTACCTACTCCTACCTAACCCTTTTCCTACAAATAGCCCATGGCCTCACACTTCAAGGGGGTTGGATTTTCATCACTTGGGACCTTCATAGAGCTTCATGAGCCTCATTAATGGCATCTCCTATTTAAGGAAGAAGAAGGACTAAATAGTTTTTTTTTTCAAATACCTAGCCTAGGACCATTATGAAAGTGAATGTAATGAAATTTCATGAGCATGCCTCTACTTTGTAATTCTTGAGTGATTAATAATATTCCAACGCCTTTCCAAAGTGGACGTAGGCCTCTACTGCAGCCGAACCACTATGAATCCTTTGTGTCATTTACTGCTTTCTTCTCCTTAGTTTTTCGACCACAACTACAATTCCTAGTAATAGAAATCTTTGGTGTTTTCGACATTTTTTGCTGTCAACAATCGCCAACTTGCACTTCGAGCTCTCGCTGATCCCTTGGTGCCATACGACGAAGTGGCATCACTATAGGTCTGGCATCTTCCACTAAATCAATCCGAAACTCGATCTCTCGGTGTGGTGGAAGTCTGTTCACTTCCGCGAAGATGTCCGGATACTCGCCAGCAATAGGCACATCCAATAACTCATCATGCGGGGTATCGAGGGAATTTAGAAAACTAGCCATCACCCCATCACTAAGTAGGCCACCCAATACCACCCTCCGCCCATCATTTGCTCTAGTAGTCACCGAAGACCCCTCACAATCTACCACCTCCCCATACCTTTGGAGCCAATCGACTCCCAAAATAATGCCAAACCCAGTAAATGCCAAAACAAAGAAATTACAAGCAAACATACATCCATTACTCGATAAGGCCAAATTTCGACAAATCATACAAAGGCTAGTCGAACCGTCGATCAGGTTCGTCAAAATTAAAGGTCAATCGACGGTCTTGGGTTTCAGTCCCAACCAATCTACTAGGTCACTAGATACAAAGAAATGGGAAGCCCAGGTATCAAACAATACTCGAACAGGAACATCATAAATGGAAAGCATACCTTGAATAACGACATCTTTTGCTTTCTCCACCGCAGTTGGGGCATTCAACGAAGAAGGAACAGCGTTGATGGCATATGCTTTCACGATCTGCTTCTCCTTAGGAGGTTGCGGACATTTATCATTGTGATGTCCCACTTGGCCGCAATTGAAGCACTTCCTGTCCACTGGCTTTGCTCGACAATCTTTGGTATAGTGGCCCTGCTTGCCACAGCTAAAACACACAATATATTTCTTATCCCTCTTTTTCTGACCATCCATTGTGTGGTTCTGTTTTCTATTATTCTGGGAATTATTCTTGCCTCCGCCGCTTGCCTTCGGCTTTGGCTCCTCTGCAGCTATAATAGCAACCTTGGTCTTTGACTTAGGGTAAAGGATCTCTGATCTCAATGCTTTCCCCACAATAGATTCGAGTCTCATCGATGTGGTTTATAAGTCTTCCCCCCAAGTACTCATCTAAGTCAGTTATGAACTTCTCGTTCTTCTCCTCACCGATATCAATAAGAGGTAATCCATATTTTGATAAGGTATCAAATTCAACAATTTATTCCGAGACTGCCCTACCATTCTACTTAAGCTCCAAAAATTTCCTAAACAATTCTGATTTCTGAGTAATTGGAATAAACTTATCACTGAAGCAAGTCTTAAACTGATTCCAAGTAATTTGATCCTTGGGAGTAGTTGCTTCAATAGCATTCCACCAATTCGTTGCCCATCCTTGAAGTTGACGTGCTGCTAGCTTTCTCTTCATTGCATCATCGATCCCCAAATCCTAGAAGATATGCTCACAACTATCAAGCCAATACTAAACCTCTGTAGCCGATTCCGTTCCATGGAACGGCTTCCCACCAAGACTAGCATAATCCTTGCTAAGCTTGGCAAAATCAGCTCTAGGTGCCTGCACCACCACCGTTAGCAGCATTAGGAACTGCTCCTTGAGCATCCCTAAGCATCTCTTACATGAAAGAAGTAAACATCATCCTCCTATCAGGGACATTCTCATTATTGTCCCCTGAACCCATGCTCCTTGTATTTCGGCTCATCGTCCAATCTGTAAAGAGAGAACGATTAACCATCTCCTTAGTGGTGCCCGTGCAATGCGACTTCATCCTCATATATTTTTTGCAAACCAAAATATCATAAATACGCACTCTCATATACGTGTACCATCTCTCCTTGATGTCTTCCCTTAGGTTAAACTATGCAACCTAGGCTCTGATACCAAGTGTGATGGCTTGCCCGGCACCAGCTGACATTCCCCTAGAAATGCGTTATGCCAACGCCCGACAAGCACGGGATGGTCGTCAAAAGAAAGATTTTGAAATGAGGCATCATCAAGAACCTGTAGTATATCTCACAGCGTATGGAATAAAATATAATAATAACATAACTTGAAATAAAACAGACGAGACAGTGCATAAGCTGAAAACTAAACATATCCATCAGAGTAGCGGAATCCAAAATACAGCTTACGATCAAAAGCATTATTACTACTTCAAAATGTTGTCTCTAAAAAGGAAATAAAAGAGGTACACTACTAATGCCCAAAGCAATGACCATCAGCAACTCAGGGAGAATATATGTAAATAGTACGTGGAAGCCTCTTACTCGTCTCTGGAGCTATTCGTGCAAAACCATCTAACCTGCCTCTAGTCTGCTCGTTTAGGAGCACCCAGAGTAATAAGAAGAGACATAAAACTCTGGGTCAGACAAAAGTCTGGTATGGGCAATAGCAGCAAAACAAAATAATAAAAGGTAGAAATAATCATACATGAACCTGGACCTGCAACCAAAGAGTTAGCACAACAAGATGTACAGTACTCTAAGGTAACACGAACATAAAGTGTAAAAATGGAAGTGTGTGTGTCACAGTAATAGAAAACATCAAACATAGCACTCATCCTTACATCTCTCACTCAGTGCGTAAAGCATACGATATCCACCCCTTTAATCACCAGAACCATTGGGCTATGACGGAGTCCCACTCAGTACAACTATCACTACAAGCACTTTTCCCTTTGGAGCCCTGATGGAGTCCAACTCCATACAATCTCTTACCCACTGTACTGGTCCATAGTCAATGCCCCCTCTCTCAATAGTGAACCAAATTTATAGATATCGATAACTCCTTTGCACACGTCCCGCAGCAAAGCCCAACTCTAGAAGTTAACTCGTTGGTTCCCAGATGGATCCTGAGTAATAACTTCCCACTTGGACTTCCTTCGCATCTCGGGAGCTGAAATGGAGTAGGTCTTCAGAAGAGTTGTCGCGTAGAAGTAGTGGAAGCTGAAACCCGGTTCGGTTCGGTACTCTCATGTTCGGTTCGGTGCACCCTCCTTATCTCCAGATTCCGGTTTGGTTCGGTGCTTCCTCGTCTCTAGATTTTGGTTCGCTTCGGTGTACTCCTGTTCGGTACTCCACTATTTTGGTTCGTCATCTTCCTTTCGGTTTGGCTCTCCAGCTCGACTCAAACTCCAGTCCCCTCAAATCCGATCCAACCCGGGCCTTCCTTCTTACCCTTATATTTGCATGCTTCCTAAGATGCCAAGTTCCAGTTCGAAACATACCAAATAGCCTGATCCGATCCCGTCCATCTGATCTGGTCAAGTCGAACTGAAAACCTACTCCTTTTTCCAATGAGCATGTATCTTCCGATCTCGCCATATTACGGCATTTCCAACCATTCTAACTTTTCTAAACAATCATAAAACATCCCAAATAATAGTAACAACATGTAGGTTCAATCAAAAAGATCAAAACATCAAGCATATAGGTTGTTTTAGATCAAACATACCCAAAATCCAAGATTTCCCCTTAAATCCCCTTAACTTGGATTAGAAAACTTAATCCAAATTAATCCAAATTTATATCAGTGACATAAAATAATATTTTAGAATGTTTACATATTTTTCCAGAATTTTTAGATGTATAATTTCGTTAATCATCACTAATCACCCCTAATTAGCCATAATTAGTGAATTAACATGCTAATCACTCACCTTAGCCACAAATAAATTATAGATCTAAAAGCACCACTGATTTGGCACAAATTCCTATGTATAGCACTAGCTCTATCTCTGATTTGATGCTAATTTGACTTGCTTTGATGTAGTTTTGCTTAATTAGTGATAAAAGGCGATTATGGAGTGATTTAGAAGATTGAGGCCATTGCTAGGGTTAGAGGAATGTTTATGGCGGCTATAAAAATGAAAAGGAACCATTCTCTAACTGCTTTTAGCCCTCTAACAACCCTTATCCCGAAATGGGTTATGGGCTTAGCTGCTAATCACCCTATTAAGCCCGATTAGGCTGTTTTTCCATCTTCAAATCTTATTTCATCCATATCACCCAAATGGTAAGTCTGTTTGATTAACATGACCACTCTACTGAAAGGTAAACCATCATCTGGATCCAATGTAAGTGGTTTCAGGTCAAAACTCCTTACCAACCAAAAGTTATAGGCAAAACAAGATTCGCTAGAGGAAAAAGGTCATTTAGAATTCAGCAAAAATCATGAATGTGGGAAATGACCCCAATAGTCGTTTACTAAAATTACATGACCATATGACTTCATATGAAAATAAATAAATATTCTATGATCCTCCAATGCGTAGAATGCGGGTCGTTAGACTGTGTTTATTTTATAAGGAAACTGGAATTGGTATAATTTTTTTGGCAAATCAATCTGCATTATAGTGGCCATGCCACTTTTATTATAAAAGAAAATAGGTGAACTGCACATGCACAGCTCAACTTAAACTAGTTTAAAGTGACCAGATATAAAACAGGAGAAAATAGAATATACATACAAAAGAAAAACAGCTAAGAAACAACACAACCAGACGGGAAATTGTCACACACCTCCTTGAAAGGTGTCAAAGGTGTCATAAAGTTCTTATGAATACATATAATTCTGTAAGATTCTCCACATAATCAGGAAAAAAGTTAAGAGAAGAAAAACTTCCTATCCCAAGACTTGTCCAACAAGAGAGGATCATTATCTTACCCAAGCCCACCCTCATCCCAAAGCTGCAAATCTGGCCCCAGTACACGGTAGAAGAGGCATCAAGAATCACCTACGTCACCAACAAACTAGTATAAGTAACGCTCATAATTGTAACATATCCCCATACTCTCATGTGTCCATGCACCTTTTCATCAGTCCAATGAATACCAGGATCAACAAACATGTCTACCAAAGGGGGATCAATATTTGGAGCAACTTTTCTGGCTTTTGGAGCCCAAACTCTAGTAAAAGGTCGTGGAAGAGGGGTATTCAAAGGGGGAAGCACCAACTGTGACAATATAAGATTCCAACATATGGCCAAAATCTTTTCACGGTGTGTAAATGTTAGGTTTCTATTTATAACTCACTTCAACATGAACTTCATGACAATCAAGTCTAACTTTAATCTAGGAAGGAAAAGGCTTATTAAGGGTTATCACAATCAAAGCCCAAGCTAGTGTCTGGTTCTTCTGGCTACAGTTTTATCTTCGAAACATTTTAACTTTCCAATGTGGCAAGCCAACCAATTAAGGTCAAGAAAGGCCTAAAGAACAAATGGAACTAAGGTAAATTAGGTCCAAACTGGAATGGAAGGCATTTGTTCTTTAACCCTGTCAATTGAAGGACTACAAAGAATTAAAATGACGGGTTCTCAACTAATAATCGACGGAGGAGCTTCCAAAACTCACAACCTTCCTCAGTCGACGAACATTTCAAATAATAAAGCCCGACAACAAAAGTAATTCACAAACCTCCTATTAGTCTCCAAGACTGATGACATGCATTAGTCATGTCCACACCTGGGGGATTAGAATCCAAGAAAAAGCCAACAAGTTGATCCTTCCAAAATGTCGTCGCTTCTTGGATCAATTCAGAAGGGGGAATCGAGCCATACTCCACTAGGGGTATTATGATCTCAACCAAAGATAAATCACCAGCGATTTTGGAAAAAAATGATGTCCATTTAGGCAGAAAAGGTGCAACACTAGAAGTGGCAATAAGTCGAGTAGGTTCGGTCAACACAAGTTCAGCATTAGATTGGGCATTTTGTCGAGAAAGAAGAGGGCACTACTGATACACACAATTCGCAGGGTTAGAGAGGCCGGTAAAAGGAAAATTGCAAAAATCTAACACCGTACATCCACTCGCATCATAACCTAAAGGATTTATAACAACCCGAATTTCGACAGACTGGATTTTTCTAAAAAATCCCAATCTATCGAAACTCGAGTTGGCTTGTCCGGTATCCTGTAGAAAAAAAAAGATAAAAAATATATCAGAGCTCGATAAAACATCTCACAACGGAACGAATAAAATATAATAATCAAATATAGACTTACCCAGATAATAATACTGCCTAACAAGTGTCCAAAGGCTACCAAATCTCTATTATAAATCAAACTTGCGAGTATGTTATGATGAGGGTGTCAGAACACAAAGTTCTAGTGTGAGGAAAAATAATACATTCTGAAATAACCCTACATATAACGCTCAGTTACATTTTTCTTATTGTTAGGTTATTTGGGTTAATAACACTCAAGGCTCTGCACTCTCGTTGGATCCATCTACTCCCCAATTAATTAAGCCTAATATAGTATATATGTAACTATGCCCAGCATCTTAAGGCACTCCCCAAGGTACCCTCCTCATACGGTCTCCGTCGTCATACTTCAGAAGTATGCACGACCTCCATCCTATGCCAAACCGCATATGGAAATCTATATCGTTATGCCATGTCAGCGTATGGATCCTCATATTCGAACTCCATGGTCGAATTACATCTCAACACGGAGTAACACCCAAATTTCTATAATACACCACCCAGTTCGTGTATCCAGATACTCAAACAAACATACTTCCTACTATTACCCGAGTCCCAAAATAGGGATTTATCCAATGCATGGAACTGGGTCGAGAGCTTTCATTCTTTAAAGGACAGCTTTATTAGGCCTGCAATATAGATATTCACATACGGTTTATCTTTTTCCATGGTAGCTACGGCCGCACCGTTGCCCCTCCTTCAAATAATAAAAGACAATATCAAGAGCTAATGACATACCACTAACAACCAATCTAACATCCAATTTGGCGTGTCCCTCACCCACGCCTCAATAGTGAAAGAACGTTGTACATTGGTTTAGCTTAGTCTTTCCACATCCCACTGAATGCCAATGACAAGTATCTGACGATTATTATCCTTAACTTGGTCCTGACCAACCTCCTCCACAAGCGAGGAAAATCGCCGAATCACCCAATGCCACCTGCCACAGCCGTCTAACTACCACACCAAAGTTGCAGTCAAGGCATACTCAGTGGATGGTATCGTACATAATGTACATCTGTGGGTACAGCCCGAAGACTACCACAGAGGACCATCACGGAGTATCCTCACGTCTCATAGAAGTCTAGCACTTCCCTCTAATCCCATGGAATAATCAATTGGACGTGCTCCTCTTGTGTCTCCAGACACAGCGATGATCTACTCTTTTGGGTTCTTCATCTTCATAAGTACGGACCGGTTCCAACACATCAAGCCATCATGTTATTAAATCCTCTATATGATCTTTTAATCATGCGCTTGGTTTATATCATCACATTGATAATTATCTTGATTATCCACATATTCACTTTTTATTCAAGTTACTTGGTTCATTAACTCACAATTAGCTGCTTACTTTCTTAAATCAACTTTATGCCGTCGGAGCGGACTTCTGCTTATTATTTATTACATTTATTGAAAATATTACTTCTAATTATAAGTATACTAATAATAAGCCTACTTTATTCTTTCTTATTAAATTATAACCTTATCTTGCACTGTTACCACAACCATTGTTGTGGGTTTGCTTATAAACTTAGTTCCCTTAACTAAGGTTTGTTAATAAGTTCTCTTGTCCATCATTAATTATAACTTACATTATAATTCCACTTGTCCCTAGTCCAAGCCCACCTATTATATTTCATTCCCATACATATAATTAATTATAATAGGTTATATTCCCCGTTCATCACATTTTCCTTAGGTTCCTTAATATTCCATTAAGCATTTACTATTGTAACCTTTATTTATTTATCGTCTTATAAATTCTTATTATCTCAGGAAAATATTTCATACACTTCATTAATTTGGCTAGTAGAAAGATATAAAGATTTATTTCCATAATTTACATAAATTAAGATCCATAGTTGCAAGCTATTTCTTTTATTTTCATTGTGGACATGTATATATATTTTATTTGGTTAGTGTGCAATACTGTAAAAGAATCCCTATATTACACTATTCCCTTTTTCTTTCTTTTCTTTCAACTACGTTCTAGTAATTTTGCCGTTATGGAAATGTATCCATTTTTCCTAAATCCAAATAACTCGGTCCACTATTAATTTTCCCCTTTTTTATTTCCTAAGTTAGATATTAATTCCTGTTTCTCATGCACTATTTCCTATTACTATAAATTTTTATACAAGATTAGGCAAACCAATTAATTTTCCATTATTTCCACTATTCATTATTGTAACTCCCCATGTCCGTTAATGTCACTCTATTAGAATGCATTAAGTTTCATGGAGCATTATAGGTAAACGAGAACATGAATATCACAAGACAGACGTATGAAAATGACAGCGGAAATTAAAACTATATTTAAAAGAAAACATCGTGGTCCAAAACTCAGTTACATCATAATTCTGAAATACTGAATACCAATTACTTAAAATATTTGTCTTGTACTTAAATCATCAAAGTATAGTAATAGAGAATCATAATCCCGAAAAGAGCCATAATAGAGAAGAAGAATAACCAAAGTAGTACATCTAAACAAATCCAAGATCCAAGCTAAAGCAAGAGAGAGAATCCTAATCAAGCCTAGCACTCCCATCTTGGGAAACCGGGGGAGAAGGGAAGAGAGAGAGAAAAGGAAACAAAATGGGTCAGACATAAAGTTCGATGAGCCTAGTTACTTTTAGTACATAAACAAGTAAAATTATCGTGACAGGCATATAAGCTGGATTAACGGGGTAACAGTATATAAGGAAGGTATATCAAACTGAGCATGACAAATAAGATAAACAGGACATGATATATTGCGCTTTTCAAGTACTTTTCTCTGCACCACTACTAGTATAACTATAACATGATAATCCCAACGAGAACAAGATGGTAGACTTATGTGTACTTCTAGTGAGAGGTTTTCACCCATACAATCATAACAGGTATCCCTACATGACAAGTGTCATTCACAACTAAAATAACGGGCTCCTAAACAAGCAAGACTAGTGTACCCTATTTACTACCCAAATCGATCGGCTCCCTACCTCTTGCAGATACCCATGTTGGCCCCACAGTAGGATGTATCACTCCCTAAAGTGGCAAACCCGTTAATTTCAAGATGCACAACTATATCCACTGATGTCACAGTGTCTTATCTTCCCGAGCAAGCGGACCCATGCACGCACATGAGCCCGATGGAATGCGCCGTTGGACACCTTTCTCCCAAGTGACCTCTTATAACCAGCTCAGTAAGCATGCCCTGAACCCGACCAAGTTTGGGGTACTCCGTTTGATACTAAGATAGGTTACTAACTGATACGGGTCCCATACAAAAGATGATAAAAGCTTTCCCCTAGGCTTGTATCCCCACTACAAGGATTTCAACAGGTTATGCCTAGTAGTTTAACAAGGTTGCATAACCCAATAGGTTAAGTTTGTGGGTTTATATATATATATATATATATATATATATATATATTACCCACCGCCCTAAGATTTACTTAACCCACCCACTATTTCAAGCCAGTTTTCTTAACCCCTAGTCAAGTTAACAGGTTCATGTAATCCTTATGGATTCAAACAGGTTAAGTATTATTAGTTCATCACCATTCATTCATTTATGGTTATAATGCACTAGACCTCCCACATTAAGCCTACAACTAGTGGATGCTGGATATGCCGGTTGGGTCCGACCAGACTTCTTCCACAAGTCGGACTTAGCCTCTTGTCTTAGCACGCTATGTATTTATGCACTTAGACCCCTCACATTAGATTCACCACTTGTGGATGTTGGATATGCCGGTCGGTTTCAGACAGACTTCTTTCATAAGTGCAATACAATCTCGTGTCTAAGCGCGGTTACATTTTCTGATTACTGTGAATCTAAGCATTTTCATTATTAACCAATTTTTCCCTACTTCATTATAGGTTTTCATGCCCCTTTTTCCCAAGTCATATTCATCATGTAACATATGCCCCAAATTAAGATCTTTTTTCACTGTCTGGTTTATGCCTCAAATTCATATTCATGTATTTAACTCAAGTTATGCCCAAATTTCCCAATACGAGTTATGCCCTTATTTTAACGTTTCCCTTCGTTCCCAATTTCACGCGTTCGCATATTTCAGTGGTATGCCTAGGCTCGAAGGTAGCATGCCTATAATTAAAACAGAAAAAGAAGAAGGGACGAGAAAAGAAATAAGCTTAATAACAAAATAGACGTATGATGGCAGGAATAGGCATAGCAACAGAATAAGCATATAGTGATAGAATTGGGGAAAATAATAAGACAGGCAAATAAGAACGGATCCGATGAACATGCGATAATAGAACTGATTAGGCATAGTAACATGATTAAGCAATCTAACATAATAGGGATGTCACAAATAGGCATGTAGGTATAAATCAGTAGATCAGGTATACTAGTACTGGCAAATCTGATTTGATAATTAGGCATAGACTTAGATCCAATTCATAAACATGTCAACATTAACTTTTAAATGTTTAGACCTAAAAATAACATAGAATCACGGTGATTGGATCTTAAGGAACAGAGAATTAATCGCAGATGTTGTAGGACAGATCTCTGAATATGAATAACTTTATTGTTGAAGAAGAAATAGGCTAGATCAAACTATATTGGAGCAGCACCTCGTTGTCGCCATTGAATTAGATGAATAAAACAATGGGATTAAGGTCCTTTTTATAGCATAGGTTTAATGTATCTAGCCAAGAATTCAGTCCACAGACGCTGGAATTAATCTGGTTCGGATTTGGGGGTGTCGACATGGTGTCGATACCCCCTTATGGTGTCGACTCTTGGGTCGACACCCCAAGGGGCTTGGGTCAACCCCCAACGGGTCTGATTCCTATGTTGTCCCGCCTTCGATTTTTGATTTTCTAGAATGTTTATTTAAATATATTTAGTTTATATATTTATAAACTAGAAACCTTAATATCTTCTTCATACGATGTTCTTTTTGCGCAAACTCGGAGTCTATCGTAAGCAGAATTCTAAGATGAACGCAATGGCGTAGTCCGTTTTACTTAATTCTCAATATTTAATTAAGTATTCTTTAATTCATCATCTTAATGTTCGTAAAAATTACAGGATGTTACATTCTCCCCTACTCAAAGGATTTCGTTCCCGAAATCTCTAAGTTAAGAAGAATGTATATCCTAACATCCATCATCCATATACTCATCCACCAATCACTGGCATTCATTATCCTTATTGACTTATAATGCTTATAAGAACATATGTAAAGGTATGTGTATATGTCCCTATACTAATGCGAAAGATCAGGTCGTCTACTGATTCAGTCGACCTCCTTAATGCAATGTATGTTAGTGGCATGAATCCAACATGTATGCAAATAATCATATTATAACATGTAAGTTCTACATGTGTGCACAATTATTCATCCAAATGCAATATCCATATGATGACACACCCATTTTCATCCACTAAAGAAGAAAAATGCACACACATCCATATGCAGTATGAGAGTGTTTGAGCAGATCTAGTGCCTAATGTGTGTGTATATGCGTCCACGAGCAACCACTAACAAACACTTGCACCCACATACTTCCATCAAACATAACATGTCTCAAACACATGTTTACATCCATGGGATTCCTACCTAAAGGTCGATGATTCGATCAATAGGATATGCTTAAATTATAGAAACAAGCATGAATAAAAGCTTTGGAAAGGAAGTTAAGAACATATCCTTGAAAATAAAAGGGTAAAAAGCGCGAATCTTGTCTTTAATCTCCCAAGTTGCATCCTCTTGGTTATCACCCCGCTAAACTTTCATCAACTTGACTTCTCTGTTGCGTAGCTTCTTAACTTCTTATCCAATAATACGGGTAGGAACTCCTCTAACTATCGCCTCCCATTCTACCTCTACCTCCTCATGCATACTCAACTCATCTACTTCTGCAGTATCGTGCAAATACTTCCGTAAATGAGAAACGTGGAGAACATCATGAATGCTGGACAGTCTCTCTAGTAGTCTTACTCTATAGGCCATTTGGCCAATCCTTTATGTTATGGGAAATGGCCCTACAAATCTTAGTGCCAATTTCCCTACAGATCCAAAGTGAATCACATTCCTCAAAGGTGATACCTTAATGAAAACCATGTCTCCCACCTCAAACTCAATAGCAGTCCTTCTTCTATGTTCGTAAGATTTCTGCCGGTCCTGACCTGTCTTCATGCGTCCACGGATAAGATCAACCTTTTATGAAGTTTCTCTAACTATTTTAGGCCCAAGTAGAAGTCTGTCTATAGACTCCCACAAACAAGTCGATGATCTACAAGGTCGTCCATATAATGCCTCGAAGGGTACCATGCCAACACTAGCCTAATAAATGTTGTTGTAGGCGGACTCTGCCAATGGAAGATGCTCTTCCCAAGTCCCTCCGAAGTCTAGGATACATAGCCTTAAAAGATCCTCAAGAACTCTATTCACCATTTCCGTTTGTCCATCGGTCTGAGCGTGATAAGCGGTGCTCAAACACAACTGGGTACCTAATGCTTCTTGCAAGCTCCTCCAAAATTCACAGGTGAAAATGGGGTCATGATCAAACGGACTATCTCACAAACATAAATTGCTGCCAATCATGTTGTCATCCCCTTACTCTTAACCGGAACGAAATGAGCGCTCTTTGTAAGTTTGTCCACTATAACCCAAATACTGGTGTTGCCTTTCCTCGATCTAGGCAAACCATCAATGAAATCCATTGAGATGCTTTCCCACTTCCACTGTGAGACCTCCAAAGGATGAAGTAAACCACCCGGCTTCCTTTGCTCAACTTTGACTTGCTGGAAAACCAAAGATCGAGAAACAAATATTGCCGCATCTTTCTTCATCCCAGCCCAAAAGAAAACCCTCTTCATATCCCTATACATCTTATCACCGCCTGGAGGAATAGTCATCTTAGAATGATGAGCTTCCTCAAGGATTGTCTTCAAAAAACTCCCAACTCGGGGAACACAAAGCCTTCCATCTCATCGCAATCATCCTCTATCATCAGTGGAATATCTGCTGAGGTGACTAGAAATCTCCCCTCTACCGAGCCTATCCAAGATGTCTAAAATATGTGGATCCTCTTGCTGTGAAGTCCATATCTGATCCAAAAGAGTAGGTCGTACCTTTAATGATGCCAATAAACCAGGTATAAACTCGGTGGAGGGTCTAAAATCAAAAGTTGATATAAACTCCAAGCTTTTCCTCTCCACAAACAGAGGACTTAAGGCCATCATATGCCTACTCAATGCGTCTGACACCACATTACACTTGCCAAGGGCATAAGCAATCTCAAAGTCATAGGACGCTAGGAATTCCATCCATCTTTGTTGTCTTAAATTAAAATCCTTATGCGAGAACAAGTACTTGAGAGATTTATGATCGGTGTACAACTCAAACTTCTCTCCAAGTAGATAATGTTGCCAAGTTTTAAGCGCGAATACTATGGAGGCTAACTCTAATTCATGGGTAGAGTAGTTCTTCTCATGAACTCTTAGTTGTCTGCCTCCATAACATATTATCCTTCCTTCTTGCATCAGAACCACACCAAGCCCTATACCACATGCATCAGTGTATACTGTGAACACTTTGTTCCCATCAGGCAAAGTCAAGACTAGGGTTGTTGTTAGAGCCCTCTTCAATCGCTGAAAAGTATTGCCACAATCTATATCCCAAGAAAACGTCAGATTCTTTTTCGTCGGTCTGGTGAGTGGGGCTGGTATCTTTGCAAAGTCCTTAATGAACTTCCTATAATAGCCCGCTAATCCAAGAAAACTTCTCACCTCTGTTGCAATCTTTGGGATCTGCCAATCTTGAATTGCAACTACCTTCGCGGGATCTACTGCTATCCTATCTTTAGAGATTACATTCCTTATAAATCTCAATTCTTTTCTCCAAAAATGACATTTAGAGAACTTCGCCTTAAGCTGGTGTGCATGGAGAGTCTTCAAAACCTCCCTTAAATGTTGGGCATGTTCTTCCTCGCACTACGAGAAAATCAAAATGTCATCAACAAAGACCACAACAAACTTATTTAGAAACTCCCGGAATAACCTACCCATCAGATCAACAAAATAGGAGGGTGCATTTGTCAACCCAAAAGGCATAACGAGCCACTCGAAGAAACCATCTGGAGTTCTAAAAGCGGTCTTATCCATATTGTCCTCGACCAACCTCAACTTATGAAACCTCGTGGCTAAGTCTACCTAAGAGAAAACATATGCACCAACAAGCTGGTCAAACATATCAACTATCCTCGGAAGTGGGTGCCTATACTTCTTGGTGAGTTTATTCAACTCTCTATAATCCACACATAAGCGAAGCGAACCATCCGCCTTAGTTGCGAATACTATGGGAGCACCCCATTCAGATATATTTTTTCTTAATAAACCCTTTCTCAAGTAGCTCCCCTACTTGCTTGCTGAGCTCCCTCATTTCTCTTAGAGCCATATGGCGCACATGCAATGCAACCGGCTTTGCATTGTCTACCAAGTTTATACGGAAACCAATCTCGCACCTCAGAGGTAAGCCTAAAACCTCCTCAAAAACATCAGGATATTCATAGACTACTGGTATAGATCGTAAATCATCGATAGATGCTTCAAGCGACTCTAGGAAACTAAGTATGATAGACCCTTTAGGGTCACAAGAAATCTTGAGGGTCCTCCCATGGCAAGTCAAAAGTCTAACGACCCTCCTCGCACAATCCATAATGGCACCATACATGGCTAGCCAATCCATCCCTAGAATCAAACCATAGCCCATGAAACCAAGCATGTACGCATCGCACTCAAACTCGATGCCCAACACATATATTCTCAAACCCAGGAAAATCATAGATAAATGAGTCGTACCACCAATAGGGTTTGAGACAACTACGGGTTTCAAAACCATGCTACTACTAAGGTGCAGAGACTCAACCACAGAATCAGATACAAATGAATGCGAAATGCCAGAATCAAAAATTGTTCTAACAAGATGATTGGAAAGAGAAATCAAACCTTCCACAGAAACTTTCCTACCTCTATCTGGAATACCTGTCACGAGAGCATGCACCTGCCCTCCAGAAGATCCTGCCTTTTGGCCCTGTCCTTGCCTCTTCGGGCAATCCTTAGTAAGATGTCCAACCTCTCCATAATGGAAAAAAGCATTCTTCTTTCTCTTGCAATCCTTAATCACATGACCCACTCGACCACAATTATGGATTTTCCTCTTGTCTTGGGATTTTCCCTCCCTTCTTTTGCTGTTGTTGTCCTTTCTTGGGCTATACGTTCTTATTTTGTGTTTCCTCAACCTTAGCCTCTTTCCTTTCACCTTTATATTCATCATGCATCAATGCCATGTCAACGAACTTCTCAAAAGTTGCACCCATCGGAATATGAGACATAGCCAACCAATGGAGGGGTTCATTCAATCCTCAAGCAAACCTCAAAGCTCTCTTGTGCGGGGTATTCACTAGCTCTAAGCCGAACCTCGCTGTGACGGCCAACCCCGCACTATCAGACATTTCCCACGAAATGCGATGTGCCAATGCCCGACTGGCACAGGACGATCGTCAAAGGAAAGGTTTTGAAATGATGAACCATCAAGAAACTGTAGTATATCTCAAAATGCATGGAATAAATATAATAATAACATAACTTGATATAAACCAGGTGAGACAGTGCATAAGCTGAAAACTAAACCATAACCATCAGAGTAGCGAAATCAAAAATACAGCTTATGATCCAAACCATTATTACAACTTCAAAAAACCATCTCTAAAAAGGAAAAAAAATAGGTACACTACTAATGCCCAAAGCAGTGACCAACAACAACATAGGGAGAATATATGTAAAATAGTACGTGGAAGCCTCCGGGTCGTCTCCGGACAACTACTTGTGGATAACCACCTGACCTGTCTCTAGTCTGCTCGTTTAGGAGCACCTAGAGTAATAAGAAGAGACAAAAAACTCTGGATCAGACGAAAGTCTAGTATGAGCGATAGCAGCAGAATAAAATAATAACAGGCATAAATAATCATACCTAACCTGGACCAGCAACCAAAGAGTTAGCACAACTAGGTACTCTAAGGTAACACTAACATATGGTGTAAAAATGGGAGTGTGCATGTCATGGTGATAGCAAACATCAAACATAGCAATCATCCTCACATCTTTCACTCAGTGCGTAAAGCATACGATATTCACCGCTTTGATCAAAAGAACCATTGGGGTCATGACGGAGTCCAACTCATACAACTATCACTACGACCACGTTGCCCTTTGGGGCCCTGATGGAGTCCGACTCCATACAACCTCTGACCCCACTACACTGGTCCATAGTCAATACCCCGTTTCTCAATACTGAACCAAAGTTATAGATATCGATAACCCCTGTGCACATGTCCTGCAGCAAAGCCCAACTCTAGAAGTTAATACATTGGTGCCCATCTGGATCCTAAGTAATAACCTCCTATTTGGACTTCCTTTGCGTCTCGGGTTTTGGTTGAAATGGAGATAGTCTTCAAAAGAGTTTACGATCGCCGTCGCTTTGTCTCCCCGATTCGATTTGGTCATCCTCGATTCGGTTCGGATCATCACGTCGATTCGGCTTGATGGCTTGGTTCGATGCGTCACATCGATCCGGTTCAGCATGCTTGGTTCAGTTTGGTGCACTCGGCTTAGCTCGTGGTCATTTCCTTGGTTCGGGTCGTGGTTCCCCATGGTGCGGTTCTGTTCAATCCCTCCTGGTGCGATTTGATACCCACTCCAACTCCAATTCTAAAGTGGCCTTACTTTTTGCCATGCCCCAATCCGGTTCGGTTCAACTCATCTGATTTGATCCCCTAGTCGATCCAATCCGAATTGCTGCAGAATTTCAGACGAGCTTGTGTCGTCCATTCTCGGCATATGACGATGTTTTCAACCATTCTAACTTTACTAAACAATCATAAAACATACCAAACAATAGTGGCAACATATAGGTTCAGTTAAAAAGATCAAAACATCAATCACATGTGTTATTTAGGATAAAACATACTTGAATCCATGGTTTTCCACTTAATCCCCTTAACCATGTTTAACTATAGGATTAGCAAACTTATCCCAATTAATTCAAATTTCTAACAGCGACATAAAAAAATACTTTAGAATTTTTACACGTTTTTCCATATTTTTATGAATTATTAATTCGCTAATTATCAATAATCACCCCTAATTAGCTATAATTAGTGTAAAACATGCAAATCATTCACCTTAGCCACAAATGAATGTTAGATCTGAAACTTAGACTGATTTGTCATGGATTCCCATGCAGTGCTGCATCTCTACCTCGAATTTGGTGTTAATCCGACTTGATTTGATGTAGATTCACGTAATTAGTAATTAGAAAGTGATCAAAGAGAGATTTGGAAGATGGAGGCCATTACTAAGGTTAGAGAAATGTTTGTGGCGACTAGAAAACTGAAAGGAGATGATTCTCTAACCCCTTTCAGCCCTCCCAAAACCCTAATCCCGAAATGAGTTATGGGCCTAGCTGGTAGTCATCCTATTAAGCCCAATTAGGTTGTTTTTCCATCTTCAAACCTTATTTCAGCCATATCTCCCAAACAGTAAGTCCGTTTGATTAATGTGACCACTCTACGGAATGGCAAACCTTCATATGAATCCAACGAAAGTAGTTTGAGGTCAAAACTCCTTACCAATCAAAAATTATAGGCAAAACAAGATTCGCCAGGGGCAAAATGGTCATTTAAAATTCGGCAAAAATTGTGGATGTGGGAATTGGCCCCAATTGTCGTTTCCTAAAGCTATACGCCTATATGACTTCGTATGAAAATAAAATAAATATTCTACGATCCAATGATGCGTAGAATGTGGGTCGTTACACTTTTCCCTCCTTAAGAAATTTCTCCCCCAAATTCCTTAACCAAGAAAACATACAATGGTGCCCCGCATGTCTATCAGCCATTTACAAACAACCAAACATACATAATAGCACAACAAGCCTATCCTAGCATGCGGTTTACTAACAAGGAAATAACTATATCGCGATTAAAATCTTACCAGGTAAAGAGCTCTGGATATGACTTTCTTATGCTCTCCCCAGTTTCCCAAGTACAGTCATTCTCATTATCACCCCACAAGACCTTGACTAGTTTCACCGTCCTCCTTCGAAGTTGCTTCGTATCGTGTCTGACAATACGAACCGATCTACGGTTTCCAACTGCCTTAGGTTTTATCTTGATATCATCCAACTGATCTGGTGAAATAGTCATATCAGAATCGTGCACAAACTTCCTTAATTGAGAAACATGAAATAGGTTGTGCATTCCCGCCATCTTGTCAGGTAATCCAACTTTATATGCTAGATTCCCAACTTGTTCGACGACTGGAAAAGGACCAACAAACCTTGGTGCTAATTTACCCCTCCTACCAAATCGAATCACACTCTTCAACGGAGAAATCTTGACGAATATCAAGTCGCCAATGGAGAATTTCAAATCTCTTCGCCTTTTATCAGCATAGCTCATCTGCCTATCTTGGGCATCCTTCATTCGTTGTTGAATAACCTTGATCCTACCTGAAGTTTCCCTTATTACATCTGACCTAAGCACAAATTTCTCACCGGTTTCCAACCAACATGATGGTGAGTTGCACGGTCTTCCGTACAAAGCTTGAAATGGAGCCATACCAATACTGGACTGATAACTATTTATACGCGAACTCAACCAAAAGCAAATGGTCATTCCATGACCCTCCAAAATCCAATATACAAGCTCTCAAGAGATCCTCTAATACACGATTCCCCCTCTCGTTTTGACCATCGGTTTGAGGATGGCATGCGGTACTGAGATGTAATTTTGACCCTAAAGCCTCTTGTAAGCTTTTCCAAAACCCACAAGTAAATAGTGGATCTCGGTCACTCACAATACCTTTAGGTACTCCACGAAATCTCTCTACCCACTTCATATACAGTTTCGCTAACTTAGATGCCATTTTATTCGACTTAACTGGTATAAACCTTGCACTTTTGGTCAATCGATCCACAATCATTCAAATACTATTGTGATCCGATCTAGTCCTTGGTAAACCAATAATGAAATCCATTAAGACTTGTTCTAATTTCCATTCGGAAATTTCTAACGGTTGTAATAAACCACTAGGCTTCTTTTGCTTAGCTTTAACCAACTGGCAATTCATGCACTTGGATATAAACTTCCCAACGTCTCTCTTCATTCCTTCCCGGTAGTAGGTCTGCTTTATGTCTCGATACATTTTATTACTACCAGGATGTATAGTCAGTTTCGAGTGATGACACTTTTAAGCACTTCATCTCTCAATGCATTAACATTGGGTACAACTAGTCTCCTATTCTTTCAAAGCCATCCTTCTCGATCAAGTCCATACTTGTTCAATTCCTCACCGTCGATACCCATCTCTACCTTGGAGATGATTTCCAATAGGTTAGGATCGTTCCTCTGACTGGAGCCGATCCGCTCAATCAAAGAGGGTGTGATCATCAAACTTTCTAGTGTCTCTGGGTCCAATTTGCACTTGGGTCTGAAATCATACCCCGAGATATACTCCAGTTGCTTCCATTCCAGAAACATAGCCCCCAAACTGGCATGTCTTCTACTCTATGCATCAGCTACCGCATTGCCATTCCCAGGTGTGTACGCGATATTGAAATCGTATGAAGACAAGAATTTTAACCATCTCTACCGACGAAGATTTAAATCCTACTAATAGAAAAGATACTTTAATGATTTATGATCGGTAAACAACTCGAATCTTTCTCCTAAGAGATAATGTCTCCACATCTTCAACGCGAACACGATCGCTGCCAATTCCAAAACATAGGCAAGATATCATTTCTCATATGGTTTAAGTTTCCGATTAGCATAAGCTACAACCCTACCTCCTTGCATCAATACAACACCTAATCTGGTACCACATGCATCTGTGTATATCATCATCTCTTCGCTCCCCTTAGGAATAACTAACACTGGTGTACATGTCAACTTCTCCTTTAGGTCTTAAATGCCTTCTCACATCTTTCGTCCCAGAAGAAAGCTTGATTCTTCTTAGTCAACTATGTCAACGATGCCGCTATCTTGGAGAAGTCTTGGATGAACTTATGATAATATCCAGCTAATCCCAAGAAACTTCTCACTTCTATTGCATTCTTGGGCATAGACCACTCTTGCACCGTAGCCACCTTCGCAGGATCCACGGGAATACCATTCTCTGAAACAACATGGCCGAAGAACCTCACTTCCCTCCTCCAGAAGTGACACTTAGAAGACTTCGCTTTCAATTGTTGTTTCCTCAACACCTCCGTCACTATCCTCAAATGTTCCTTATGTTCTTCCTCTGTCCTCAAGTAAATCAAGATATTGTCCACGAACACAAGAACAAATTTATTTAAGTGATCCGTGACAGCCTTATTCATAAGATCAACAAAATATGTGGGTGCATTGGTCAACCCGAATGGTATAACCAACCACTCATAGAATCTAGACGACGTCTGGAATGTCGTTTTAGGTATACTCTCAGCTGCTACTCGGAGCTGATGAAATCTTGTCGCGAGGTCCAACTGGGAGAACACTCTTTCTTCATCAAACTGATTAAACAAATCATCTATCCGTGGAAGAGGATACTAATTCTTCCTAGTCACCTTATTCAACTCGCGGTAGTCCATACATAAGCGAAGGGAACCATCGGCCTTGGTAGCAAATACAACTGGTGTTCCCCACTCGAAAACAATTCTTTGGACAAATCCCTTCTTCAAAAGATCGTCCACTTGCACCTCGAGCTCTCTCTGCTCCCTTGGCGCCATACGACGAAGAGGCATCACTATAGGTATGGCATCTTTCACTAAATCAATCTGAAACTCAATCTCTCGGTGTAGTGGAAGTCCGGTCACTTCCCTGAAGATGTGTAACACCCCACGTCCGTTAGTGTCACTCACAAAGGGAATGCACTAAGTTCTGTGGAGCATTTTGGGTAAAAGATGCAGATAAATTACAAGACAGACAAATTATTAAATAGTGGAAAATAGAACTTTGCTTTATTGATAATTTAGTCTGTACAAGATTCTTTTACAATATCAGAGTATCATCTGTCTTTATAAAATAAAGAAGCATGAAAATACATTTATATATTCCCCAATGTAGCAAGAGCCAGCCATAGCATCTGGAAGAGAATCCAAAGACAACTTCGTCAAATCTTCAAGCTGGGAAAGAGCAACGGTCCAGTCTAATCCTTAGTTATACTATTCCCTCCTCAACTACCTGGGGGGGGGGGGGAACGGAAGAAAAGAAGACGAAAGAAAAACAGAGTCAGACATAAAGCCTGAGTAAGTTCTGTAACTTCTAGCATGTGAACATGGAAAAACAAAACGAAATGAATTAACTGAATACAAGATTACACCATGACGATAAGGTCAACAAGATTAGATAAGGTAGTCACAATATATGCTAAGATGACTGGATACGCTCTAATACTTTTGCAGCTTCGCTATTTCCTTGTTATACTGGTTTCTATATCTCTGCACCACCTAACTAGTATTCAACTAGTAACGATAACGTGATCCCAACCCCTGTAGTTTCCATTGTCTTCAGGCATACATTTATTATTTATTACCTAGATCTAATCTAGGGTTTTCTATCAAGTGCTTTTTAGATTTAACTATAGTTTTACGCTATCTGTTGAACGCTTTTCGAGTTCAGGGTTTATGCCACCTAGTCCAACTAGGGATTACGCTACCTGTCGAACAATGCCCCCAAGTCTAGGACACACTACCTAGAGTGGTATATGCTCCTAGGCTTCCCCACGCATGTATCGCGAATCGTTATCGCTTATCTAGATGCACATGTCCTGTAATGTGCGATCCGAGTCCTGTGACAGGGCAAATCAAGGAATACAGAACTCGGTCGGGAGCTTTCGGATATCTGCCGATGCAGATGCTAAGGTCTGTTTTTATTCCAGTGGCTATAGTCCCACTTGACCCCTCCCTCAACTAATGAAAGGCACACCTTGTAAAATGAGAACTATACGCCGGCCCCCGGTGCCCCACTATCCTATGGCCATCCGCAACCATAACTAGATAGCAAGTATATGGTCTTTTGGAGTTCTCCGCCTTTCCGCTTCACGTATCTCGATTGACTCAAGATGGATGGTAGACGACGAGTTGCTATCACAGGGCTATCGTCTTCTCGCCGATTCACGCTGGTCCATCCTAGTCTTTAGGTTGCCACATATATATATTGCAACCAAGGCATACCCTCGGTTCTTCTAACGCAGACCTTAACCTCTGTGAGCCCAGGATGATCATCTGCAGCCTCACAGAGGGATACCAAGAGTACCCTCACGTCCCCCCGAAGCCTCGGGCTTCGTAACCCAATTCGTTGGAGCCTTATTAAAACCATATGGATGTCCGCTCCTTCGTGTTATACTAAGAATTACTACTTAGTTCTACTAACTAAGGTTTACCACTTAGTTTCCAAATTCCTTGTTTTCTTAACTAAGTTTACTACTTAGTCCCTTTTTCAACTGAGGTTTACTATTTAGTTTTCTTTCTCGCCAGGTTGGGTTGGTTAAGTGTCTTTAGTCGATTGAAGCTATCTTAACCCTCTTCCCTTATCCTATTACACTGGTTAAGTGTTATCCCTTTATGCTTTTTACTTAACCCTATTCATTTATCATATTCTGATGGTTAAGCATTCAAGTTTACTTAACCCTATGGTCTAGTCCAGCTAACATATTAATTTGGCTAAGTGTATAACTTAACCCCAACCTCTAGTCTAATTAACATGTTAAATTGGCTAAGTGTATTAACTTTACTTAACCCCACCTTCTAGTCTAGTCAACATGTTAATTTGGCTAAGTATTCCCATGGACTTAATCCTCCCATTCTAGCTTTAACTGTGCTAAGTTGGCTAAGTGTTCCTTAACCTTCCCATTCTAGCTTTAATTAATAAATTAAAGCCGCAACCTCTCACATTAGACAGATATTGCTGCGGTTACTGGATGTGCCGGTCGGTTCCGGGCAGGTTTACACCGCAACTCAGTCTAACCTCGGGTTAGGCATATTCATGTTTTCTAAGTTCAAAGGGTTTTTGATTAATTTCCAAATCTGGTCTTGAAAACAACCATCCCGTCCTTCGGATCAGTTAGGGATAGCCAGGGAGGGCAGGAAACTTGTATTTTCCAAACCCAAGCCTAGACACTATCCTCTCTGTCACCCTAGAACCTTCTGGTCTATGTGTTATAAAAAGGGGTGTTATCAAAATACTTTTCTTTTGTTTATAAATTGTTAACAATTTATTTCAAAAGCCCATTTCCCCTTTTTAGACAAATTTGGCCTATATTTATTTGTCAAGCCTACTAGTATACTTATATTCTAGGCCCAAGTCCTAACCCAACATGCAGTTTAAGCCATTTCCTATTTCATTGCCGAAACTAGATTAAATATCCTAGTTCATAATTTATGGCCAAAATTTAACCAAGTTACATATTTTGTGGTAAATGAACAATTTAACATTTATGACGAATTCTATAAGTAAATTACTCCTAATTTACTGATTTCATTACTACTCTTTTAATGTACATTGTCATATTTATTATTATGGCCCATTCTCTCTTATTTATCATATTTATACTTTTTGGTATGTAAATTATACCAAGTTTAGTGTCGCTAACCATAATTTATTCTAAACATGACAATTGCTCACAATTATGAATAAATTCAAAATTGTGCTAATATACTTATTCCAAATCAACCTTAATTAACCCAATCTTGGTTTAACATCCTAATTCACAATTTATGGCAAAACTAGAATTATTTTTCTAGTTTACATTTTATGCCTAAAATTTAGCTTACTTACTAACGCTAAATTTAATATGTCAAAATCACATATTCCCTAATCCATGTCAAATTTCCCCGTTTTCATTTTAATATGCATGTCATAATACATATTCCAAATTATGCCAATTTCCAAGTTTGAACTACGTTCATATTCATTTCCATGTTTTTCCCCAAATCGCATTCCCACCGTTCGAATAATCGTGATTCAACCTAGATTATAAATAAATCTAGATTCGTAGATAAAAAAGGGAATGAATCAAAATGACAAGAAGGAATAATTGGCATAAAAAGGTTTGGATAACAATGTAGGTTCAAGAATATGGGTAGACCTAACTAAATAGGTGAATTCCCACTACCTTAAAACCAAAGAATGGGCAAAATAGGTTCAAGAACGTGGGTAGACCTAACTTAATAGGTAAATTCCCACTGTCTTAAAACCAAAGAAAAACCAAGGAACAGGTAGAATAAATAATTGGGTTTAGACCCAACTTCTCAATCACAAAACTAAAGCAATATTTTCCTAATCATAAATCATGGGTGTCAAAATCACAGTTGTCCTCATTATGTCATAAGTAATAGTTTATGTCCAAATCAAAGGTATAGGCCTAGTCAAGGAAATAATCCTTGTAGTCACAGTCACAGTCATAGGAAATGTCCATAGTCATATGCGATGTTCATAGTCCAAAAGGGAAAATAATTCCCATAGTCATAAGTCATTGTCATAGGCAATGTTTATATGTCCCAAAATCAAAGGCTTATGTCATAGTCCAAAGGCATATGCTTTCAAAGGCCACAGTTTTATAGTCATAGTCACGGTTACAGTCTTATTTGTCCTCGAATCATAACAGTTCTTAATTCAGTCCAAGAGTATAAACACAGATTCGAAGAGAGAGAGAGAGATTTGGCATATTCCTTTATTCCTTTAATTTCATGTCACAAATAAAAAAAAATATTCAGATCTAGAAATAACCAACTTACTGAAAATAGATCTAGAAAAGAAGGAAAGCATGGCTATGATTCGTGCGTCGTTGCTTGAAACTTGTTTGAGCTAGCCTTTGAATTCTTCACTTGAAACTTTGATTTGAATCCCTCCTTAAAAGTCTTTTAGCAGCATCTCCTCGTCTTGAATCATATTTTATTTTATTTATTTAAGAAAATTTAGAGGAGGGGAAGAAGCCATGAATCTTAGCAGCATAAGGATAGAAGAGAATTGGTGCAAAGAGAATGAAGACTAGGGCTGTTTATATAGCTACTCAAGACCTTATCGTACACGCAGCGCTGAGTCAGCATTGAACCTAGTTAAGAAAATAGTCCAGGTACATAGATGAATCTAGCCAAACCTTATCATACACGCAGTGCTGAGTCAGCATTGGGTCCCACAAGCTATTTTGGCGTAAAAGTTTGATTTTCAAACTTTTGAATTTCTGGAATTTATTTAACTGTTTTATTCACATGAAATATTCTTATATATATACAATTCCTCTAACGACCATTTTACGCGTATATATATACGCACAACTTTCATTTTATTTTCAAAATTCAAATGATGTTGCCATATTTCATTGACTGTAGCCTTATCTTGAATTTTATCTTTCGTATACATATATTTTTGTATATATATATATATATATATATATATATATTTATATTTCTCATATGTATATATACATATTTTCTTTATTTCCTTATATGTACGTTCTTATCCTTTCAAATTTTGAATTCGTATACGTACATATATTTGCATGTTTAGTTGGCCCTCTCTAAAACAATGATAAAAAATTATGCTGCCGCCAGGGTTCGAACCCCCGACCTCCATGCTACCAATCCAATGCCTTAACCAACTGAGCTACAGAGGCTTTTGTTAATAAGTCTTAAAACAATAATAATTATTGTTCTCTCCTTACCTCTTTTTTTTCATGCTAGTTACAATACTTAAATTAAACAACTGCATGGATCTTTTTCTTTTAATTTTTCTTTTAAAAATTAATTATACTTTAATTTGAGAATCTTAATGTCACAGAATTACGGGGTGTTACATTCTCCCCCACTTAAAAGGATTTCGTCCCCGAAATCTTCAAGTTAGGAAGAATGTGTCCTACCATCCAATCACCCATCTACTCTACCATCCAATCACCCATCTACTCAACCATTCAATCACAGGCATTCATTGTCCTTAAAAGATTTCTAATGCTTTCATGTTCATATGCATAGTGTGTGTATATGTCTCTATCTAATGCAAAATCAGGCGGTCTACTGATTCAGTTGACCTCCTTAATGCAAATCATGTTAGTGCCATGCGTCCAATCATGCATGCAAACATCCCTAGTCATGTAAATACTACATGCGTGCACAGCCATTCATCCATATGCAACGTCCATATGATATCATATCAAGTTCAACTTATAAACAAATGCATATATGTAAATGCAATATGAGAGCGTCCGAACTTGATCTAGTGCCTAATACGTATGCATATGCATCCACGAGCAACCATTTGCAACCACTTGCAACCATTCATCCATAACATGTTTCAAATACTTGTTTACATCCATTGGCTTCTACCTAAGGATCGCAGATACGACCTAGAGGATATACTTTGGAAAGAGAGAAACAACTACGCGTAAAGCTCCTAAACAGAGAAATCAAGGATGCACCCTTAAGGAAAAAGGGCATGTTGCTAGTATCTAGCCTTCTTGAGCTTTACTCCACTGTATCTTAACCAATTTATCTTCACGATTGTGAAGTTCCTAATCTCCATTTCCAAAATAAACAAATGTCAATCACGGCGCCAAATATATGTACTAAGATGATTAGAGGCCTCCCTCTTGGCTTATCCATCACGCCATAACTATGAGAGTCAAAAGATCACTCCGTACTTTTTAGAGTACCTACCACAACTATTCATCTTTCACGCAAACCATCCAAACCGAACTCGACATTCCTCAAGTACAAGCCCCAAAGGCCTAAACCAATATCAGACAAGCATCCAAGGAATATCTTCTCCGAATTTAGATGATCTACGTGAGATGATATAAGCAAACTCGATAGCTATCCTCAAATCCCTACTAACCAAAAACTAGTCGGACCACCAATTGGATTTGAGACTCTAGTGGGATCTTTCTACTATACATGTACTATGGTGCAGAGACTCAACTATGGAAGTGGGTATGAACAATTAAGAAGCGCTGGAACCTAAGGAAATAGTACGAACAGAAAACTAGACTCTTCCAACCGGACCACCTTTCTCCTAGGTGCGCTTGGTGGCGAAAGCATGTACTTGTCCTTCTGAAAATCTCGTCCTCGTTCTTGCCCTTGTCCTTATGTATATGTCCTATCATACCATAGTAAAGATACTTGCTCTTGTCTTAGGTTTTATAATCCCTTCCTCCTTCGTGAGCCAAGTCTACATCCATAATTTCCTCATCCTTGGGTCGTGCTCCTTTGCCAAACTTCCGCGTGTAACCATGTTGGCAAATCTCTCGAAAGTTGCCTCTATCGCACGGAAAAACCCTATAAACTTGAAAGAAGACTGGCCGTAAGTGAAACAACTACGGCTATAGATGGAAGTCGGGCACTACTTTGCCCTTCGATGAGGTTACCTCCCAGAAAGCCAGGAGCCCCAGAGACTCAAGAAAGAAGGAGACAAGAATTCAAACAGAGGAAGAGGAGACAATGCGTATGGCTTTGGGGAATATGCCTTTAAAACAAATCCTTTCTTTTAAAAATGCTTCTTTAAAAACCTTTTGAAAATAATTTTTCAAATCTTTTATCTGATCCGGTAACCTTCAACTCTGATACCACGTGTAACACCCCACGTCCGTTAGTGTCACTCACAAAGGGAATGCACTAAGTTCTGTGGAGCATTTTGGGTAAAAGATGCAGATAAATTACAAGACAGACAAATTATTAAACAGTGGAAAATAGAACTTTGCTTTATTGATAATTTAGTCTGTACAAGATTCTTTTACAATATCAGAGTATCATCTGTCTTTATAAAATAAAGAAGCATGAAAATACATTTATATATTCCCCAATGTAGCAAGAGCCAGCCATAGCATCTGGAAGAGAATCCAAAGACAACTTCGTCAAATCTTCAAGCTGGGAAAGAGCAACGGTCCAGTCTAATCCTGAGTTATACTATTCCCTCCTCAACTACCTGGGGGGGGGAACGGAAGAAAAGAAGACGAAAGAAAAACAGAGTCAGACATAAAGCCTGAGTAAGTTCAGTAACTTCTAGCATGTGAACATGGAAAAACAAAACGACATGAATTAACTGAATACAAGATTACACCATGACGATAAGGTCAACAAGATTAGATAAGGTAGTCACAAGATATGCTAAGATGACTGGATACGCTCTAATACTTTCGCAGCTTCGCTATTTCCTTGTTATACTGGTTTCTATATCTCTGTACCACCTAACTAGTGTTCAACTAGTAACGATAACGTGATCCCAACCCCTGTAGTTTCCATTGTCTTCAAGCATACATTTATTATTTATTACCTAGATCTAATCTAGGGTTTTCTATCAAGTGCTTCTTAGATTTAACTATAGTTTTACGCTATCTGCTGAACGCTTTTCGAGTTCAGGGTTTATGCCACCTAGTCCAACTAGGGATTACGCTACCTATCAAACAATGCCCCCAAGTCTAGGACACACTACCTAGAGTGGTATATGTTCCTAGGCTTCCCCACGCATGTATCGCGAATCGTTATCGCTTGTCTAGATGCACATGTCCTGTAATGTGCGATCCGAGTCCTGTGACAGGGCAAATCAAGGAATACAGAACTCGGTCGGGAGCTTTCGGATATCTGCCGATGCAGATGCTAAGGTCTGTTTTTATTCCAGTGGCTATGGTCCCACTTGACCCCTCCCTCAACTAATGAAAGGCACACCTTGTAAAATGAGAACTATACGCCGGCCCCCGGTGCCCCACTATCCTATGGCCATCCGCAACCATAACTAGATAGCAAGTATATGGTCTTTTGGAGTTCTCCGCCTTTCCGCTTCACGTATCTCGATTGACTCAAGATGGATGGTAGACGACGAGTTGCTATCACAGGGCTATCGTCTTCTCGCCGATTCACGCTGGTCCATCCTAGTCTTTAGGTTGCCACATATATATATTGCAACCAAGGCATACCCTCGGTTCTTCTAACGCAGACCTTAACCTCTGTGAGCCCAGGATGATCATCTGCAGCCTCACAGAGGGATACCAAGAGTACCCTCACGTCCCCCCGAAGCCTCGGGCTTCGTAACCCAATTCGTTGGAGCCTTATTAAAACCATATGGATGTCCGCTCCTTCGTGTTATACTAAGAATTACTACTTAGTTCTACTAACTAAGGTTTACCACTTAGTTTCCAAATTCCTTGTTTTCTTAACTAAGTTTACTACTTAGTCCCTTTTTCAACTGAGGTTTACTATTTAGTTTTCTTTCTCGCCAGGTTGGGTTGGTTAAGTGTCTTTAGTCGATTGAAGCTATCTTAACCCTCTTCCCTTATCCTATTACACTGGTTAAGTGTTATCCCTTTATGCTTTTTACTTAACCCTATTCATTTATCATATTCTGATGGTTAAGCATTCAAGTTTACTTAACCCTATGGTCTAGTCCAGCTAACATATTAATTTGGCTAAGTGTATAACTTAACCCCAACCTCTAGTCTAATTAACATGTTAAATTGGCTAAGTGTATTAACTTTACTTAACCCCACCTTCTAGTCTAGTCAACATGTTAATTTGGCTAAGTATTCCCATGGACTTAATCCTCCCATTCTAGCTTTAACTGTGCTAAGTTGGCTAAGTGTTCCTTAACCTTCCCATTCTAGCTTTAATTAATAAATTAAAGCCGCAACCTCTCACATTAGACAGATATTGCTGCGGTTACTGGATGTGCCGGTCGGTTCCGGGCAGGTTTACACCGCAACTCAGTCTAACCTCGGGTTAGGCATATTCATGTTTTCTAAGTTCAAAGGGTTTTTGATTAATTTCCAAATCTGGTCTTGAAAACAACCATCCCGTCCTTCGGATCAGTTAGGGATAGCCAGGGAGGGCAGGAAACTTGTATTTTCCAAACCCAAGCCTAGACACTATCCTCTCTGTCACCCTAGAACCTTCTGGTCTATGTGTTATAAAAAGGGGTGTTATCAAAATACTTTTCTTTTGTTTATAAATTGTTAACAATTTATTTCAAAAGCCCATTTCCCCTTTTTAGACAAATTTGGCCTATATTTATTTGTCAAGCCTACTAGTATACTTATATTCTAGGCCCAAGTCCTAACCCAACATGCAGTTTAAGCCATTTCCTATTTCATTGCCGAAACTAGATTAAATATCCTAGTTCATAATTTATGGCCAAAATTTAACCAAGTTACATATTTTGTGGTAAATGAACAATTTAACATTTATGACGAATTCTATAAGTAAATTACTCCTAATTTACTGATTTCATTACTACTCTTTTAATGTACATTGTCATATTTATTATTATGGCCCATTCTCTCTTATTTATCATATTTATACTTTTTGGTATGTAAATTATACCAAGTTTAGTGTCGCTAACCATAATTTATTCTAAACATGACAATTGCTCACAATTATGAATAAATTCAAAATTGTGCTAATATACTTATTCCAAATCAACCTTAATTAACCCAATCTTGGTTTAACATCCTAATTCACAATTTATGGCAAAACTAGAATTATTTTTCTAGTTTACATTTTATGCCTAAAATTTAGCTTACTTACTAACGCTAAATTTAATATGTCAAAATCACATATTCCCTAATCCATGTCAAATTTCCCCGTTTTCATTTTAATATGCATGTCATAATACATATTCCAAATTATGCCAATTTCCAAGTTTGAACTACGTTCATATTCATTTCCATGTTTTTCCCCAAATCGCATTCCCACCGTTCGAATAATCGTGATTCAACCTAGATTATAAATAAATCTAGATTCGTAGATAAAAAAAGGGAATGAATCAAAATGACAAGAAGGAATAATTGGCATAAAAAGGTTTGGATAATAATGTAGGTTCAAGAATATGGGTAGACCTAACTAAATAGGTAAATTCCCACTGTCTTAAAACCAAAGAATGGGCAAAATAGGTTCAAGAACGTGGGTAGACCTAACTTAATAGGTAAATTCCCACTGTCTTAAAACCAAAGAAAAACCAAGGAACAGGTAGAATAAATAATTGGGTTTAGACCCAACTTCTCAATCACAAAACTAAAGCAATATTTTCCTAATCATAAATCATGGGTGTCAAAATCACAGTTGTCCTCATTATGTCATAAGTAATAGTTTATGTCCAAATCAAAGGTATAGGCCTAGTCAAGGAAATAATCCTTGTAGTCACAGTCACAGTCATAGGAAATGTCCATAGTCATATGCGATGTTCATAGTCCAAAAGGGAAAATAATTCCCACAGTCATAAGTCATTGTCATAGGCAATGTTTATATGTCCCAAAATCAAAGGCTTATGTCATAGTCCAAAGGCATATGCTTTCAAAGGCCACAGTTCTATAGTCATAGTCACGGTTACAGTCTTATTTGTCCTCGAATCATAACATTTCTTAATTCAGTCCAAGAGTATAAACACAGATTCGAAGAGAGAGAGAGAGATTTGGCATATTCCTTTATTCCTTTAATTTCATGTCACAAATAAAACAAAATATTCAGATCTAGAAATAACCAACTTACAGAAAATAGATCTAGAAAAGAAGGAAAGCATGGCTATGATTCGTGCGTCGTTGCTTGAAACTTGTTTGAGCTAGCCTTTGAATTCTTCACTTGAAACTTTGATTTGAATCCCTCCTTAAAAGTCTTTTAGCAGCATCTCCTCGTCTTGAATCATATTTTATTTTATTTATTTAAGAAAATTTAGAGGAGGGGAAGAAGCCATGAATCTTAGCAGCATAAGGATAGAAGAGAATTGGTGCAAAGAGAATGAAGACTAGGGCTGTTTATATAGCTACTCAAGACCTTATCGTACACGCAGCGCTGAGTCAGCATTGAACCTAGTTAAGAAAATAGTCCAGGTACGTAGATGAATCTAGCCAAACCTTATCATACACGCAGTGCTGAGTCAGCATTGGGTCCCACAAGCTATTTTGGCGTAAAAGTTTGATTTTCAAACTTTTGAATTTCTGGAATTTATTTAACTATTTTATTCACATGAAATATTCTTATATGTATACAATTCCTCTAACGACCATTTTACGCGTATATATATACGCACAACTTACATTTTATTTTCAAAATTTAAATGATGTTGCCATATTTCATTGACTGTAGCCTTATCTTGAATTTTATCTTTCGTATACATATATTTTTGTATATATATATATATATTTATATTTCTCATATGTATATATATATATTTTCTTTATTTCCTTATATGTACGTTTTTATCCTTTCAAATTTTGAATTTGTATACGTACATATATTTGCATGTTTAGTTGGCCCTCTCTAAAACAATGATAAAAAATTATGCCGCCGCCGGGGTTCGAACCCCCGACCTCCATGCTACCAATCCAATGCCTTAACCAACTGAGCTACAGAGGCTTTTGTTAATAAGTCTTAGAACAATAATAATTATTGTTCTCTCCTTACCTCTTTTTTTTCATGCTAGTTACAATACTTAAATTAAACAACTGCATGGATCTTTTTCTTTTAATTTTTCTTTTAAAAATTAATTATACTTTAATTTGAGAATCTTAATGTCACAGAATTACGGGGTGTTACAAGATGTATGAATACTCACCAGCATTAGGCACATTTGATAACTCATCATGCAGGATGTCGAGGGAATTTAGAAAACTAGCCATCACCCCATCACTAGGTAGGCAACCCAATACCAACCTTTGCCCATCATCTGCTCTAATGGTCACCGAAGACCCCTCACAGTCTAACACCACCCCATACCTTTGGAGCCAATTGACTCCCAAAATAATGCCAAACTCAGGTAAGCCTAAAACAAAGCAATCACAAGCAAAGATACATCCATGACTCGATAAGAACAAATTACGACAAATCATATTAAGGCTAGTTGAACCACTGATCGGATTCGTCCTTACTAAAGGTCTATCGCCTATCTTGAATTCCAATTCCAACCTATCTACCAGGTCACTGGATAATAAGGAATGGGAAGCCCCAGTATCAAAAAATAATTGGACTGGAACATCATAAATAGAAAGCATACCTTGGATAACATCACCCATTCCCTTCTTCGCCGCTGTTGGGGCATTCGACGAAGAAGGAACAATGTTGATAGCATATGCTTTCACGATCTGCTTCTCCTTAGAAGGTTGTGGACATTTATCCTTGTGATGTCCCACTTAACCGCAACTGAAGCACTTCCTGTCCGCTGGATTTTCTCGATAATCCTTGGCATAGTGGCCCTTCTTGTCACAGCTAAAACACTCTATATCCTTCTTATCCTTCTTTTTCTAACCTTCCTTATTCTGGTTCTGTTCCTTTTATTCTGGGAATTCTTATTGCCTTCACCGCTTGCCTGCGGTTTTGGCTCTCCTGTAGATACAATAGCAACCTTGGGCTTCAACTTAGGGTAAAGGCTCTTTGATCTTAATGCCTTCCCCACAATAGATTCGAAAGTCTCATCGATATGGTTTATAAGTCTTTCCCCCAAGTACTCATCTAAGCCAGTTATGAATTTCTCGTTCTTCTTCTCGGTAGTATCGATAAGAGATAATCCATATTTTGATAAGGTATCGAATTCAGCAACATATTCGAAGACTGCCCAACCATTCTGCTTAAGTTCCAGAAATTTCCTTAACAATTCTGATTTCTGAGTAGTTGGAATAAACTTGTCACTGAAACAAGTCTTAAACTAATCCCAAGTAACTTGATCCTCGGGAGTAGCAGTTTTAATGGCATTCCATCAATTCATAGCCCATCCTTAAAGCTGACATGATGCTAATTTTCTCTTCATTGCATCATCAATCCCGAAATCCTCGAAGATGCGATCACAACTATTAAGCCAATCCTGAAACTCCGTAGCTGATTCCGTTCCATGGAATGGCTTCCCACCAAGACTGGTATAATCCTTGTTATGCTTGGAGAAATCGGCTCTAGGCGCCTGCACCACCACCATTAGCAGCATTAGAAACTGCTCCCTGAGCATCCCTAAGCATCTCTCGCATGAAAGCAGTAAACATCGTTATCATATCAGGGACATTCTCATTATTGGCCCATGAACCCGTACTCCTCGTATTTCGGCTCATCATCCAATTTGTAAAGAGAAAACGATTAACCATCTCTTTAGTGGTGCCAGTGTAGTGCGACATCATTCATGGTCATACCAATAGTATATATATGTATATATAGCTTTTGAAAACCAGAATATCACAAATACGCGCTCTCATATACCTATACTATCTCTCCCTGATGTCTTCCCCTAGGTTAAACTACGCAACCTAGGCTCTAATACCAAGTGTGATGACCCGCCCCGCACCATCAGACATTTCCCCCGAAATGCGTTGTGCCAATGCCCGACTGGCACGGAACGACCGTCAAAGGAAAGGTCCTGAAACGATGAATCATCAAGAACCTGTAGTATATCTCGCAGTGCATGGAATAAAATATTATAATAACATAACTTGATATAAAGCCGGCAAGATAGTGCATAAGCCGAAAACTAAACCATATCCATCATAGTAACGGAATCCAAAATACAACTTATGATCCAACCATTATTACAACTTCAAAATACTGTCTCTAAAAGGGAAATGAAAGAGGTACACTATTAATGCCTAAAGCAGTGACCAACAACAACACAGGGAGAATATATGTATATAGTACGTGGATGCCTTCTGCTCATCTCCGAACAGCTACTCGTGGATAACCACCTAACCTGTCTCTAGTCTGCTCATTTAGGAGCACCCGGAGTAACAAGAAGAGACATAAAACTTTGGGTTAGATGAAATCTCGTATGAGCGATAGCAGCAGAATAAAACAATAACAGGGATAAATAATCATACCTGACCTGGACCAGCAACCAAAGAGTTAGAACAATAAGATGTACAGTACTCTAAGGTAACACTAATATATGGTGTAAAAATGGGAGTGCGCTTGTCATGGGGATAGCAAACATCAAACATAGCAATCATCCTCACATCTCTCACTCAGTGCGTAAAGCATACAATATTCACTATTTTTATCACTAGAACCATTGGGCCCATAATGGAGTCCAACTCCGTACAACTATCACTAAGACCACTTTGCCCTTTGGGGCCCTGATGGAGTCCGACTCCGTATAACCTCTGACCCCACTGCATGGTCCATAGCCAATACCCCCCTCTCTCAATAGTGAACCAAAGTTATAGATATCGATAACCCCTTTGCACATGTCCTGCAGTAAAGCCCAACTCTAGAGTTAATACTTTGGTTCCCATCTAGATCCTGAGTAACAACCTCCTATTTGGATTTCCTTTGCGTCTTGGGTTTTGGTTGAATTAGAGTTAGTCTTCAGAAGAGTTCACGATCGTCGTCGTTTCGTCACCCCGGTTCGGTTCGGTCAACCTTGGTTTGGTTCGGATCATCACATCGGTTTGGCTCGGTGTCACGATGGATCGGTTCGATGCGTCATATCGGTTTGGTTCAGCATGCTTGGTTCAGTTCGGCTTACTCGGCTAAGCTCGTGGTAATTGCCTTGGTTCAGGTCGTGGTGTCCCATGGTGCGATTCGGTTAGGTCCCTCCTAGTGCGATCCGATACCCACTCCAACTCCAATTCTACAGTGTCCTTCCTTCTCTCCATGCCTCAATCCAGTTCAGTTCAACTCATCTGATTCGACCCCCTAGCCAATCTGATCCAGACTGCTGCAGAATTTCCAGCAAGCTTGTATCATCCATTCTCGTCATACGATGGCGTTTTCAACCATTCTAACTTTACTAAACAATCATAAAACATACCAAACAGCAGTGGCAACATATAGGTTCAGTTAAAAAGTTCAAAACATCAATCACTAGTGTTATGTAGTGCGGTAGCCTACCTATAATTTAGTGCTAATTCTACTTGATTTGATGTAGATTTACTTAATTAGTGATTAAAAAGTGATCAAAGAGAGATTTGGAAGATGGAGGCCATTACTAGGGTTAGAGAAATGTTTGTGGTGGCTAAAAAACTAAAAGGAGATGATTATCCAACCCCTTTCTGCCCTCCCAAAACCCTAATCCCGAAATCGTTTATGGGCCTAGCGGCTAATCATCATATTGAGCCCAATTATGTTGTTTTTCCATCTTCAAACCTTATTTCAGCCATATCTCCCAAACGGTAAGTCCGTTTGATTAATGTGACCACTCTCAGGAATGGCTAACCATCATCTAAATCCAATGGAAGTGGTTTAAGGTCAAAACTCCTTACCACTCAAAAATTATAGGCGAAACAAGATTCTTTAGGGGCAAAACATTCATTTGAAATTCGAAAAAAATCGTGGATGTGGTGAATAGCACCAATAGTCGTTTCCCAAAGTTACACAACCATATGACTTCATATGAAAATAAAATAAATATTCTATGATCTTCAGATGCGTAGAATGCGGGTCGTTACACTCGCTAATTGTTTGAATTTATTTAAATACTCTTTCACAGACATGCTTCCTTGCTTAAGCGCCAAAAACCTTTCCATTTGCATACTTTGCTCATCTTGAGAAAGAAACATCATTTCTAATCTCTGTCGGAAATCAACCCAAGTCTCTACAGGACGACCTGCTTGGGTCACTTCCCACCAGATTAAAGCTTCATATTTCAGCTGCCAAACGGCCAAATGAATCTTCCTACGGTTGTCAACCTCGAAAATCCCAAACGAATCCTCTGTCTCCTTGAGCCAATTCCGTGCTTCCACAAAAGTCCCAGTTCCTTAGAATGGCTTTCCTCCCATAGCACAGAAATCCTTGCATATCTTAGAGAAATTATCAACTCGCGGAGGATGAGGAACATCGGCTACAGCAGGGGGAGGGGAATCCGCTTGGCCTTTGGCAGGTGTCGTAGCCTCCAGATACCTACGAAACCAAGACGTCATATGTATGCTCTCTGGAATATTCGGTTCCCCAGACATGGTGAAAAGAAAAAGGGATTCAAACAGAGCATCGAAAAGATACTTTATGGCTTTGGGGATTATGATTTTTAAAAACAGATTTTTTTTCTTGAAAATACTTTTGTTTTTGCAACCGTTTGAAAAAAGTTCAAAATCTTTTATCCGATCTAGTTACCTTCATCTCTGATACCAAATGTGACACCACGTGTCCGTTAATATCACTCTATTAGAATGCATTAAGTTTCGTGGAGCGTTATAGGTAAACAAGAACATGAATATCACAAGACAGATATATGAAAATGACAGCGGAATTTAAAACTTTATTTAAAAGAAAACATCATGGTCTAAAACTCAGTTACATCATAATTCTGATATACTGAATACCAGTTACATAAAATATCTGTCTTGTACTTAAATCATCAGAGTACAGTACTTGAAAATCATAATCCCAAAAAGAGCCATAACGGATAAGAAGAATAACCAAAGTGGTACATCGAAGCAAATCCAAGATCCAAGCTAAAGCAAGAGAGAGAATCCTAATCAAGCCCAAGCACTCCCACCTTGGGAACCTAGGGGGAGAACGGAAGAGAGAGAAAAAGAAACAAAACCAGTCAGACATAAAGTCTGGCGAGTCTAGTTACTTTTAGCATATAAATAAGTAAAAGTGTCATGACAGGCATATAAATTGGATGAACGAGATAACAGTATGTAAGGAAGGTATATCAAACTGAGCATGAAAAATAAGATAAACAAGACATGATATATTCCGCTTCTCAAGTACTTTGCTCCGCACCACTACTAGTATAACTATAACATGACGATCCCAACGAGAAAATAATGGCAGACTTAGGTGTACTTCTAGTGAGAGGTTTTCATCCCATACAATCATAACAGGTATCCCCACATGACAAGTGTCATCTCCAACTAAAATAACAGGCTCCTAAACAAGCAAGACTAGATGTACCCTATTTACTACCCCAATCGATCAGTTCCCTACCTCTTGTAGATACCCGTGCTGGCCACGTAATAGGATGTTGCACTCCCTGAAGTGGCAAACCCATTAATTTCAAGATGCACAACTATATCTATTGATGACACGGTGTCTTATCTTCCCGAGAAAGCGGACCCATGCACACATATGAGGACGATGGAACGCGCCATCGGACACCTTTCTCCCAAGTGACCTTTTATAACTAGCTCAGTAAGCGTGCCCTAACCCCGACCTAGTTCGGGGTACTCCGTTTGATGCCAAGATAGGTTACTGACTGATACGGGTCCCACACACAAGATGATACAAGCTTCCACCTAGGCTTGTGTCCCTGCTACTAGGATTTCAACAGGTTATTCCTACTAGTTTAACAAGGTTGCATAACCCAATAGGTTAAGTTTGTGGGCCTATATATATATATATATATATATATATATATATAAGTATTGCCCACCGCGCCATGATTTACTTAACCTACCCACTATTTCAAGCAAGTTTACTTAACCCCTACTCAAGTTAACAGGTTCATGTAATCCTTATGGATTCAAACACGTCAAGTATTACTAATTCATCGTCGTTCATTCATTTATGGTTATAATGCATTAGACCTCCCACATTAAGCCTACAACTAGTGGATGTTGGATATGTCGGTTGGGTCCGTGCAGACTTCTTCCGCAAGTCAGTCTTAACCTCGTGTCTTAGCACGCTACGTTTTTTGCACTTAGACCCCTCACATTAGATTCATCACTTGTGGGCGCTGGATATGTCGGTCGGATCCAGGTAGACTTCTTCCACAAGTGTAATCTAACCTTATTTTAAGCGTGGTTACATTTTCTGATTACTGTGAATCTAAGCATTTTCACTATTAACCAAATTTCCCTATTCAATAGGTTTTCATGTACCTTTTTCCTAAGTCATATTCATCATGTACCGTATGCCCCAATTAAGATCTTTAATCACAGTTTGGTTTATGTTCCAAATTCATATTCATGTATTCAACTCAAGTTATGCCCAGATTTCCCAATACAATTTATGCCCCAATTTTAACGTTTCCCTTCGTTCCCAATTTCACGGGTTCGCATATTTCAGCGGTATACCTAGGCTCGAAGGTAGCCTGGCTATAAAATAAAAAGGGAAAAGAAGATAGGAAGAGAACAGAAATAAGCATAATAACAAGATAGACATATGATGGCAGGAGTAGGCATAGCAACAGAATAAGCATATTGTGACAGAATTAGGCATAATAACAAGATAGGCATATAAGAACAGATCTGATGAACATGTGATAATAGAACCGATTAGGCATAGTGACATGATTAAGCAAACTAACATAATAGGGATGTCACAAATAGGCATATAGTATAAATCAATAGATCAGGTGTACTGGTAGTGACAGATCTGATTTGATAAATAGGTATAGGCTTAAATCCAATTCATAAACATGTCAAGATTAACTTTTAAATGTTTAGATCTAAAAATAACATAGACTCACTATAATTGGATCTTAAAGAACATAGAATTAATCGTAGATAGCATAGATCTCTGAATATGAATAACTTGATTGTTGGAGAAGAAATATGCTAGATCAAACTAAGTTGGAGCAGCACCTCATTATCGCCACTGAATTAGATGAATAAAACAATGGGATTAAGGTCCTCTTTATTGCATAGGGTCAATGAATCTAGCCTAGAATTCAGTCCACGTATGCAGGAATTAATCTGGTTCGGATCTGGCGGTGTCGACATGGGTGTCGACGCCCTCCTTATAGGGTTGACCCATGGGTCGACACCCCTAGGGCTGGGGTCGACCACCAACGGGTCTGATTCCCGTATTGTCCCACCTTCGATTTCTGATTTTCTGGAATGTTCTATTTATATATATTTAGCTTATATACTTATAAACTTTAAACCTTAATATCTTCTTCACACAGTGTCCGTTATATGCAAACTCAAAGTCTATCTTAAGTAGAATTCTTAGATAAATGCAACGGCGCATTCCGTTTTACTTAATTCTCAATATTTAATTAAGAATTCTTTAATTTATTATCTTAATGTTTGTTAAAATTATGAGGTGTTACAATTGTATTTTTTACATTATATCCAGTTTATAATTGAGAAACAATCTTAAGAATATATGTATAATTATTGTCAAATTCATAATTTCAGTATTATAGTATTTTTCAACCCAAACTGGAAGTTAATAAAACTGATTTGTACAACAAAAATATTCTTAAAGTACTCAGAGGATAGAATATACAGTAATTACCTCAAACTTCAGTTATTTATCATGTTAAGAATTACGGAGAATGTAAATGATAAATATACCATTATCAAAAGGTATAATTTAAATCCACTCACTTGACAACTTTCCAATTCTTGAATCTGATTCAGATTTGCTACCCTATGGTTATCATAATTGAATCTAACATTGAAATAACCACGAATTTACAAATTTGGTACCAAAAGGAAGAAAGAATTCCTAAAAATTCATATTCCTTGAATTTACCTCACATTGAAAAAAAAAATTGAACATCTATATCATAGTTCTTGTCTTCAATCTTGAATCAGAATTCCTAAAAACTAATATTCTTATTTCTGAAAGATTTGGAGAAGAAAGAAAAATAAAAGAACCTTGGCATCGTCTCCGAAAATATGATTTGGAGGCTAGGCACTACTAGTCTATATATAGGTGTATAGGAGATTCTGGTCTGTCGGAATTAATATAATAAAACCTGAACGGTATATATAAAAAAATATAACGTCAAATGGCTCAGATATTGGTCGACCTGGACCGATTATGGGTCGGCATGTGTGTCGACCTACCTCTAGGGTGTCCACTCCTGGGTCGACCTACGTATGGTCTGGATCGACCCATGACCTGGGCCATTAGTATTAATTTTTCTGAAATTAATTTTTTGTTTAACGTTGCTTGTAACGTTTCTTTTCTTGCTCAATATTGCTATGTAAATTATTTTCTTCCATTTATAATGTATATTCAATATTCCAGTTTCAAACTCATGCGCATATGTACACATATAACTCTTCAAATCGTTGTTCGTTAAAAGCTGCACAATAAATGTCATTATTAACGCTACCAATTCATTGATTCCATTCTTTATAATATATATTCAAATTTCAAACGCAGCTATTCACTTACCTATTTTTCATTCAATCCACATTAATTACTTTCCTCCCTTAAAATACACTTTAACTTCAATTTTTGAATTTATGTGTATATGTTTACGCACAATTTCATTTCTTTTCAAAATACAAATGGCATTATGCCGACATCTATTTCTTACTCATTTTGATCGATTGTAGGTTACCTAAAGATTTCATAATAATATACATATATATTCACACACATACACATACACATATACATATACTAAAACATATACATACATACATATATATGTACTTGCCTGTATATATATTTTTTCTTTTATGTACATTTTAATTTATTTTTCTCTTAGAACATGCATTTCTTTAGTCGTCCTTCTAATTAAAAATATGACGTTCACGGGACTCGAACTCCTGACCTTCACCTTGAGAAGTGCATGCCTTACCAACTCACTTGACTTAGCTTTGGTTCACAAGACTAAAACATTGGTAATTATTATTCTTATTTGTGTTCCTCTTATATATTCTTTTTCATGTTAGTTCTAAAACTTCATTTAAAGATATATTTTTCATTTTAAATCCGTTTTCTGCCAACCATAGTTCTAAAATGATCAGAAATCACCACTGATGCAGTGACTCTAGCGTCGTGACTAAATTCTAAAATTATACGAAATTTTATTTTATTATTTAATTAAAAATGCAAATTGTTACAGGATTCAAGCTACCAACAAAAACTGAATTCAAACACAATCCATCATTCATACTCACATTTAAATAACACATAACTACTACACTAGAAGGACCCTGAGCCAGTCCAATTACACTACTAGGATCACCAATCTCAGGCCAAGTAGAAAACGTAGTAGCAGGCATATAGGAAAGAGGAGTCATACCAACAGTCGATAGGGTCTATGAAAGTAAGGAAAGGCCATCAAAGTAAATATCAAAAAGCAGTGAGTTTAAGGGATGCGTGGTGGGCAAAAAATATCCAGGCATGGTTGGAATTGAAATAGGATCACCGAATTCATTAGGATTTGAGTTGTGGTATGAGAGGAATTGTACGGATAGCTTGCGATAAGATCTAATAACGATTGAAGAGTGGAAATGAGCCATCGTTTTGTGATTCTTCGCCATGAGAAGGAGGAGAGAGGTTGTGAAAGGGTTAGAGAGATGAAAAGGAGTGGCGCCGCAGGAAATAGTTTTAGGTCACCATTTTTTAATTGTGGAAAATAGGCATAAGGAAAAAATTTGGAAAAAAAATTAGCCTGAAGTGTGTCAAGTTTTATTTTTAGGCTGAAGGACAAACTTTGAAAAAAAATTAGGCTGAAGGACAATGCTAAATATGATTATCATTTTTTGCGGTGTAAAACTAAATAATGCTAATTACATTTAGCATTTTCATGTAGTGTAAAAAACTGAATATATTGCTAATTACATTTATCATTTTCCTTTATCTTAATTTTGGTTCAAAGTTTGTCCTTCAGACTAAAAATAAAATTTGCTGTCCTTCAGCCAAATTTTTGGGCAAAGTTTGTCCTTCTCCCTAATTACCTCTTTTTTAATTCTTAAAACTATTTGCATTTAGTTCAGAAATGTATATGAATTTAAGATAAAGAAACGTAAATTTTGATTAATTAAAGTATAAAATGTGTTTTGGGGTAAGTTATATTAAAAACGATGTTTAAAATGTTTATCAAATATTTAAACATATGTGTTTGAAATTTTATAAAGTGAACAAAATAATGTTTTGTGTGTACATTGTCAAAACGGTGTTATAAGTGTTGAAATTGCGTAACATTAGCCAAAATGGGTTTGATTTAATTACATAATGTAACTAAAATGAGATCAAATCCTCTATCCCCAAATTTCCCTATCTCTCTGTATCCAACCAATTGGAGTCTTTAATTTTTCAGGAAAAAATTGTGAAGGACAAAAAGTCCAAAAAAATTGCCCAAAAGGACAAGGGGTAAAAAACTTGCTCAAAAGGAAAAGTTTTAGTGCAAAGTGGAAAAACATGGGACCCCCCCCCCCCCCTGAATTCCACCATTTGCACTAAAACTTGTCCTTTTGGGTAAGTTTTTGGGCTCTTGTCCTTTTGGGCAAGTTTTTGGGTGAGTTTGTCCTTGTGGGAAAAATCCCCTTAATTTTTACAGTTTTGCAATTAAGTCAGAGGTAGAACAAGGGGTTATTGCAAAAGGTGGAAATTAGGGGGTCTGATTGCTTGGGTACAGGGGATAGGGAATATTAGGTACAGGGGATTTCATGTTAGATTAGGCTACCAACTAAAATAACTAAGGAACGAGAAATCTGGAAATTTCTTTTTCTCTGCTAAGTACTTTTTGCAGTTAAGTCCTCTTCTTTTTGGAGTTTCATACCTCTTCTTTAAACCTCTATATATAACAATTAAGCTTTCTCCATGTAATCAAAATGGAAGAAACTTGGTAGTCCTGGCATGCTTCAACAAACCAACATAGGGTAAAATCCATAAACAAATTCGGGAAAAATTAAGAAAAGGAAGCTATAGTGTAGAATTCAGGCTTGCATGACATTGTTGTGCATTTCTAGGGACTCCTGAAGCTCCGAATTGTAATACTAATCTAGTCAATCGATGCTAACTAGCTGCAAAATCAAGGTGAATTTGTATAAACTCATATATTCCCGCTTGCATGTTGTTAATTTTGTGCTTGTATGAATTTTTGGATGAAAACTTTTCTTTATAATCTGAAAAAAAAGTTTTAGATGTTTCTTTATAATAAAAATCTTATTCTGGGTCAATGTTTGATGATCTACGTTCATTGGTTATTTGATGAAATCGAATGATTCTTTTTCGAATTCAAAATCTTTATACAGTAGTTCGTGCATGTAAATTCTTAGCTTTATCTGAGTTCGTTATCCTAGGAAAAACCATGCCCAAAGTTGAACACGGAGAAGAAGGCATAACTAGGTAAAATCGCATCCTTAGACGACTTTACTTCAAGCCAAGTCGAACAAGGAGAAGGTTGGTTGACACTAGGGCGACCCGATCGAATAAAAGTTTAAACTAGGTGAGTGATGTGGTCATTTTTCGTGTTTTGGCTACGATATGGGTTGGATTCCTATGGCTTGTTCTTATCTTTATTGCTAATACTTGAAGGATTAATAATAGTTTATTAATGTCCTTTAAAGTGAAATTGATGTTGTTTTATATGCTTAAGTGCAATCCTACAATTATGTGAATCTGAATTTTGAATTTCGTAGTTTTTACATGAATCATGAAATACTTCTTGAGTATTTTATGTGGTTTCCAACACACACACATTTTATAAAATAGTTTGGATAAAGAATATATATTTTTGCCAAAAGACAAAGGATTTACGTTATTTTTCTTTTCTAATTATAAATTGTCTCAAGGCAATACTATTTATTTCCTGAAATAAATCAAATACTTTCATAATCGTTTTACGAGCTCGTTTTCTCAAATATATTTCTTATATATAAAATACACATTTTTGCACCTTCGAGAGGATGAGGAAGCTAATTGAATGAATTAGTACACCATGTGGTATGTGACACAAAGGTATTTTACATCGGTTAATTTCTAACTTGTTCGATTGAAGCTCTTTCGTGGAATTGACTAACATGGAGCAAACTCATAAGTGAGACACATTATTATCACTATTCAAGTTACTATTGGGAAATCTAGAACACATTCTTGGGCAACTACATGGAACCTTTGGATTGCCTCTTATTATTTTTTATTTACCAGTACTAGGTCGTAACTGGCCAAATTTGTAGACCTGGGAGTCTAATTGCATGAGGTAATTATGTAGGGCTAATAGGACAAATATATTAATAAAGAAAACTGTGTAGCGCGCTAGTACTATGTGGTTGGTACCGGTTGGATTCGGACGTTATGTGGTGCACATACTAGAGTTACTGAGCTTCGCCTTTTTCCTTAGATCCAAACTGTGTTGTATGTGGTTCTCTATTTCCTCGAGAGACTGTGTGGTGTGATTTACTATGTGGCGTATTATATTTCTAGATTTCAGATCTTTGATTTCTAGAATTCTATGTTATTCCATGTTGTTGCACCATCTTATACGTATTGAGTTTTATACATTACTAAGTTCTATATGGTGATGGTTTCATGGTGATTTTATACTATGTAGCCAATCTTTTGTAGAATTGTGTATATAACATCGTGTTTTCTATTGTTTGTGGTTTCTTTAGGCCATTATAGCCTTAGATTTTGATTGTTCACCCAATGGAAAATAAATGTTTTGTGTCGTGTGACTTATCCTTTATGAGATCTTCTATAATTAGCTAGTGATTCTATCTCATGTATTTTAAGATGCTTATGTATCTATCGTATCCCACCTTATGTCATGTCATCTTATATTTTATATTTGCATCAGACCGAGTTATTTCAGGTTCATAGCTTGCTATTGATTCATGTTTAGCTATATCTCCTTAGAGTACCTCTCTTCAAGCTATTTTTTAAGTCGTAATTGTGATAGGTGTATAATTACTCTTTTGGGACATGTTGTATATGTAAATGGTTAATATGAAACCATTTGAGTATGTAGCATATGTATATACTGTATTTTGTTGTTGTACCTATATGTATTGTTAATTTGTGATCCGAAATTCTCATTAGAATTGGACCAGCTGATGTCACCTAAAGGATCTCATCTAGATCCTTAATTTACTCTCATGATTGAGATATTTTCAGCAACCTCATTTAAAGGATAAAGGAAATCCTTAATTTACTCTCATGATTGAGATATTTTCAGCAACCTCATTTAAAGGATAAAGGAGATCCTTAATTTACTCTTTCTATACTTATTTGGCTGCATGAAAGTAAAATATAAATTTTGATTGTTATGGTTTGTATGTAAGCAGCTTGTAAAACTCCATCAATTAATTAATAAAGTTTGCCTTTCTTCCGTGGTTTTTTCCTGAAAAGGATTTTTCCACGTTAAATCTTGTGTGTGATTCTATTTTTTTGCTTGCTTCATTGATCATTTATTTATTAACTAGTGGTATCAGAGCGCTGGTTCGTTCAGCATGGCTTCGTTAAAGTATGATCTTCCGCTATTGGATCGGAACACTCGAATCTCATTGTGGCAAGTGAAGATGCAGGCGTTGCTCGCACAAGCTGATTACGATGATGCATTGGATGGATTCGGGAACAAGAGATTTGAACTATGGACCGATGATGAGAAGAGAAAGGATCGGAAGGCTTTGTCTCAAATTCAGCTCCATCTACACAATAATATTTTGCAAGAAGTTTTGAACGAGAAGACAGCTGCTTCTCTTTGGCTGAAACTGGAGTCAATTTGCATGACCAAGAATCTCACAAGTAAGATGCATCTCAAACAAAAGTTGTTTCTGCACAAATTGCAAGAGGGAGGTAATTTGCTCGACCATATTTCTGACTTTAAAGAGATTATTTCTGACTTGGCTGCAATGGAAGTCAAATATGATGATGAAGATTTGGGTTTAATCCTGTTATGTTCTCTACCCAGTTCTTGCTCAAATTTCAGAGATACCGTATTATATAGTCATGATACTCTCACTCTAAATGACGTTTATGAAGCCTTGCACGCCAAGGGAGAAAATGAAATATTTGGTGTCTTCAAATGGATCAAGATCTCAAGCCGAAAGCTTGTCTGTTCGTGGCAGGACAAAGGAGAAAAAATCAAATAATGGATCTCGAAGTAAAGTTCCAATGCCTATAAAGGTCGATCCAAATCTAAAGGCAAATACAAGTCTTGCAAATATTGTAAGAGGGATGGACATGAAATATCCGAATGTTATAAGCTGCAAAACAAGGAAAAGAGAAATGGAACATACAAACCAAAGGATAACAAAGAAGATAAAGTTAATGCCAATTGTGCTCGTAATGATAGTTCTGACAATGAGGTGCTTGTTGTTACTGTGTTTGCTAGATGTGCGGAGATTAAGGATGAATGAATACTTGACACTGCTTGCACTTTCCATATGTGTCCTAATAGAGATTGGTTTACAACCTTAGAACCCACAAATGATGCTGGCTCAGTTTTGATGGGTGATGATTCAGCGTGTAAAGTAGCAGGAATTGGTTCTATTCAGATCAAGATGTTTGATGGCGCAATCAGAACTTTAACAGATGTTCGGTTCATTCCCAACATGAAGAGAAATCTAATTTCTTTAAGTGCTCTTGATGACTAAGGGTACAAATATTCAGGTGGAGGTGGTATCCTGAAAGTCACAAATGGTTCTCTTATTGTAATAAATGGAAATCTTAGGCAAACAAATGGCCTTTATTATCTTCAAGGCACTACTGTTTCAGGTAATGATGCCCCTGTTATCTCAAATAATATTTCTGATTGTGATACTGTTAATCTTTGGCATATGCGTCTTGGACATATGAGTGAATTAGGTCTGTCAGAGTAGAACAAGAGAGGACTTCTTGATGGGTACAACGCAGGCAAGCTGAAGTTATGTGAGCATTGCATTTTTGGCAAGTATAAGAGAGTGAAGTTCATCACTTCAGTTCATAAAGCAGAAGGCATTCTAGATTATGTGCATTCAGATTTATGGGGACCGTCTAGGAAAGCATCCATGGGCGGTGCTTGTTACATGATGACAATTATTGATGATTATTCCAGAAGAGTTTGGCCTTATTTTTTGAAACATAAATCTGAAGCATTTTCATCTTTCAAAGAGTGGAAGACTATGGTTGAAAGACAAACTGAAAGGAAGGTAAAGAAGCTTCGGACTGATAATGGGATGGAGTTTTGTTCGGATGAATTTAATTCATTTTGCAAAGCTGAAGGCATTGTTAGGCACTACACCATACCTCACACTCCTCAGAAAAATGGGGTTGCCGAGCGTATGAACAGGACTATCATTTCTAAGCCTCACTGCATGTTGTCAAACATAGGATTGGATAAGCATTTTTGGGTTGAAGCTGCTTCCACAGCCTGTTATCTCATCAACCGCTCTCCTTCTATTGCTATTGGTAAGAAAAATCTGATTGAGGTATGGTCTGGTTCTCTAGCAAATTATTCTGAATTGAAAGTTTTTGGATGCATTGCTTATGCTCATGTTGATAATGGAAAGCTAGAACCAAGAGCTATTAAATGCATTTTTCTTGGTTATAAGTCTAGTGTTAATGGCTATAAATTATGGAATCCTGAAACAAGTAAGGTTGTAATTAGCAGAAATGCCGTGTTTAATGAATCTGCTATGTTACATGATATTCCATCTACTAATGATCTTGTTGAGAGTAAGTAGAAATCAAATGTCCACGTGGAGCATATTATTGATTCAGATGCTACATCAAGCGCAGAAATTGAGAGACAGGATGAAGCACCCATTATTGAGGATACTCCAGCAGTTATGCAACCACCGCAGCAATCTATTGCAACAAGCAGACCTAGAAGGAATCCCAAACCAGTAGGAAGGTTTATTGAGGAAGCAAATGTTGTAGCTTATGCGTGTGATGTAGCAGAAGAAATAGAAGGTATTGTTGAGCCTTCTTCATATTCTGAAGCTGTTGTCTCTAGTGATTCTGATAAGTGGATGACTGTTATGCATGATGAGATGAAGTCACTTGAAAGAAATGACACGTGGGACTTAATCTAGTTGCCTAAAGAGAAGAAACCTATTCATTGCAAATGGGTTTTCAAGAGAAAAGAAGGTGTTTCTCCAAACGATGAGAAAAGGTACAAAGCAAGATTAGTTGCAAAAGGTTACGGTCAGATTTCAGGTACTGACTATAATGAAGTTTTTTCCCCTATTGTGAAACATAGCTCAATTCGCATTTTACTCTATATTGTTGCTATGCATGATTATGAGCTTCAACAGTTAGATGTAAAAACTGCATTTTTACATGGAGAATTAGAAGAGGATATTTATATGCATCAACCTGAGGGTTTTATCATGCCTGGAAAAGAAAATCTTGTCTGTAAATTAAAGAAATCTCTTTACGGATTGAAACAGTCACCTAGGCAGTGGTATAAAAGATTTGACACTTTTATGTTATCTCATGGTTTTAAAAGGTCCAATTATGATAGTTGTGTCTATTTCAAAATTACTACATATTCAGCCATTTATTTGCTACTTTATGTCGATGATATGTTGATTGCTTCAAAAGACAAGGCAGAAATTGAAATTTTGAAAAGGCAGTTGAGTGGAGAGTTTGAAATGAAAGATTTGGGGGATGCTAAGAAGATTCTTGGCATGGAGATAAAAAGAGATAGAACTTCTGGAAAATTATACCTAAGTCAAAGTGGGTATGTTAGAAAAGTGCTTCGCCGTTTTAATATGCTTGATGTCAAGCCTGTAAGTACTCCTCTTGCTATACATTTCAAATTGTCATCAGCCATGTGTCCACAGTCAGATGAGGATATTTGAGTACATGTCTAGAGTTCCCTATTCTAGTGCAGATGGTTCACTTATGTATGTCATGGTTTGTTCGCGCCCTGATCTATCACATGCTTTGAGTGTTGTCAGTAGATTCATGGCCAATCCTGGAAGAGAGTATTGGAAAGCAGTTCAATGGATTTTCAGATATCTTCATGGCACTGCAAATGTTTGCAGTTTGGTAAATTTAAAGATGAACTGGTTGGTTATGTAGATTCTGACTTTGCTGGTGATTTGGATAAAAGGAGATCATTAACAGGTTATGTTTTCACCATTGGTGGTTGTGCTGTGAGTTGGAAAGCAACCTTGCAAACTACCGTAGCATTATCTACTACTGATGTCGAATATATGGCTCTTTCTGAAGCATGTAAAAAGCTACTTGGCTGAGAGGCTTATATTTTGAGCTTTGTGGAGATACATCTTACATTACTATATTTTCTGATAGCCAGAGTGCTAAATGCTTTACAAAGGATCAAATGTTTCAAGAGAGAACTAAACATATAGATGTTAGGTATCACTACATTCAAGATGTTATTGCTAAAGGTGGTGTTAAAGTTTGCAAGATAAGTACTCATGACAATCCCGCTAACATGATGACAAAGCCAGTTCCAATTTCTAAGTTTGAAATTTGCTCAAGCTTGGTTGATGTTATAGTATAGTCTTTAGGGACTATTGGAGTAAGGCAGATATTTATTTGTTGAAGGAGTTCGTTTTTTGTAGTTCGTTTTTTTTTCTACTTCAAGATGAGAATTCGTCTCAAGGTGGAGATTGTTAATTTGTGATCCGAAATTCTCATTAGAATTTGACCAGTTGATGTCACCTAAAGGATCTCATCTACATCCATAATTTACTCTAATGATTGAGATATTCTCAGCAACCACATTTAAAGGATAAAGGAGATCCTTAATTTACTTTCATGATTGAGATATTTTCAGCAACCTCATTTAAAGGATAAAGGAGATCCTTAATTTACTCTTTCTCTCCTTATTTGGCTGCATGAAAGTAGAATATAAATTTTGATTGCTATGGTTTGTATGTAAGCAGCTTGTAAAACTCCATCAATTAATTAATAAAGTTTGCCTTTCACCCGTAGTTTTTTCCCGAAAAGGGTTTTTCCACGTTAAATTTTGTGTGTGATTCTATATTTTTGCTTGCTTCGTTGATCATTTATTTATTAACATGTATCTTGTTCTATGATCTGTTATCTGCGATGTGTTGTAGTTTTTTCTAAATCCAATCCTTAGCCATCAATAATTTTATATTAGATGGATTGAATATGTTGATCCACTTCAGGTAAGAAAAAAAAGTACCCATCCAATTGACGTATTTGATACTTGTTTAATACAAGATTACGGATGGTCTCTCGTAATCATCCCCAATCTTTGTTCTAATATACATCATTATCTTTTAATAATCTTTATTAGGGTGAGTCTTGGAGGGGGGCGATACTTTTAAGTATCAGAACAAAATGTAGAACAAAGTATGATAGACACAAAACTGAACTAGAATAGTACATGGGTTACGACATAGAAGGATAACATTCATGTCTGTTTTTATTACTTCCATTGTTATTCTTAAACTGTGTTCTTGAACGTTCGAATCTTGTGTGAATCTTTTGCTTCATAAATACGTATAGGAACAAGTGTATGGCCCATGCTACGCATACGAGCATAATGTACATATAGAAATGTTGTGAATTGTGATTGTATGCTACTGTTATGAATGCAGTTAAATTGACGAATAGGACACCAAAATAAATGGCTGGTTCAATTGTCGTATGGTAACCATTATTTATTTATTTTTGTCTATCCTATATCAGTGGTGCATACGTATATAATGAAGTAACAACTCATTGGAATAATTAAAGGTGGGTTTAAGTTAAAAGTGAGTGAAGGTAGTGGTACTGAAATAGCAGAGTCATGAATTGAGTCATGTCTCCTTAAAGTTGCATGCTAACATGAATTTCATATTAAAAGCCTTTACCTTAAAATTCCCACGAAGGCTTTTTTACGTAGGCCTATGTACTTTTGTATTACATATCTTTGTGGTTTTCATTTGCAAAGTCATATATATTGGTAGCCTGTATTTATACAAAATATAATATGATAGTTGAAGTCTTATGATATATATTTTATAGGACTTGGATAATTCCATAAAAAAAAATATCTATGCACTTAATGATGCAAGACAAAGGAAATGCATTGGGTATAGGTAAATGTATATTTGCAATTAATATATTTTGTTGCCCTGAGCTTAAATTTCGTACGTGTATACATAAAAATTATTTCATGTGTACATAATTTACACTCAACACTCAACAGCTGGGTTATATTCTATACCAACGTAGATCCAACTTCAAATCCACTGCGCTTTCAATCATGCTGTAGATATTTCGGTCTTAAATTGATACTGCATAATTTTGGATTTTATTTTGTAGACAAAAACATATAAAAAAATGCAACTGATTAAACGCACACGATCATTTTGTACGATAATAAAACAAGAACAGTTCCATTAAAGAGATGTGTCATATGGCACAAAGTATACATTGGATTTAACAAATAAAAGGCTCAGAGAGGTACAAATAATGTACAGATGGACGGTAAACTTTGAATGGACACAAGGCTACATACCATGTACATGTGGAAAGCAGCAGGAATAAAATACAATCTATGCGGGGATTTTTTTCAATTTGGCACCCTTTCAAAAACTTATAACATACTTTAAAACTAATTACGCCTATAGCCTGGTTTCACTCACATCAGCCAAAAACATAGCGGCATTTCGGATGACGCAACGAGCAGTTTTTGGAATGCCGCTCAGATTTGAAAACACGCATGATTTGAGTGGCTTCTTAAATGACGCAGCGTGTGTCATCCGAAATGTCGCTAGCAATAAATAACGTTTTTGGCTGATGTGATATAAACCAGGCTACGAACGTAATAAATTTTAAAATTAGACTAAATGTGTAATAAGTTTATAAAAGCTGGCCAAATTGAAAAAAAAAATCCTCCATGTGGTGGAAATAAAAGGTGACAGATTTCACTTTGATGCTGGGAAATGCAGGTAGCAACCGGTAGGTAGACGAAGTTCTACATTTTCTTTCTCTTTTGTGCTGCTTGCTTACGGGTCTTTGTTTTAACCCGATTGTTAGTCTAATTATCATCTTGAAAAACAAAGTATAATAAGATAAACAGGGGAATAGCAGTACGGTTTACAGTTGTAAGTAAATTGAGCAGTTTGTTGATTGAATTTTTTTTGTAATAAAACACAAGGTAGAATGTTACCCCACTTAGTTTTCCATGGTGAGACGCTGTTGTATGCTCAGAAGTGTCTCCAGTAATTTTGGGACCTATTTCAGTATCGTTGGTTTCCTTCAAAAATGCAAATGTAGTGAATGTTGTATATAAATGTATAAAAGGTAATAAAACGGTGAAGAAATGCAATTGGGAACCTCAATCATTTTCCGCTTTCCCTTAACATCAACACGCGGGTCTGCTGTAAACAATGAATAGTTGTGTATAATGACTTAATGTTTACGTGTAACTGTAATATTACCATAGGAGATATACACATACAGGGATTGGCCAACGTGTTGGACTCAACCGTTTGCTGAGCGGATCCTAAATCTGTTGTGTCATCTGTTTCTACTTTTACAGACTTCGCATTCACTGGTGGGTTGTAGTGGTGCACGTTTGAGACCTTGGTAATGGTCAGTGATTTTCCATGGTTGATTACGTGGTACTGTGTTGGTTTAAATTCAAAAAATGCTTCTACTTCAAGAAACATGTTGAATAGTTTATCAACCATGTCAGCACCACTGTCCTAAAGACGTAGCAGTGAGATATGACAGTAGATGGAAAAAAATTCATCATACATGTTGTTGCAAATATCATTACAGTGAGGAAAGGGGTATGAAATCAAATATTGATCACCTTTTTTGATATGTCTACCATTTCATCAACGCATCTTTTGTCAAGCAAGTAGTGTCCCTATCGAAAGTAATTACAATTGCTGAAGCAGTGTCGTCGAGTACTTCCATTGGCAATCGATATTTGGTCAAAATGATGTATTAGTAATTAAGTGAGAAAATGTTGTCATATAAGGGTATCTGACCTACTAATGGGGTTATGAATAGGGATTCTGCATTTAGGGAATGCAAAAGAAGTATCCTCCTTTTTTCCGGTCTTTCTGCAAATCAGACATGACAGATAACTCCAGCTACCTGAAGTGTTAATCTTCATTATTGTTGTTTGCACAACATATTTTTCCCCAATTAATATATGAACACAGTAAGCAATATTATTGTAATAAAATAGTGTAATAGCATAAATTAGTGCAAAGAAGTTACGTGACAGTCATTTGCTCTAATATCACTTATCATTGTTGAAATGGTAGAACGAATTTGACTATCTTCGTTTATTGAGTCAACCTCACAGTGATGGTCAACAGCAGTTATTGTACCATCTTCGCTTTTAGGTATACTGTTGTGGTTGTTCTAATGGTAGTCAAACTGCGCTAAACTATCAATATTTGTAGGCGAAAAAAAGTTAACATGATGAATACCTAGGAAATAAAATTTTATTTTGTTTATATTATAAGTCAGAATACATGATGAATACCTAGGAAATAAATTTTTATTTTGTTCATATTCTATGTTAGAATACATTTGGGTAGCATTCGTCGAAGAAAAGGTAAACTCTCCTGCAATTAGTTAGTTAGAAAGTCAACGTATACAAAAAGGTGAAAAACCGCTAAACAGTAATGTAGATATACCTTTAAACAGTTTTACCACCATCGCTGTAAAAATAAGGTAGGTTGGTTTGTTCTCAGTTGTAGGATGTAAATTAACCCTAGAGAGAGGGTGAATAGGGTTTATCGCAGATTTTTGCAAAGTAATTAAATAATCACAGCATTGATAATTATAAGAATAAATGTAGAAAATAAATAACACATAGATATACCTAGCTTCGGCAAAAACTTGCCTACTGCTGCATTCCCCAAGGTTTCTATTAGGAGTTAACACAATCTCTACGCTTACAATCCCCTGTAAACTCGCGATACTCGCTCCCAGCTATTCTTAACCCTACGCTCGAAACCCAGCACTGGTTTCTATCCCCGAAACCAGATTTCCCCGAATTACAAATCCCGTAATTCGTCTCCCTAGTTTTATAAACAAACTAGAAAACTATCACTCGATTACAAATTGAAAACAATAAAAAAAATTAAAAAACAATTCAAAAAACCCTTTAAAATAAAACCCTAGTTTTATGTTAAATCCTTTTGTGCTTTAGCATTTTCAAAACAAACTTGGCTGGCCACTTTGTCTTGGTTCACTCATTTCCTTTTTGGCCCGATCACTTTTGTTACTCTCTGGAAAAATGGCGATGGTGATTTAGGGTTTGTGCTTCTCTTATAAGCCGCCGCTCTCTCTCTCTCTCTTCGTTGATATTTGCGATCTAGGGTTTTGATTTCTCTTGGAATCTGAAGGCCGCCGCTCTGACTGGTTATGCTGTCGAATCTCCAATGACTATCTTTGTTGCTTGTTTGAATTGAAATGCTTTGATTTGGATCCAAGTTTCTGGCTTGTTCTCTGGTATGATTTTTAAATCGAATTTCTCTTTGATTGTGCTTGAACTTGGATGCCTTTGATGCCTGTGATGATTGGTGTATTTATAGGATTAAAAATCCTAATTTTGTGCTCTGATTTCGTATTAAACTTGCTCGTGATATATGGGTAAATTTTGGGCTTGTTTTCATCTGAAATTCTGGAGATCTCTTCGTTTTAAAACTTGAATTTTGCGTATGTTTTGGACATTGATCTGGTCTTGATTTTGGCCTTTGATATATTGTCCCTTTTTTCTTTGAATTTAAAAACCTCGTCTTTGTATTGATGTTGAACTTAATTCAGATTAATATTACTCTTGAATTTCCTTTGACTAGAAATTTTTAACTACGAATAAACTTAAACTGATGCTTGTCTTAAAAAGTTTAAACTGATTAGAATTCATTCCACTCTATTTCCCTTTAAACAGAATAAATACTGCTCTTTGACCTTTGCCGTATGCATCACAGATGATGTTGAATAGATGTTTTTCTTGATCATTTCTGAACCTTTAATATTGCTATGATATTGCCTTGTTCATCACTGTTTCTACATTTGTTCAATTTTGTATTTATTTCTTGGGCTTGCACAAAATTAGCTTGAACACTGAACTTGCATAAACCATTTTGAAACTGTTACAACCAGAAATGATACTGCACTTGATTCGTTTGTGCACTGCACTATCTTACTGCTTGGACTTGTGCCATGACCTTGTTGTACCATCTTTGCACACTTGCATTCTTAAGTTCATTTAGTCTGAAATTCTTGGTTGACCATTTCAGTAACTTTATGAATTGATTTTTTTCTTTTTTTGGGCCTCCTTCTTGAAAATATCGACTTAAAGATGCTCTGGTTTTTATCCTATTTCTGGAACCTTAATTTTTTAGAAACCATGTTTGAAAAGAACATATACTATGCTCAATTTTGCATATTTGATCTACTTCATTGGTATTACTTGATCGTGATACTGCACTTGAATTTTGCATTGCACTGTCTACTGTATTTTGTCGACCTGAGTTTGGTAACTATGTACATGATTCATTGCACTCGACCCTTGTATCATATATTTTGCTTCATTGTTCATTTTTGAGCTGTTGTACACCATTTCATGTATATATGCTGACAGCACTATGGAGCTTGATCCTAGGAATCTGAAAACTGCTCTTGTATGCTTGCTAAAACTTGACTGTACACCACCACTTGTATATGTTCACATTTATATAACTTGTTTGATCACTCATTATAAAAACTGATCTTTGAACTGTCATGACACTAGTTTTTGAACCATCCATGTCTCTCATACTTCATGAACTTGCTGCTCTGATATTACAGTATGTACACTCTTTCTAAACGTTGAACATGAACCATGTATCCATATACAAATTTGAGCTTTATCACTGCTGCATATACGTTTGAATGTGCACACACACATGATGCATTGCAAATCATTCTCCCTGTCTGTTGAACAGTACTGTTCTGTTTGCCATTTCCATGTATAATTTGAGCATATTAGCTTGTGCATTCAATTGTTGATGCTTCACTTGACTATTGCACCATTACTCTTGTTGTGTACATTGAAGAATGAGTCGGCTTGCATTCACTTGTTTGCACCATCCACTTGTTTCCTGTCTTGAATCATGATGCTTGTTTCATCCATTTTTGGCTTTTTATTTTTTTATTTGCACTTTTGGCTCGATCATTTGCACACTGATTTGCACTGAGTTGAGATGGTCCTTGTGGCTACTCCTCAGATGCATACTGATTGGCGTGGCAGTGCACACGTGTATATTTATACACGTGTGTACATGCAGCCATTAGACAAGTTTTTTTGTCCTTGCATATCAGACCAAGTCTAGAAAATTGATGAGAAACACACCGTAATTCTTAGGCAAATAAAATTTAAAAATAAATTTTTATTTGCTTTTATTTTATTTTATTTTTGTTGCAGTCTACTGTGTGTGTTCTTCTGTATGTGACAGGTATGAAGATGACTGGACTGACATAAGAATGCTGTGAAGACAAAAGATTGAAGACAGAGTGTCAGTGTGTGTGTGTATATGTAAATGTACTGAGTGATAAGTGACGTATGAGGAATCTGTGTATATGAAATCAATTTTTGACGTGAATGAAATTGTACTGTTATTTGTAATAAACGGATTTGATTGAAATAAAATATTATTTTATTGTGTTTAATTCAATCTGTCTATTTTAATTTGAATTCCTTTAATATTACAATTTCATGTGTGATGTGTCATGTCAGAAATATTCAAACATATTCAAGTGAATTATAAATAGTGCAGTTATAAATAGTTGTACTGTTTGAAAGATTGAAATATATTATTTAATTTAAATAAAATATTGTATGAATATATGAATGTCTGTAAAGTCGTATTCTATTTAATTATAAATATTATATTCCTGTATGTGATGTATATATAAAACAGTACAGTAACAAACACATTTATAATAACATTTATTTGGTTGTTATCATCAAACAAAAATTGTAACACCCCGTGTATTCTATAACAGTGAAATTCATAAATTAAAGCATAACTAATTTCAAATCAAAGAATTAAGGGAAACGGGATACGCCATTGTGTTCGTCTCGGAAAAATACGCGAAATAGAGTCCGAGTTTTCGAAAAACGGAGTCCGTATGAAGAAGATATGGCCTCCGGAAGTTTCAGAATTCAGGTTAAAATTCAAACAGACGAAAACAGCTCAGAAAAACAAGTTTAAAATTCAAAATCGGGCCCAATTGGCCAGGGCGGGAAAATTCCCGCCTAAGGCACCCAGGTCGACTTGGCAGTCGACCTGGGCTAGCCAGGTCGACAGGGCTGTCGACCTGGGTGTCGACTGGGATGTCGACCTGGCCCCAGAGCCAGGTCGAACCCAGCCCATCCTGGCTGGCCAGGTCTGTGTTTGGTCGATTTTCTGAGCCTTGCCTTGTCACTAGGGCTAGGTGTCAACTCCTGATTGGTCTCTCTTTCGAATGAATGGCTACGATTAACCCAAGCTACATCGACGGTCCAAATCAATTCATAAACTCTATAAAAATGACCCTAGACTCTACCTAATCTATTCATTCAAAAATAAGAATGAGGCCATCATGCTGCTGAGGAACGACTAGGAGTAGCCACCAATTTGAGAGACAATTAGGAGACAAACTCTAAAGCATAAAGCAACTACAAGTTAAACTTAAACAAATCAAATCAACGCCTACATCAAAGGAATAGCATCTCCAAATCCAGAATTCAGATTCCTGAATTGAAGAATTCGTCACACGATTGTAAGTAGAGTACTATTCCGGTATGAATTAAATAACTGTGTTTGATTTGTGTAAAATGAGAATTACACTTGATTTGTGGTGATAGTAATTCATATTTGTGCGTTGCTATGATTCTAATCGATTTGGAATGTTGTGATATAACGATTGGATATTCGCAAGTATGTAATTCATGATAAAAACTACATGTTTGCGGTAGTTTATTTGAGATTCATGCAAGTATACGATTGGATATTCGCAAGTATGTAATTCATGTTGAAGCTACATGTTTGTGGTTGTTTAATTGAGATTCATGCAAGTATGTGGTTTTGCTACTATGCCAAAATAATGTATATTTTTGTACAAAATCACTTTGTGTAATTGGATCAAATTTGGGGTGTTATGATTCATATGAAATTATGTTGGAATTGGCATCATGATCTATGTATAAAAAAATACTTTTGTATTAGAAACATAAGTAAGCCTCTTTGTGAACTTATGTTGATTTTATGAATATGACTAGGCTATGTTTGGTATTATGCCTAATTGAAAAACATGTTAGGCCTATATTGTTAACAAGAATTATATGATAATATATGTGACACATAGCTAAGTTAGATTTACATTCCAATTGCAAGTTTGCGTGAATAAAGTAAAAACCATGATTTCATGTTTAGGAATATTTATGCCATGATTACATGAATAGATCAAAAACCATGATTTCATGAATAGATCAAAAATCATCATTTCATGTTTGGGTATATTTGTGCCATGATTATGTGAATAGATTAAAAATCATGATTTAAGTTGGAATAATTCTAGTTGAACTATACTTTTGTATTAGTAACAAAAGTAAGCACCTTTGTAAACATATAGTAACTTTATAAACATGATTTGCTTATGTTTGACATTATGCCTAAGTAAAAATATAGGTTTATGTTGTAGTTAAGACTATGTGTCAATAATGATATCTAATTTAGTTAGATTCTTAACTTAACTACAAGTTTACATGGTTTGATTCATGTCACTTATGCTTTATGACCAAAGTATATGTTACCACAATGCAAGTACACCAGTTTCTATTTTGTAGTTCCAACGTTATGTTGCAAGTTCATGCGTTCACATTTCCCTCTTTGTGTATATAATCACGTTTTAAGCCTCCCCTTTTTCACGTGGCCAAGTTGGGTTTAAAAGGCTAAGCCCAACATATATTATAATAAACGAACGTATTAAACGGGGGAAATAGCGTTGGGACAAATTAATTAATAAATGAAAATATAAAAGTAGAGGGGCTCAAATTCAAGAATGGGTTGGGCCCATGATTGGTGTAAACCCTTACACCATTAGCTTAAATGGATTTTGAATAATGGGCCGAAAATATTTACATATAAGAAAATAAAGAAGAAAGACAAAATATGTAAATATAGAAAATACGATGTGTTTAACCCGAGGTTGGATTGAGTTGTGATGTAAACCTGCCCGGAACCGCCTGGCTGTCCAGTAGTCACAACAACACCTATCCAATGTGGGTGGTTAAACATGGAGCCCAATAAGGACCCGAGGTTAGACTGAGTTGTGGCGTAAGACTGCCCGGACCCAACCGGCAACAGGCAGCCACAACAATACCTGTCTAATGTAAGAGGCCAAAGCTTTAAAAAGACAATTAAGGCTGAGTCAGGATTGATAGGATTAAGTAAATTATATTAATACTTAATCAAGATGGAACATGCTAAACTAAATAGACTGATGGGGGGTTAGGTTTATAAAACACTTAACCAACTTAGCATGTTGGCTAGAAATAGAAAACCTAGTAGCGGAGGACCCTTTTCGCAGTAACCCTACAAGGTATCATGATACCCTGAAACTAGGCAGGGTGGGGCACGATTACTGGGCTGATTGTAAGAGGTCAAATCGACGGCGGTGGTGCAGCAGTGTAGGTTCTAACGGGGTGTGGGCGTGCACACACTCCGGCACAGAAAAATAAGGCACTGGGCACCAGTAGCATACCTGTGCATTCTAGGATTGTGTCGGGCCGCCACCATGGGACTTGATACACCCCATGGTGGGACCAGCATAGGTAACTACAACATCGAGGGCCGTAAGACACATGTAACTATGCGAGTAGGAGCCGATCATCATAAAATGGATCACTTCTCCCTGATTATGGGGTGCCTGTTGGGAACTAGTTTATACGGGTACAGAGATTAATATGGGGTACGATAGTATATTCGACCCTAGACAACTTAACTAAGTATATGGTGCTTTCCCATTTCTAGTTTATACTTATCATACCCAGTTCTTTATTCATAGACTGAATAGTCCTAGACTTACTCAGGCTTTATGTCTGACTCTACTTTTCTTTCGTCTTCTTTTCTTCCGTCCCCCCCCCCCCCCCAGGTCCACAGGGAGGGAATACCGCAGCTTGACCAGCCTTCATATCCAGCTTGAAGAGAAAGAATGTATTGCTTGGATCTTTTCGTTTTGTACTATGGCTTTGGACAGCAACTATGGGACTTTTGCAATTTATTTATGTTTTCTTTATGCTTCTTTAAATAATGTAATCAAGACAGTTATGAAGATGTTATGTTTTTGGAAGTATTGTAAGACAATAATGGTATGGTTGTTGTAACACGTATTTTTAATGAAATAAAAGTTGTTGTTTTCCCGCTGTTCAAAAATATGTGTTCTTATATCTGTCTTGTATATCTGTGACTTATACTTATAAACCTCCACCAAAATTAGGGCATTCCCTTTGAGAGTGACCCTAACGGAGGTGGGGTGTTTCACTTGGTATCAGAGCATAGGTTTACCAGATAAGATAAAAAGTTTTGAAAAATTATTTTCAAAAAAAAAGGAAATTTAAAGAAGCATTTTTTTAAAGAGATAAAATATTATTTTATTTTAAAAGGCAAAGTCCCCCCAAAGCCATAGGTACTATCTCTTATCCTTCGTTTTGAATCTATCCTTTTTGTTTCAGCATGTCCGAAGAACTTAACTTGCCAGAGGGTGTACCAATACCTGGTTGGTTTAGATGGTTCTTAGAAGCAAGGGCCACTCAGCCAGGTCCTACCGTTCCTCCTCCCCCAGCTGCAGGAAATCATCCAGCTGCAGCAGCACCTCTTCCTCCACCTCCTCCGCGGGGAAACACTTTTGCTAAGATATGTAAAGATTTTAAAGCTATGGGAGGAAAGGATTTTCATGGAACTGAGTCCTTTGTGGCAGCCAGAAATTGGCTGAAAGAAACCGAGGACTTATTCATCATCTTTGAGGCAGAAGATAGACAGAAGGTACAACTGGCAGTGTGGCTACTAAAAGGTGAGGCTTCCTACTGGTGGGAAGTCACTAATGCAGAAAGACCGGTGGAAACATGAGAGGACTTTAGGGCAAGGTTTGAGGCTAAATTTCTCTCAGAAGCTGAAAGGAGTCTTCAGTTGGAAAAATTCTTATTTCTTAAGCAAGGGAATATGACAGTCAAAGAGTATGTTAATCAATTCGATAAGATGGCTAGGTTTGGGCTGGACCTAGTCAACACCCCGCACAAGAAGGCTCTCCGCTTTGTCAAAGGGTTGAATGAGCCATTACACAGTTTGGCCATGACCCATATACCCATGGGAGCTACGTACGAAAGGTTGGTGCAGATGGCATTGCTGAACGAGGAAGATAAGGACAAGAAGGAGACAGAGGAAGAAAACTCTCAAGGGAAGAAAGAGGTCAAGCCCAACGATTCTAAGAATAAGAAGGTAGACCCCGAGAAAGGAGGCAAGAACAACAACTCACGTGATAAAAGGAAATGCAATTACTGTGGTACGGAAGGGCACATAGCCAAGGATTGTAGAAAGAGGAAGAGAAAGCAAGGTGAATGTTTTCATTGTGGGAAGACTGGACACATCAGCAAAGACTGCCCTGAGAAGCAGACCGGACCTTCTGGCGGTACATCGTTAACTTATTCTAGATGCTTTGTTTTATCCTATTTCTCTCCTCGATCCTATCTTGAGAACCATAGGTAGAAACTCTTTGGATGAAAACATGTAGTTGAAACATGTTATGGATGATGGTTGCAAGTGGTTGCAAGTGATTGCTAGTGGTTGCTCGTGGTTGCATATACACACACAATCTAGGTTTTAGATCGGCTCAGTCACTTCATATTGCATATGCATATATGTTTGCATTCGTATATGGTTGAACTTTAATGTGTTATCATATGGATGTTGCATTTGTATGAATGATTGTGCACTCATGTAGAAATCATGAATAGGAAAAATTTGCATACATAATGGATTCATGGCACTTACATAATTCGCATTAAGGAGGTCAACTGAATCAGTAGACCGCCTGATTTTGCATTAGATAAGTACATGTACACACACACTTCGCATATGATCATGAAGCATTAGAAGTCTTTTAAGGACAATGGATGCTCGTGTTTGATGGATGAGTAGATGGATGTTTGGATGTTAGGATATACATTCCTCCTAACTTGAAGATTTCGGGGACGAAATCCTTTTAAGTGGGGGAGAATGTAACACCCCGTGTATTCTATAACAGTGAAATTCATAAATTAAAGCATAACTAATTTCAAATCAAAGAATTAAGGGAAACAGGATACGCCATTGTGTTCGTCTCGGAAAAATACGCGAAATAGAGTCCGAGTTTTCGAAAAACGGAGTCCGTATGAAGAAGATATGGCCTCCAGAAGTTTCAGAATTCAGGTTAAAATTCAAACAGACGAAAACAGCTCAGAAAACAAGTTTAAAATTCAAAATCGGGCCCAATTGGCCAGGGCGGGAAAATTCCCGCCTAAGGCACCCAGGTCGACTTGGCAGTCGACCTGGGCTAGCCAGGTCGACAGGGCTGTCAACCTGGGTGTCGACTGGGCTGTCGACCTGGCCCCAGAGCCAGGTCGAACCCAGCCCATCCTGGCTGGCCAGGTCTGTGTTTGGTCGATTTTCTGAGCCTTGCCTTGTCACTAGGGCTAGGTGTCAGCTCCTGATTGGTCTCTCTTTCGAATGAATGGCTACGATTAACCCAAGCTACATCGACGGTCCAAATCAATTCATAAACTCTATAAAAATGACCCTAGACTCTACCTAATCTATTCATTCAAAAATAAGAATGAGGCCATCATGTAGCTGAGGAACGACTAGGAGTAGCCACCAATTTGAGAGACAATTAGGAGACAAACTCTAAAGCATAAAGCAACTACAAGTTATACTTAAACAAATCAAATCAACGCCTACATCAAAGGAATAGCTTCTCCAAATCCAGAATTCAGATTCCTGAATTGAAGAATTCGTCACACGATTGTAAGTAGAGTACTATTCCGGTATGAATTAAATAACTGTGTTTGATTTGTGTAAAATGAGAATTACACTTGATTTGTGGTGATAGTAATTCATATTTGTGCGTTGCTATGATTCTAATCGATTTGGAATGTTGTGATATAACGATTGGATATTCGCAAGTATGTAATTCATGATAAAAACTACATGTTTGCGGTAGTTTATTTGAGATTCATGCAAGTATACGATTGGATATTCGCAAGTATGTAATTCAAGTTGAAGCTACATGTTTGTGGTTATTTAATTGAGATTCATGCAAGTATGTGGTTTTGCTACTATGCCAACATAATGTATATTTTTGTACAAAATCACTTTGTGTAATTGGATCAAATTTGGGGTATTATGATTCATATGAAATTATGTTGGAATTGGCATCATGATCTATGTATAAAACCATACTTTTGTATTAGAAACAAAAGTAAGCCTCTTTGTGAACTTATGTTGATTTTATGAATATGACTAGGCTATGTTTGGTATTATGCCTAATTGAAAAACATGTTAGGCCTATATTGTTAACAAGAATTATATGATAATATATGTGACACATAGCTAAGTTAGATTTACATTCCAATTGCAAGTTTGCATGAATAAAGTAAAAACCATGATTTCATGTTTAGGAATATTTATGCCATGATTACATGAATAGATCAAAAACCATGATTTCATGTTTAGGAATATTTATGCCATGATTACATGAGTAGATCAAAAATCATCATTTCATGTTTGGGTATATTTGTGCCATGATTATGTGAATAGATTAAAAATCATGATTTAAGTTGGAATAATTCTAGTTGAACTATACTTTTGTATTAGTAACAAAAGTAAGCACCTTTGTAAACATATAGTAACTTTATAAACATGATTTGCTTACGTTTGACATTATGCTTAAGTAAAAATATAGGTTTATATTGTAGTTAAGACTATGTGTCAATAATGATATCTAATTTAGTTAGATTCTTAACTTAACTACAAGTTTACATGGTTTGATTCATGTCACTTATGCTTTATGACCAAAGTATATGTTACCACAATGCAAGTACACCAGTTTCTATTTTGTAGATCCAACGTTATGTTGCAAGTTCATGTGTTCACATTCCCCTCTTTGTGTATATAATCACGTTTTAAGCCTCCCCTTTTTCACGTGGCTAAGTTGGGTTTAAAAGGCTAAGCCCAACATATATTATAATAAACGAACGTATTAAACGGGGGAAATAGCGTTGGGCCAAATTAATTAATAAATGAAAATATAAAAGTAGAGGGGCCCAAATTCAAGAATGGGTTGGGCCCATGATTGGTGTAAACCCTTACACCATTAGCTTAAATGGATTTTGAATAATGGGCCGCAAATATTTACATATAAGAAAATAAAGAAGAAAGACAAAATATGTAAATATAGAAAATACGATGTGTTTAACCCGAGGTTGGATTGAGTTGTGATGTAAACCTGCCCGGAACCGCCCGGCTGTCCAGTAGTCACAACAACACCTATCCAATGTGGGTGGTTAAACATGGAGCCCAATAAGGACCCGAGGTTAGACTGAGTTGTGGCGTAAGACTGCCCGGACCCAACCGGCAACAGGCAGCCACAACAATACCTGTCTAATGTGAGAGGTCAAGGCTTTAAAAAGACAATTAAGGCTGAGTCAGGATTGATAGGATTAAGTAAATTATATTAATACTTAATCAAGATGGAACATGCTAAACTAAATAGACTGATGGGGGGTTAGGTTTATAAAACACTTAACCAACTTAGCATGTTGGCTAGAAATAGAAAACCTAGTAGCGGAGGACCCTTTTCGCAGTAACCCTACAAGGTATCATGATACCCTGAAACTAGGCAGGGTGGGGCACGATTACTGGGCTGATTGTAAGAGGTCAAATCGACGGCGGTGGTGCAGCAGTGTAGGTTCTAACGGGGTGCGGGCGTGCACACACTCCGGCGCAGAAAAATAAGGCACTGGGCACCAGTAGCATACCTGTGCATTCTAGGATTGTGTCGGGCCGCCACCATGGGACTTGATACACCCCATGGTGGGACCAGCATAGGTAACTACAACATCGGGGGCCGTAAGACACATGTAACTATGCGAGTAGGAGCCGATCATCATAAAATGGATCACTTCACCCTGATTATGGGGTGCTTGTTGGGAACTAGTTTATACGGGTACAGAGATTAATATGGGGTACGATAGTATATTCGACCCTAGACAACTTAACTAAGTATATGGTGCTTTCCCATTTCTAGTTTATACTTATCATACCCAGTTCTTTATTCATAGACTGAATAGTCCTAGACTTACTCAGGCTTTATGTCTGACTCTACTTTTCTTTTGTCTTCTTTTCTTCCGTTCCCCCACCCCCCCCCCAAGTCCACAGGGAGGGAATACCGCAGCTTGACCAGCCTTCATATCCAGCTTGAAGAGAAAGAATGTATTGCTTGGATCTTTTCGTTTTGGACTATGGCTTTGGACAGCAACTATGGGACTTTTGCAGTTTATTTGTGTTTTCTTTATGCTTCTTTAAATAATGTAATCAAGACAGTTATGAAGATGTTATGTTTTTGGAAGTATTGTAAGACAATTATGGTATGGTTGTTGTAACACGTATTTTTAATGAAATAAAAGTTGTTGTTTTTCCGCTGTTCAAAAATATGTGTTCTTATATCTGTCTTGTATATCTGTGACTTATACTTATAAACCTCCACCAAAATTAGGGCATTCCCTTTGAGAGTGACCCTAACGGAGGTGGGGTGTTTCAAAAATCATATAATTGTGTATACAACTACGTCATATACAACATCAGTTTCCTAATTTGGCGCATCAATTAAATCTGTCTTGTCAGCCCAAAGAGTAATGGATGCAGTTCTTGAACTGGACGGATAGTATAGAGGTTAGTCAAAAAGAATAAGTGATAAAATAAATAATAGGCAAATGTTTTTGAAAAACCCAGTGGTGGCAAGAGTTAGTTCTGTCTTTGTGGTTTGACATCCTTTCCTTATTGTCATGTGGCTGATAGTTTAAATGGATCTGAGGATTCTGGCAATATCTGCATTAGTGAAAAACAAAATAACGTTGGGGAAATTTGGTCAGTAGCAATTTGATTTCGTGATGGTTACGCATAAAAATTTGAATTAAGGTAATATGAAAAAAATTATCGATAATCTGGGTCCATTTGTCGACACGTTGAGTGAGAGAATCGTCACCAAAAATTTCAAATTTATATTTGGGTATGTTGTACAGTGTAGGCAATAGACGTGATACTTGAGTATCATGACGTAAGATGATCATCAAATCTCCATTGATCAGGTGATAATCTGTTTTTGTTGGGCAAACATTGAAAGATTCGATTTCATAGATCGATTGCTCGTAAATGTGTGTAAATATCTGTCCACCAAATTTTTTGGTACCACGCCATGTTTTTGATTACCTGTAACGGCACGAATTTCGCCCGACCCGATCGATCGCAAGATCAACCAAGACCGTTCAAAACCCGAATACGTTAACTCTGGGAATACAACACATTAGAACAAATAACAGAAGACTTTTATAAACATTACAATAATGTTACATCAGAGTACAGAATATCATAGTACATCGATATAATACAACGGAAGTTAAATTACAACAAATGTAATACATAGCAGCAGAACAATTAAATTAACACAGCGAAAGACTACCAATGCTCTGGATACAAATCTAAGCTTCGATCTAGAATCATGCTCAATATATCTATAAAATAAGCTACTGGACTGCCCCTGTGGAAAAGAGGGCACCCGATTTTGCATAGTGAAACAAACTACGGGTTAGTCATGGGACTGGTGTGAGGAATCTTTTCTTAACTAGCAATAAGGCTAATCACAGGACCACGCTGCTAACGCGGAACGGGTTTACTCCATTGGATTGTCAATGCATAAATTAAAGTAAATCATTAAACAATGAAATGAACCATTATAAGACTCAGGCCCCATCACACAATGCAACGCAAGCCGGAGGATAGAGTGTTACCTTATAATGGCCAAAAATGCTTGATACGATAAAAACGGATTTGATATTATTATTAGTGTATATGTGTTTCAAAAACATTTCAACCATAATGTATTAATCATAGACGACATAGCTACCATATACTATGTCGCCATACTAGTTCTATAATCAAAACTGCATGGGTCGTATTGGAAATTGGGTTTCCATCAAGAGTCAAGGCTAGGAATGATCTCCTTACCGATTTCATACATTAGCAATGTCTCATGATTCGGACGCTGGCGAACCCTTGGATACAGTAGGGCCGGTCCACAAATACTTTAGTGGATTGGCAATTCCTGAACACACGCTTCCCAGTCCTATTGAACCTATAATACGGCCATTGGCGGCTGATAAAAAAATCCGAGGCCTCGAAAATTCCATCATCCACATAAGTAAAATGGCAGGGCCAGTAGGTCGCTGACACCACTTCTAACTAGAAAGAAACGTGCGCACTCCCAGCGTTCCCTTGCTCCGTTTTTGACTCATACCAGGGTGTGAGGCTCGCGAAGTCACGTTATACACAAAGCTATGCCGAAATAGGCTATGCTTTGATCATCAACCACAAGGCTCTGTTTTTCAACAAAAGCCTTGATCATTTGCATCTTAGCATGCCACACTATCAATTCATGCCATATCATTGATCATCTACCAATATATACAACCTCTGAGCTCGTACGTCTCAGAGAAGGGTGTTAAGCAGAGAATAAATTCTCCACCACCAAACAGATATATATATATATATATATATTTAGCAGATATCAACGAATACGGTATAAAGGAATACAATGTCAGACATACCATCCATTTACAAGTCCATTCTGGGTCTGAACGAAACCGGAGACACCTTAGGTGCTCGCATATCCGGACAATCAACAAGCACGTCCGAACAAACTACCACTTTTAACCCTTTGCTGGTAGCTAGCCAATGCCGGGCATCAGTAGTCGTCCATTCGATGTGAAGATCACCGGTCTTCAACCACCGTCTTCATCTTCGACTCTTAATCGTCGTAGTAATTATTCAGAATGGGTTAAACCCGGTCTTTCCGAATAACTCGCGTAGTTTTATAATAAAAAAACGGGTGTTATAAAGACACATCATACGCCTCATTCCAATTCAGAATATCCTTAAAATAAAATATTCATATCAATAGGGAAATGATCCCATCAATATATCGAAGATAATTTCTTTTAAACTAATTCTTTAATCTTCTTTTTAAAGATTCATTAAAACTCCAATTCGGTTTTAATATCAAAAATCATTACTTTATAATTATTCTGCTTTTAAGAAATTAATCTTATTTTTAATTGGGTTAAAGAATCAATGTCATTTAAAAACATTGCTCATGATAAACCCAAAATCATTTTCCAATAAATATGGAACTTTCACAGAAATCAAATCGATATAAATTTCTGTATCAGACTGATAATATAAATGGAATAACGTCAAAGCCTTTTAAATTCCATATATAGTAACGGTCTTCTTTTACAGAAGCCTATCTCGATTATTATCAAATCGAATTTCCATTTAATTCCAATTTAATATATTAAATTAGAAAATTTGACTTTAGAAGATTTCTCTTTTAAAATCTTAATAAAAAGATTTATAAATTCTAAATTTTATATTCACTGTTGATGGGGTTAAAGGACAAATGTCGCTTAAAAACATAGTTCACGATAAACCCAATTCACATATCAATTTATTTCCATTTCTAAATATAATTGGATACTCTAATTATCTTAATTAAAAGATTTATCCTTTGATACGGGGTTTAAGAACAGTGTTATTGAATACACCATCCACAACAACCCAAAATCTAATTCTTTTATTTAATTCTGATTAAATATTAATTAATTAGAAGACTTCATTAAATCTTAATTTAAAAGATTTATTTTAGTAAATAACTAGTTCCTTTTGATAAAAATATATTTTTACCCTTTGTGTCCATCCAAGAATAGACATAGAAATCATCATTTTATTCTTCGTTAAATATTATTTAAAATATTCATTATTCAAAAATATTCTTTATATAAAAAGATTCTTTATATAAAATATACTTTATTACATTATTCTTTTTTTAAAATATTCTTTATTTAAAAGACAATCTTTATTTTAAAATATTCTTTATTTAAAAGATATTCTGAATCAGAATGTGATTTAATCAGTTACCATATAAATTTAGTTATATGGATTTCATACATCGCATGTAATATGACAACAAATGATAAATAATCACCAAACCATCCATTCAACATCCAAAGTGAAGTTTGCAACTGTGTGAGTATTAAAATGAAATAATAACGCTCATCATAGCCTGTCAATCTATCGATTGACATACAACTAAAAATTGGGACTAGTGTATGTCAAGTATCATCCCAATACTCGTATGGGGTTTTCATCTAACAAACACATAATAGATTATTTGTGCACTTGGGCAATGTGTAAAAATTATCGACTCAATCACATAAACAAGTCGGATAACTTGTAAATGGAAGTGTAATATTCAATTTGAATTATCATTAATATATTAATCATTATCTTCAATACGTCAAACATTTTAACATTACAAACATATATTTCAAGACGTAGCTAACATCATATTTTAACCTTTGAATATTTTCACTACCATCGCTAACATATGAATGACAATGTTTTAATCCTTCCTACAATAAAATGTAAATTTTATTGCTAACATATTTCATTTCAATAATGAGGAATTTTAATGATTTCTACATACGAAATAAAAATGTAAATTTTTATTGTTAACATATTCCATTTAAATATCTAATAAAAAAAATTTATTGCATACAATGAAAGTATAATTTTCATTGTCAAATCATTTTAATGAAAATGACTTACAAATAAAATGAAGTTTATCGTCAAATCTTTTTATTGCAAAACAAAGGACAACAAAAATGTAAACTTTATATTCTAATCTTTTTATTGTAAACAAATGACAATAAAAATCTAATCTTTTAATTCAATTCTTTTTATTTACGTCTAAAATGTAACTTCTTAATCTATACTTTTATTTGCACGCAAATAGAAATGTATCTTTTTAAAACTATGTTTTTATTTACACCTAAAATGTAAATAAAATGCAACTTTAAAATCAACGTTTTTATTTGCATCTAAAATGCAAATAAAAATGTAACTTGTAAATTCATGTTTTTTTATTATTTACAACTAACATGTCAAAAATGTCATTTTTGATTTATTCTTTTTATTCTCTAATTTGACAATAAAATTGCAACTTTTAATTCTATACTTTTTATTACATCTAAAATGTAAATAAAGATGTAACTTTTAAATTCATGTTTTATTTGCATCCAAGAATGCAAATAAAAAAGCAATTTTAATTCTTTTTTTTTCTCTAAAATGCAAACAAAATGCAATCTTTCATCTCATGTTTTTATTTGTATCTAAAACTACAAACAAAAATGCAACCTTTATTAAATGTTTTGTTTACAACTAAATTTGCAAACAAAAATGCAACTTCTTCCTATGGTGTTTATTCGCATCTAAATATGCAAATAAAAATGTAATCTTTTTCTACGATGTTTATTTGCATCTAAATATGCAAATAAAAAAAAATGTAATTTCTAACTACGATGTTTATTTGCAACTAAATATGCAAATAAAAATGTAATTTTAATAAAATGTTTTGTTTGCAACTAAATTTGCAAACAAAAATGTAACTTTTATTTTAAAGTTTTGTTTGCATCTAAAATTGCAAACAAAAATGTAACTTTAAAAATCAGTTTTTAATTTGTATCTAAATTACAAATAAAAAATATAACCTTTTTTAAAACTATGTTTTAATTGCATCAAGGAATGCAAATAAAATTTAACTTCCAATTTCAACATTTTATCTGTATTAAAGAATGCAAATAAAAGTATAACTTTTTATTTCAATGCATATTTGCATCAAAGAATGCAAATAAAGAACAACTTTTTGATTTAATGTATATTTGCATCAAAGAATGCAAATAAAAGAATAACTTTTTAAAATCAATGTTTATTTGTATCAAAGTATGCAAATAAAAGAATGACTTTTTTTTAATTCAATGTTTATTGACAACTCTATCTCAATTCAATGATATAGACAAAAATGATATGTTTTCAATTATATTGACAATTCTATCAAAATACAATAAAAGTGATAAAATAATGTTTTACATTGAATTGACAATTCTATTTCAATTCAACAAAAATAATCCAAATATTATTTCCATATTGAATTGACAATCTAATTCAATTCAACAAAAATGATCAAAATAATGTTTTTATATTGAATTGACAATCTAATTCAATTCAACAAAAATGATCAAAATAATGTTTTTATGTTGAATTGAAAATCTAATGCAATTCAACAAAAATGATCAAATAATGTTTTTATATTGAATTGACAATCTAATTCAATTCAACAAAAATGATCAAAATAATGTTTTTATGTTGAATTGAAAATCTAATGCAATTCAACAACAAAACAAAATAATTTGTTTTTATTGAAATGGCAATTCTAATCCAAATCAATAATATAGCAAAATGATTTATTTTATTGAAATGACAATTCTAATCAAAATCAATAATATAACAAAATGATTTATTTTTTTCAACACGTACAAATCTGTGTTTATACATCACCAACAAACAGATCAAACATCATCCAAAATGTCAGAACGAAGTAGATCTAAATCATATACATGCGATCATTACATAGCAAATAAATTAAATAAATTAATTAATTATAAAAAAAAGAAATCTCACATTGATTTTTAATTCTGTCCAAAATCTGATCTGCTCTGTTCCATACCTGGTTGGTTTCATAACGTAGATCTTGGGAAGACGATTCCAACGCATTTCATTTTGCTGAATTCTGTTTTGATTCGAACAAGTTATGATAGTTTAATCGTTTGATAATTTAAATAAGTTATTAAATAATTAACTAAACAATTAGTTTAATTACATAGCTTCAGGGTGATAACCCTTTCTTCTTCACGATTGCTTATTGGAAAACCTGTACCCATCGTTCGACATGCTCTCCTCACCGTCGCACCCAAACCGAGGCACCAGACACCAATCCGACGCCACCACGACGAAGGCCGTAGCGCCGCCTTCTACCACCAGGCACCACGTCGAACTCGGTGCACCAGGGAGGTCCGAAAACGCCTCCAAGTGGCGTGACTTCACGCTTAAATTCTGGCCCAACCGAGCCCATGTTCCCGATCTTGACCGTTCATCTCGGAGAGCTCAAGAAGTTCTTCAATTTCTAATAGGGAATTTCGAATTCCATTGAGTGATTAGAACGAAAATAGAAGGAGAAGGATTGAGCGAAAATGGCCATCGATTTGGGCAGATGATGGTTGCGTATAGTATGAATTAGGGTTTGGTATAGGACCGTATTTATACAACGTATTTTCCTTTTTTTTTAATTATTTAATTATTTAATCATTTAATTCAAGAAAATATTTGTTCGTTGATACTAACTCCGAATCGAACCCAACGAATGTCGCTCCTAGCCAAATACCCCCGTCCCGGACACAATGGGCTAGGTCCCGTCATCCCGTTTGATCGTCCTCAGCCTGTTTTATTTAATTTAATATTTAAATCATTTATTTAATTAATTCAATCTTACATTTAAATTCACCGGTGCCACATACGACCTGTAAAAATTACAGAAAAAATATTTCTATTTATGTTTTGACGATACAGTTCTAACAAGACTAATTTCATAGAATTCTAAGACCGTTTGAAAAATGACCATTTTCTAGCCGATCCGATTTGACTGAAACTGACAAAACACGTTTTCTTTTGCCACGCTCACATACTAATTCCAAAAATTATGAAAATTGAAACCTAGCAATAATTTGACATTCTGGTTCCAACAAAAGTGGTTTCGTCGAAATTGGAGGTCGTTTGAAAAATGACAATTTTTTTAAGGGTCATATATTATATTAAAAAAAAAAATTCTACATCGACTTTTCTGAAATTTAAATTGGACATAACTTTTTGTTTATAAAGTGAAATATCAATTTCTTACTTTCTTTAGAAAGATATGGTTAAACATATTTAAATATTTCTTATTTCATCCAATTCCGATTTAAAATGAATTCTGTATATTAAATAGAAATTTGAAATCGAATTTTTGAACTGCCGCGCCATTTCTAACTCCTTTTATGATTAAATTAAATTTATTCATTTTAACTTCGATTAAAATAAATTTTTCATTGTTATCATTTAAAATAAATCATTTTAAATATTTAAAATCCATTAAAATTTCTAAAATAATTTTTTTAAATTGGTTTAGAATTTGCGGGTTGTTACAATACCTATGAGAAAGAACTTTAAAAATGTTGTGCGCACCAGTTGTAGCATTGAACTTATCCTTTAATGCCTAAAAAAATTAGAAACTTACTTGAATGTCAATAAGTTGAAGATTTAGCGAGTAAATTTCTTTCGCAGCCTTTGTGATTGAATTCCATATTTCGGACGCTCTGACCGTGATGCGATCCCAGAAAGGTCTTGAAGCTAAATCAGACAGCAGTGTAGTAATACCGGCCATTGTTATACCTGGATGAGTTTGATCAGAAATAGTGGTCAGTGAATAATTTACTATGTGTAATGAACTCAAATTCAAAAATTGAACAAAGAGAAAGCAACATTACCAACTTGGATGGGAATTTATGGAAGCAATCAACTGATATGATGTAGTGAAATGTGAGCGGTAGGTAGGAGTAATGTAGTCAGTACAATATTTGTACGTGAACTATTATTTGTGTATGTAAGGAACTGGGAAGAAGAAAATGTGAAGAAGTGTATGTAATCATAGCTAAAGGGTACATTCTTAAGTTTTTCCATGGAAGCATGCCCAAGTCTAGCATGTAACAATTCAAGAGAATTTTTGGAAGAAGAAAATAAAGCAGAAAAAGATGGAACAGACAAATTAGTATTTGTGAAGGAAACATTACTAGAATTGTCTGTAAGAAGTTTATACAAGCCACCTTGCCTTATACCAATTCCCTTCACTTCATCAGTCGAAAGGTCCTGGAAAAAGCAAGTGTTTTGTTCAAATTTAGCAAGAAGATTATTATGATCTAATAATCGTCCAACAGATAGAAGATTGTGTTTGAAACTTGGTACATAAAAGACATTTTTGAGAGTAATGTGTGGATTGATATTGATAATGCCTATGATAGAAACTGTTTTATGACTACCATCAGGTAAGGCAATTTGAAAAGGATTTTTGAGAGTGTGAGTCTTATCAAAAAGATTTAAATCGAATGCCATATGATCACTAGCACCTGTATCAACTATCCATATGTTTTGATGCTGAATTGAATGAAACACATTGAATGCAGAAACAATACCTGAGAAATTCACTGCAGCATTGTATGATTCAGAAGATGAAGAACCCTGGTTATTAGCTTGAACTATCTTCACAAATTCTTTATAGAAAGCAGATACCATTTTAGGATCAATTGAAGAAGTAGTTGTACTTGAAACAGAATCGTTTGCTGCAGAATAAGGTGCAGTACCCAAAATCCCACTTGAATTAGCATTTGAATTCTCTTTAACATTTGCCACCAGTTTTTGAGAACCTTGAATCTGAGATGTTCTTCCTCTCCACCATTCTGGATAACCAACAATCTTGAAGCACTGCTCCTTAATATGACCTCTCATTTTGCAGTGATCACAAAATTTCTCATACTTAGCTTTCTTGGATTCCCTTCTTGAAACAGATGAATTAGAATTCTGAAATCCTTGATCATTCTTAGCTGAAAATAAAGCATTCATTTCTGCAGACTGGGAAAGCAGATTCAGATTATTCTGTTTCTCAATTTGCTGAAGCATATGGTATGCTCGATTCACATTGGGAAGAGGATCCATACTGAGCATATTAATCTTTGCTTGATCATAAGTTTTATTTAACCCAGAAATAAACTGAATAAGCTTCCTAAGCTCCTCGGCCTCAAGAATTTTTTTTAACAAACCACATGAACAATTATTTATTGCTCCACAAGTGCAAGAAGGAAAAGGCTCAATAGCTTGTAATTGATCCCAAATTTGTTTCAAATTAGCATAATAAGCAACTATACTATCATCATTCTGCTGTATACACATTAAATTCTTATGAAATTCATAGATCTGAGGAGCATTTGTGTGTCCATACCTTTCTTGAATTTCATTCCATAATTGTCTTGCGGAAGAATTGAAAATGAAACTCTCGGAAATCTTCTTCTCCATCGAACAAAGAATCCATGCTGTGACCATGTAATCATTACGAACCCACTTCTGCAGATCTGGTGAATCATCTGGTGGTCGAAGCATAGATCCATCGATAAACGGAATCTTATTTTTTGCGCCAAGAGCAAGACGAACACTATGGCTCCAATTGAGATAATTCTCGCCATCGAAGACAATTTGCCCTAATTGCGAGTTTGGATTGTCGCCATGAGAAAGGAAGTATGGATCATTGTAATTGATTGCAGAATTTCCAAAATTTTCTGGAGTTGAAGAGGAGATTTGACTGGATTCAGGCATTTAGGGATTTGGATTTAATTTCGCCCCTTTTAGCTCTGATACCATGAAGACGAAGAGAAAATGAATTTTATTGTCTTTTGGCTAACAAATTACAATACCAAAAGTATTTATACTTCAGTACAACACAGCGTACACCAAACACCATACACGAAACAAACAAATACAAACACAGTAAATCAGTACTCAAAACAACATTAAAACTAAAACACAAAACTATACAAATGAAACAAAGGAACCTCTGATTCTTGTACACAATCTGCATGCTTCTACAAAACTACCAGTTCTTTTCATGTATTGTACCATATTGCTTTGTAATAAGCTTGGGTTTCCAATGCAACATACCATTAAAATGATATATATGAACCAAATTTTTGTAGGCAAAAAGGGACCTAATTATAGAAATAAAATTACCCCGATATCGTGTTTATGTCATTGGTAGCCAATACTACATAGGGGTATTCATTGTTACCAACTTAACTGGGATCGAATCCCTTTTGTATCATTTGATTACGGTACATAATAGTTATATTTATTCGTAATTAATTTATGATCAGCGTAATGTTTGCTAATTTTCTAATCTTTAATGATGCGGACATGTGATGATGTCACCATTGTTGTATATTTAAGTAATGCGATAACTACTTAACTTTAGACAGATGCAATGAGGAAGTGATAAATGCATTTTGATAAGGTTCATTCAAAATCTATGTTTTCTCCAACAACTCGTTTATATGCAGTTTGACAAAGTGAGGGGCTAGTTAGTGTAAACGTGGCCAATATAATTTAAGTCGTTAAACACAGAAGATTTTGCCAGTGTAATGATATGATGTTACTGTCCTAAACATTTTTTTTCTTTCTTTGCGGTAACAAATTTAAGTCGAATATCATGAAAACATTCGTTGCAGGCGGTACAAATATCATTTCATTTGTTGTGGGAATAATAATTTTATTTCATTGTGGTCCGTAAGATGTTATATATTATGCATTGCTAATGTTTTCTCTTAGTCATTATGACCTTAGCCAAAAGGGCTATACACCCCATACGTAAATGTTTAAATATGAGAATGGAGGTAATAAATTTGCAGTATGCTGGACAACATAATGTGAAGCGGAATAAAATGTAATTAGCAACGGTAAAACATTAAGAATAATATTTGTAACTTTTCATTGTTCTTTTTATGGTGTTTTCCTTATCAGGTTTGAACTGATATAATGAATCATCCGGAAAAGTTAAACATAGTAAAACTTTGTAGAGAAAGCGGAAGATTCAATTTTAATTACCTAAAATTTGAAAGATGGGTGATGGTTTGGGCTGTAGTGATAGGCGAATTATACACTCCAATTATTTTGATTTTGAATTGTATTCCTGAAAGGTAAGATCAATGTTGCTGTACATTATTTACAGTATATATTTAGTTATAATTATCAGGCTTAGTACGAAATGTGGCAGTATTCGAAATAAAGAAATGATTATTTATCATAAATTACTACCTAACGTTGCTTTACCACAATCATTATTAAATTTTATACATCGAGTAAGAAGAATGAAGAGGATTTAAAGTGGGATGGATGGAAAATGTAGAATTATTACTAAAATTGCTGATAGTGATAAAAATTGGTGGAACAAATATGATGACAAAGTCATATATAAATTATCCCAACCTGAAACTTTGGATGAAAAAATCAAAGTCAAAAGATATAGGAAGGGAAATTTGTGGATTGAAAGAAACATAAGAGAGACCCAATTTGTGAACAAAATTTCCGGAAAAGAACGGCGGAAGGTATCATGTTGCTTACTGTAGAGTATGAAATAAACAAATAAGGTTTTAAGAAAGGTAGTTGAAGTTAAATCTTACCAAAATTGAAGACAGCAAGTAGCAATCCAGTGCTAGGCTGCAAGGAAGGTAGTGAACCAATTGGCAAGGATATAGCCTTTTGTGTTTGCAAATGGAAATGAATGGCAGATGAATAAAGATATATGAAGATGAAATTCAAATAGGAATACGTGGATCTATGTGCAATCAACATGTCAAATTATAGGATATTCAATATCTATCCTGGAAGAAAAGGAATCAACTGATGCAATCAACATGTCAAATTATTTTTGTGCAATCAGCATGCACAAAAATAATTAAAATGCCACTCTTGTTTGGGTACTGATGGATTTCAAGGAAACTTTTACTTTCAATACCTATTATCCTATGATTGAAATAACTTGGTTTGCTTAATATATATATATATATATAGATATATATATATATATATATATAGATATATAGATATATATATATATATATATATATATATATATATATATATATATATATACATATATATACACATATATACACACACACACACACAAAAGTTCTATATTGAGTCCTTTAAAGTACTCGGCATGCATATACTTTAGTTCAAGGAATTTGTTGAAGTAAAATGTGTGGAAAAAACCAAATGGACTGATACATCAGCATTTTCAAATGGATTGTCTTTTTAGTAGTTTCTTATCCTTGTTGATGTATCGTGTAGACCAATGTTAAAATCTACATTTATGCGTAATCAGTTAGTACATTAATTAAGAATTCACAGCATAAACGGTTCCATTTTCACAATAAAACCTATAAAAGAAAATTAACAGTGTTATTTATGGTCATAACTCATCTTCATAAAGAGCAGTAAACATCAAACAGTCCACTTACATAAAAAAAAAGCAAACTACAATTCTTGTATTGCATTTCCAACAAAAACACATTATCACCCCTCAACATGACCAAAAATATATCTAAATTGCTGAAATTTGAGATAAAATCAAAAGGTAATATAAGGTATAAGATGTATGATAAGTACATGTATAGATATTATAGAATCAACTTATAATCAAGTTAAAAAGAAATACAAATTAATCTATTGTAAAGAAATGAACAGTAGTACAAAACAGTGTTTTGTTTATCTTGTTAGGTCTTCCATTCGGATTTAGGGAAAAAGTTATGCTAAAACTATATCACATTTGACAGACAATATAATGCAATAATGTTTTTATCTTTGCCATAGAAAACAGTAATAAATATTTTTGTTGATAACTCAAAATATAGAACACTTTCATCCATTATGTTAAATAAATTTAGTTTATTAATCCCCAAAATGCTCACCAAATAAAATATGCATTTGTGTAGAAACAATTAGTCCATGTAAATATCATTAGAACTTTTTCTAATATCTACTTATAATTTTTGTATAAAATTCATAATTCCAGAAAAGAAACTTCTACCATTCATATTCCTTCCGAAAACAGGAATTCATCAATTACCAGTAAGTATTAAATTTTTACTTTTATACAATAGTAATGGACATAGTCTTGCAAAATGTTGGGACAGTCTTACTTCAATTATTGTGTCATAAATTCAGTGAGGATTCATAGTCCACTCTATGCTGGGGCAATAATATTTATGATAGAATATTTCTAGTTTTTATCAACCTACCATTGTTTCCTTGCTTGTACTTTGATAAATGAACTTAAGACCAGTTCATCTTCATCATTGTCTTTTTATTCTTCTTTGTTTTATCTGACTATGTAATTATTGACAACCGTATATGCTTTGACATCTTAGCTAAAGCAGAGAAAATACAAAAAAGCTAAATATTCAGTATCTTCACCTAAATTGGTTGTTGAACGCAAAATTGCAAACTTTATACCGTTAAGTAAGAAATAGAGAAGGGAAACGGGTACTATAGTAGGGTAAATTAGCAAAAAATAATTAGAAATTAAATGATGTTTGATATATGAGAAAGAAACATATACACCTTAAAAAGTATGGCTAACTTGTAAAATCAAAACCACTACAAACTTTTTTACAAATCCAAAAATACAGTTAAACCTAAATTCAGTAAAAATCTAATATTGATAGAAATTTATTTTGATCAAATATCCAAAATTGTATACTTCGTTTCATACTTAGCAAGAGGCAGTACATTTGTTTACATTTGCATCTCTTTTCCATGTGTTACAATTCCTTAGGTATGGTATAAACAAATCAGAATATGTTAATTTACAATATCACTGTGGCATCATGATAGATGTTAGAATAAGATATTGCTCAGTTCAGTCATTAAAAGTTTAACATTATTTAATATATTTCAAAATAGGTATGCTATATAGATTTGGAAAGATGACCAATATAGCTTGACAGATATAGGGCTTTTAAACAGAATAGGTAAACTTCTGTGGTCGCGGTCCATCATTTGTTAGATCCATTTTTGTTATTTTTTTTTTACTTAAAACCAACAATGGTTTCTATAAATAATAACCAACCAATAATAAATAAAGTAGCAGATTAGCTGCTGAGTAATGCTGTCATTTAACTTCATCTATGTTTGTGTCATAGTTTTGATAAATATGGAAACAAACCTATATGAACAATAAAACTAAGTAAATGAAAATAAATTGCATAGTAAGTGTTTGTAATCCAAATATTAATACTATTAATCATAGTGTTTTAATATTCGAATTTATAAAAATATAGCAGTCGAAAATGAAATTTTAGCAAGATAATAAGATATGTGTTGTAGATGAGTCCAGCAGTTGTGTTAGAAAAATTGAAAGCATTCAGAAAGAAACAATCAGTTTTATTTGTACGTAAATGTAGATGGTATTATTTTAAATATTATAGAAGCACAATGAGAAATACAAATAATGTCTATTGTCAGTAGAAGTAACAAAACCGTTTGGCAACTTAGCAAACTGTTTGAGAATTTTTAAAAAACAGAGCTGAACAAAGTAATAATGTGTTTTTCATACTTACAATCTTAAGTTGGCAAGTACAAATTCTTCACCTGCATGTAATTCAGATATAATAGTATGTCGCATATCTACGTGCAGTCAATATGTCTAATTATAGGATATTCAATATCTATCCTGGAAGAAAAGGAATCAACTGATTATGGAAGTTATGTACCACAAATTGTACAACATAGCATGCATAAAAAACTTTAAAATGCAATTCTTTTTTTGGTACTGATGGATTTGAAGGAAACTTTTACTTTCAATACCTATTATACTATGATTGAAATAACTCAGTTTGCTTAATATATGAGACGACCCGAAATCCCGTTCGGACGGAAACAGGGTTATCTTTGGAATATAACACAGAAACATATAATAGCAGAACAGAATTAAATAAATACACCAGATAATGAACAATAGATATACTGGATAAAAGTAATCATCAGAGTTACACAGTATACAGGATTTTACTTAGTACAAATACAGTTCAGCTATACATAAATGTCTACAGCGGAAATAAACAAAATATGTACAATAGGAGCTGAACAGCATAAAAAGAAATAAATGATAGAATCCATCTTCAGCTCCAGCTATCCAGAAAGAACCAGCTAAACCTGAATACAAGGCTGTCCATGTAGAAAAAGGGGCACCCGAGTTTGAGAGTGAAACAAACTACGAGTCAGTCATGGGACTGGTATGAAAAATCCATTCAACACATATATAATATGGCTAATCACAGGACCACGCCACTTTCGTGGAACGGGTTTACTCCATTGGATTGCCAGTGCTTTAAAACAAATCTTTCTTTTAAACATCGCTATGCTTTTTATAAAAATGAAGCCGTTATAAGACTCAGTTCCCATCACACAATGCAACGCAAACCGGAGGATAGAGTTTTTACCTTATAACGGCCAAAATATGATTGATACGAATAAAACAAAGGCATTTGATATTATTGCTAGTGTTTATATGTTTTGAAAACAATTTCAAATCATAACTATCAATCATAGACGGCATTAATGCCCCATACCACTATGTCGCCATATATAAGTATACAATCAAAACCGCACAGTCACGTAATTGGAAATTGGATTTCCTTCATGAACCAAGGCAAAAGATAGTCTTTACCGAATTCGAGACTGTCTAGCCCGAGTCTCAGGTACAGCCGCAACCATACCCTGGATCGTCAGGGCCGGTCCACACGAAGTGGATTACAATGCCTGAACAATGCGTTTCTCCACCCTTTGGGGTGTAAATGAGCCAACGAATGACTCCATCGGACCCGGATCGTCCGATCAAACCGAGGCGCCTCGCAACAGCAACAACCACATAGGTGAAAAGTATATAAATGTCATGGCTGGTAGGTCACTGACACCACCCTAGCTAGAAAGAAAACGCACGTCCCCCCTGAGGTCCAGCTCCCGTTTCTGGTTCATACCGGGGTGTGAGGCTCGCGGATTCACGTTATACACAAAGCTACGCCACACAGGCGGTGCTTTGATCATCACCACAAGACTTTGCTTTTCAACAGAAGCCCTGATCACTGCATCTTAGCATGCCACACAGGCAATTCATGCCATGCGACTGATGTCCATCGATATACAACCCCTGAGCTCGTGCGTCTCAGAGAAGGGCGTTAAGCGAAAGAATAAATTCTCCGCCGCCAAACAGATGTATATTCAATAGAGATCAATCAACATGGAATAAAATCCAATGTCAGACACACAGTCCATTTACAAGTCCGTTCTGGGTCTGAACGAAACCGGAGGCACTAAATACCTCGCAAACCCATCGATCACCACGTTCGTCTGGACGATCACCACTCATTATCCATATTTCGGGTTGCCTCCCGATCAGGACCTCGGTTACCATCCAAACGAGGTGAAGATCTCCAGTCTTCGACCACCGTCTTTATCTTCGACTTTCAATCGTCGGTCAATTATTTGAAACGAGAATTAACTCGGCCTTCTCAAATAATTCACGTATATTTAGAATTTCAATTCAATTTATTTCAATGGTTAAATTATTCGACAACATCAATTTTGTTCTTTAATGTAATTTTCACACCAAACACATTCAACCATCAAATATCACATAAATCAAGCAAATTCAGTTTATTTCCATTCCATATCGCTTATGATATTTTATAACTATTTATCGCTATTTTTATTTATTTTAAAATAGCTAATTTATTCAAAACGACGCTTCGGGCCATAAAGCGGCCGTGGCGCTGTTTTTCTTCAGATTTGATTTACACATATCTGAAAATCTAACCGTTGGATCTTCGCAAAATTTACATCATTAGAAAGGTCTTTTCAAAACGAATCCAACGGTTCCAGTTTCGGGAAAATCCGACGGTCGGATCTCCCGGTACAATCGTTTGAAATTTCGATTTCAAAATACAAACTGTAGCGTCGTTATTCGATTAAATATATAATTATATTTTTATATATATAAATATAATCGCTTCTGGCGCTGTTTTTCTTCAGATTTGAATTAAACATTCCAGACAATCCAACCGTTGGATTTTTACAAGGTTGGTGCCGTTGGAAAGATTATTCCAAGGCGAACCCGACGGTTGAGGTTTCGGGAAAATCCAATGGTCGGATTTCCCGTACTAGTTGTTTGAAATCATGGTTTCAAAATACGAACTACACGGCTTCGTTTCGTTTTAATTTTATTTATATTTATATATTTATATAAATATGGTTCATTCTATGATTTCCATATCGTTTTCACTTCAAATATTTTTCTAACACCTTAAAATTTTGGAAAATTTCGCCATAACCTCCCCTGCACCGGGAGCATCGGGAAATCGCAAATAGCTTTCCCGGTCCTTCTAATCTCAAAAAGGAAAAGAAAAAGCCAAGCGGCTAGCCAAAAAGCTCATAAAATCATCACCCAAACAAAATAGTAAATGTGTACCTATTTGTCGGGCACAAAATTTTATTCTTCTTCTCTAGCCCCTTTGCTATAACCTGTTCAATGAATATGCATGTACATATATACAGTTCTTATCATTTATCCTTTTCTATTCAACTTCATATTTGATTTCTATTTGGTTTTAAAAACACCATTCATTCTAATGTTACATAAATAGGTGCAAATCATTTCATTAGCTAATTAATGAATATTTCAACTCATATATGTTTATTTTGAACAAGTGGCTATTTTTAACACTTCACAATTCAATGATTTATGCATACAATAAAAATGTGATTTTTATTGTAAAACAATTCATTTCAAAACACTATTTTTCTATATAGTTCATGTTGGTGATAAAAATGGGATTTTTATCATAAAACAATTTCTTTTAAAACGAGATTATTTTACACAGTTCATATAGTCGATAAAAGGTGATTTTTATTATCAAACAATTTATTTCAAAATATGAATACCATTCAACACATGAATTTCTAATCAACGAATGAATATCAATTCAACACATGAATGTTTTCAATAGTTTCTATATATAGATAAAAATGTGATTTTTATTATCAAACAATTTATTTCAAAATATAAATACCATTCAACACATGAATTTCTAATCAACGAATGAATATCAATTCAACACATGAATGTTTTCTATTCAATGAATAAATATAGTTTAAGCATATGAAAATAATTCAAACACACGAATATTATTCAAAATTTCGGCAGCATAACGGCAGGGTAGTTAAAACCGGGACCGTCCCTAGTACGGCTCCTCGCTCTACCTTAAAACCTCGCGGTTTTTGACAATGGGGATCATGCATCTAGTTCGCACGCAGGCGGCATGTATATATTTATTTCATTTCCACAAACTAATCCTATGTGGTTTCAACCAAATATTTCTCAACCACAAATGGGTATTTTTCAACCACAATCAACCAATATCAATCCCAAACAATCCCAAACAATCATTCGCTACCAATCAATTTTCACAACAATTTCAACCAATAAATAACGTCCATGGTTTGTGGACGAGGGGGCGTATATATATATATATTATATAGCAATTCACTTTTATTTTAACATATATATATATATATATATATATATATATATATATATATATATATATTTTTAAATCAGAAATCTCACCAATAGCTATCCAACTTCACTTAGAGAAATCTTCGCCTTTCTCGCCTTTTGTCGCTTCGTTGCCCGTATTCTCTACATATGTAAAAATCGAATTTTTACTATGTTATTCAATATATAAAAATCGAATTTTGACTTCGCTATTCAATATATAATGATATGATTTTTACTTCGACTTTCAATATATAAAAATCTGATTTTTACTTCGACTTTCAATATATAAAAATCTGATTTTTCTTTTTAAAGTTTAAATCTTTTTCTTTTTAAATCTCAAAATAAAATCAGTTTTTCAAACCCCTTTAAAATTCAGTTTTAAACCTTTTTAAAATTCAGTTTTAAACCTTTTAAAATCAGTTTTTATAACTTTTTAAAATCAGTTTTTATAACTTTTTAAAATCAGTTTTTATAACTTTTTTTTTTAAAATCCGTTTTTCCCTTTTTAAAAAATCAGTTTTTAAATACATAAAAATAAAATAACAAAACAAAAAAAAACTTATAGAGAAAGGGGGGGGGGGAGTTTCCGCAGTTCGTCGGAGGGGAGGCGGCTCGAGGGTGGGCGCTCGGGGTTCGCCGATGGTGGCAGGAGGTCGTCAGACTGGGGGGGCTCGCGAATCAGCGTCGCGATGGCTTCTGGGGGGGCTCGCGAATCAGCGTCGCCGTCTAGAAGGGGAGCGAGATCGGCAGCGTCGAGCGGTTGGCACGGGGGAGAGGGCGGAGCTTCGGTGGAGTTCGGTGAAGGCGTCGTCGGTAGTTTTAGGGTTTTTTCTTTTTTTTTTCGTTTTCTGTTTAATAAAATCGGGGGGGGGGGGGGGGCAAAAAGGAGAAAAGGGAAGGAGTTATTTTTTTTTTTATTAATTAATTTAAATGCATATAGTTGACTTTTACCCACGACCTCGAAACGAGGCCCACCGCCTGTCGTCCATAGCGTTTTACCCCCATTCCGAACACAATGGGATATGTATCGCAAGCTGATTTGATCGTTACAATCAGTTTCCGTTGAATTTACATTTTAAATCACTATATTGAATTTTAAACGTACATTTCAAATTACCGGGGTCACGTACTAACACTAAAAATTCCAGAAAAATATTTTCTAGTTTCGTATCGACGATACGGTCCTAACAAAACTAGTTTCGTCGAATTCTGAGACCGTTTGAAAAATAGCCAATTTCCAGTCGATTAAAATCAACTGAAACCGGTCAAACGCGTTTTCCTTTGCCACGCTCACATATTGATTCAAAAAGTTATGAAATTTGAAACCTAGCAATAACTTGACATCACGAATCCAACAAAAGTGGTTTCGTCGAAATCCGAGGTCGTATGCAAAATGTCCATTTTTAAGGGCCTGAATTCCATAGCGACTATTCATAATTTTCAACTGGACATATCTTTTGATTCCCGCTATCAAATTTCGATTTGTCAGATTCGTTGGAAAGATATCATCAATTAGATCCTAATGTTTTTGGTTTCACTTAAATCCGGATTGTTTTGCACCCGGTACAGTCCGACAAAGTTTGAATTCAATTTTTGAAACTGCCACGGCATTTCAGGCCTTGTTTATAATTATAATTAATTATATTCGTTTTCAATTGTCGATTCAAACTCAGTTTTCATCGCCATTATTTAAAATATTTATTTTAAATATTTAAAATCCATTATTTTAGCCAATTTAAAAATTTTAAATTGGTTCAGATTTTCTGGGTCGTTACAATCTCCCCCACTTAAAACTTTTCGTCCCCGAAAAGGAATAAAGTTGAAGGTGGTTTGATAAATCTACAATCACACAACACAACAACCAATCCAATTGTTCTTAACCTTCAAAAATATACTAATCAAATCCTATGCCCCTTAAAAATCATTCAGACTATATAATTAAAAGTGCACATCTATGAAAAGAAATTAACAATTGAGTAGAGAATTGAATGGTAATGCAAAGTAGGGTAAATGTACCTTGCACCAGAGTCAATCAGAGATATCTACTCGGCACCTAGGATAAGCTTTCTGAATGCTCTCCTCAGTTTCCCAAGTACAATCTCGCGGATCTCTACTCCATTGCACTTTGACTAAGTGAACCTTCTTGTTTCTCAGCTCTTTGGTTTCTTTGCCGATGATCTTTAGCGGCTCTCGCCTCACAGCTAATTCTGGAGTAATTTCAATGTCCTGTTGAGCTGCTTCTTCCACGATCAAATCTGGATCATGAAAATGCTTTCGAAGTTGAGATATATGAAATACATCATGCACTCCAGGCAACCAGTCAGGCAGTTTGACCCTATAAGCGAGAGTCCCAATCCGTTCCAGAATAGGAAACGGACCAATGAATTTGGGTGCCAACTTTCCAGTTTTACCGAACCGGATAACTCCTCTCATCGGCGATACTTTCAAATATACATAGTCGCCAACTTCAAAGGATATATCCCTTCTTCTTTTATCGGCATAGCTCTTTTGTCGGCTTTGAGCGGCGAGTAATCGCTTCTTGATAAAATCGACTTTGTCGGCAGCTTCTCGAATCATATCAGGACCCAACACAAGTCTATTTCCTGGTTCGACCCAAAAAGCAGGAGATCGGCACGGTCTACCATACAATGCTTCGAATGGCGACATTGTCAGGCTTGCCTGATAGCTGTTGTTATAAGAGAATTCAGCCAAATGCAGATGGTCTTCCCATGATCCACCGAAATCTATTACACAAGCCCGCAATAGATCTTCTAAAATGCGATTCACCCTCTCAGTCTGACCGTCTGTCTGAGGATGATAGGCGGTGCTCAAGTTTAACTTTGTCCCTAGCTCGACTTGAAATGCTTCCCAGAATTTGCTAGTGAATATTGTATCTCTATCACTTACTATACTGAGCGGCACTCCATGTAGTCTAACTATTTCTCTGACGTATATCTGCGCCAGGCTCTGAGCGGTTCTGTTTGATCTGACAGGTATAAAATGGGCGGTCTTCGTGAAACGATCTACGATCACCCAAATACTGTCATTTCCTTTTCTGGTTCTGGGCAGACCATCGATGAAATCCATAGAAATATGTTCCCACTTCCAGCCAGGAACTTCTAGCGGTTGTAATAATCCAGCCAGTTTCTGTTGGTCACTCTTGACTAGTTGGCAAGTAGGGCATCGGCTAACATATATTGAAACGTCTCTCTTCATAGCCTTCCACCAGAATGTTCTTTTGAGATCGTTATACATTTTGGCCACACCAGGATGGATACTCAGCTTGGACTTGTGACACTCGTCTAACACTTCCCTTTTTAGCTCAGGAACGTCAGGAACACAAATCCTTCCTTTTAACCTCAAGGTCTCATCGTTATCTATTTGGAAACACGAGGGTTCGCCTTTCTGAATCCTTTTGATCATATCTTTAATAAAGTTATCCTCCTTCCGAAGAATAGATATTTTGTCAATCAAGGATGTTGTGATAATAAAGCTGGCGATCATTACATTCTTTCTGCTTAACGCATCGGCCACGACATTGGCTTTCCCGGGAGTATATATAATTTCAAAGTCATATGCTGCAAGAAACTCCAGCCAACGCTGTTGCCTTAGATTCAGGTCTTTCTGAGTGAACAGATACTTTAATGACTGATGATCTGTAAACAGTTCAAATCTCTCGCCCAGAAGATAGTGTCTCCAGATTTTCAAAGAGAATATGATAGCCAATAACTCAAGATCATGAGTTACATAGTTCTTCTCGTGCGGCTTCAGTTGACGGCTAGCATAAGCAATCACTTGGCCTCTTTGCATTAACACTGCGCCAAGGCCTTCTCTAGAAGCATCAGTCCACACTTTTAAATCTTGGTTGCCATCAATGATGGTTAACACTGGAGCTGTCGTTAATCTTAACTTTAGCTCTTCGAAAGCCTCCTCACTTTCTTGAGTCCATTTGAACTTAGAATGCTTCTTTGTAAGCTTCGTTAAGTGGCCAGATATCTTCGAAAAGTCTTTAACGAACTTCCGGTAATAGCTAGCCAACCCGAGAAAACTACGGACTTCAGTGGGGGTGCTGGGCTGTTTCCAGTTTTGAATAGCCGTGATTTTACTTGGATCCACGGCGATTCCTTCTTTCGATACTACGTGGCCCAGAAATTTTACTTCATCTTGCCAGAAGATACATTTGGAAAATTTGGCTTTTAACACATTCCGTCTCAGAATTTCTAGAACCTGTTCAAGATGCTTTTCATGTTCGGTCTTTGATTTAGAGAAGATTAGAATATCGTCAATAAAAACTAGAACAAATTTATTCAATACTCCTCTGAATACTCTGTTCATCAGATCGACGAAATAAGCTGGAGCGTTACATAAGCCGAATGGCATTACTAACCACTCGTAGAATAAGTCGGGGCCTCTAAACGATGTCATTGGAACACACTCTTCGGCAATTCGAAGTTGATGGAATCCTGTAGCTAGGTCCATTCGTGAAAATACTTGTTCTCCATTTAATCGATCCAACAAATCATCAATCCGCGGCAATGGATACTTGTTCTTTATTGTCTGTTTGTTCAGATCACGATAATCCACACATAGACGTAGAGTACCGTCAGATTTTGGGACAAACACCACTGCTGCACTCCAATCAGAGAAACTAGGCCTGATCAGACATTTCCATACTAGCTGTCGTGTTTGATTGTCTAATTCCTCCTTCTCTTTCAAGGACATTCTTCGAATAGCGTGAACTACTGGCCTTGCATTGGGAATTAAAGCAATTTTGAAATCTATTTCTCTCTGCGGAGGTAAGCGAACGACTTCCTCGAACACATCCGCATAGTTTTTGACGACAGGAATATCTTTGATGAGGTCAGGAATATTCTCTAAAACCTCAGGGATATTTTCTATTTGGGCTGGAGAAACATTCAAAGCTGCCCAGAAGTCTTTTCTATTAGCATTCTGACCTTCACAGGGAATGGTTATATAATCACCTGATTTAATCTTCGCCTTTACGACTCTGTCGGCGCATTTAACTTCAGCTTCATATTTGGTCAACCAATCTAACCCCAAGATAAGATCAAACTCTGTAAAATTCATGACGGCCGCGATGGTAGGGAACCGATAACGAGAAAAGGAAACCGGCACTCCATAAACCCAACTGAGGTCAATGGAACCCCCAACCGGGTTCTGGACAGTCATTGGTTCCTTGAGTTTCTTCAAATTTAAATCCAGTTTCCTAGCTGCATTCTTTGCAACAAAGCTTCGTGACGCGCCAGTGTCAAACAGTACTTTAATTGGGATGTCTTTGACAGTTAGCGTGCCTTCTAAAACATCTGGCCTTTCTTGAATAGCTGAGGGCCCAGAAGTTTCTGCTACTTCATTTACCTGAGCTTCTTTGGTCGTTTTTAATAGCCGGCAATCTTGCTTTACATGACCAAACCGATGGCATTGATTACATCTTTTTCTTTCCCGGAGCTTCTTGCCGGATTTAAACCGATCCTCCTTACGTTTCTTCGAGGATTTACACCTCCTGGTCAGATGCCCCTGTTTATTGCAGTTAGAGCACGTGGCAGTTGTTACGGGTTCCTTCTTAGATTTAGCCCTTTTTCTCTTGGCACTGGGCTTCTTACTGGCTTCAGGAATATCAGTTTCCGACTTTTCTTTGTCACTAGAACAGACTTCTTCTTCGTCGCGTAACATTCCTTTCTTATGGAGATCTTCATATTCATAAGCCATATAAATCATTTCTGAAAAAGGAAGCTTCACATGCCCCAATACTTTATTCTGGTATTTCCTTTGAAGCCCATTGATAAATCTCAAATTCTTCCTCTTCAGATTTTGAATTAGATGAGGAGCAAAGTGAGCAAGTTCGTTGAATTTCTTATGATATTCGGGAATTGTCATGTCACCTTGTATTAGATAAGAAAATTCATCGCATAATCTCTCGGTTGCTTCGGGAGGAGTAAATCTTTCTAAGAAAATCACTTTGAATCTGTCCCAGGTGATATCACCTTCTGGATTATTTTTGATGATTGTTTCCCACCAGATTAAAGCTTCTTCTTTGAGCGCCCAAGATGCTACTAACCGTTTCTAGTCATCTCTTAGCTGGATATGCTCAAAGATTCTTTCGACAGAACTCATCCAAGCTTGAGTTTGAATAATAGATTCATTGCCCGAGAATTGGGCTCCACCCAGATTTCGATATCTCTTAAATAGAGCCTCTAGATCGGGTTCTGTATTCCTTCTGTTTCTGGCACTCATTTTTCTAGTACTTCTGCAATTAGCAGATCAAGTGTCAGGTCACAGAAAAGATAGTTTAAAATATAGAAACACATACTTCAATGTAAATGTGTCTATCGAGGTGTAATTTCATTCTGCTTTACTCATACTAGGATATTGCTGATCCTATCTGTATAGAGTTACCCGTCCTAGAACACTACTGGTTCTATTTCTGACGAGTTCGTTCAAATGTTATATTCTAGAACTAAGCTTAACCAAAGCTCTGATACCACGTTGAGACGTTACCGCGAAATCCGATAGGCTTTGCAACCATCCCTTCATCCTCCAGTACAGCAAGTAAAACCCACCGTGGCTCCCAATGGTCCCCCAACCACTTGTTTTACGGCGACCCTCTCGAGTCTCGCGCCCACTGGCGAACCAACCCTCAACAGGGACATGTAGGGGTAAGAGTCTCCCGTTCGCCACCAAACTGCGAAGCGAGAACCCCCTATCACGCGTACCCAGCCCACACAGGGCCAGCAACAAGGACTGGTATGAGAAATCCATTCCACACATATATAATATGGCTAATCACAGGACCACGCCACTTTCGTGGAACGGGTTTACTCCATTGGATTGCCAGTGCTTTAAAACAAATCTTTCTTTTAAACATCGCTATGCTTTTTATAAAAATGAAGCCGTTATAAGACTCAGTTCCCATCACACAATGCAACGCAAACCGTAGGATAGAGTTTTTACCTTATAACGGCCAAAATATGATTGATACGAATAAAACAAAGGCATTTGATATTATTGCTAGTGTTTATATGTTTTGAAAACAATTTCAAATCATAACTATCAATCATAGACGACATTAATGCCCCATACCACTATGTCGCCATATATAAGTATACAATCAAAACCGCACAGTCACGTAATTGGAAATTGGATTTCCTTCATGAACCAAGGCAAAAGATAGTCCTTACCGAATTCGAGACTGTCTAGCCCGAGTCTCAGGTACAGCCGCAACCATACCCTGGATCGTCAGGGCCGGTCCACACGAAGTGGATTATAATGCCTGAACAAAGCGTTTCTCCACCCTTTGGGGTGTAAATGAGCCAACGAATGACTCCATCGGACCCGGATCGTCCGATCAAACCGAGGCGCCTCGCAACAGCAACAACCACATAGGTGAAAAGTATATAAATGTCAGGGCTGGTAGGTCACTGACACCACCCTAGCTAGAAAGAAAACGCACGTCCCCCCTGAGGTCCAGCTCCCGTTTCTGGTTCATACCGGGGTGTGAGGCTCGCGGATTCACGTTATACACAAAGCTACGCCACACAGGCGGTGCTTTGATCATCACCACAAGACTTTGCTTTTCAACAGAAGCCCTGATCACTGCATCTTAGCATGCCACACAGGCAATTCATGCCATGCGACTGATGTCCATCGATATACAACCCCTGAGCTCGTGCGTCTCAGAGAAGGGCGTTAAGCGAAAGAATAAATTCTCCGCCGCCAAACAGATGTATATTCAATAGAGATCAATCAACACGGAATAAAATCCAATGTTAGACACACAGTCCATTTACAAGTCCGTTCTGGGTCTGAACGAAACCAGAGGCACTAAATACCTCGCAAACCCATCGATCACCACGTTCGTCTGGACGATCACCACTCATTATCCATATTTCGGGATGCCTCCCGATCAGGACCTCGGTTACCATCCAAACGAGGTGAAGATCTCCGATCTTCGACCACCGTCTTTATCTTCGACTTTCAATCGTCGGTCAATTATTTGAAATGAGAATTAACTCGGCCTTCTCAAATAATTCACGTATATTTAGAATTTCAATTCAATTTATTTCAATGGTTAAATTATTCGACAACATCAATTTTGTTCTTTAATGTAATTTTCACACCAAACACATTCAACCATCAAATATCACATAAATCAAGAAAATTCAGTTTATTTCCATTCCATATAGCTTATGATATTTTATAACTATTTATCGCTATTTTTATTTATTTTAAAATAGCTAATTTATTCAAAACGACGCTTCGGGCCATAAAGCGGCCGTGGCGCTGTTTTTCTTCAGATTTGATTTGCACATATCTGAAAATCTTACCGTTGGATCTTCGCAACATCATTAGAAAGGTCTTTTCAAAACGAATCCAACGGTTCCAGTTTCGGGAAAATCCGACGGTCGGATCTCCCGGTACAATCGTTTGAAATTTCGATTTCAAAATACGAACTGCAGCGTCGTTATTCGATTAAATATATAATTATATTTATATATATATAAATATAATCGCTTCTGGCGCTGTTTTTCTTCAGATTTGAATTAAACATTCCAGACAATCCAACCGTTGGATTTTTACAAGGTTGGTGCCGTTGGAAAGATTATTCCAAGGCGAACCCGACGGTTGAGGTTTCGGGAAAATCCAACGGTCGGATTTCCCGTACTAGTTGTTTGAAATCATGGTTTCAAAATACGAACTGCACGGCTTCGTTTCGTTTTAATTTTATTTATATTTATATAAATATGGTTCACTCTATGATTTCCATATCGTTTTCACTTCAAATATTTTTCTAACACCTTAAAATTTTGGAAAATTTCGCCATAACCTCCCCTGCACCGGGAGCATCGGGAAATCGCAAATAGCTTTCCCGGTCCTTCTAATCTCAAAAAGGAAAAGAAAAAGCCAAGCGGCTAGCCAATAGGCTCATAAAATCATCACCCAAACAAAACAGTAAATGTGTACCTATTTATCGGGCACAAAATTTTATTCTTCTTCTTTAGCCCCTTTGCTATAACCTGTTCAATGAATATGCATGTACATATATACAGTTCTTATCATTTATCCTTTTCTATTCAACTTCATATTTGATTTCTATTTGGTTTTAAAAACACCATTCATTCTAATGTTACATAAATAGGTGCAAATCATTTCATTAGCTAATTAATGAATATTTCAACTCATATATGTTTATTTTGAACAAGTGGCTATTTTTAACACTTCACATTTCGACGATTTATGCATACAATAAAAATGTGATTTTTATTGTAAAACAATTCATTTCAAAACACTATTTTTCTATATAGTTCATGTTGGTGATAAAAATGGGATTTTTATCATAAAACAATTTCTTTTAAAATGAGATTATTTTACACAGTTCATATAGTCGATAAAAGGTGATTTTTATTATCAAACAATTTATTTCAAAATATGAATACCATTCAACACATGAATTTCTAATCAACGAATGAATATCAATTCAACACATGAATGTTTTCTATAGTTTCTATATATAGATAAAAATGTGATTTTTATTATCAAACAATTTATTTCAAAATATAAATACCATTCAACACATGAATTTCTAATCAACGAATGAATATCAATTCAACACATGAATGTTTTCTATTCAATGAATAAATATAGTTTAAGCATATGAAAATAATTCAAACACACGAATATTATTCAAAATTTCGGCAGCATAACGGCAGGGTAGTTAAAACCGGGACCGTCCCTAGTACGGCTCCTCGCTCTACCTTAAAACCTCGCGGTTTTTGACAATGGGGATCATGCATCTAGTTCGCACGCAGGCGGCATGTATATATTTATTTCATTTCCACAAACTAATCCTATGTGGTTTCAACCAAATATTTCTCAACCACAAATGGGTATTTTTCAACCACAATCAACCAATATCAATCACAAACAATCATTCGCTACCAATCAATTTTCACAACAATTTCAACCAATAAATATCGTCCATGGTTTGTGGACGAGGGGGCGTATATATATATCTATATATTATATATAGCAATTCACTTTTATTTTAACATATATATATATTTTTAAATCAGAAATCTCACCAATAGCTATCCAACTTCACTTAGAGAAATCTTCGCCTTTCTCGCCTTTTGTCGCTTCGTTGCCCGTATTCTCTACATATGTAAAATTGAATTTTTACTATGTTATTCAATATATAAAAATCGAATTTTGACTTCGCTATTCAATATATAATGATATGATTTTTACTTCGACTTTCAATATATAAAAATCTGATTTTTACTTCGACTTTCAATATATAAAAATCTGATTTTTCTTTTTAAAGTTTAAACTTTTTTCTTTTTAAATCTCAAAATAAAATCAGTTTTTTAAACCCCTTTAAAATTCAGTTTTAAACCTTTTTAAAATTCAGTTTTAAACCTTTTAAAATTAGTTTTTATAACTTTTTAAAATCAGTTTTTGTAACTTTTTAAAATCAGTTTTTATAACTTTTTAAAATCAGTTTTTATAACTTTTTTTTTAAAAATCCGTTTTTCCCTTTTTAAAAAATCAGTTTTTAAATACATCAAAATAAAATAACAAAACAAAAAAAACTTACAGAGAGGGGGGGGTTTCCGCAGTTCGTCGGAGGGGAGGCGGCTCGAGGGTGGGCGCTCGGGGTTCGCCGGTGGTGGCAGGAGGTCGTCAGACTGGGGGGGCTCGCGAATCAGCGTCGCGATGGCTTCTGGGGGGGCTCGCGAATCAGCGTCGCCGTCTAGAAGGGGAGCGAGATCGGCAGCGTCGAGCGGTTGGCACGGGGGAGAGGGCGGAGCTTCGGTGGAGTTCGGTGAAGGCGTCGCCGTCGGTAGTTTTAGGGTTTTCTCTTTTTTTTTTCTCGTTTTCTGTTTAATAAAATCGGGGGGGGGGGGGCAGAAAGGAGAAAAGGGAAGGAGTTATTTTTTTTATTATTAATTAATTTAAATGCATATAGTTGACTTTTACCCACGACCTCGAAACGAGGCCCACCGCCTGTCGTCCATAGCGTTTTACCCCCATTCCGAACACAATGGGATATGTATCGCAAGCTGATTTGATCGTTACAATCAATTTCCGTTGAATTTACATTTTAAATCACTATATTGAATTTTAAACGTACATTTCAAATTACCGGGGTCACATACTAACACTAAAAATTCCAGAAAAATATTTTCTAGCTTCGTATCGACGATACGGTCCTAACAAAACTAGTTTCGTCGAATTCTGAGACCGTTTGAAAAATGGCCAATTTCCAGTCGATTAAAATCAACTGAAACCGGTCAAACGCGTTTTCCTTTGCCACGCTCACATATTGATTCGAAAAGTTATGAAATTTGAAACCTAGCAATAACTTGACATCACGAATCCAACAAAAGTGGTTTCATCGAAATCCGAGGTCGTATGCAAAATGTCCATTTTTAAGGGCCTGAATTCCATAGCGACTATTCAGAATTTTCAACTGGACATATCTTTTGATTCCCGCTATCAAATTTCGATTTGTCAGATTCGTTGGAAAGATATCATCAATTAGATCCTAATGTTTTTGGTTTCACTAAAATCCGGATTGTTTTGCACCCGGTACAGTCCGACAAAGTTTGAATTCAATTTTTGAAACTGCCACGCCATTTCAGGCCTTGTTTATAATTATAATTAATTATATTTGTTTTCAATTGTCGATTCAAACTCAGTTTTCATCGCCATTATTTAAAATATTTATTTTAAATATTTAAAATCCATTATTTTAGCCAATTTAAAAAATTTAAATTGGTTCAGATTTTCTTGGTCGTTACAATATATATACAAAAGTTCTATGTTGAGTCCTTTAAAGTATTCGATATGCATATACTTTAGTTTAAGGCAGTTGCTGAAGTAAAATGTGTTAAGCAATTTGACCAAACGGACTGGTACATCAGCATTTTCAAATGGATTATATGTTCAAAAGTTTCCTATCTATGTTGATGACTTGAACGAAACTTTTACTTTCAATACCTATTATACTATGATTGCTTAATATATATATATACAAAAGTTCTATGCTGAGTCATTTAAAGTATTCGATATGCTTATACTTTAGTTTAAGGCAGTTGCTGAAGTTAAATGTGTTAAGCAATTTGACCAAACGGACTGGTACATCAGCATTTTCAAATGGATTATATTTTTAAAAATTTCCTATCCGTGTTGATGTATCATGTAAATGAATGTTAAAATTGTTAAAATTTAATTTGTTATTTTGTTATTAGTCAACAATTAATTGCATTTACAAGTTTGCCTTAGTATTGATGTAAGGAATGATTTAAGAATAAATAATTCCTATATATGACATATTAGAGAATTCTAGATAAGGTATTGTCAGGAATACTCCAGAGAATGTATTTTATTATATAAGACAGTTGTATCTCTTTTACTGATGGAATGAAATAAAGTATTAAATCAAATTCAATCTTTATCTATCTCTCCATATATTACTCTGCTGCGCCTAACAAATTTGGTATCAGAGCCATATCAACAACCTTGATCAGTCACTCAAAAACAATGGCAGTAGTCCCTACAATGTTCAAGTACTCTCCAAGTGAAGTACCAATATTCGAAGGCGAGCATTATGACTATTGGAGCAGTGAGATGATTGACTTCTTCATCTCTCATGATGTATGGGATGTCATCGAAAAAGATTATCCGGAGCCACCTGCATATGGAGATTCCACAAGATGGACGGTTGCACAAGAGAAGTTATACAAAGAAAATCAAAAGAAAGATGCCACTGCACTTCGGTATATCAAACAAGGAGTGAGTAAATCTATCTGTCCAAGAATTTTCAATAAAAGAAAAGCAAAGGATGCATGGGAAGTTTTGCAAAAAGAATTTCGAGGCAATGACAAAGTTATCTCCATTAAACTTCAATCTTTATGGAGAGATTTTGACAACCTGCAAATGATGGAATCTGAAAATATCAATGATTTCTTCTCCAGAGTCTCTGAAATTGTAAATCAAATTCAATGCCTTAGAGATAGCATTCAAGAAAAGAAGGTGGTAGAGAAGATATTGAGATGCCTTCCTCTGAAGTTCGATCATTGGGTTGCTGCAATAGAAGAATCAAAGGACCTTGGCAAGATGTCAACACATGAGCTAATGAGTTCACTTCAAGCTCATGAACAAAGAATTAATAGAACATCAGCAAATTCATTGGAGCAAGCATTCCAATCCAATCTCAGTTTTTCAGAAAAGAAACAAAGTTATTACAACTCAAAGAAGGACGTATTTTAGAATCAAAATCAAAGAAAGGGCAACGAAAGAAATTATCAAGGCAAAGGAGAACAAAGACGAGAACAACAGAAAATGCAAGGTAATTCTGCCACTTATTGCATTATTTGCAATAAATCAAATCATAATTCTGAAAATTGTCGCTTCAAATGCACGAGATGTCGAATTCCTAATCATTCCCAAAGAGATTGTTGGTATCAAAATAAAAAAGAGAAGGACAAAGCAAATTTTACAAGTGAAGAAAAAGAAGAGCCGGTTTTCTACTCTTGTTTATCCGCTGAAAATGAATCACAAGATGCTTGGTATATTGACAGTGGTTGTAGCAACCACATGACCGGCAACAAAGACATTTTTGTAGAACTTGATGCAAATTTTTCATCAGAGATAAAGCTTGGAGATGGTAAGGCGCAAAGAGTTGAAGGAAACGGGACCATTGCAGTCCACAATAAAAAAGGTAAAAAACTTATTCATGATGTACTTTATGTGCCAAATTTAGCTCATAATCTCTTAAGTGTGGGACAGCTTGTTCAAAAAGGTTATGCTGTAAATTTTGATAATAATTCTTGCAAGATCATTGATAAGAAAAGTAATTTAATAGTGGCAAATATTGACATGGCTCCAAATAAAATTTTCCGCCTACTTATGTCTCTAAATGAGAATTGTGCATTCAAATCTGAAAATTCTAATGTGTCTCATTTATGGCATTTGAGATATGACCACTTAAGCAACAAGGGGTTGCATTTGCTGAAATCAAAGAATATGGTCATTGGACTTCCTATCATCATGAAGGAAAATAAGGTGTGTGAAGGTTGTATTTTTGGCAAAATGCATAGATTTCCTTTTCCGAAAACTTCATGGCGAGCAAAAACTCCTTTGGAGTTGATACATGCTGATATTTTTGGTCATACAAGGACTCTTTCACTAAATAACAAGAGATATTTCATTCTTTTTGTTGATGATTACACTCGTATGATGTGGATTTATTTTTTAAGTGAAAAATCAGAAGCTTTCTCAAGTTTCCTACGGTTTAAAGCTCTTGTAGAACGCCAAAGCGGACACTTAATAAAAACTTTTCGAACTGATCGTGGAGGAGAGTTTATTTACAGCGAGTTCATGAATCATTGCAAGAAAGAAGGGATTGCAAGGCAGCTTAATATGCGATATACACCGCAGCAAAACGGCGTCGTAGAAAGGAAAAATCGAACAATTGTTGAAATGGCTCGAAGTATGCTGGAAGGAAAATCCATGCCAAAGAAGTTATGGGCTGAAGCTGTCAACACGGCTATCTATATATTGAATCGTTCGCCAGCTAAAGCTGTTAGAAATAGGACACCGTTTGAAGCCTGGCATAAAAGAAAGCCCCAAGTAGACCACATGAAAGTATTTGGAAGTGTAGCGTATGCATTGAACCAAATCCCAAACAAAGATAAATTTGAGAAGAAAGGAGAGAAGTGTGTCTTTCTTGGCTACAACTAAGAGTCGAAGGGATATCGGCTATTAAATCCCAAAAATGATCAACTCATTATCTCAAGAGAAGTTGTCTTTGATGAAATGGCAGCATGGCAGTGGGATCATGATGGCTACCAAAAATCAAATTCTATGGAGCCTAAAAGATCTCAAAATAATGGCTCACAATCTGATGATTCTCAGCAAAGTATCCATGTAGATAATGCTCCTTGTTACGGCTCAAATGATGAAAATGAATATGAAGACTTGGACTCTCCTATTCGACAGGTGCGTTATTTACAAGATATTTGTGACTCATGCAATGTTGTTCTTTTTTCTTGTGAACCGCAGTTGTTTGAAGAGGCAAGCAAAGAAGATGTGTGGATTGAAGCAATGAAAGAAGAAATAACAGCCATTGAGAAAAATAAAACATGGCAGTTAGTTGACTTGCCAAAAGATAAAGAAGTCATTGGCCTGAAATGGGTTTACAAAACAAAATATGGCGAAGATGGATCTATAACAAGACACAAAGCACGGCTGGTTGCAAAGGGATATTCGCAGCAGCCCGGAATTGACTTTAATGAGACATCTGCTCCAGTAGTTCGAATGGAAACCATTAGAACAGCTCTTGCAGTTGCAGCGCAATTAGAGCTTAAAGTTTTCCAACTCGATGTAAAGTCTGCTTTTCTTAATGGCGAGCTTAAGGAAGAGGTATATGTTGAGCAGCCAGAAAGTTTTGTGATAGAAGGAAAAGAAAATAAAGTCTATAAGCTTCAAAAGGCGCTGTATGGACTAAAACAGGCGCCCCGATCATGGAATTGCAAGATTGATAACTACTTCATTCAAAATGGTTTCCAAAGAAGCAAGAACGAACCTGCCCTATATGTGAAAAATCAAGGAGTATAATTTTTGGTTGTATGTCTATATGTTGACGATCTAATCTATTTCGGTACCAGCAACAATCTTGTTAAGGAATTTAAGGAAAGAATGATGACGGAATTTGAGATGACGGACCTCGGTCTGATGAAGTAATTTCTAGGCATGCAAGTCAAACAAGTAAGGGGAAAAATCTTCATTTCACAAGAGAAATACATTGAAGACATTCTCAAAAAATTTCACATGGCAGATTGCAAACCAGTTAACACACCAATGATGTTAAATGAAAAATTAAAGCAAGAAGATGGCGCAAAGAAGGCGGATGGAAAGATATTTAGACGCTTGGTTGGTTCGCTAATTTTTCTCACTCATACAAGGCCTGATATTTGTCATGAAAATCCAAGTAACAATCACTTGGTTGCAACAAAAAGAATTTTACGATATCTGAAAGGAACAAAAGAATGTGGGCTTCAATATGTCAAAGAGGACGAATGCAAGTTAGTCGGTTTCACTGATAGTGACTGGGCAGGAGCATTGGATGATCGGAAGAGCACATTAGGCTATGTATTTTGTCTTGGTTCCAACATAATCTCATGGAGTTCAAGGAAGCAAAAGACCGTAGCTTTATCTACAGTTGAAGCTGAGTACATGGCAGCTACAGAGGCAGCCTGTGAAGCGGTGTGGCTGCGGAGAATTCTAAATGATATGAAGCAAACTCAAGACAAGCTAACAAAAATCTACTGTGACAATGACAAAAAATCCAGTGTTTCATGCTCACACAAAGCATATTGAGATACGTTATCATTTTATCCGAGAATTGATTAGCAAGGAGGAGATTGTCATGGACTTCATCAGCACAAAAGAGCAACCAGCGGATTTCCTTACTAAAGCAGTCACATTGGAGAAGTTTGAAAAGTTCAAGAAGCAATTAAAAATTATAAATTAAGGAGGAGTATTAAAAGTTAATTTGTAATTTTGTTATTAGGCAACAATTATTTGCATTGACAAATTTGCCTTAGTATTAATGTAAGGAATAATTTAAGAATAAATAATTCCTATATATGACATATTAGAGAATTCTGGATAAAGTATTGTCAGGAATACTCCAAAGAATGTATTTTATTATATAAGACAGTTGTATCTCTTTTACTGATGGAATGAAATAAAGTATTAAATCAAATTCAATCTTTATCTATCTCTCCATATATTACTCTGCTGTGCCTACCAAAAATTTACTTTTTGTGCGTAATCATTTGGTTCAACATTGTGAATTAGTCTATTTTTTAAAAATTAGGGGAATTCCTTTATATAGAAGCTTAATTAAATAGATTCAAGAGCATCCTATGAGTGAGTAGGTTGAACTACCTACAACTCCAGAAATTGATCGCAAGAACAAATTAACTAAATAATAAGTAAGAGAGTTAAACCAAGTTGTGTAACAAATTAAAATGACAAAGGAGTAGATTTGAACAATGGGCAGGTAAATCAACAATATGACTTCTCAACTTCCCTTTACAAAGAGTTGAACAAAATAGGTGATGTTACAGGTTGTGGTACAATTTTCCACCATATATGTGGTCCTTCTTAAGGTCAGCCAACAAACTATATATCAATTTTTCACTGTAAAAGAGCAGTATTTCCATTAAAATTATGCGGTGACAGGATGCAAAAAAAAAGGGGTCAACATTTGAGCGTGCAAAACTGTGCGTATGTGGGAAGCTTATGAAGTGTACACAAAAATAACCAAAACGTACATGGAGGAAAGAAGAAGAGTAAATAAAGTAAACCTCGCTTTCACAGAGACTTTAGTAGATGCCCGTAGGGAAACATATTCAACTGTTTCAGCAGTGGTAGAAAAACAGCGGAGGTGGTTGGATGAGATATCGACTGCAGAACGTATGAACGTCAACTGATTAGGCACTGCCGCACTGAGTGTAGGGCACAGTGTGAGGATGGAAGACTGTTTACCGGCGGAAAACGATTTGGGTTAAAAAGTGGGATAGTCGAACAATTGTAGGGGACCAACGAGTTTGCGACCGATGGAGATGAAGTCGTAGCAGTTTGTCAGGGGGACATGAATAGGTGAAAATAGTTAAGTAGGATGGTTAAGGTGAGTACATCGTCTGAATTGGCAACGTCGACATACTGGTTCTGAAAGGCAACAGTGGAACATGGAATTTGGGTTTCAATTGAAGATTTCACAAAGTGAACAGCAGTCGGAGGAAGGGAAGATGGAATTGGGGAAGATTGAAGGTAACCGAAAACAACGGGGCGGAAAACAACTGTTTACGAAGGGGGGACAGATGTCAACACCAAAACATGTTGGTTTCTGCTTTTCAGCATAAGTAATGGATGTATTTCATTCCGTAGTATTTCAAGAATTGAATCCTATCATATGAAGTTTATCTTGGTAGGAATTTGCACACTTTTAAATCCTTTCAATGCTTAAATCCTAGACTAAATTTTTTGATGAAATTTAAATCTTAACCCCTGTCTCTAGTTGATTACCGAGTTAAATGAAATCATCTGGGATGGGTAAATGAATTAAATCCAAGATATTAGAAAAGTGAAATTCATATCGAGATAAAAGAGTGCTAAAGTAAAATTATCATAGTTGGACAGCGGAAACAAGTGAATTGTTTTGGCTTTGCTAAATTTAATATGATTATAAATAGGATTGAGAGATGGAAAATATCGATGATTAAATATGTGTTAATAGTTAATTGTTTATTGAATTTAAATTAAGTGAATAACTAGTGAAACTTAATGTTGAGTTGTTTTATTTGTAATAAATTAATAGCATTTGTTATAATGAAATGATAAATATAACCTTGAGCAAACTAGAATATGTGATTTTTTTTCATTGAATTGTTCATTTGGTATTTTAAGAGATTGACACGTTTGATGAATACTATCGATAGAGATTTCTTAAACACTTATACGAGATGATCATGCATAATGGTTTGTGTAATAAAATAAAATTTTGTGAAAGAGTAGTGAAAAATTTTCACGTGAGAATTTGATTAAAACACTATATGGGACAAGGATTATAAAAAAGTTGGTGAGGCAATAACTATATAGTGTCGACGTTGCAGGCAAAAACTAAGAAAATCGCTAAGATTTTAGTGGTCTAATACTATTTGAATCAGACTAAAAAGTTGTGTTTTGAGAAAGACTTAAGTGAATAAAAATAAAATGTTTTGAGTATAAAAGTTTTTTTAGAAGAGTAACACATTTAACATGAGAAATGTGCTTGAAATGCACACTCTGATGCTTGGGTATAAATGGCGGTTGCAGTCATCAAGTTAGTGAGATAAACGGTATACAGCGAGTTGGTTTGATATTATAGTCAAAGAAGCAGTCATTGTGAAACGACCCGAACTTCCCCGGTCTCCGAAGAGAAGAGAAAGAACGAATTGTTTAGAGAACACGACAAATAAAATGCAGACGGGAGAACATTTCATTGTATATTACAACAATACCATCAGAATACAAGAATATACAGAGTATAAATGAATATTACACAGAAATATCAGAGATTTAAATTACATTTAAATACATCGCAGCGGAAAATAATACAATACACAACTAGAAGAGATATACGGATACAAAGCTTTCTGGATATCATTCCAGCTGTAAACCAGGATCGTGTGAATATAAATCTGCAAAACCAAAACTACTAGCTGCCCGTGTCAAAATAAGGGCACCCAGAGTTTAGGTTAAAACAATAAACTCCAGGTCAGTCATGGGACTCGTGTGAGAACAAAAACAGTTATTATTCTTTATTTTAAAGTTCGGTAAATCAAGGGACCACGCCGTATAACACGGAACGGGTTTCCTCCCAAGAATACCAATGCATAAAACAAACAACGCAATGCTAAATAAAGAAAAATGAAGCTATTATAAGACTCAATTCCCATCACACAATGCAACGCAAGCCGGAGGATAGGGTTTTTACCTTATAATAGCCAAGAATGCTTGATACGTTTAAAACAAATCATTCAATACTATTATAAGTGCATAGTGTATAAAACAACTTCAAATCATAAGTATCAATCATAGAAGGCATAAGCGCCCCATCCTACTATGTCGCCATACTAGGCTCTACAAATATAACCGCAAATGTCACGTATTTGGAAATTGGGTTATCATTTATGGTATGAACCGAGGCAAAAGATAGTCCTCTACCGATTCGAGACTGTCTAGTCCGAGTCTCAGGAACAGAACGCATCGTCCCTTGGACTCAGGGCCGGTCCACCTAGGTGGATTATAATGCCTGAACAATACGTTTCTCCACCCTATGGTGTGTAAATGAGCCAATAAATGACTCCGTCGGACCCGGATCGTCCGATCAAACCGAGGCGCCTCGCAACAGCAACAACCTCATAAGTCAAACTCGTCAGGGCGTGTAAAACCACTGACGCCACTTCTAACTAGAAAGAAACGCATGTCCTCCCTGAGGTCCGTCTCCCGTTTTTGGTTCATACCGGGTGTGAAATTCGCGAAGTAAACGTTACACAAAGCTACGCCACAAAGGTCGTGCTTTGATCATCAACCACAAGACTCTGCTTTTCAACAAAAGCCTTGATCATTTGTCACTTAGGCATGCCACACAGGCAATTCATTCCATGCGATGGATATCCATCAATATATAACCCCTGAGCTCGTACGTCTCAGAGAAGGGCGTTAAGCAAGAGAATAAATTCTCCGCCGCCAAACAGATATATATTTAATAGAAATCAATCACACAGACTAAAATCCAATGTCAGACAGACAGTCCATTTACAAGTTCGTTCTGGGTCTGAACAAAACCGGAGGCACCTAGTACCCCGCATATCCATCGATCTCCAAGTACGTCTGGACGACCACCAACTGTTTCCATCTTCTTGGGTGTACATCCCAATCAAGATCATCAGTAATCACCCAAACGACGTGAAAACCTCCGGTCTTCGACCACCGTCTTCATCTTCGAATTATCGTCGTATCAGTTATTCAGAATGGGATAAACCCGGTCTTTCCGAATAACTCGCGTATATTTTAAATAAGTGTTACACAAACACAACATACGCCTCATTCCAATTCATCAGTCACTAACCGTAAATTAATCAAGAGAATATTTCCCCAAATATTAACCCCGAAGGCCGAAACCAACATCAGATCAATATCAAGAAAACCATTCTGCTTAGCTAACCGACAGTTAGTTTCTAAATTTCACATTCATAGGGAAAGGTTCCCATTAATTTTATCAAAGATAAATTCCTTGAATTTATTCTTTAATCTTCTTTTGAATTTCGATTCAACTAGTTGGGATTAACGAACCTTACCGAAGTAATCATTTGTTTTAATTTCCCAATCCCAATCTATTCATCCCATGAAGTAAAACTGGTAATACTTCATATCTAACACCACGGTGTTATCGGTAAATTCAATTACCATTTCACGTTCAAATCTAATTAAAGATTTAACTATCGCCTGGAGCAAAACTGGTGATACTCCATTCTCGATCATTTCAATCTAATTAAAGATTCATTAAAACTCCACTTAGTTTTAATCTGTGACTGGGTTAAAGAATCAGTGTCGTTTAAAACAGGGTTCACGATAAACCCAAAATCACATCACATTTCAATCAGTCCCTAACCGTAAATTAGCAAGTGAGCAGTTCCCTAAGTATTAACCCCGAAGGCCGAAACCAACATCAGATCAATACCCCAGAAACCATTCAACTAAACTAATCTCCAGTTAGTTTCTGATTTTCTTAACTTCTTTGGGTCTAAGAACAGTATTATTGAAGATACCGTTCACGACAACCCAAAATCACATTTCATATTAATTATCGGGTTAAAGAACAAGTGTTATTTAAAACACTGTTCACGATAAACCCAAAAATCAATACCAATTCAATTCCAGTTAAATATTATTTAATTGGTACACTTCATTAAATCTAAATAAAAAGATTTAATCTTTTTCCCAACTGGGTTCAAGAACAGTGTTAATGAAGACACCATTCATGACAAACCCAAATCACATTTGATATTAAATACAAGGCTCTGAATAGAAAATATATCGGCTTATATTCAATATCAAATTCTACGACTAACAAATATCGTATTGGAAATAACGATATATATATCTTTCAAATTTCCCTAACCATATCTGTATCGTCACAAAATCCAACATCGAAATAATCCAAAGACAATTTCGATTCAAATCCATTCCAATTCAATTATTTGAAATTCTGGTTACTTTTAAAACCCTTTTCAAATCCAATTTATTTATTTTAAAAATAAATAAATTACTATTCTAGTTGAAAACTAGTTCATTTCGATAAAAATCTATTTTTATCTTTTCAAATATGGAGTTTTTCATCCCAATTCTTCACAAATCATTTCTTATGATTTTACATAAATTATTACTATTTTTAATAATTTTATCAAGGCCCGTACAGTCGATTTCCATCAACGGCCATCGAACTGCACTTACAGCGACCTTTTTCAAATTTGAATTGGACATAATTCCAAATCCAACCATTAGATTTCAAATTTCTAATATTCGTTAGAAATCTCTTTTCAATATGAACCCAACGGTTCCGGTTTCAGGAGAATCCGACGGTCGGATCTCCCGTAATGTCCGTTCGAAGTCAATGGTCGAAATTCGCGAACTGCCGCGGCGCGGCGCGTTCTATTCAGGCCATTATATTATATAATATAATATATATATATATATATATAAAATATGTACTTCGTCGATTTCCTTTTAAAACATATTTTATAAATCGTTTTAAATTCGTTTTCGAAATGATTTCAACTTCATTTCAAATTCAAATCAAAATTGAATTTTCCAATATAAATTCGTTTTAAATTCATTTCAAATTGATTTCAATTCAAATCGATTTTAATTCGATTTGAATTCATTTTCTTTTCAATTCAATTCAATTCGAATCCGTTTTATATTCAATTCAATTCGAATTCGTTTTATATTCAATTCAATTCGAATTCGTTTTACATTCAATTCAATTCGAATTCGTTTTACATTCAATTCAATTCGAATTCGTTTTACATTCAATTCGAATTCAAATTCTTTTCAAAATATCAGATTTTGAAATCACTTTCGATATTCATTATAAGATGAACAAAATCGATAAAAATACCGTTCACGTCAAAATGGCGTCAATCTAATCAATACGGCTTCATATATTCCTATTTTCAAATATTCTATTTCGAATATTTCTATTTTTAAATATTGCTACTTTCAAATATTCTATTTCAAATATCCTTTTTTTCTAAACTGGAATGAGGCCCAATCACTTACCATATAATGTTAATTATACGGATTTTCTACAACACATGTATACAATAACAACGATGAATGATCAACCATCATCCAGAGTGCATTCTACACTGTATAAGCATCGAATATAAATATTTAACGCTTATAACAGTCTGTCAATCAATCGACCGACATACAACTAACTATTGGGATTAGTGTACGTCAAATATCATCCCAATAACCGTGTGGAGTTTCAAACAATCAAACACAGATTTTATTCGTGCAGTTGGGTGATGTATAAAATTTATCGTCCCAATCAATATCAGTCAAATGTGTGTATATAAACAAATCGTCCGATTTGTTTATTTTTATTTCCTTTCATATACACGTTAAAAATTCTATTTTTAACTATAAAGTATTTTCCACTATAAAATATTTTATTTCATCTATATAAATATTTTATTTCATTTCACATCACACAATCAACTACACATCAAAATCATTCAAACAAGCATACAAGCCGTCCATGGTCTGTGGACGACGGGTGTCGGATGCTACTAAACACCGTTTGCATCCTAGTACATATTTTTAACTAGAAACCAAAATTAAAGAGTGAGAAATTCTCACAGAGGGTTCCACTCCGCCGTGCTTTGCTTTGAACTGCTGAACTGTCTGGATCTGCTTGAAATTCCAATGCAGTTCTTTTCACGCTGTTCATAATAAAAATTATATTTCTAAATTTCCATTCCATATATAAAGATTGAATTTTTATTATCATAATTATATAAAAATTATATTTTTATATTTCTACTTTGATAAAAACCATATTTTTATTATCTTTTATCATATAAAAATTATATTTTTAATATCTCTATAATATAAAAATCATATTTTTATACTTTATTTACATAGGGAAAAATCGAATTTTTATATTCACTACTTCCATATAAAAATTCTACCTTTCCACAATTTAAAAATCTTTTCTTTCTAATGTTAAAAATCTTTGTTTTCTAATGTTAAAAATCTTTGTTTTCTAATGTTAAAAATCTTTGCTATATAATGAAAATCCTATATATTTTTTTATATAAAGAAAAATCTAATCGTTTCATTTATAAAAATCTCTTCTTTTGTATTTTAAAAAAAATCTCCTTTCCCTAAAAAAAAACCCATCTTTCTTTTAAATATTATATATAACTGAAAAGAAATTTAAGTAATATGTAAAAATAACTCACTGCGTTGCTTAATGAAGAGGGAGAAGCACCAACGTCTGAGCGACGGCCGGAGGCGGGGAGAAGCGGCGCTACAGGCGGTGGGGCCGAGAGGGGGGTGGCGCGGTGTTCGATTTGAGCAAAGGGGGCTCGCGGTTTGGATCTGACGCTCGCGATTGGGATCGGTCAATGGGGAGGAGAGGCGGAGTAGCGGTCGGAGGGGATGGGCGGGGTCTTGGTGGTGGCGGCGCTAGAGGTGGCTGCGGCGGCGGCCAGGAGGAGCCCGCGATGAGGAGCGGCGCGAGATCAAGGAGTTTTTTTTCTTCTTTTTTTTTTCTTTCTTTGAATTGAACGTTGACCGGGGGAATAAAGGGAAGAGAGAGGGGTTAAGGAGATTATATAATTTAATTATTTATTTTAATTTAAATCTCCATTATAGTTGACTTTTATATCTAACTCCAATCGGGATCCAACGACTGTCGTCCATAGCTAATTACACCCATTCCGAACACAATGGGATATGTATCGTAAGCTGATTCGATCGTTTCGATCAGTTTCCGTTAAAATCAAAGTATAACTCTATATATTGAATTTGAACGCGTATTTCAATTTACCGGGGTCACATACTAACTCGAAAAATTCCAGAAAAATATTTCTAGCTTCGTATCGACGATACGGTCCTAACAAAACTAATTTCGTCGAATTCTGAGACCATTGGAAAAATGGCCATTTCTCAGTCGATTAAAATCAACTGAAACTGGTCAAACGCGTTTTCCTTTGCCATGCTCACATATTGATTCGAAAAATTATGAAATTTAAAACCAAGCAATAATTTGACATCGCGGATCGAACAAAATTGATTTCGTCGAAATCAGAGGTCGTTTGCAAAATTTCCATTTTTGAGGGCCTGAATTCCATAGCGACTATTCAGAATTTTCAACTGGACATATCTTTTGATTCCCGCTATGAAATTTCAATTTTTCTGATTCGTTGGAAAGATATTCACAATTAGATCCTATTATTTTTGGTTTCACTAAAATCCGGTTTATTTTGCACCCGGTACATTCAATTGAAATTTGAAATTGAATTATCGAACTGCAGGGCCATTTTCAATTCCTTTTATAATTATATATAATTATTTATATTCTAACGACGATCTATATAATATATACGTTCGAATTATATTTGTAACGACCCATATTTTTGACCGTTTAAAATCGACAATAAACCACACATGTCGACTCAAACAAATTGCAAATACAGGTAGTTATTGGGAAAAGAAGAAAAAGAAAGGAAGAGAAAAACAATAACAAAATCTCACAGCGGAAGGACAACATATAATAAACAAATAGCAGTTAAAAAGCAGTTGAAATGTATATTGTGGTTATAACATTCAATGATTATCAGAGTTACATATACATACAGATGTACATAATAAGCAGCGGAAATAAATACAGCGGAAACATGCTTGATCGTCGCTAGTCTATGAATTAGAAAAGCGCGACATTTGTAATAAATTCTGCAAGCATACAGGTGTGTAGCATACAGGTCGAACACAGGGAGGTGTAATTAAAATCAAATTATTTATCTAATCTCTTGGGCGAGTTAGACGAAGCCTGGAGATTTTGTTGAAATAAAAACAAAACAAAATTAAAACTGTAATTTGATTCAGGACAGATCTAACTGAACCGACGATCAAATCACAATTTCAATGGAAAAGCAATGAAACTATGAATCAGATTCAAATCTAATCAAATCCAATTTAACCTATGAGCGCGATTAAAATACAGAAAATAAAAGTGCAGAATATAAATAACAATAGGAAATAAAATTAGGATTACCGCTGAATCTAATCAGACGGTCAATCACTAATGAAAAGAAATGCAAAATACAAATAGTGTTCTACCGAATCTAATCGTGTAGACAACACTAATTGCTAAGAAATAGAAAATTGCATAAAATAAAAAGAAAAATGAGTTTTATTAATGAAGAAGAGAATAGAATGAGATATAGGATGGTGGCTACAATGATATTACAAGGGTATATATAGGGTAGATAGCCGAACCCTAACCCTAATGATAACTGGGCCTGGTCATTACATCACTAATTAGTTTACAATGAGAAACATAAATGGGCCTTAGATAAATAAAGCAAATTTGGGCCTTTTCTCTTTTCCTCCTGCTTCCTTGACACTTCTACATTGATTTGTGATGTGCAAAGCCTTTTTATCAATCCTTTTCTTGTCCAACAACAACTAGATGTGAGATCTTCATCTACAATTCTTCAAAATGTAAATATATATCAATTTCATCTCTATTTCTCTACTTTTCTGGTTGCATGCGGGCTGGGTTGGAATATCTGTAAAAGTAACAAAACAATACCCAAGTAATATTTATTTATATACAAAAGATAAGAAATAAGAGCATAAAATAAACACATTTCTATGTCAATCAAATACCCCCACACTTATCTTTTACTCGTCCTCGAGTAAAAAGAAAATGGAAAACTAACTAGATAGGTCACACTTTCGTAGGAAACACGATTGCATTGAGCGATGCAACAAGCCGTTAAACCTCTAGGTGTCCCTAATAGGACGAGTGATGTCTCGTGAGGGTTTTCAGCGGATACTACCCACAAAATCCAAATGCAGTATGCTATGATTCTAATGAAACTACATGAATGCAATGGACATATGCAAAAAATAAAAACGAAAAATGACAACACGACTTATTTCAGGAAAGTGGTACAACAAATTAAGTTAATAATTTCTAATCAGTTGATTTTATTTTAGATACCTCGACTTGTCACAAATTTTCAATATAAATCAAGTTTTCAAATGTTAAATTCCAGTTTGGCCAGTTAGTTCGGTCGATAACATAGTGCAGCCATGAAATAAATTCTTAGTTTGCTTGGCACAGTTTGCAAAGTGGTATTCTAATTTTCTCATGTATGGCTAGTCAAATCAATAAGGTCAAGAAGTGTTTGGGTATCATCGCTTATTCTTTATTCTATAAAATTTTAAGATTTATGATTAAGTACATACACCTAACTAAAAAGACCAAGGTTTACCACCCATGCACTGCCTCGCGGACTAACGGGGAGTGGGTAAAGAGCTTGGTGGATTGTGCAGGCCGACTTTGACTTTGTCAACAACGTGTCGGTAATCCTTAGGTGTCCAATCTCATAAAATGAGACCAAGATATTCCAACGTTGACTTTGTCAACAACGTGTCGGATAGAGCTTGGCGGGTTTGCACACCAACGCTCAATATACAAGCAATGTTGGATACCCTTGGATTACTATTATTTTTATTGAATTTATAAGCACAACAAGAGAGTTACGCGAATTCAACTTAACACAACTTAGTTTTAAAGATTTGACAAGTCATTATAAGTATTTTAAGTCCTCCACTTATTTAAACAAAGTCTACAATATAGAATAGATTTCATGGCCATCACCTAAGAATCTCCCTATGTACCAGTTACACTATTATCCCTCAAAATTAAACTTTTCATTATATTTCAAATTCGAACTTGGCTGGGAGAGAAAAATACTATCAACTGGCTAAAAATTGTAAACTTATTTTGTTGTATCAATTGAAAATGAGTCGTATTTTTCAAAAAAAATATATGGTATGTTACTACAATCTAAAATGCATGATGATCCTACTTAAATGGCTAAAAATGAAAAGAAAGAAAAATAAAGAAAAATGAAAATGAATGAAATGCAGACTCCCCCCCACACTTGAACTAAACAGTGTCCACACTGTAACGTTTCCTAAATTTGAAAGATCGTATCCAAAGATGGATTAAATGTAAAATGACTTGTAAAATGAAATGCAATCTAACTATATGTAAGAATGGATCATATGTACAATGATAAATGTGTTTGCGATGTATGCGATGCAAAGAATTCCACCTACTTTTTCCCCCACACTTGGTTCTAGCCCTATGAGTCCCATTCCCACTGTGTCTAGGCATGTTTTCTAACAAGCAAGAGTTTTTGAAAACCATCTCGTCTTTATACCTCGATTTGTAGTCCAGGAGATAGATATCTAGGGTCGTCCTAACCTGAAGTTTTTCAACCAAGCCAGCATTCCCAAAGTAATTCATGTATTCAAAAAATTTGTCAGTGTAATGTTTCAAAAATTTGTGATCGTATATAAATTCAGTGAAATTTGAATTCTGAGTGTTGTTCAAGAGTATGTGATCACCTTTCTCTATTGACAAGGTATTTTCGATACCGACAATGTCAAGTTCGTTTGAAATTTCCTCAAAGTTAAAATTTTCGAACTCGTGACGTGAATCCACTTCTTCCTCATTTGGCAACTCATCCTCATACAATCCAAAGAATTCATGTTCGTTAAAATCCTTTTCCAATTTTGAGTTTTTGAAAAATTCAACATTTCTATTCTGTTCAATTTCTAGAATTTCAAGTTTCTCATAGCCCAAAAGAGGAAGATCAAAATCCAAGCTTAAATCTTTTTGAAAAGAATCGAAATCCAAATCATTTATTGAATTTTGAACAACTTCATTTAGATCATCATTCTCAATTTCGAAAGTTGTTGTTTGAAAATTTTCACTATCAGTAAAGAATGGACTATTTTCTGTTTCATCGCTTGTTTGAATTTGATTCTGTTGCTCTCGTTGTTCTTTCAGAGATGTCAATAAACAAAGAAGTTCATCGACCTTTTTATTTAGTCTTTCTTCCCTCTCTCTAAGAATGTTAAGACGATCGTTGATTTGAGAGCTCTCGTTTTGGATTTCTTGATTCTCAAAATTATCTGAATTTTCAGAAAATTGATATTGGAAATCATTTTGATTTTGAAAATTAGGTTCATAACCAAAACTATCGAAATTTGTGGGGAAACAGCAATTTTGGTTATATCCAAGATGTGGATATGAGTTGTTATTTTGAAGATTTTGATCGATTTGAAAATCATTTTCATATCCAAAATTATTTTCGAATTGGTTTCCAACCCCGTTTTGATGTTGATCAAAGGTACGTTGGGATTCAAAACCGTTTTGATGTGGATGTGGCCCATAATCGAAATTATTGAAATTTGAATTGAAGTCGTCATTTCGATCATAACTTTGAAAATGTTGGTCATTTTGAAAATTTTGAAAATTGTAGACATTTGGCTCGCGAAATTTTGGAAAATGTTGCTTCATGAGTTGTAATTCAAAATCATACTCTTCAAGCGGACGTCTACTTCGACTATTATCCCACAATTCTCTCAAAGATTTTCTTGAATCAGACATTTGAATGCAATCAAGAAAAGACAGAATTTATTCTTACTTCAAAATAATATAAAATGATGAGTTGTGCTCTATTAATTAACTGACTCAATTAGAAGGGGGAAGAGGGTCTTATGGCCGTTCACGTATAGTATAAAACTAAGGGATACGACCAATGTTTTACGGGTAGTGTGCAACCTCTTTTGCTAATAGTTCAATAAATTGAACTAATATATATCCGCGATCCAATTATACGAGCCAGTCAACTTCACAAAGCACCACTTTTCAATTATATTATTTTAAATGAGATCGTGTTTTCCTAGAATCAATGTCTAATGAATTTAAAGTTGAAAAAGCAATGAGAGTGATGATTTCAGTTATGGAAATATCAGTCCGCACCAAATTAATTCAGAAATATCAGTCACAGAACAGTCACAGAAATATAAATTGCCGAATAATTTTTTTTTACATTCAAGCCGCTGCCCCTGCAGAAGATTTTTACAACAATTTCTATATTTTTCAAAGCAGCTTCAGCACCTGTAGAGTTAAAAGAAATTTACAGTGGTGTATGGCGGTCCATCCAGTACAGTTTGGTGGTACTGACAATTCAAGTCAATTGTTTGCAATTGTTTGGCTGTTGAATTCCCTGTCGATTGTTTGAACGCCTTTCTTCGCCTTGACCTTTGTCTTTTTTTTCCTCTTTTTTGGAAAGAAAAGAAGATAAAAAAAAAGTAAAAGCGATCTAAAAAAAAAGAAAATAAAATAAAAGTCTCGACTACAAAAAAAACTAACAAACAAAATTACTCGGCTAAGAGGAAAAAAAAACTAGAGTCAACTCTAAAAAAAAGAAAAACTAAACTAAGTTGAAAGAAATAAAAATCAAAAGAACTAAGCTTAAAAATCAAACAATATCAAAAGAACTAGGCTTAACACATACTGAATCAAAACTAAAAAGAAATAAAAAAAAAGTAAAAACTAACCTAACAAAGAAACAAAAATAAAGAAAAAGCAACCCACGCACCACAATAACCCACACACCAACTCAGCAAAGCGAACATAAATAAAAGGGTTGAACCCTAAGCAAGAATTCACGCCGCCCCCCTTTCTTCTGAAAAAAAAAATTCCAATGCCCTAAAAAACAAAGAACTGCCGCCTCTTTTTTTCTTTTTTTGGTTTATTCGAAACAAAGATAATACCCTCAGAACCTTGGAATTCGAAATTGGTTTAAGAAATTCGATTGTGGAGAATCGGGTTATCAGCCTTAAAAGCGATTGGAAGAGTCCAGGGTTGGTTCGACTCGAAGTGGGTTTCAGGGTTGTGTTTCGAATCGGAGTCTGGTTTGAGATCGGTTGGTGGATCTGCGGTTTGGCAAGGGTATTGTTTCGGATTGAGGCAAAGAAGGCGTGGGGGTATTTCGACAGAACTTGGGTTATGTGTATTTGTTGAAGGATGGTGCTTATAAAGAGAGGGGTTGGGTTATGCTGAAGATGAAGGACGTGTATGGTTTCGGTTTCAGTATGATGGAGTTGTTGAAGTGAGTGACGTGGTGCTGAGGTTTCTGGGGTCTGGAATGTAGACGGAGATGCTGATTGGAAAGGTTTTCTGATATGTTGGAATTGAATGTTGGACTGTTGTATGAGATTGTGGTAAGGGTGGAGCTATTGCCGAAAGGTCTGCATTTGGTGGTTGAGTTTGCTGGAAATGCGGATTTCAACGGAAAGGTCTTTGCGTGGGTGTGCGTGGGTGATGTGGTGTGAAACTTGGTTGTTGTTGCCGAAAGGTGAAGTTGTGAGTCTGGTCTGAGGATGATTGGGGTGTGGCAGAGGGGTGTAGATACGAAGGGGGTTGACTACTTTGGTAAGGGTAGGTTATGGTGATGTTTGTGCGGTGATGAATTCTGAAGGGCAGTGCGTGATGGGAGGGATGGACTGTTGTGTGAAGTGGTTGCCAAAGGGTTTGGCTGTTGGGTGCGGTGAAGATTCAAGTGGGAGGTGATGCTTGTAGCAGTGTGGTTAATGAAGGATGATGAACTGTGATGGACTTTATGGGTACTTGGCGATGACTGTGGGAAGGATTGAGGAGGTTGATGGTTATGGTTAAATGTGGTGGAAACTGGTTGATGAGATTGGTTTGTAAAGTAATTTGAAGGGGAGGTGGTAGTTATTAAGGAGGGGTGTGGACGTGATAGAGGGATGGTTGGTGATTTGAAGATGAACGGTGGCTGAGGATGGCAGAGACGAAAAACAGAGAATTTTTTTTTTTTTTGAATATGTGAAAGGAAGGAAGAAAAGCAATGTTCAGAAAAGGGAATGACTTGTGAATGGAGAAAGGGATAGAATAGAATTACTTTGTTTTTGTTTTTTTTTTTTGAAATTGAAAAGACGAAAGAAACTGCGAAGATAAAGGGAAAGAAATTTGTTACTTTTTTTTTAAACCTTGTAAAGAAAGGAAATGTAAATGTAAATGATGTAAAAGGGGGAAAAAGAAATAGAAAGGAGTAGAGAAAAAAAAATGGAAAATAAAAAAAATGGAAAGTTTTTTTTTTTACTTGAACAAGAACAAAGGAAACCAATGCTCTGAAAACAAGAAAAGAAAGAAATTAGCGAGAAAGGAATTTTTTTTTTTTTGACTTGTAAAACAAGAAATAAATTTGTATAAAGGAGGGAAATGATTAGGAAAGAAAAGAAAGAAATAAAAGAAAATAGAAGGGGCAAGAGCAGAAAATCAATGAAAATGGTATGTTATTTTTTTTCTCTTGTTATGAAGATTGCAGCATCATTGAATAACGCCAAATCAAATCAATCAAGATTTTTTTCTACATATACAAGAAAACAAAAGAAAATATAATAAAATAAAACTAACACGAATCAGAAATTAAACAAATAATAAAATTTAATTGTTACCTCCCCGGCAACGGAGCCAAAAAATTGATCGTCGCTAGTCTATGAATTAGAAAAGCGCGACATTTGTAGTAAATTCTGCAAGCATACAGGTGTGTTGCATACAGGTCGAACAAAGGGAGGTGTAATTAAAATCAAATTATTTATCTAATCTCTTGGGCGAGTTAGACGAAGCCTGGAGATTTTGTTGAAATAAAAACAAAACAAAATTAAAACTGTAATTTGATTCAGGACAGATCTAACTGAACCGACGATCAAATCACAATTTCAATGGAAAAGCAATGAAACTATGAATCAGATTCAAATCTAATCAAATCCAATTTAACCTATGAGCGCGATTAAAATACAGAAAATAAAAGTGCAGAATATAAATAACAACAGGAAATAAAATTAGGATTACCGCTGAATCTAATCAGACGGTCAATCACTAATGAAAAGAAATGCAAAATACAAATAGTGTTCTACCGAATCTAATCGTGTAGACAACACTAATTGCTAAGAAATAGAAAATTGCATAAAATAAAAAGAAAAATGAGTTTTATTAATGAAGAAGAGAATAGAATGAGATATAGGATGGTGGCTACAATGATATTACAAGGGTATATATAGGGTAGATAGCCGAACCCTAACCCTAACCCTAATGATAACTGGGCCTGGTCATTACATCACTAATTAGTTTACAATGAGAAACATAAATGGGCCTTAGATAAATAAAGCAAATTTGGGCCTTTTCTCTTTTCCTCTTGCTTCCTTAACACTTCTTCATTGATTTGTGATGTGCAAAGGCTTTTTATCAATCCTTTTCTTGTCCAACAACAACTAGATGTGAGATCTTCATCTACAATTCTTCAAAATGTAAATATATATCAATTTCATCTCTATTTCTCTACTTTTCTGGTTGCATGCGGGCTGGGTTGGAATATCTGTAAAAGTAACAAAACAATACCCAAGTAATATTTATTTATATACAAAAGATAAGAAATAAGAGCATAAAATAAACACATTTCTATGTCAATCAATGCTTATCTAATATATATATATACCAAATCTTCGTCTCCGTCCTCCAAAGGAAGAAATCTTCGCTAACTGCAACATCTGCTGACCCGAGCGTATTGCATAAAAAAGAAAACACAACATACACTCGGATCAGCACTAAATCATCTCATATTAGTCAAATCAAAATACGAAATAACATCAGTGTCATGGGTGCGGTAACTCAAGAGATGTTACGGGATTTTTCCATCTCTCGAGGATCCGTTAAACTAATACATAGATAATATAATACGCTATTACGATAGTGTCTACTCAGTAAAGTATAAATACTGAAAATAGCGTAAGCGGGATTACATTTTTACCCTTACACCGTTTATAATACCGTAGTCTATACAGTAACGTAAACCCACCGTAAACAATGGCATCAGAGGGCACTCCATAGGTACGATACAAATCAAAATCGTATGGGCTCGATAAGGGTATATATGATAAGGCACTCGAGGCAATGCCCAGGGTAGGATTCTACCAATTGCACTCCCGGACCGGTGGTAACGCATAGCAGTCACAACCGCCCACCTCGGAACACACTCCCATAATCAAAAAGGGCCCTAAATCATCATCATAGTCATATAAATAGTATCGGAGGAGTGTGTCTGATCAAAGGTGCTACCTCAATTAGTCACGATATAGCTCCTGTTTTAGTCATTTCAATTCTAACCCGAAGGTCAGGGCTATTTCTTCATCGTTCATCTTCTTCAATCCAGTAATAACCTCCAAGTCATCACATCTCATTCTGGATACGTCATGACGTATACAGTTGTTAAAGTGGTATCGGCACTGACAGAGAGTATGCCTTATGACGACTCCGGTCTCTTTAACAACTAACGCTTACATCTTTCACATCGGTTGGTTTTTTTATATTTCACAAAGGTTCGCTTCATATCAAAATATCATATTCTGTTTCGAACCCAATTTATATTCAAACGAATCAAATTTTCATATCAACCTTTCATAATCATACCCAAACCGATTATATTCTAAAACTAGAATATATTTCATATCATTATATTATAATCATATAATATTTCAAAACGACTTATACTCAAATAGAATATAATTTATCTCAAAGATTTCAAATTATCATGGATTTTTATCTCAACTCCATTTGAACCAGCGGTTCAACTCAAGCATTTCCATTCGGAAGAAATTTATAATTCCAAAACACTTGTAAACTAAATGTTTATATATAATAATAACAATAGTAATAATAAAAATAATAATAAAATAAATTTTATATAAATAAATATATAGATATACATATAGGATATAGTAATTAAGATAAATTAGTAATTTAAATATTATATATTTACTTAAATATAGGTTTACTAGAAAATTTTGAAAAATGAATTATAAGGAAAATTTTATTTAAAAATACAATAGTTATAAGTAAAGGTCAGTAATAAATTTAAAGCAAGAATAATTATTTGGAATCAAATGCATAAATATATTTAAAAATAAATTTCTCTAATCAAAATCTTCCTTCCTTCCAAATTTCAATACTTGAATCTATCCTCCGGTCTCAACGAAGTTCATTAAATTCCATCTCTCGTTTCAACCCCGTTCAAACAACTATTTGATTTCAAGTGTTAAAATATATATTCAGCTGGGTTAAAACAACCCAGATATCTTTGATTTCCAAATTTCCCAAAATCAGATTACATAAGAATTCATTTCCTTCTAATCCAACTCTTAATTTGAAAAGATTTTAAATCATATTCAAATTCCGATTTAAATATTTCCACTTTGTTTTGGAAATTTCTTTAACCCTTTTATCAACATCCCAGTTCAGAATCTTTAAAGAATTGAATTATCGAGTATCGGTACATTCTTTTAGAGGGAAAATTCTATTAAATAAAAATTTCAAATATTTAAAATCATTTAACCAACCGATGTCTGTATATAATTATCTACCCAATGGCTAAGTGATTTTAAATTTAATTTCTCGATATTTCAGGGATGGATCTATCATTTCAATCCAAATCAGGGTCACAGAGATTTATCATTTCACTCCGTGTTCTTAATTCATTTTATCGATAAATCCCGGGTTCATTAGATGCCCGCAACATCAAGGGTAAATGGGATTTATCGTCAAAATCAACATGTATTACAATATACTGAATAAGGAGCATCAAAATGTCACTATAAATTCAGTAATAAATTTCAACCAACATCCATCACAACCATTTCATTCAACTGATCAGCATTAAACTGTTTCAGGATTTTACAAGGGTTCGAATTCAACTAGAAATTTAAATTAAATTAAATAACAAATCAATTACTTAAATTGCATGTTAACACACTTGCATGTTAAATTTAAACCACACATCAACAATCCAACACAACCATGCAACCAAACTTACTTCATAATTTAATTCAATAAATATGGGAATAATTCAGTATTTCGTGAGCGAAGAATCACTCACCTTTGGGTCCTTAGTGGATCAGACGTCCAAAAGAAGCCAAAAATTTCACAGTCACCAAATGCAGCCAGGTTAGTGCCAAAACGTCCGCAATTCCGCCACGATCCCAACGCAACAAACCGCGCCCAAATCAGAGTCAAAACGAAAGAGTTATCAGCGTTTTACTCTCTGAATTTTAAAATCTATAAAATAAATAAAATATTATTTCTCACCACTCCTATGCTGCCACGTCATCTAAGGATTCCCGCCCCTCTCTCCTTCTCGCTACAGGAATTCAACGGAAAAACCCAACTTCGATGAAACTTTGACCGAGCCTCCACTTCGATTCCGGCCGACTTGGGAGCCGTGACCACCGCCTCTCGGACCCTCGTCGAGAGGCGCTTCAGATGAGACCACCGCCTTGGCCTCCGATGGCCTGAGCTGCCGCCGGCAGACGAACTGCCGAAATGAGAATCAAACCCTAAAATGTAAATTCCGACCACCTCACTAACTTTCACACGATGCCGCCACATCCGTTGTACTCGTATGAGCTTCCTCTTCAAAACCCATATTTCGCTTTCCCCGATTAACTCCAGAATCGAAAACCCCCAAATCCACTTCTAGGGTTTTGCAAATCCGACTGTTTGACTGCAAATTCCGGCAATTCCTTCAACTGCATGTCGAATCTGACCATACCCGTAGCTTCCTGACGTCACGAGCTTCGATTTGACATATAATTCGATGGGTTTTGGAGAGATTTTATTTTTAGAGTTGTATTTTGCTTTGAATCTGGGGTTTGAAATTTCTCTCAGCCATTGAAGAGGAAATTTGGAGATGGAAAAGTACGTATGTGGAGAATGAACTGATGAGGTGTTAATTGGGTTTTATTTATATAATATTTGAGGCCCAATATTAGAAAACAACCAATTATCATATTACACTGACTTCTTTCACGTTTTCTCTCGTACGATCAAACGACAAGTCGGATTGTAACGCAAACTGGAACCCTGTTATAACTCATCGTTCCAGGTCCAATAGCGCCAGTTTCGTCGAATTCCGAGACAGTCGCCAAAACAGTTAAATTTCACAGTTAATTAAATAAATAAAATATTCCTTTATCCAGTTAACTGTTTAGATTCAATTTGAATATTCATTAAATTCCATTTAAATCAAATTATAACTAAAATAAATAAAAAAAATCAAATTTCACACATATTTTAAATCTTAATTTGATAAATTAAATCTTTGATTTGAATTTCAGTTATTATTTCCCAACTTAGAATTCTCCATTTATCCAATTAAATTTGAATTTCCATTATAAACTAAATAACTCAAATTTATTAATTAAATAAAATATAAATTTTCAAATTTCACCAATTCTAAGTATAAACTAGATTTAAAACTATTTATACTCCATTCAAATAGTCATTATCATTATAATCGACAAAAATTTGATTTTTATCCCATATTATTAAGTTTTATTTATTTAAAATTTGAAAATAAAATATACAGAAAATATGGGATGTTACATTCTCCCCCACTTAAAATCTTTTCGTCCTCGAAAAGAGAACGAAACGATATTAAGCACATATCTACTTTAAATTCATACTTAAAATAGCCTTTATAAAATAAGTCATATTTGAAAAACTCATAAATTTTCTAACTCCCGAAATCACGAAAAAATTTCGGCAGCATCTCCTTTGTACGGAGAGGTCCGGAAAATCACAATACATCACATATACTCAAATATTCATCTCATCACTCGATGAGGCATCCCAAACAAAAATATAAACCACCACCACCAAAACTTTGTAACACAGTTACGTACCTTTCTTTAACGTTTATATGCATTTTTACTTATCTTAGCGATTAGCGTTTAGCGCAAGCGAGCTTCGTTGAGCAATACCACTTCCTTACACCTGTTACAACTCGCATACATATGAGAATCAATCATATATGCAATATATAACAAACATATGCAACTTAGATAACATAAATCGAATATTTCAACTATCAAACCACCATACTCATATCAGGCCAGCGAACAAATTGGGGTTTAACCCCTTAAATGATGGAATTGGGCTAAGACACACTAGGCTAAAGTTGTATCGTTTTCTTTAAGCTTTCCGAATTGTCCGGATTCGTCGAATTCCGACAATTCGTTCAAAAGTTACGACTGTTTTAATAAAACCGAACGCTTCAGCCCATACCCTGAAAATGCAGGTCTGAAATGTTCTGTCCACTTTTTAGCCCTCTAAACATCAGAATTTGACTCAGCATATTAAGAGAAAGTTTTAGTTTACATTCTGGCCTTTCCGAATTGTACTCGCACATCCAAATCCGACGCTTGGTTAGGAAGTTTTGGTCCAAACAATATTGGTATTCAGTTCAGATTTTTATTTTCTGCGCATACAACTACGACTAGTTCTTGGTTTTCAACTTAATAAACCTGGAAACTAGGCAAGGCTTTATTAACACAAAATTTAGCTCAGTTTCTAAGGTTTCCAAAAAGTCCAAGATCATTGAATTCCGACCAGCCCATCAAAAGTTATGGCCATTTTAGCTTCCGCTTATCGAATATTTCAATTTTTCCGCACCAAAAGTCGAGTTATTTTATTTGGAGTTTCAACCATCGAGTTTCAAAAACTTGAGTAGCACTTAACCATCTGCAAAGGGGTTATTGTTCCATTAAGCACATAATATGATTCACACTTTTATTGCTTAAATATTTTCATGTTCGTTTCGCATATATTAAATGAATTTCATTCCATTTATTTATATTTCATTTTCATGAATCATTTTTATCAAAACTTCCACTCATTCCTCCCAAGTACCTAATCTTCAATTTATTTTTACTTAACCTTCTAACTTAACCCGCATTAGTTAAATTTACTCAATTCGACTAAGTTTAACTTCGTTTCATATTTTATTTGCCAATCCTATTTATCTATTTCCCTTGCTAATGATTTTACTTTCCAAATAGACTTTAAAATCGCTTCCCAATTCATACATTGGAAAATTCTGGTTATAATAAAACCATTCCAACTCCAATTATTTTAAAACATTGGATTATTATACTAATTAATAACTAGTTTGTTTCAATAAAATATATTTTTATCCTTTCAAGTATGGAATTTTCATCCCAATTCTTTCCAAATCACTTATTATGATTTTTACACAATTTTTTTTATTCAAATATTGGGAATTCTTTTTATTAGTCTTGAATAAATAATTTTATTTTATAAAAACATATTTTAAAAGCTATTTTTTTATTTTGAGGATTAAAAAGAATTCTTTTATGGAAAATGTTATCTATATAGTATATTGGATTTAGACAAATATCTTTTGAGTATTTAAAATCTATATTTAAAGATATAATGACTTTTATATTTTATAAGTAATATTATTTTGATATATATAGGGTTTATGAATTTTGTATATTTGAAATAGATTTGGTAATACAAAGTTATTTTAAAAAAAGAAAAAAACAAGAAGTTATTTCTAATAATACCATATTTAAAAGGGTAGCGATTCTATTTAAGGCTATATTTAATGTTATGTATATTTGTTAAGAAATTTTGATTTCGATAATATATAGTAATATTAAATATATTTTATAAAGGATGATATATATTTTAAGTTGTTATTTATAACATAAGATTTTGTAGAAGTTTTTAATCTTATTTTATAATGATATTTACAATTTAAGGATATAAACTTTTATAACATTTATGAAATATTTCATTTCTATTCTAACTATTCGATTCTTAAGTAATGTTATTTACAATGTTTATATGATTTGGTATATATAATCTATTTTAAATTTCATAAATATATTTCTATATGTGTTATGGGAAGTGTGGTATCATTTATATTGTAACATTACACATATATGTTGATAATGGGTTACAACTATATTTGTTGCATAAGTGTCACCATAAATTAGAATTTATAAATAAATAAATATGCCAATTTGGCAAACATGCATTCAAAGAAATTTTATATGATAACATGTGTCCATTTATGTGGAATTTTGCATGTAAATTGCAATTTTATAAATGGACAAGTGTCCCTTGTTAAATTGACAAATATACCCCTAGCTCACTCATATAAACGTACGCAACCGAAAATTGCTCACGCACCAAAATTCTTCGCACTATCTTCTATTTTCTGCTTCACCGTGTTTTCTTATCTCTCATCTACTTCTTCTTCCATCCACTCCTTCTCTTTCCTCTCCCATCCGCACCATATTTTTGTTCATCAGTCCACCGCAAAAACCATTCCACCTCTACATTACCACTTCCGCTACACACCTTCAAATGTCACTCCAAACACTGCATCACCTCCCTCTCCTATATCAGAGTCCTCACTTCCCTTGCACCACACGTTCTGTCTTTCCCCTCTCCTTTCCCCTCAGCTCACGTCCGCCACTATCATACTTCCCAAGCCAACCACCACAACTCCAGCCCTCCAGCACTATAGTCCGCAGCTCGCCTCCCCAGTCCAAGCAACCACAGTTCGGCCTCCCTTCACTCCTCTGAAACAGTTCTCGCACCCAAAGTAATCCGCACTTCTCTCCTTTCCTTTCAGCTTACCCATGCCCTCTCTCCTCCACTACAGTCCGCACAAAACCATCAGCACCCACTTCAGCCAAGACCTTTTCCCTTCGGCCGTCTTCGGTGCACCATACCCCAGTCCGCACTGTCCTCCAAACCGCGCCAGCCTTGTGTCGACAATTGCCCAGACAACCGTTGCACCATCCCTTCCTCGTTCCACCTGCATGCGCAGGTTCCCGTTATAAAAAAAAGCAAGTTGATAAAAAACGAAAAGGAAGTAGAGAATTGCACAATTGCCTGGACGTGAAACATGCAGAAGCATGCATGGGACGTGGTTTCCCCAAAAAGCACATCCGTGCTATCCCCTTAGAAAAAAAAGAAAAAAAAAACTGTTGGCTTTAAAGGAATAGAAGGGACTGACAATTGGTTTCGTACTCGGTATGCAAGGATTCATGTGTGTAAATATAGTAGCATTGAAGTGGTCCGCTGATTCTGAAGTTAGTTGCGAAGATGACGGTGTGCGTACCATCCGTAAAATCTTTCGAGTTTGTCCGTCAGTTATTTGCGGTTGATAGACGGTAACAGTGAAGAGAATGGAAAGCATAAAGGTGAGAATTCTAATTTAAAATTTATTTAAATTAGACATTTCGGTTAATTATAATTAGTGTTAATTATAATTTGTCAATAATCATGAATTTTTATGGATGATTGCCACCGGTTATTCGATGAATGTTTATACAGTTAAAACACCGTAAACACAAAGCGTTACGTACTGTAATGCTCTACACACAGTGAATTAATTGTTGTGATTGTTGATGGATGTTTATGCAGTATAACACTTTATACGCCAAGCGTTATTCGCAGTAATGCTTTGTGTGCCGTTATTTGGTTGTGTAAATTATAGTGATGAATGGATTCATGACCGTTGATGTAATCAGATTTGTTAGTTAAATTTGGTTGAGAAAATCACATACACCGTAGTGGTGGAACCGCATATGTGATCAATTTAAATCCCCTTTCCATATAAATAATAATTTTTGGAATGTAGTTTTAAATTAAAATTTTAAAACTATTTAGTATTGAATTGAGTGAAATCTATTCGAATGGAACGAAATGTTTTTTTTTCATAATTTAGACCATTCATGTGTTATTTAAATATTTGATAAGGATTGGGAAATAATATTCAACATTGATTTGGATATACAATTTGAACGATCGATTGTAAACGATTAAATCAAGTTTTGATAAATATTAAAAGTGTGAAATTTGTTATGACAACTTTAGTTGTTTTGAAATGGTTTGAACGAGCCTGGAATATTACCATATAATGTTCAGTTTAATGTGATGTTTATGTTGAAAATAGAGTAAACAAGTTTAGAACAATCATAAATATTTAATGATATATGTTATGAAGATTTCAGTAGATTAGAATTATTGGATTTTTATATGAATATTTGATTTCATAAGAATTTGAATAGTAATCGAACATGTTTGATTAGATAATAATATTGTCTTTCTCACTAGTATTTGATTTGAAATGGAACTTCGATGATATCGATTTTTATATTTTAAATGACCACTCATGAATATAAACTTTTAAATTTCAAATAAAGGGTTGTGGGAATAATTCCCATTTCTTATGGCTTATTTAAATTTAAATAAGTTGGAAATTTAATCGAAAAAGGCATTTCATTTTTGATTATTGGTAAGCAATGGAACGAGTTGGAAAGCATAAAGATTCCTATTCATTTTGAAATGAAGATTTGGTAATATGAAACGATATTGACTAACTTGATAATAGATTGTAAAGAGAAATATTTTGAATTTGAATCAAAATATAATATTTGAAAAGATTTTTACAAATAAATTCTTAAGTTGATTTTGTTCCAAATACTATGTTACATTGGTAAATGAACCTACATAGTAGTTAAAATATTAAAACCATCGTATGCAAGAGGATTTGAAAAAATTATATATATATTTAAGAATTTGGTTTCAAAGAATTTGACATACATTCAAATGTTAATATTTGAAACAATACTAGATTGAACTTGGATACGCCAAATCAGAGTGCGTAGCAGAAGCGTGGTGGTATTTTGAATAAAAAGATTTCAAGAGATTTTCCCGTCGATAGGAAAAGGTGAATTTTGCATACTAGATGTGATATCTGAAATGAAAATGAAGATATAAAAGAATTTAAATATATGATACAGAATTGAAATAAGATTTGAATTGAAGAGGGAATGCGTTTTGGATAGAAATTGTCGTCTGATATTCGATATGGATTTATAGGAGCAGACAAATACGATCAGAAATATCGTAACATATCCATATCCAGATTCTGATTGTGTTGCCTGAATTGGAGAATCAATATCAATTATAAGTAGATAAAATTCTATTTAAACTTATATTTGAAATAAATTATTCAAATCCAAATAAATATTGGTAGTTCGACATAACGACAAATCAATGAAGATTGTTTTGAAATATAAGGTTTGGAAATTGAATAAGGGTTAAAACGGTAACGGATTTCCAGAATTGAATCCAACCTTAATTCAAAGTAAAACGACATTATTTGGAAAGGAGATTTGAATTGAGAAACTCGTGTGGTCCATAACTATTAATTTTAAATACGCTTATTACTTGGAAAGTCCGGGATCGGATATGGATTCGAAAACCATTCCAAGTAATAATACGCCGCATGAAGCAAATTAAAGACTTGGAATCGACGAATGAAGACCGTGGTTCTTCACAATCGAACGGGCTATCTGCTGATTGGTTTCTTTACTGCTAGCTACAGTAGAGAGATGCCCCTATTACCGTAGTGGCAGAAAGTACGAACGTATGGGGAGAACTTCAAGATTTCGTTCCGTTCAGACCCAGGACGGACTTGTATGGATGGTGTGTCTGACATTGAAGTTGACCGCATAGCACTGATTTCCATTAATGTGTATCGGATTTGTGGCAATATATTATTCCCGTCTCTAAGTCATATGAACTTAGAGGGTATGCATTGATTTAAATCAGTGATATGTCGTGAATTGTCAATGTGACATACCCGAGTTATGAAACGAGCTAGTGATGATCAAAGAATGGCTTATCGAAGCATCGCTTTGTGTATGACGTGACATTAACAAACCTCACACCCCGGATGATGAGAAACTGGCGGTTAGGTTGTATACTATATATGAATTGATGATGGAAGCTGCGCAGTAGTGGGAAACCACTTATGAATGATGGAATAAGGTATGTTCGGGGGGTCGTGTCTGGTCGAAAACCGTTGATCTACCTCGCGATTTGTATTGGTGTCCGCGTCTGGATGAAAAACCCGTGATTGCATTTCGTTTGTGTTCCGATTGATCTTTCGTGCCAGGAATCATCAAGTTGGAAACCCAAATCTCCAATACGAGCCATACAATTTTGGTTTGTATATATATGTGGCGACATAATATTGACAGTATTATGCCGTCTAGGATTTATACATTTATTTTCGAAATGGTTTTCCGCACTATATATAATATGAAAAGAGAAATTTCACATATGAAAGCATGCTTGGTTATCATAAGATAAAACTCGCACATCTGGTGTGCGCTTGCATTGTGTGATATGGGACGGGCTTATGATAGCTTTATTTTTAAAAGGTCATTGCGTATTTATATGCACGGGTGTTCACATGGAGTAAACCCGTTCCGCATTAGCGGCGTGGTCCGGTGAATTTCCTAACTTTAAAATAAACCTTAAACAACTGTTTTGAGTTCTCACACCAGTCCCACGACTGACCTGGAGTTTATTGTTCATTTCTAAACTCTGGGTGCCCATTAATTTCCATGGGCAGCTAGTGTTTAGTTTTGTAGTTATAGGTCGTTGGAGCAGGAATCGAAGCGCTTTTAGAGTTGGAGTCCACGATAGAGTTGAAGCTTCCGCTGTATCATTTTGATCTTCAGCTGAGAGTATATTTTCTTTCTTCCGCTGTGTACATTTATGTTGTAACTCTGATATTTATGTAACTCTGATGTAATATTGAATTATTCAATGAAAGGTTCTGTTATTTTTGTTCAATGTATGTATGTACCCATAACAATTCGTCTTTCTGAACGGTTTAAGTTGGTTTAATTACCGACGAGAACCGGGCAAAAAGATGGGTCGTTACAGTTGATATCAGAGCAACTGTAACGACCCATCTTTTTGCCCGATTCTCGCCGGTAATTAAACCAACTTAAACCATTCACAAAGACGAATTGTTATGGGTACATACATATATTAAACAAAATAACAGGACTTTCATTGCAAATTACAATGTTACATCAGAGTTACATAGAATATCAGAGTTACAAATATATACACAGCGGAAGAAAAGAAAATAATTTTACTCTCAGCGGAAGATCAAAACACAGCGGAAGCTTCAATTCTACCGTGGACTCCAACTCTAGAAGCGCTCTAAATCCTGCTCCAACGATCTATAACTGCAAAACTAAACTACTGGCTTCCCGTGCAAAAATCATGGGCACCCAGAGTTTAGGTGAGGGAACAATAAACTCCAGGTCAGTCGTGGGACTGGTGTGAGAACTCAAAACAGTTAGGTTCATTCTTAAAGTAGGGAACTTTACCGGATCACGCCGCTAACGCGGAACGGATTTACTCCAGGTGGATACCCGTGCATATAAATGCGCAATGTCTTTTGAAAATGAAGCTATCATAAGCTCGTCCCACATCACACAATGCAAGCGCACACCAAATGGGCGAGTTTTATCTTATGACAACCAAATATGCTTTCATACGTAAAATTATCTTCAATACCATAATATATATAGTGTGGAAAACATTTCGCAAGTAAATGTATTAATCCTAGACAGCATATACCCCATAATATATGTTGCCATGTATATATACAATCAAAATCGTATGGCTCGCATAAGAAATTTGGATTTCCAACATGATGATTCCTGGCACGAAAGATCAATCACGGATACAAAACGAAGTGCCTCAACGACTTTTTCGACCATACGCGGACACCGAATACACATCGTCAGGGCAGATCAATGGTTTTCGACCAGACACGGCCCCCCGAACATACCCATCTTCCCCAGGTTCATAAGTGGTTTCCCACGGCTGCAAAGCTTCATCATCCATTCATATATAAGTATAAAACCTAACCGCCAGTTTCTCATCAATCCGGGGTGTGAGGTTTGTCGATTTCACGTCATACACAAAGCGATGCTTCGATAAGCCATTCTTTGATCATCACTAGCTTGTTTCATAACTTGGGTACGCCACATTGACAATTCACGACATATCACTGATTTCAATCATGCATATCCTCTAAGTTCATATGACTTAGAGACGAGGATAATATTATTGCCACAAATCCGATATACATTAACGGAAATCAGTGCTATGCGGTAAATTTCAATGTCAGACACACCATCCATATAAGTCCGTTCTGGGTCTGAACGGAACAACAACCCGAAAATACTTGAATATGTTCAGGTCTCATGCAACCCATACCTCGTATTTGGTGGCCTACCCAACCAAGACATAAGTCAACAATCAATCTAAACAATTCAAATATTCTCGGTATTCATTCGCCGTTACCAAGTCTTGAATTCTTTATAACGTCGTATTATTACTTGGAATGGGTTTCGAACATATACTCGATCCCGGTCTTTCCGAGTAATAAGCGTACTTTAAGCTATAGCTATGGTATACACAGGCTTCCGATTGAAATCTCCTTCCAAATGATTATAACATAAGATAACTCAAGATTTGAATTTTTATTTCATACATCTCATTACTATCTTGTCTCTTCTCTGAAATCAAAGATTATACCTTCGCTTTAATTTCTTACCTTTAATTCCCTTGAATCAAAGATTTGATTAAATTCCCATTTACGATATGGATTCCCACCATTCAATCTCATTGGGTTTCAAGAATGATATTATTGAAGATACGATTCACGACAAAAACCCAATCAATCGATATTGAATCATAGTTTACATAGAAATCTATCCACTTATATTCGATATAAATCCTCATAATCAACGAATACTATAAGCGGAATAACGTTATAATAATATCTTCCAAATTCCCCAGATATTATTCATTTACACCATGAAATTTTATACCAAATATCGAAGATTATTTCCATCTAACTTATTTCAATCAGGTGGAAGCCCATATCTTAATTAAAAGATTTATTCAATTCTTCGACATAAGATCTGGATAGAAATACCATCAACTTATCTTCAATATTAATCTCCGTATCCAACTCATATCATAAGCGGAATAACGGTGAATTACCTTTTAAATTCCTTAGATAATAAGAGTTTTCATTTACCAAATTAATATCAAACATCCGAAGATTTATCTCCAAACATATCCAAATTTTTAACTTTGGAAAACCCATTTCAATTCCATATAAATATTCCAATACTTGAAAAATCTTCGAAACTATTCTTATCGTCAATTAATAGTTCACGCTTATAAATTTCGAAACCAATAACAACAATTGGAGAGTGTTACCAAAAGTACTACTGTTAACATATCCATTAAATCAAATAGATTTAAAAATTTATTTGAAATTCAAATATTCAAATTTCTATTCGCTTTTGAAATTTATAAATTTCTCCAATTTAATAACTTGTTTATTCGACTTTTCGTTGTGATCGCCAACTACATGTATTCCAAATTTGTTTAAATATAACTTGGAAATCACCTGTTGAAAAATCGAAAATTTCCTTTCTATTCAAATACTATTATTATTTGAAATCCAACGCTCCTTACTTCACGTCAAGTCAATTTAAATAATCAAGTCGTAGCCATTCAAAGTTTGAAATCCCTATTTACGAATTGTCGCATCATAGTGCGTTCTATTCAAATCCTTTTCAAATTTAATTTACATTTCCCAAATCATTTGGAACAACATCATAATCCGCTCTGATACCAAATGTAACGACCCATATTTTTGACCGTTTAAAATCGACAATAAACCACACATGTCGACTCAAACAAATCGCAAATACAGGTAGTTATTGGGAAAAGAAGAAAAAGAAAGAAGGAAGAGAAAAACAATAACAAAATCTCACAGCGGAAAGACAACATATAATAAACAAATAGCAGTTAAAAAGTAGTTGAAATGTATACTGTTGTTATAACATTCAATGATTATCAGAGTTACATATACATACAGATGTACATAATAAGCAGCGGAAATAAATACAGCGGAAACATGCTTATCTAATATATATATACCAAATCTTCGTCTCCGTCCTCCAAAGGAAGAAATCTTCGCTAACTGCAACATCTGCTGACCCGAGCGTATTGCATAAAAAATAAAACACAACAAACACTCGGATCAGCACTAAATCATCTCATATTAGTCAAATCAAAATACGAAATAACATCAGTGTCATGGGTGCGGTAACTCAAGAGATGTTACGGGATTTTTCCATCTCTCGAGGATCCGTTAAACTAATACATAGATAATATAATACGCTATTACAATAGTGTCTAATCAGTAAAGTATAAATACTGAAAATAGCGTAAGCGGGATTACATTTTTACCCTTACACCGTTTATAATACCGTAGTCTATACAGTACCGTAAACCCACCGTAAACGATGGCATCAGAGGGCACTCCATAGGTACGATACAAATCAAAATCGTATGGGCTCGATAAGGGTATATATGACAAGGCACTCGAGGCAATGCCCAGGGTAGGATTCTACCAATTGCACTCCCGGACCGGTGGTAACGCATAGCATCCACTACCGCCCACCTCGGAACACACTCCCATAATCAAAAAGGGCCCTAAATCATCATCATAGTCATATAAATAGTATTGGAGGAGTGTGTCCGATCAAAGGTGCTACCTCAATTAGTCACGGTATAGCTCCTGTTTTAGTCATTTCAATTCTAACCCGAAGGTCAGGGCTATTTCTTCATCGTTCATCTTCTTCAATCCAGTAATAACCTCCAAGTCATCACATCTCATTCTGGATACGTCATGACGTATACAGTTGTTAAAGTGGTATCGGCACTGACAGAGAGTATGCCTTATGACGACTCCGGTCTCTTTAACAACTAACGCTTACATCTTTCACATCAGTTGGTTCTTTTATATTTCACAAAGGTTCGCTTCATATCAAAATATCATATTCTGTTTCGAACCCAATTTATATTCAAACGAATCAAATTTTCATATCAACCTTTCATAATCATACCCAAACCGATTTTATTCTAAAACTAGATTATATTTCATATCATTATATTACAATCATATAATATTTCAAATAGACTTATACTCAAATAGAATATAATTCATCTCAAAGATTTCAAATTATCATGGATTCTTATCTCAACTCCATTTGAACCAGCGGTTCAACTCAAGCATTTCCATTCTGAAGAAATTTATAATTCCAAAACACTTGTAAACTAAATGTTTATATATAATAATAACAATAGTAATAATAAAAATAATAATAAAATAAATTTTATATAAATAAATATATAGATATACATATAGGATATAGTAATTAAGATAAATTAGTAATTTAAATATTATATATTTACTTAAATATAGGTTTACTAGAAAATTTTGAAAAATGAATTATAAGGAAAAATTTATTTAAAAATACAATAGTTATAAGTAAAGGTCAGTAATAAATTTAAAGCAAGAATAATTATTTGGAATCAAATGCATAAATATATTTAAAAATAAATTTCTCTAATCAAAATCTTCCTTCCTTCCAAATTTCAATACTTGAATCTATCCTCCGGTCTCAACGGAGTTCATTAAATTCCATCTCTCATTTCAACCCCGTTCAAACAACTATTTGATTTCAAGAGTTCAAATATATATTCAACTGGGTTAAAACAACCCAGATATCTTTGATTTCCAAATTTCCCAAAATCAGATTACATAAGAATTTATTTCCTTCTAATCCAACTCTTAATTTGAAAAGATTTTAAATCATATTCAAATTCCGATTTAAATATTTCTACTTTGTTTTGGAAATTTCTTTAACCCTTTTATCAACATCCCAGTTCAGAATCTTTAAAGAATTGAATTATCAAGTATCGGTACATTCTTTTAGAGGGAAAATTCTATTAAATAAAAATTTCAAATATTTAAAATCATTTAACCAACCGATGTCTGTATATAATTATCTACCCAATGGCCAAGTGATTTTAAATTTAATTTCTCGATATTTCAGGGATGGATCTATCATTTCAATCCAAATCAGGGTCACAGAGATTTATCATTTCACTCCGTGTTCTTAATTCATTTTATCGATAAATCCCGGGTTCATTAGATGCCCGCAACATCAAGGGTAAATGGTATTTATCGTCAAAATCAACATGTATTACAATATACTGAATAAGGAGCATAAAAATGTCACTTTAAATTCAGTAATAAATTTCAACCAACATCCATCACAACCATTTCATTCAACTGATCAGCATTAAACTGTTTCAGGATTTTACAAGGGTTCGAATTCAACTAGAAATTTAAATTAAATTAAATAACAAATCAATTACTTAAATTGCATGTTAACACACATGCATGTTAAATTTAAACCACACATCAACAATCCAATACAACCATGCAACCAAACTTACTTCATAATCTAATTCAATAAATATGGGAATAATTCAGTATTTCGTGAGCGAAGAATCACTCACCTTTGGGTCCTTAGTGGATCAGACGTCCAGAAGAAGCCCAAAATTTCACAGTCACCAAATGCAGCCAGGTTAGTGCCAAAACGTCCGCAATTCCGCCACGATCCCAACGCAACAAACCGCGTCCCAATCCGAGTCAAAACGAAAGAGTTATCAGCGTTTTACTCTCTGAATTTTAAAATCTATAAAATAAACAAAATATTATTTCTCACCACTCCTATGCTGCCACGTCATCTAAGGATTCCCGCCCCTCTCTCCTTCTCGCTACAGGAATTCAACGGAAAAACCCAACTTCGATGAAACTTTGACCGAGCCTCCACTTCGATTCCGGCCGACTTGGGAGCCGTGACCACCTCCTCTCGGACCCCCGTCGAGAGACGCTTCAGATGAGGCCACCGCCTTGGCCTCCGATGGCCTGAGCTGCCGCCGGCAGACGAACTGCCGAAATGAGAACCAAACCCTAAAATGTAAATTCCGACCACCTCACTAACTTTCACACGATGCCGCCACCTCCGTTGTACTCGTATGAGCTTCCTCTTCAAAACCCATATTTCGCTTTCCCCGATTAACTCCAGAATCGAAAACCCCCAAATCCACTTCTAGGGTTTCGCAAATCCAACTGTTTGACTGCAAATTCTGGCAATTCCTTCCACTGCATGTCAAATCTGACCATACCCGTAGCTTCCTGACGTCACGAGCTTCGATTTGACATATAATTCGATGGGTTTTGGAGAGATTTTATTTTTAGAGTTCTATTTTGCTTTGAGTCTAGGGTTTGAAATTTCTCTCTGCCATTGAAGAGGAAATTTGGAGATGGAAAAGTACGTATGTGGAGAATGAACTGATGAGGTGTTAATTGGGTTTTATTTATATAATATATGAGGCCCAATATTAGAAAACAACCAATTATCATATTACACTGACTTCTTTCACGTTTTCTCTCGTACGATCAAACGACAAGTCGGATTGTAATGCAAACTGGAACCCTGTTATAACTCATCGTTCCAGGTCCAATGGCGCCAGCTTCTTCGAATTCCGAGACAGTCGCCAAAACAGTTAAATTTCTCGGTTATTAAATAAATAAAATATTCCATTATCCATTTAACTTTTTAGATTCAATTTGAATATTCATTAAATTCCATTTAAATCAAATTATAACTTAAATAAATAAAAAAATCAAATTTCACATATTTTAAATCTTAATTTGATAAATTAAATCTTTGATTTGAATTTCAGTTATTATTTCCCAACTTAGAATTCTCCATTTATCCAATTAAATTTGAATTTCCATTATAAACTAAATAACTCAAATTTATTAATTAAATAAAATATAAATTTTCAAATTTCACCAATTCTAAGTATAAACTAGATTTAAAACTATTTACTCCATTCAAATAGTCATTATCATTATAATCGACAAAAATTTGATTTTTATCCCATATTATTAAGTTTTATTTATTTAAAATTTGAAAATAAAATATATAGAAAATATGGGATGTTACATTCTCCCCTATAAATTTTTCGTCGATATTATTTAAAATAATCTATTTTAAATATTCAAAATTCGCTAAATTTGCCAAAATAAAAATTTTAAACTGGCTAAGATTTTCGGGTTGTTACACATTGTTGGGAAATCAGAACAAATTTGAGAGCAAGGTAGTGTCAATTATTGATTGGAAATTGAGAAATGATTAGTATGTATTCCAATATAAGCTATGCGAAAAATTTGTTGTAATAAACTAAATCTTATATGTATATTATTTGAGATGAGAATTAAAACCTTTGTATAACAAGTATTTAAAATTTCAAATTTTGTAGTTCCATATGTGATAAATTAGTTAAGAGATTGAAGTCTTGAGTATTTTTTGTTTGATAACTTTAACAAAAAAACTTCCAAGTGAATAAATTTGTAATGAGTCGTTAGAAAATTGAACATAGAAATAAGTTATCTAAAGTAAATACCGAGGAAACAATTACTTTAAGAGGGAGTCCATAACAACCAGGGGTTTTGGATACCCGGGATATATAGATTATGATGTGTTTTGAAATTTTAAAACCAAATGTATAACATATGAGTTTAGGAGCCTAACTCGTATAATAATTTAAGATGCGTTGTAAAGGAATTGTGATTTGTAGGTAATTGAGTGTATTTGAATAAACTAAATCCACTTAGTGTAATTAGAAAATTTAGTCTAATCCATATTTGTAAATTATATTTTGATGGCATGATGACCGATTCATACTTCCTGCACAACCTAGAGGGAGAAGTGCGTTGCATGATGTGATAGGCCGATATGAGATGATCATCAAAGAAAGTAAGTCGAAACAAAACCTGGCATATAAATCTCAGCGCATGGATAATATATAATAACAAAATATACGATAAGATATAGTATTGAAGCATAATAAAGCAGGAAATCTCATCTCCATGAATATCAGAATATCAAGTACAAAACATCATGAATATCTGAATATACGAAGCCTCACTACATCCCTCATCAGAGTATATAAAAGAAAAAATAGAAGAAATCACCCAAATAGCTATATAGAAAGAATGGTAATACATCAGCTTCCTGCTTGTCATTGCACAACATCAAGGTCACCAACCTATCACCTGTACTTAGCGTACTCATTAGCATCGACGATGAGCATCACAAGGTAATAAGAGGAGGCATAAAACCCTTGAGTTAGACAATAGTCTAGTATGAGCGATAGAAGACTGTCAACAACTACATTGTATAATATGATAATAAACAGGTTAGGTCTCACCTGACTCGTCCCTGCAACCAAAGAGTTAGCACATAATAATCGCATTATAATATGCTGTACAAACACACAGAATAGACCCGAGTCGGAATAGACCCGAGTCGGAATTGGATCCCTATCCCGCTTCACTTCTGTATCCTATGGTGATAGCCTACCCAGAGAATAGAAAGAACACACACAAAATTATGGCATCTATAGCAAACAATGACCTAGATATCACCGACTAAAGCCTCGAATACGTTGGTATTAAATGGCAAGCTATTACAATCCGTCATGGGCTAATGGAAGACCCCGTTTCTAGTCAGACTACCACACACCCTATGTGTGTTTGCCTCCTCAAGACAACAGATCACTTCCTAAGCAACCAAGGTACTCGATCTCTTATATCTTAATAGGCATCCTCACGATACTACTGCTTCGAGTCCGCTAAGAACCTTCGGCTATCAATGATTCCTTGGCACTTCCAACAATATAAGTTGTCAACAACTCCTTTTAGCTTAATTCCCACTCAAATCAGTCCATTATCTCACAACATCATCCCATTTTGAGTTGCTAATCACTTTCACCATCGACCACTTTCGCCCGAGTTCACAATCGAAGGATAAACACCACTTTGACGATAACTTCCACCCCGTAGATACTATTGACTAATGCAGACCATATACATACTTCTAAAGATCACAGCTTCACATCTTAGGACCCATAGCCCCCAACTATCATCTGTGATTGTCTGGTGTCGGCCCATCCTTTATGAATCGATACTGGTCCGTACACATAGCCAATTTTTAGTTAAGTGTTGGACCACTTCATTTGCCACCTCAAATATATCCATTCGATCCGTCCTCATCTCGAATCACCTTTCTAACGCTTCACCTATCGGTCCATCGATGAGTATTCAAGCGTTTGTACTTCAACCTATCTAACCATTAACAAAATTGGCACATGTTATACATATGACCCTAAGATGCCACGCGCCCAGTTTCATCATCCCACAACCTAACATGATTGATCGGTACTAGTCCATGGTCTATGGACTGGTATTGGTCCTCATACTTATGGAATTGTCATATAAAAGTTCCTGAGCATGGCCCTGATGCCTTCTAGAGCCCCTCCGCCAAGTTTCATTTGAATACGATTGTCTGGAACTCCGGTTTACTCTGTTCTTCGATTCTAGGCCCTACAACTTACAATTATAAACACATGTATCAGGCATAACATATAATCACACCAATCAAACAACTGTTCATCCAATTCCAATGATAAACAGTCATATGAACACATATAAGCATGATTCATATCATAATCACCATAATTCTAGCATAATTTGAAATTAAAAACACATGAAACGTGATAGATCCAACAAACTACATAATATTTGATCAAATTGTATTATCCTAAGGCATCTAGATCTAAATTGAACATGTATGACCAAGACGTAGGCGAAATTAGCACAAGAGGTGTTCAGTTTGTTGGATCATATGGTTTTTATTAACGACAAGATGAAAGACCAAGTTTCTAGATAACAACAACATGTCTCGCAAACACATCAACATAGAATAATTACAACGAAAAATCCTTGAACTCTTGAGTATAATCATTATTTCAACAACTTGTAGAGTCTAGAACTTAAGCTATTATGTTGAAATCTTTCTCCTCCTGTTTTTTCTTTATGCTATTCCAAAACTTCATATGCATATAGTGAATCTGGAATAAACAAAGATTCAGTCGACTGAATGACCCTAGTTAGTCGACTAAAATCTGTGCACAAACAAAACTTTTGTGCATGTCCCAGTTTAGTCGACTAAATGTCCACATTTAGTCGACTAAACTGGGACATGCACATAAGACTTTTGTGCATGTCCCAGTTCAGTTGACTGACTATGCTAATTCAGTCAACTAAACTAAGTTCCAACTGTCATATTCTGAAAAGTCACAACTCTTTTAGAAGGGTTTCTTTGATCTTTAATGGTTGCAACTATTTGATTTTGATCAAGAATCTTTACCAGCGGTTGCAACTCTTCATTCACTGTATATACATACAAGATTAGCATCACAAATTACTCAATTGATTTTATTTCTTCCTATTCTATCAAATTCACATTCATATTCATTCTAAGCACTCTATTCTTGCATTCAATATCTCTTTGGATTTTTTAAGTTACAATTCAAACTATATTAGAATTCAAAAAAGAGATCAACTCATATTCTCTCTCCACTTGCTCTCATTTTTTACATTATAAATTCGAGGAGAAGATTATAGGATATTGTACTTCACTTTGACAAATCCATGTTGTATTAGGACATAAAACAGTTAGTTATGTTTGTAAACCAAGTCCTATTAAGGCGAAGGAAAATCCTATAGGTAGTTCAGGTGGACATAAGTCATGTAAGCAAGTCCAAGCGGAAAAATCCTAGCTGGTATAAACTAGGTGGAAAGAAGTCCTTTAACGGCGGTAGATACCTATTCTTCAGGGTTAAGAGATATTTTTATATAGTTTAAGGCCTAAGGATAACTCAGGAACTGGATGTAGAACGGTGCTCTGAATGGTATAAAAACTCACGGTGTTGTTTACTTTTATTTATAGCTTTTATATTACTTATCCATGGTACTATTTTTAAATATTTATCTCATTAAATATTTACTTTCATATATCAAAGTTAGTATATCATTTATTAAGACTTCCACATTTGGTATAATACACATAATTCCATTTTACTCGTTCCTACTCTTTTTTCCATTTGGTACTAGAGAAGAACTTATTATAACCGTAAAGCAGTTATTTGATATTTCGACAATATGGAAAACAACACTAACACCAGCACTAACACCAGTTTTATAGAAGGTCAATCCACTGCATGACTTCCATTGTTTAATTGCATGAAATATAACTATTGGGGTACACGAAAGAGAACATATATGCAATCCAATGGATTTGACTCATGGAATATCACTCAATCTGAATACACTCCTCCCACTATTAACTATTATGAATGGTCAAGTTCACAAAAAGAAGATGCTACTTCTAATGCTAAAGCTATAATATGTTGCATTATGCCTTGGATAGAAATGAGTTTAACCGTATTATCGTATGCTCCAGATTTTAGGATATTTGTCACTCACTACTTGGATTAGGAGAAAAATATTCGTAATTTTGATGTGATATCAAAAATCCCAAACTCCTTATCAGAAGATTGGGAAAGAAAGGTCTTGGTAATTAAAGAAGTTAACGATCTCTCAACCATGAAACCAGAAGAGTTAATAGGAAATCTAAAATTGTACTAAGTTAATTTACAGGCAAAGAGAGTTCATCTCAAGTTAAAAAAAGCTTGCATTTCATATTGAAAAAGAAGAAGACTCATATTTTGACAAGGAAGAAGATCTTGCCTTCATTGCTAAAAATTTCAAGAAATTCTTGGAATATAGATAAGGAAATAAGGATGATTTCAAAAGAAAATTCAACAATAACAATTCAACTAAATCTTCAGCCTCAACATTAGAATGTTATAACTGTGAAAATAAAGGCCATATGAAGAAGCACTGTTCAAAAAAAAGAATGAGTACCAAGAAAAGAAAGAAAAATTCAAGAAGAAAGCCTTCTCTATAAGATAGGATGAATCTAACTCATCATCATTAGTTAGCGACAGTGATACAGATAGTGAACAAGCTGTTGTATGCTTTATGGCCACCAGTGATGAGGTTAGTAATTTTACTTTCGATGATCTTATTGAAATTAATTCTAAACTAATAGATACCTTAAAAAGTGTCAAAATATAAAGTACCAGGAAGCACTATCAAACCAAACAAGGGCAGAATTTGAAAGAGATATGTTAAAGGGTGAGAAAACTATTTTAGAAGAAGAACTTGAAAAGGCTCAACAATATGCTCTAGTAATAACTCAAAATTTTCCTTGTTAATCCAAGAAATTACAATTCAAAAAGATAATAATGATATTTTAGTCTCTAAAAACCATGAATTGAAATCCAAATAAAAATGATAGAGTTGGACAAGTCTAGTCTCAAAACCAAGTTTGACGATATTACTAGAAATATCTCTAATTTTAATAAAGGTAGAGAAAATCTATCTAAAATAATAGAGAATTTTCAGGTTACCCCAGATAAAAAGGGACTGGGGTTCAAGAAGAAAACAACATCAATTAAAAAGAAAAAAGTTGTTCCCAAACCTAAAAATAACAAGCACATTAAAACCATTAAAATTCAGGTTCTGAAAACTAATAATTTATTGATAAAAAATAATTATCTCAAGATATTTCTTAACACTGTTTATACAATAAAACTATATTTATTTAAGGGACACTGAGCCCTCTTGGCTTTGGTTTTCTAAGATCTAACACTTAGGACCCTGAATAACAATACATCTAATTTTAGTCTCTAAAAGGAGGAACTATCACTTTTAGAGATAATTCAAAGGAATAGATCATCGACAAAGGCGATGTGAGCAATAACAATACATCTAAGCTCCTGTTGCTGATGTTTCACTAGTTAAGAATTTAAAACATAATTTACTTAATATAAGTCAGTCGTATGATAAAGGTTTTAAAATTTCATTTTCAGAAAATAAATGCAGTATTTGTGATAAAAATCAAAATCTTATTTTTAAAGAAAACAGAGACAAAAACATATACATTATAAATATGAAAATAAATAATAATTCAGAATCCAGTGCTATGACACAAAAGGTTTTGTCATATAAATTGTAAAATGACAAATTAAAATTTCAAAAAATGAATTAGTAAAAGGTTTACCAAGTATGAAATTCAAGGTTAATAATCTTTGTGATGCTTGTCAATAAGGTAAATGAACAAAATCGTCATTCAAATCTATTAAGGTCATTTCAACATTGCAACCACTGGAATTACTTGGACCTAATTGGACCAACCGAAGTTCAATCCATAAATCATAATGGATATGTGTTTGTAATTGTTGATGAACTTTTTAGATATACTTGGACAATTTTTATGAAAAATAAAAGTGACACTTTCAATCATTTTAAAACATCTATTAAAAGAATTTTAAAAAGAATATAAGATGCAATCACGAAGGTGAATTCGAAAATGAAATATTGTGGAAAGGAAGGTATTTTCCATAATTTTTCGTTTCCTAGGACTCCACGACAAAATGGAGTTGTAGAACGTAAAAAACAACACGTTGCAAGAATATGCTAGAACGTAATTAAACGGAAGCACATTACTAAAACATTTCTGGGCAGAAGCAGTTGCAATAGCCAGCTATGTATTAAATTATGTTTCTACTCGACCTCTTATAAAAATACCTCTTACGAACTTTTAAACGGTAGAATACCAAATAATTCATATTTTAAAATCTTTGGTTCATAATGCTTTGTTTTAAACACAAGTGATCGGCATGGAAAGTTCGATTCAAAATCCGATGAAAGAATATTCCTAGGATATTTACATCGAAGCAAACTTATCAAATTTTTAATAAAAGAATAACTAAAATTAAAGAAACTCTTCATGTATCTTTTGATGGAAATTTTAATTGAATTTCATATAATAATGATATCTTGAAAAATAAAAATTCTAGAGAAGATGAAAACTTGATTCATAATAATAATAACAGTGAAAATGTTACTTCTAATAACATAGAAAATCAATATACTAGTGAAAATGAAAATAATGAAAGCATTACCACTAATAATATAGAAAATGAGAATGTAATTCAAGATGAAAATATTAATCATAATAAAAGAGAAAATGAAAACATTGCTCATAATAATAATGAATTAAGATATCCACAAAAAATATTACGGGATCATCTGGTTCAAACTATTATTGGAGAAATTAATTCAAATGTACGAACTAGAAATCTATTAAATCTAGTATTTACGTAGCTTTTATATCTAATATAGAACCTAAAAATGCAAAAGAAGCTTCTACTGATGAAAAATATGTTATAGCTATGAAAGAAGAGATAAATTAATTTGAACGCAATGAAATTTGGGAATTAGTTCTTAGACCGAGTGATCAAGCAGTCATTGATACAAACTGGATATATAAAAATAAAGCTAACGAAATAAGAAATATAAATAGAAATAAAGCAAGATTAGTATCACAAAGTTATTTTCAAGAAGCATGAATAGACTACGAAGATACCTTCGCTCCAATCGCCAGATTAGAAGCAATACGTATCTTATTAGTCTATGCATGTTTTCATAATTTTAAACTATATCAAATGGACATAAAAAGTGCCTTTGTAAATGGATATATAAAAGAAAATGTATATGCTGAACAACCTCCCTTACTTACACAAGAAAAAAATTCCTAATCACGTATATAAGTTAAAAATGACTTTGTATGGTCTAAAACAAGCACCTGGTGCTTGGTATGAACGCCTTAAAAATTATGTTATAAGCTAAGGATTTCATATCGGAAAGGTTGATCAAACTCTATTTATATAACGTTCTAAAAAAGATATATTTATAATTCAAATATATGTAGATGCTATTATTTCTGGTTCCACTAACGAAAAATTATGTCAAGAATTTTCAGAAATAATGACTAAGGAATTTGAAATGTCTTACATGGGTGAATTTTCTTATTTCCTTAGCTTACAAAATAAACAATTATCTAACGGAATCCTTATGAATAAAAAAAATTACTGTAATAATTTAATTAAACGATTTGGAATGGAAAACACTTTTGCTAAACCAATTCCTATGAGGACAACAACTCATATCCATCGAGAAGAAAATGACAAAAGTGTCGTCCAAAAATTATATCATAGTATGATAGGATCTTTATTATATTTAACTGCAACCAGACCCGATAATAATGAGTGTTTGTTTATGTGCACAATTCCAAGCTGATCCAAAAGTATCACATTTACGAGTAGTAAAACATATATTGCTTTATCTAAGCGATACTAAGGACTTCGGACTATTCTATATGAAAGATTGTTCTTTCGAACTAGTATTCTTCAGTGATGCTGATTTCGGAGGATCACAGATGGATCGTAAAAGTACGAGTGGTACATGTCATTTTATTGGCAAATCACTCTTTTGGTTTAGCAAGAAACAAAATTGTTTTTCACTATAAACATGTAAAGCTGAATATAACTGATCTGCTTCGCACAACAAATCAGTTCGTACTTTCGCCGCTGCCTCTAGGATAAAACAACCTCTGAAATAATAACTGATTTGCTTTGCACAACAAATCAGTGCAGATTTGCACTTTCGAAAATAAAAATACTGCTTGAAAATTTCAGGAAGAATATTTTAGTGAAGGAGGTAAAAACTGTGTATTTTTTTGCTGTTGTCTTCTTTCCATCTATAACTGAAGATAATATATAGATGGGGATTAGAGCTGAACGATAATACTGGGAAGTAGATAAATCTGCTACTGAACGATAATACTGGGCAGTAGATAAATCTGCTAAAATACCGGGTCAATAGTTTACAGCTTCAAATAAAAGTCGGCTCAAAAATATATCTTGTATTTAAAAAAAACAATTTTTTTTCTAGTCCAAAAATATAAGTGTTTACACCACAAAGCCAAGACCCAAGCCCGAGCCCGAACCGAGCCAGGCCGGGTCGGGTTGGGTCGGGTCAGTCGGTCGCGCGCGTGTGTGGTATTCATGATGCATGGTCTCCCTCCTCACAACAAAGCATACATTGGGAGCCCAAGGCCCCAACATGACTTCTTAGAAACAAGTATAAATACTTGCATCTTTCTTATAATCCCATGATGTGGGACTATTCACGTATAGGAGCCATTCATACACTTATTTCAATATTTTTAATAATTCACAAATTATTTTCAACAATCCCCACTTGAATTTTTAAAAATATATTCGAGCAGTTTTTAAAAATATATAAGATTGTGCATAAACAAAGGTGTCATCCGACTTGAACCTTTGCATAGTGAATAAGATTCAGTTTTTACTAAAGTGACACATAGTCTTGAACTCTATTCCTGACATCAAACCACACACAACATTTTCTATAGTGCAATCAAATAAGCCCATGCATTTATGGCCATGCACGTCTATCCCAGTTTAGTGAACGCTCTAGAAGTTTTGCCCAAAACTCCATAGGAAACGACCACATTTCCACATTCACATAGGTGAGTCTATCAAGAGTACTCCTGAAGGTAGGTACTCCACTCCAATTAGAGTATAGATCTCATTAAGAGTTTATATCAACTCATCCTCTAATCACTTCAGGAATACATGCTTCTTAACACAAAAATTTAGCATGTTCATCTACTATCACTACACAACTTGTTTTTACCCATTGAACCTAGTTCTTGGGATCTCCAGTCATTTAGGTCGGGTTACCATCGTGCGTGATTCCACAATCTCTGGGCAATAGTCCCACTCTTTTAGAATCATTAAGGACTTTCTTTCAGGTCAGTCCTTTCGTCAAAAGATCTGTCAAATTGTCATCACTTCATATGTGATGTTCTCTAACAATACTGTGCATACGACTGTCATTTCTTACCGTTGTAATATCGGTTCTGTACTTCTTTCAATAGTCGTCAATTTTTCATCACTATGTATGTGATGTTCTCTTACAGTATTGTACTTACGACGTCAACTTTTACCGTTGTAATAATGGTTCTATACCGTTGTAATAACAGTTCTATACTTTTTGCAATAGCTGCGATACTATCGCAATCAATTACACCACTGGTGTCGGTTTTTTTCCTTATAGGGATCTCAAGTAGCAGATTACTTTCATACTCTGCTTCTTCGCTAGCTGTGACTAGTGCTATTATCTCAGTCACTATAGTATACTGAGTCAAGATATTCTGTTTCTTAGATTTCCCAAGAAACAGTTCTTCCAGCAATGCTAAATATATAGCCACTGGTCGTAAAAGAATCATCAGATAAAGTATTTCAGCCTGTATCAGAATATCCTTCAAGTACAACTGAAAGCTTTTTCATAATGTAATCCAAGATTCATAGTTTATTTTAGCTATCTTATGACCCTCTCAATAGCATGTTAATGCTCTATACTAGATCTATTGGTAAACTTGCACAATAATCCCATGACATAGGCAATGTGAGGTCTAGTAAAATCAGTGGCATCCCGAAGATTGCCAATGATGCTCTCATAATCAGACTGTCTTGCACCCTCACCAGTGTTCTTAAATAACTTTACACTAGGATCATATGGTGTACATGCAAGTTTACAGTCAATATAATTGTATTTCTTTAGAGTCTAATCAGTTTAATGGGATTGATCCAAAGAAAATCTCTTTTTTGACCTAGTAATCTTAATATCAGGGATTACACTCGCTTCACCTAGATCTTTCATATTAAAATTGGCACTTAATAAGGATTTGACTGAATTTATGGCATGAATGTTTGACCCAAAGATGAGTAGGTCATCTACATAAAGGCATATAATAGTGCAAATGTCATTCTCAGATTTATAATAAATGCATTTGTCACTTTCATTAACTTCAAAACCATGTGAAGTGATTAAGTTATCAAATTTTTTTCATGCCATTATTTAGATACTTGTTTTAAACCATATAATGATTTATCTAATTTGCATACTTTATGTTCTTGACTATGTACTACAAATCCTTCAGGCTGGTCCATATAAATTTCTTCTTCTAATTCACCATTCAAAAAATGTGGTTTCTACATCCATTTGGTGTATTCGTAAATTATGAATAGAAGCAAGTGAGATTAATACCCAAATGAATGTAATTCTAGTTACTGGTGAAAAAGTGTCAAAGAAACCTATATTTTCTTTTTGCTTAAAACCTTTAGCTACTAGTCGTGTTTTATATTTATCAATAATGCCATCAGGTTTTAATTTTTAATTACTCATTTACAGCCTATAGATTTACAACGGGGGTAGATCTACCAAATGCCAAGTCTTATTGGATTCCAGAGAATCCATCTCATCATTTATAGCCTCTTACCAAAAAATCGGCATCTAAAGAAGATAATGCCTCTTGGAGGTTTAAGGGAACCTCCTCTATAGTAAAACCAAAAAAATCCGAACCAAAGTTTTTTACGGTTCTTGTTCTTTTACTTTTTCTAGGTTCAGCTTCAGAATTTTCATTAAATTCTGTTCTAATAGGCATACTAGAAGTGCCCCAACTATTCCTTAATTTAAAAAAAAAATGTTTCACAACAATCGGCACCACTTGTTTCAATTATATTATGTGTATTTAGGTCATAAAAAAACTGTATGCTTTGCTATTAATAGCATAGCCTATAAATACACATTCATATGCTCTACTAGCCAATTTTATTATCTTAGGGTTTGGAGCGCAAACATATGTTAAACAAACCCAAGTTCTAAAATATGGCACATTGGATTTATTATTCTTTTAAAATTTCATAAGGTGAAATTTTATTCTTAGATTAAGGGATTCTAAACATAACATAGCATGCAGACAATAAAATATCCCTCCACCAATGTTTTATTTAATAAAATAGCAATTACTAATTCGGTAAAGGTCCTATTTTTTTCAGCTTTACCATTTATTTCAAGTGAATATGGTGCAGTTCTATCATGCACTATACCAAATAATTTATAAAAAAAATCAGAATAAACTGAATTCATATTCTGTTCATCTATCACTATGAATTCTCTTAATTTTCTTATTCCTCAATTTCAGTTTTGAATCTAAGCATGTCAAATGCAACATATATTTCAGAATCACTGTTTGTCCAGTTGTAAGCTTTATTTTCACATAACCAATCTCTACAGTTTTAGTGGTGTGAGGATTTCCCAACAACACTTTCTAATTGTAACACCCCACGTCCATTAATGTCTCTCACAAAGGGAATGCATTAACTTCCATGGAGGTTTTAAGTGAATATAGAACAAAAAAATTACAACAAGACAGATAATAAGTAGTACTTGGAAATCTAAAACTTTATTTCATTGCAGCGGAAATTAAACATGTTTGTTACATCATAAAACCATAAATCAGAGTCAAGTACAATATCCATCTTGATAAAACAAAATACATAATCCCATTACATAAATAGCCATTCAAAGAATCCGTCTGGAGTTCTGAATGCAGTCTTGTCTATACTATCCTCAGCCACTCTGAGCTGATGAAATCCAGTAGCAAGATCAAGCTGAAAGAAAACAGAAGCACCAACAAGCTGGTCGAAGAGATCATCGATCCTCGGTAACGGGTGTCTGTTCTTCTTAGTCAGCTTATTCAATTCTCTATAATCCACATAGAGTCGAAGAGAACCATCTGCCTTAGTAGCAAACACCACAGGCGCTCCCCATTCGGATATACTTCGTCTGATGAAGTTCTTCTCAAGTAACTCCTTTACTTGCTTGCTGAGCTCCCGTCTCTCACGCGGAGCCATGTGCCGAACGGGCAAAGAAACAGGCTTAGCATTATCCACCAGATAAATACGAAAATCAATCTCTCGTTTAGGGGGCAACCCCTTAACTTCTTCAAAAACATCAGGATAATCTCGGACCACCCTTACAGACTGAAGGGCTTCCTCTGACGAGTCGAGAGATTCAAGATAGCACAACATGACGGGATTCTTCGGATTGCATGAAATCTCTAAGGTGTTGCCAAGGCGAGTCACAAGCCTCACAACCCTATGCTCACAATCAAGAATGGCTCCATATCGGGACAGCCAATCCATGCCTAATATCAATCCGTATCCCCTGAAACCAAGAACATATGCACTACACAAGAACTCTACACTAAGTATAGAGATCCTCAGATCCTCACATATCATAGATAGATGAGCAGAACCCCCAATGGGATTCGAAACACAAACGGGATCATCCACTAAGCTAGTACTAAGGTGCAAGCTATCAACAAGATCAGACGAAATAAAGCTATGTGATGCACCAGAATCAAACAAGGTACGAACTGGAAGATCAGAAACATAAACAAGGTTCTCAACAGAAACACTACCTCGATCGGGAACTGGAGCGGTATTGAGAGCATGAACTTGCCCTCCTGAAGGTCCAGCCTGTCCTTTCTTCTTCGAGCACTCCTTGCTGAAGTGTCCAGCCTCACCACAGGAAAAACATCCACCACTAAGCTTCCTTTTCTTCTTCCTACAATCTTTAGCAAAGTGTCCAGGCACACCACAGTAATTGCACTTTCCCTTGCCTTTGTTGTTGTTCCCCTTCTTGTTCTTGCCCTGATTCCCCTGACTGCTTTGACCACCTTGATTGCCTTTGCCTTGAGAATCAGTCTTCTTTGCTTGAGTATCACTCGTCTTGACCTCTTTCTTTCCATCTCCCTGAAGTAGAGCCATATTGACCAAACTCTCAAAAGTAGCCCCATGCGGAATATGTGACATCGCCAAGCCCTACAGCGGCTCATTCAACCCTCTAGCAAATCGAAGAGCCTTCTTCTCAGGAGTGTTCACCATATCCAAACCAAAACGGGCCAGCTGATTAAACTTGTTCACATACTCCTTAACAGACATATCACCTTGCTTTAATGCAATGAACTTCTCCATCTGTAAATTCGCCTCAGCAGAAGATAGAAACTTGGTCACAAATCTAGCCCTCAAATCGGCCCAAGTCTCAACGGGCCTCGTCCCATTGGTGACCTCCCACCAATAGGCTGCTTCATCCTTCAAAAGCCACACTGTCAATAAGATCTTCCTCTCGTCATCAATCCCAAAGATAGCAAACAAGTCCTTAGTGTCTTTCAGCCAATTCCTAGCTTCAACGAAAGATTCCGTGCCTAGGAAATTCTTGCCTCCCATCGCTTTGAAGTCTTTACAAACCTTCGTGAACTCAACCTGAGGATGCTGAGGGGGAGGAGGAGGAAGAGGAGCCTCAGCAACAGGAGGGGGAGGAACATTAGCAACGGGAGGAGGAATATTAACCGCTGGAGGGACCACCGGAGGAGGGACATTAGGGAGAGGATTCTCAACTACAGGAGGAGGAGTGGGAGTAGGGTTTGCGGGGCCGGCTGCCGCCCTAGCTTCTAGAAGTCTCCTATACCAGAGTGGCACATTTACTCCATCGGAGATGGCAAGATCCTCAGCCACACTGAAACAAAGGATAAGATAAGATTAGGTCAAGGGAACGAAGGATAACGCTAATGGCTTTTTGGGGAATAGCCCTTTTCTTTTTTATAATACTAGACTTTTCTTTGAAAAATACTTTATACTTGTTTTGAAAATAGTTTTTCAAAAGTCTTTTAAAAACTTTTTGTTCTTTCTCGTAAACCATATGCTCTGATACCAAATTTGTAACACCCCACCTCCGCTAGGGTCACTCTTTCGGGGGCACTAACTTCTGGGGGGCGTTAGAACTGGGTAAGCATGCATAATGATATATCAAGGCAGAACAGGAACATAAATATATATGTAAAACAGAGTAAATGAGAATAAAACAGCGGAATATCTCAAACCATCTCAAAACAAGTCTAGTACATCATAAAGTCATCTGCCAAAATAAATATGTCTAGTACAACATAAACAGAAATACTGAAATACATAGTGCTATCCCCAAAAATAAAAGTGATAAACCATAGCGAGCTCAATGTCCAGACATACATGAGCTATCCAGCGAACAAGCAAGCGATCCAAGCTAAGCACCACTGTTCCCTCCCTGAGAACCTGGGGGGGGGGGGAACGGAAGAAAAGAAGCGAAAGAAAACAGGTCAGTCAAAAAGACTGGTAAGTCCTACTACGATCAGTCTATAAACTAATAAAGCTAACATCATGATGGAAACTGAGATGAATATACTGGCAATAGATAAAGGTGTCATTACATAAAGAAGATTAAGCTTTGCACCACAGTGTACTAGCAAACTAACATAACAGGTAATGATCCCTCAGTCCAAACTTTGGCCCAATAGCATGATGTGACCTTAATGCAAGGTCCAACCCAACGGTCTAGTCGATCGGCTCCCTATAAACCTAACACATCATGTGTTGGTGTCCATACGGCCCACATATGGTTGTAGTCAGACTGTGCTGGGTCCACCTTTGGGTGTATCAAGCCCTCGGGTGTCAACCCCAGACACCTAAGCAATAATGCACAGTCTAAACCTACGGGTACCCGTGCCTCGAGTTTGTCCAACACCGAACTACGTGCACGTCCGTAGCCCGCCTGGACCCGCACCGCTGTACCACTCAGCCGTCGCTTTGGTCGCTTACATCCGTCCAGTAATCGTGCCCCGCCCTAGCCTAGCCTCTAGTGTTGTGAATGATACCAAACTGGGATTACTGCTGGAACAGACCACGTTGCTAGGGTTTTCTAAGAGGGTTAAGTGTGGTTTAACCCCTCACTAATCATGGATTAAATAAGTTAAGTGTAACCAACAGTTCACCACTTAACCCCATTTAATCCCTCGCATCCCCAAAATTGGTTAAGTATCAGTGGGCCATGACTTAACCCTAATCATGAGGCATTAATTTAATTGTACCCTAACCTCTCACATTAGACTTTGTTGCAGTTACTAGTTAAGCCGGGCGGGTCCGGGTAGCTTTACACCACAACTTGGTCTAACCTCGGGTCCAAGGTACACATGACCAACTTCTCACATTGGGTCCTATTGTTTGTAGCAACTAGTTAAGCCGGTCGGTTCCGGGTAGGTTTACGCTACAAACTCAACCCAACCTCGAGTTGGCCACACATGTTTTCTAAGTGTCATGTCCACTTTATTTTCAAACCATAATTACAAGTTTAACAAATACTTGGGTAGACCTAACTTAATAGGTAAATTCCCAAGAGGTAGACCTAACTTAATAGGTAAATTCCCAATCTTATATTTCCATGTATTTTAAGTTTTACCCAAAAAACCCCCCAACGTCATTCTATCGCTTACATATTCGTCATAACGCATAAAGGATAGAAAGAGGGAACTTGGCACAACATACATGATAAATCTTACATATCATAATAAGCATGCATAACATGTTGGACTTGCATAACTTAGCATAGTGAACTTGCATAAACATGCATAACTTGTTAAACTTGCAAATCATGACTTAGTGAACTTGCATAAACATGCATAACTTGTTAAACTTGCAAATCATTACTTAGTGAACTTGCATAAGGATGCATAACTTGTTAAACTTGCAAATCATGACTTAGTGAACTTGCATAAACATGCATAACTTGTTAAACTTGCAAATCATGACTTAGTGAACTTGCATAAACATGCATAACTTGTTAAACTTGCAAATCATGACTTAGTGAACTTGCATAAGCATGCATAACTTATCAAACATGTGTAACATAGCATAGTAAACTCGCATAAGCATGCATAACTTAATAAACATGCATAACATAGCATAGTGAACTCGCATAAGCACGCATAACTTAATAAACATGCATAAATCCCAACTTTCATCACATATTAACTTTAGAGTTTCTAAAATGAAGGTAAGAGGGCTTACAAATATTATGAAGACACAAATCCACTAATAAAGATTGAAAAGCCCTTTATGCAAGCATATAAAAACCCAAAACAAAGCTCCAATTAACAAAAATCCCAAAACTCTAACTTTAGCAATTAAAGCTTGCAACTTGATGATGTATGCAAGCTAATGATCATTCATACAACTTAGAAATGCTTGTATGAACATCAAAACCTTCATAGAAATGATTTTAGAAGAGGGTGGAGGCTTGGGTTCTTAGGTGGAGGCCATTTGAGCATTCAATTTGACATAGTTTGGTTGCTAGATTGAATAATGAGGTTTTAGGGTAGGATTAGGGGCTTATTTATAGAAGATTAGAGTGTTTTTAGCACTAGGATTAACCCTAGGTTAGTTTAGGCCCGTCAGATTTAGGAATTCTCTAGAACCAAGCCACAAGACCAAGCCCAAATCAAAATGGTGCGCCAGGCAAAACTGCCTGGCCACCCCGTGTCGACAGGGCTGTCGACAGGGCAGTCGACACCCTAAGACCCCTGTCGACATGCCTGTCGACATGGGGGTCCTGGCGGGAGTTTTCCCGCCTGACGCCAGTTAGCCCTAATCCTTGTTTTTAATTTAAAATTTGAATCTGTTTTTACTATGGAAATTTCTGAAAACTTCAATGGGCCTTATCTGGGTCATACGGACTCCGATTTTCGAAAACTCGGACTCTATTTCGCGTATTTTTCCGAGACGAACGCACTGGCATAGCCCGTTTCCCTTAATTCAGATTTTTGAATTAAATTCTGCCTCGATTTATGTTATAACAGGTTATTGAAAATACGGGTTGTTACATTCTCCCCTCCTTAAAGGATTTCGTCCCCGAAATCTTCAAGTTAGGGAGAACGTATCCTACCATCCAATCATCCATCTACTCAAACCATCATCCACGAGAAATCATTGTCCTTAAAAGATTCTAAATGCTGTATGGACATATGCAAAAGTGTGTGTATATGTACCTATCTAATGCAAAGATCAATGCAAAAATATGTTAGTGAAATGTATCCATATGTATGCAAATCCCTAACATAATGTATAATATCTACATGCGTGCTCAATCATACATCCATATGCAACATCCATGTGATTGCATACAAATTTCATCCAAGAATAATCATAAACACTCATGCATATGCAATATGAGGAGTGTGTGAGCCGATCTAGTGCCTAATGTGTATCATGCATCCACGAGTAACCACTTGCAAACACTTGCAACCACTTGCAACCATCAAGCATAACATGTTTCAAACACATGTTTCATCCAAAGGGTTTCTACCTAAGGTTCTCATGACAAGCTTAGCACGATAACTAGATAAACATGGATAGCAAAGAGAAAGATATGCTAAATAAAGGAAAGAGATTGAGAGTGTACCCTCAAAAAGGAATGGATAAAGCCCACGCATCTTCTCCTCGGTTTCCCAAGTTGCGTCTTCTTCGGCTTCACCCCATTGAACCTTCACCAACCTGACCTCTCGATTCCTTAGCCTCTTGGTCTCCGTCCCCAAGATACGAATCGGAGCTCTCCTCAAAGTTGCCTCTTTCTCTACTTCCACGTCTTCAAGAATGCTAGGTTCAACCACCTCAGCGGACTCATGTAGGCACTTTCGGAGATGCGAGACATGAAAGACATTATGCACTCCGGACAGCTTCTCGGGTAATTGCACTTTATAAGCCATCTTCCCAATTCTCTCTATGATAGGGAAGGGTCCAACAAATCTCGGTGCTAATTTCCCAACAGCTCCAAATCGGACCACATTCCGCAAAGGAGAAACCTTTACGAAAACCATGTCCCCAACATCAAACTCCAAATCGGATCTCCGCTTATCAGCATAGGATTTCTGTCGGTCTTGGGCCGCCTTCATCCGTCTTCTAATCAACTCGACCTTCTCGGATGTATCCCTAATCATGTCAGGTCCAAGTATAAGCTTATCTGTAGTCTCCCACCAACATGTAGGTGACTTGCACGGCCTCCCATATAAAGCTTCAAATGGTGCCATCCCTATGCTTGCCTGATAACTGTTATTATATGCAAACTCAACAAGAGGAAGGTGGTCTTCCCAAGTACCACCAAAGTCCAGAATGTAAAGCCTTAACAAGTCCTCGAGTACCCTATTCACCCTTTCTGTCTGACCGTCCGTTTGTGGGTGATAGGCCGTACTCAGGTTCAACCTCGTGCCCATAGCTTCCTGCAAACTGTTCCAGAACTGACTAGTAAAGATGGGGTCTCGGTCACTGACTATGCTGGAAGGGACTCCATGTAGTCGTACTATCTCACGAAGATATACTGATGCTAGTCCAGATGCGGTCCTTTTGCTCTTCATCGGAATGAAATGAGCACTCTTCGTAAGCCTATCTACAATGACCCATATACTCGTATTCCCTCTCCTTGACCTTGGAAGCCCATCAATAAAGTCCATAGAAATACTCTCCCACTTCCATAGCGGGACCTCTAGAGGATGCAATAGCCCACCGGGCTTCTTCGACTCAGCTTTTACTCTCTGACAAACAACACATCTAGAGACAAACTCGGCCACATCCTTCTTCATTCCAGGCCAGAAGAAAATGCGCTTCATATCTTTATACATCTTATCACCGCCTGGATGTATAGTCAACTTGGAGCGATGTGCTTCATCAAGAACTTTCCTCACCCAATCTTCTACCATCGGAACACAAAGCCTTCCGTCTCTCCTCAGCCAACCCTTATCATCTATTGAATATCGAGCAAGGTGACTAGATGTCTCCCCTCGAATCAGCTTATCCATGATCTCAATTATCTGAGGGTCTTCCTTCTGCGAAGCCCCAACTTGATCCAAAAGGGTAGGCCTGAGCTCAAGAGATGCTAAGGAACCGGTCATCGACTCAACCGTCAAAGAAAAATCAAAGGTTGCCAAGAACTCTAAATTCTTCATCTCAACAAATAGAGGGCTTAGTGTCAACCTTTTTCTACTCAACGCATCCGCTACAACATTCCCCTTGCCAGGGGTATAGGCTATATCAAAATCATAGGACGCCAAGAATTCCATCCATCTCTGCTACCTCAAGTTCAGATCCTTCTGCGAAAAGAGATACTTTAAAGACTTATGATCAGTATACAGCTCAAATCTCTCTCCCAGAAGATAATGACGCCAAGCCTTGAGTGCATATACTATTGCCGCCAGCTCTAGATCATGAGTAGGATAATTCTTCTCATGCACCTTAAGTTGCCTCCCACCAAAACATATAACTCTGCCCTCTTGCATCAGAACGGCGCCCAATCCCGTGCCACAAGCATCAGTGTACACGGTAAATATTTTACCACCATCGGGTAAAGCTAGAACTGGTGCTGAGGTAAGGGCTCTCTTGAGTCTCTGAAAAGCAAGCTCACAATCCATATCCAAAGCAAAGACTAAGTTCTTCTTCGTCAACTTAGTAAGAGGAGCGGATATCTTCGCGAAGTCCTTGATGAACTTCCGATAAAAACCCGCAAGACCTAGAAAACTTCTCACTTCAGTTGCATTCCTTGGAGTCTTCCAATCCTGAACTGCAACCACCTTAGCGGGATCCACCGCTAAGCCTTGCTTGGATACGATATGCCCAAGGAATCTGACTTCCCTTCTCCAAAAGTGACACTTGGAGAACTTGGCCTTTAACTGATGCGCTCTAAGCGTATCCATCACCTCTGTAAGATGCCTCGCGTGCTCTTCTTCATCCTTGGAGAAAACCAAAATATCATCCACAAAGACCACGACAAACTTATTCAAGAACTCCCGAAACACCCTACTCATAAAGTCCACGAAGTACGCGGGTGCATTCGTCAAACCGAACAGCATAACAAGCCATTCAAAGAATCCGTCTGGAGTTCTGAATGCAGTCTTGTCTATACTATCCTCAGCCACTCTGAGCTGATGAAATCCAGTAGCAAGATCAAGCTGAGAGAAAACAGAAGCACCAACAAGCTGGTCGAAGAGATCATCGATCCTCGGTAACGGGTGTATGTTCTTCTTAGTCAGCTTATTCAATTCTCTATAATCCACACAGAGTCGAAGAGAACCATCTGCCTTAGTAGCAAACACCACAGGCGCTCCCCATTCGGATATACTTCGTCTGATGAAGTTCTTCTCAAGTAACTCCTTTACTTGCTTGCTGAGCTCCCGTCTCTCACGCGGAGCCATGTGCCGAACGGGCAAAGAAACAGGCTTAGCATTATCCACCAGATAAATACGAAAATCAATCTCTCGTTTAGGGGGCAACCCCTTAACTTCTTCAAAAACATCAGGATAATCTCGGACCACCCTTACAGACTGAAGGGCTTCCTCTGACGAGTCGAGAGATTCAAGATAGCACAACATGACGGGATTCTTCGGATTGCATGAAATCTCTAAGGTGTTGCCAAGGCGAGTCACAAGCCTCACAACCCTATGTTCACAATCAACAATGGCTCCATATCGGGACAGCCAATCCATGCCTAATATCAATCCGTATCCCCTGAAACCAAGAACATATGCACTACACAAGAACTCTACACTGAGTATAGAGATCCTCAGATCCTCACATATCATAGATAGATGAGCAGAACCCCCAATGGGATTCGAAACACAAACAGGATCATCCACTAAGCTAGTACTAAGGTGCAAGCTATCAACAAGATCAGACGAAATAAAGCTATGTGATGCACCAGAATCAAACAAGGTACGAACTGGAAGATCAGAAACATAAACAAGGTTCTCAACAGAAACACTACCTCGATTGGGAACTGGAGCGGTATTGAGAGCATGAACTTGCCCTCCTGAAGGTCCAGCCTGTCCTTTCTTCTTCGGGCACTCCTTGCTGAAGTGTCCAGCCTCACCACAGGAAAAACATCCACCACTAAGCTTCCTTTTCTTCTTCCTACAATCTTTAGCAAAGTGTCCAGGCACACCACAGTAATTGCACTTTCCCTTGCCTTTGTTGTTGTTCCCCTTCTTGTTCTTGCCCTGATTCCCCTGACTGCTTTGACCACCTTGATTGCCTTTGCCTTGAGAATCAGTCTTCTTTGCTTGAGTATCACTCGTCTTGACCTCTTTCTTTCCATCTCCCTGAAGTAGAGCCATATTGACCAAACTCTCAAAAGTAGCCCCATGCGGAATATGTGACATCGCCAAGCCCTGCAGCGGCTCATTCAACCCTCTAGCAAATCGAAGAGCCTTCTTCTCAGGAGTGTTCACCATATCCAAACCAAAACGGGCCAGCTGATTAAACTTGTTCACATACTCCTTAACAGACATATCACCTTGCTTTAATGCAATGAACTTCTCCATCTGTAAATTCGCCTCAGCAGAAGATAGAAACTTGGTCACAAATCTAGCCCTCAAATCGGCCCAAGTCTCAACGGGCCTCGTCCCATTGGTGACCTCCCACCAATAGGCTGCTTCATCCTTCAAAAGCCACACTGTCAATAAGATCTTCCTCTCGTCATCAATCCCAAAGATAGCAAACAAGTCCTTAGTGTCTTTCAGCCAATTCCTAGCTTCAACGAAAGATTCCGTGCCTAGGAAATTCTTGCCTCCCATCGCCTTGAAGTCTTTACAAACCTTCGTGAACTCAACCTGAGGATGCTGAGGGGGAGGAGGAGGAAGAGGAGCCTCAGCAACAGGAGGGGGAGGAACATTAGCAACGGGAGGAGGAATATTAACCGCTGGAGGGACCACCAGAGGAGGGACATTAGGGAGAGGATTCTCAACTACAGGAGGAGGAGTGGGAGTAGGGTTTGCGGGGCCGGCTGCCGCCCTAGCTTCTAGAAGTCTCCTATACCAGAGTGGCACATTTACTCCATCGGGGATGGCAAGATCCTCAGCCATACTGAAACGAAGGATAAGATAAGATTAGGTCAAGGGAACGAAGGATAACGCTAATGGCTTTTTGGGGAATAGCCCTTTTCTTTTTTATAATACTAGACTTTTCTTTGAAAAATACTTTATACTTGTTTTGAAAATAGTTTTTCAAAAGTCTTTTAAAAACTTTTTGTTCTTTCTCGTAAACCATATGCTCTGATACCAAATTTGTAACACCCCACCTCCGCTAGGGTCACTCTTTCGGGGGCACTAGCTTCTGGGGGGCGTTAGAACTGGGTAAGCATGCATAATGATATATCAAGGCAGAACAGGAACATAAATATATATGTAAAACAGAGTAAATGAGAATAAAACAGCGGAATATCTCAAACCATCTCAAAACAAGTCTAGTACATCATAAAGTCATCTGCCAAAATAAATTGGTCTAGTACAACATAAACAGAAATACTGAAATACATAGTGTTATCCCCAAAAATAAAAGTGATAAACCATAGCGAGCTCAATGTCCAGACATACATGAGCTATCCAGCGAACAAGCAAGCGATCCAAGCTAAGCACCACTGTTCCCTCCCTGAGAACCTGGGGGGGGGAACGAAAGAAAAGAAGCGAAAGAAAACAGGTCAGTCAAAAAGACTGGTAAGCCCTACTACGATCAGTCTATAAACTAATAAAGCTAACATCATGATGGAAACTGAGATGAATATACTGGCAATAGATAAAGGTGTCATCACATAAAGAAGATTAAGCTTTGCACCACAGTGTACTAGCAAACTAACATAACATGTAATGATCCCTCAGTCCAAACTTTGGCCCAATAGCATGAGGTGACCTTAATGCAAGGTCCAGCCCAACGGTCTAGTCGATCGGCTCCCTATAAACCTAACACGTCATGTGTTGGTGTCCATACGGCCCATATATGGTTGTAGTCAGACTGTGCTGGGTCCACCTTTGGGTGTATCAAGCCCTCGGGTGTCAACCCCAGACACCTAAGCAATAATGCACAGTTTAAACCTACTGGTACCCATGCCTCGAGTTTGTCCAACACCGAACTACGTGCACGTCCGTAGCCCGCCTGGACCCGCACCGCTGTACCACTCAGTCGTCGCTTTGGTCGCTTACATCAGTCCAGTAATCGTGCCCCGCCCTAGCCTAGCCTCTAGGGTTGTGAATGATACCAAACTGGGATTACTGCTGGAACAGACCACGTTGCTAGGGTTTTCTAAGAGGGTTAAGTGTGGTTTAACCCCTCACTAATCATGGATTAAATTAGTTAAGTGTAACCAACAGTTCACCACTTAACCCCATTTAATCCCTCGCATCCCCAAAATTGGTTAAGTATTAGTGGGCCATGACTTAACCCTAATCATGAGGCATTAATTTAATTGTACCCTAACCTCTCACATTAGACTTTGTTGCGGTTACTAGTTAAGCCGGGCGGGTCCGGGTAGCTTTACACCACAACTTGGTCTAACCTCGGGTCCAAGGTACACATGACCAACTTCTCACATTGGGTCCTATTGTTTGTAGCAACTAGTTAAGCCGGTCGGTTCCGGGTAGGTTTACGCTACAAACTCAACCCAACCTCGAGTTGGCCACACATGTTTTCTAAGTGTCATGTCCACTTTATTTTCAAACCATAATTACAAGTTTAACAAATACTTGGGTAGACCTAACTTAATAGGTAAATTCCCAAGGGGTAGACCTAACTTAATAGGTAAATTCCCAATCTTATATTTTCATGTATTTTAAGTTTTACCCAAAAAAACCCCCAACGTCATTCTATCGCTTACATATTCGTCATAACGCATAAAGGATAGAAAGAGGGAACTTGGCACAACATACATGATAAATCTTACATATCATAATAAGCATGCATAACATGTTGGACTTGCATAACTTAGCATAGTGAACTTGCATAAACATGCATAACTTGTTAAACTTGCAAATCATGACTTAGTGAACTTGCATAAACATGCATAACTTGTTAAACTTGCAAATCATGACTTAGTGAACTTGCATAAGCATGCATAACTTGTTAAATTTGCAAATCATGATTAGTGAACTTGCATAAACATGCATAACTTGTTAAACTTGCAAATCATGACTTAGTGAACTTACATAAACATGCATAACTTGTTAAACTTGCAAATCATGACTTACTGAACTTGCATAAGCATGCATAACTTATCAAACATGTGTAACATAGCATAGTAAACTTGCATAAGCATGCATAACTTAATAAACATGCATAACATAGCATAGTGAACTCGCATAAGCACACATAACTTAATAAACATGCATAAATCCCAACTTTCATCACATATTAACTTTAGAGTTTCTAAAATGAAGGTAAGAGGGCTTACAAATATTATGAAGACACAAATCCACTAATAAAGATTGAAAAGCCCTTTATGCAAGCATATAAAAACCCAAAACAAAGCTCCAGTTAACAAAAATCCCAAAACTCTAACTTTAGCAATTAAAGCTTGCAACTTGATGATGTATGCAAGCTAATGATCATTCATACAACTTAGAAATGCTTGTATGAACATCAAAACCTTCATAGAAATGATTTTAGAAGAGGGTGGAGGCTAGGGTTCTTAGGTGGAGGCCATTTGAGCATTCAATTTGACATAGTTTGGTTGCTAGATTGAATAATGAGGTTTTAGGGTAGGATTAGGGGCTTATTTATAGAAGATTAGAGTGTTTTTAGCCCTAGGTTTAACCCTAGGTTAGTTTAGGCCCGTCAGATTTAGGAATTCTCTAGAACCAAGCCACAAGACCAAGCCCAAATCAAAATGGTGCGCCAGGCAAAACTGCCTGGCCACCCCGTGTCGACAGGGCTGTCGACAGGGCAGTCGACACCCTAAGACCCCTGTCGACATGCCTGTCGACATGGGGGTCCTGGCGGGAGTTTTCCCGCCTGACTCCAGTTAGCCCTAATCCTTGTTTTTAATTTAAAATTTGAATCTGTTTTTACTATGGAAATTTCTGAAAACTTCAATGGGCCTTAACTGGGTCATACGGACTCCGATTTTCGAAAACTCGGACTCTATTTCGCGTATTTTTCCGAGACGAACGCACTGGCATAGCCCGTTTCCCTTAATTCAGATTTTTGAATTAAATTCTGCCTCGATTTATGTTATAACAGGTTATTGAAAATACGGGTTGTTACATGGATATATAAAAGAAAATGTATACGCTGAACAACCTCCCTTACTTACACAAGAAAAAAATTCCTAATCACGTATATAAGTTAAAAATGACTTTGTATGGTCTAAAACAAGCACCTGGCGCTTGGTATGAACGCCTTAAAAATTATGTTATAAGCTAAGGATTTCATATCGGAAAGGTTGATCAAACTCTATTTATAAAACGTTCTAAAAAAGATATATTTATAATTCAAATATATGTAGATGCTATTATTTCTGGTTCCACTAACGAAAAATTATGTCAAGAATTTTCAGAAATAATGACTAAGGAATTTGAAATGTCTTACATGGGTGAATTTTCTTATTTCCTTAGCTTACAAAATAAACAATTATCTACTGGAATCCTTATGAATAAAAAAAATTACTGTAATAATTTAATTAAACGATTTGGAATGGAAAACACTTTTGCTAAACCAATTCCTATGAGGACAACAACTCATATCCATCGAGAAGAAAATGACAAAAGTGTCGACCAAAAATTATATCATAGTATGATAGGATCTTTATTATATTTAACTGCAACCAGACCCGATAATAATGAGTGTTTGTTTATGTGCACAATTCCAAGCTGATCCAAAAGTATCACATTTACGAGTAGTAAAACATATATTGCTTTATCTAAGCGATACTAAGGACTTCAGACTATTCTATATGAAAGATTGTTCTTTCGAACTAGTATTCTTCAGTGATGCTGATTTCGGAGGATCACAGATGGATCGTAAAAGTACGAGTGGTACATGTCATTTTATTGGCAAATCACTCTTTTGGTTTAGCAAGAAACAAAATTGTTTTTCACTATAAACATGTAAAGCTGAATATAACTGATCTGCTTCGCACAACAAATCAGTTCGTACTTTCGCCGCTGCCTCTAGGATAAAACAACCTCTAAAATAATAACTGATTTGCTTTGCACAACAAATCAGTGCAGATTTGCACTTTCGAAAATAAAAATACTGCTCGAAAATTTCAGGAAGAATATTTTAGTGAAGGAGGTAAAAACTGTGTATTTTTTTGCTATTGTCTTCTTTCCATCTACAACTGAAGATAATATATAGATGGGGATTAGAGCTGAACGATAATACTGGGAAGTAGATAAATCTGCTACTGAACGATAATACTGGGCAGTAGATAAATCTGCTAAAATACCGGGTCAATAGTTTACAGCTTCAAATAAAAGTCGGCTCAAAAATATATCTTGTATTTAAAAAAAACAATTTTTTTCTAGTCCAAAAATATAAGTGTTTACACCACAAAGCCAAGACCCAAGCCCGAGCCCGAACCGAGCCAGGCCGGGTCGGGTTGGGTCGGGTCAGTCGGTCGCGCGCGTGTGTGGTATTCATGATGCATGGTCTCCCTCCTCACAACAAAGCATACATTGGGAGCCCAAGGCCCCAACATGACTTCTTAGAAACAAGTATAAATACTTGCATCTTTCTTATAATCCCATGATGTGGGACTATTCACGTATAGGAGCCATTCATACACTTATTTCAATATTTTTAATAATTCACAAATTATTTTCAACAATCCCCACTTGAATTTTTAAAAATATATTCGAGCAGTTTTTAAAAATATATAAGATTGTGCATAAACAAAGGTGTCATCCGACTTGAACCTTTGCATAGTGAATAAGATTCAGTTTTTACTAAAGTGACACATAGTCTTGAACTCTATTCCTGACATCAAACCACACACAACCTTTTCTATAGTGCAATCAAATAAGCCCATGCATTTATGGCCATGCATGTCTATCCCAGTTTAGTGAACGCTCTAGAAGTTTTGCCCAAAACTCCATAGGAAACGACCACATTTCCACATTCACATAGGTGAGTCTATCAAGAGTACTCCTGAAGGTAGGTACTCCACTCCAATTAGAGTATAGATCTCATTAAGAGTTTATATCAACTCATCCTCTAATCACTTCAGGAATACATGCTTCTTAACACAAAAATTTAGCATGTTCATCTACTATCACTACACAACTTGTTTTTACCGATTGAACCTAGTTCTTGGGATCTCCAGTCATTTAGGTCGGGTTACCATCGTGCGTGATTCCACAATCTCTGGGCAATAGTCCCACTCTTTTAGAATCATTAAGGACTTTCTTTCAGGTCAGTCCTTTCGTCAAAGGATCTGTCAAATTGTCATCACTTCATATGTGATGTTCTCTAACAATACTGTGCATACGACTGTCATTTCTTACCGTTGTAATATCGGTTCTGTACTTCTTTCAATAGTTGTCAATTTTTCATCACTATGTATGTGATGTTCTCTTACAGTATTGTACTTACGACGTCAACTTTTACCGTTGTAATAATGGTTCTATACCGTTGTAATAACAGTTCTATACTTTTTGCAATAGCTGCGATACTATCGCAATCAATTACACCACTGGTGTCGGTTTTTTTCCTTATAGGGATCTCAAGTAGCAGATTACTTTCATACTCTGCTTCTTCGCTAGCTGTGACTAGTGCTATTATCTCAGTCACTATAGTATACTGAGTCAAGATATTCTGTTTCTTAGATTTCCCAAGAAACAGTTCTTCCAGCAATGCTAAATATATAGCCACTGGTCGTAAAAGAATCATCAGATTAAGTATTTCAGCCTATATCAGAATATCCTTCAAGTACAACTGAAAGCTTTTTCATAATGTAATCCAAGATTCATAGTTTATTTTAGTTACCTTATGACCCTCTCAATAGCATGTTAATGCTCTATACTAGATCTACTGGTAAACTTGCACAATAATCCCATGACATAGGCAATGTGAGGTCTAGTACAATCAGTGGCATCCCGAAGATTGCCAATGATGCTCTCATAATCAGACCGTCTTGCACCCTCACCAGTGTTCTTAAATAACTTTACACTAGGATCATATGGTGTACATGCAAGTTTACAGTCAATATAATTGTATTTCTTTAGAGTCTAATCAGTTTAATGGGATTGATCCAAAGAAAATCCCTTTTTTGACCTAGTAATCTTAATATCAGGGATTACACTCGCTTCACCTAGATCTTTCATATTAAAATTGGCACTTAATAAGGATTTGACTGAATTTATGGCATGAATGTTTGACCCAAAGATGAGTAGGTCATCTACATAAAGGCATATAATAGTGCAAATGTCATTCTCAGATTTGTAATAAATGCATTTGTCACTTTCATTAACTTCAAAACCATGTGAAGTGATTAAGTTATCAAATTTTTTTCATGCCATTGTTTAGATACTTGTTTTAAACCATATAATGATTTATCTAATTTGCATACTTTATGTTCTTGACTATGTACTACAAATCCTTCAGGCTGGTCCATATAAATTTCTTCTTCTAATTCACCATTCAAAAAATGTGGTTTCTACATCCATTTGGTGTATTCGTAAATTATGAATAGAAGCAAGTGAGATTAATACCCAAATGAATGTAATTCTAGTTACTGGTGAAAAAGTGTCAAAGAAACCTATATTTTCTTTTTGCTTAAAACCTTTAGCTACTAGTCGTGTTTTATATTTATCAATAATGCCATCAGGTTTTAATTTTTAATTACTCATTTACAGCCTATAGATTTACAACGGGGGTAGATCTACCAAATGCCAAGTCTTATTGGATTCCAGAGAATCCATCTCATCATTTATAGCCTCTTACCAAAAAATCGGCATCTAAAGAAGATAAGGCCTCTTGGAGGTTTAAGGGAACCTCCTCTATAGTAAAACCAAAAAAATCCGAACCAAAGTTTTTTACGGTTCTTGTTCTTTTACTTCTTCTAGGTTCAGCTTCAGAATTTTCATTAAATTCTGTTCTAATAGGCATACTAGAAGTGCCCCAACTATTCCTTAATTTTAAAAAAAATTGTTTCACAACAATCGGCACCATTTGTTTCAATTATATTATGTGTATTTAGGTCATAAAAAAACTGTATGCTTTGCTATTAATAGCATAGCCTATAAATACACATTCATATGCTCTACTAGCCAATTTTATTATCTTAGGGTTTGGAGCGCAAACATATGTTAAACAAACCCAAGTTCTAAAATATGGCACAATGGATTTATTATTCTTTTAAAATTTCATAAGGTGAAATTTTATTCTTAGATTAAGGGATTCTAAACATAACATAGCATGTAGTCAATAAAATATCCCTCCACCAATGTTTTATTTAATAAAATAGCAATTACTAATTCGGTAAAGGTCCTATTTTTTTCAGCTTTACCGTTTATTTCAAGTGAATATGGTGCAGTTCTATCATGCACTATACCAAATAATTTATAAAAAAAATCAGAATAAACTGAATTCATATTCTGTTCATCTATCACTATGAATTCTCTTAATTTTCTTATTCCTCAATTTCAGTTTTGAATCTAAGCATGTCAAATGCAACATATATTTCAGAATCACTGTTTGTCCAATTGTAAGCTTTATTTTCACATAACCAATCTCTACAGTTTTAGTGGTGTGAGGATTTCTCAACAACACTTTCTGATTGTAACACCCCACGTCCATTAATGTCTCTTACAAAGGGAATGCATTAACTTCCATGGAGGTTTTAAGTGAATATAGAACAAAAAAATTACAACAAGACAGATAATAAGTAGTACTTGGAAATCTAAAACTTTATTTCATTGCAGCGGAAATTAAACATGTTTGTTACATCATAAAACCATAAATCAGAGTCAAGTACAATATCCATCTTGATAAAACAAAATACATAATCCCATTACATAAATAGCCATTAAAGAAGATAACAAGCTGGACTTTACTTCAACGGTCCAAGATTTCCAAAAGAGAGATAAAGCAATCCAATCAAGCTCCACTAGAGCTGGGCCCACCCTGAGGACCTGGAGGGGGGAAATGATAGAAATAGAGGGGGTTAGACATAAAGTCTGGCGAGTATGATGATTCTAACAATACTATTATCAAAATAACTAGACTAAGGCATAAGCTGGAAAACAAGGAAATGTCTATGAACTATTGGGTATGTAAGAGCAGATAAAGATAACATTAAAGGCACACCTAATACTAACGAATAATTACTACACTGCACCACACCAGTCACCCTAAAGGTTGATCCCACTCACCGAACTTAGAAATTATATAAATAGCTTCGTGTACCCCTAGCTGACTACATAGGTGCCGCCTGCCCCTATCTCCGCTAGGTGTACCCCACTACCCACTTTCGATCGGCTCCCTACTCGTAGAAACCCGTGCTGGCCCCACAGTGGGGTGTATAACTCCCCTAAAGTGGCAACCCGATACAACTTGAGGATGCACGGCTTATACCTACACGATGCAACAACGTCTTACCTACCAGCCCGGGTCCACACACGCATATGAAACCCGTTGGACTTGCGTTGCCACCGCTAACCCGTTTGGCCTCTTATAGTCAAACCCAGTATGTGTGTCCCGTCCTCGACTTGGGTCGAGCCCACAAAGATACGTTTGGGTTACTAGTTGAAATGGGCCCCCACAAGCTATCCACCTAAGCTTGTCCCCACTAGTATATCCCACTTAACCCTCTTCTTAGTCATGTTCATTTACATGTGTGTTTGGTTAAGTCTTACTAATCGTATTTCAAATGCCACTAAAGGCACCCACTAGATTCCTCATGCCACCCAAGGCACCTACTTAACCCCCATGTCCCACTTCACATGTTTATCTGGTTAAGTATTTCTTAATTCATTCAGGCCATAACCTCATAAAGACCTCTCACATTAGACTGGCATTTATGGCATCTGGATTCTCCGGGCGGGTCCGGGCAGTCTTACACCATAAAAGAGTCTAACCTCGTGTCTTTACAACTGCTATGCTTTAATTTGGGCCTAGGACCTCTCACACTGGGCTGACATTTGTGACTACTGGATTTGCCGGACGGGTCCGGGCAGTTTTACGTCACAAACGAGTCCAACCTCGTGTCCTAAGCATTGATTAACAGTTACAATCTTTTACCCCAATTTTAAATATATCCCTATTCAAATCATTAATTAATTCCAATTTTAATGATGTCCATAATTGACTCAATTATGGCCATCCACTTACGGTATGCAAAATCATATCAATTGCACCCCAGTTTCTTAATATTAAATCTTTAATATTACCCCTACCCCACGTTATACGTTCGCTTATTCAACGCAAAATATACGTTAGACTCGAATAGTCTAACTCATAGCACAAAGATAAATTATCACAACATATAGACAAATAAAATAGATCTAATCATAATAGGGGTGAAACTTGCATAAAATTACACTAAAAGTGTCAACTTGTTTTGTTAAATGTCACAACTTACATAATATGATCATAACCCAAGTTCATGTGGTTTATGCAACATAATGATGGTGTGAACTAGCATCTAACACATAGAACTCACAAATGTCATAGCATAATTCTAGATCTAAATAGATGTCATAATCCTAGATCTAAATAGATGTCATAGGATATGTGAGATTATACGTACTAATCAATCTAAACTTGCATAGGTACATGTGATTTATCATGTGAATCATCATAGCCCAAACATATATATAATTAACATCATGATTTGATCAAGCATAAGCTAACTATAACATAAATAATAACATCATGACTTTGTAACATCGCAACTTAGCATAGAAACTTGCAACATATATAATATCATCATAGCATGATTTACAACATATAGGATATCATCATCACATAACATAGGATTTACAACATACATGATAGCATAAGGTTTACAACAACATATATGACAATTCACATCATTTTCTTATGATCCATATCACATCTTAATCTAATTAGTTTGCTAATAATCTTGTTAAGATCATCATACTCACAATTGGAAAAGAAAGAGAATCTTGATTTGCTTTAGAGTTGAGTAGAATTAGAGTTTTGATTAGCTTTCTTCCTTCTTAGTTGGCGGCGGCTACACTGAATTCCATGGCGATGGCATGACGGCGGCTATTCTATTTTTCATGTGAATTTAGAGTGAGAGACTACCTAGGTATATATAGAGTTTAGGGTTTATTTAGGCCGTCAGATCAACTCAGAACTAACCTGAACCGTTAAATTAGCCAACTCAGCCCTGAAGACACATCAGCAGCTCAAGATTGGGCTCTGCCAAAACCTTTCCGACTGGACCAGGTCGACTGCGCAGTCAACCTGGTCCCTGGGGTGTCGACTGCCCAGTCGACTCCCCAGTCGACCTGGGTGCTGGGCGGGAAATTTCCCGCCTAGCCTGTTTGACTTCGAATTTTGAATTTTGAATTTTCTGAAATCTGTTTTGAATTTTCTGAAACTTCCGATGGCCATATCTCCTTCATACGAAGTCCAAATCACGCAAACTCGGACTCTATTTCAACCAGAATTCCGAGACGAACACAATGGCGCAACCCGTTTCCCACAATTCTCACGTCTGAGATTAGTTATTCTTTAATTTGTGAATATTAATATTAACAGAATTACGGGGTGTTACATTCTCCCCTCCTTAAAGGATTCTGACCCCGAAATCTTCAAGTCAAGAAGAATGTATATCCTAACATCCAATCGTCCATCTACTCAACCATCAAACACAGGTATCCATTGTCCTTATAGACTTCTAATGCTTCCATGTTTAAATGCGTAGTGTGTGTATATGTCCATATCTAATGCAAAATCAGGCGGTCCACTGATTCAGTTGACCTCCTTAATGCAAATCATGATAGTGCCATGCGTCCATTATGTATGCAAAAGTTCCTTAATGCTACATATTATCTCTATATGCGTGCACAATCATCAGCTGAATGCAACATCCATATGATAAAAAAAATCCTCATACATACATTTTACTAAATACATCCATATATATGCAATATGCAATATGAAGTGACTGAGCCGATCTAGTGCCTAATAGTGTGTGTATATGCGTCCATGAGCAACCACTAGCAAACACTTGCATCCACTTTGCATCCATCATACATAACATGTCTCAAACACATGTTTCAACCATAGGATTATCCTAACTAAAGGTCAAAGATACTAGCGAGAGGACATACTAAAGATAAGATAAGTACAAGCTAAGCGATAATGGAGAACTTAAAAGATATACCCTCAAAAAGAAAAGGGTACAACGAACGCATCTTCGCTTCTGTCTCCCAAGTAGCGTTGCGCTCATCATCTCCCCATTGCATTTTGACTAGTCTGACCTCTCGATTCCTCAACTTCTTGATCTCCGACCCAAGAATGCATGTAGGAGTTCGTCGAATCGTCGCATCACGCTCTATCTCCACCTCTCTAAGCAAGCTCGGCTCTACCACTTCTGCAGTCTCGTGCAAGCACTTCCTCAAATGTGACACATGGAATACGTCGTGTACACCACTAAGTCTCTCAGGCAACTCCACTCTATACACCATCTGTCCAATCTTCTCCTTAATAGGAAACGGCCCTACGAACCTTGGTGCTAATTTCCCAACGGACCCAAAGCGAACAACATTTCGTAATGGAGACACTTTGATAAAGACCATCTCCCCAACGTCAAACTCAAGATCTGTCCTCCTTTTGTCTGCATAAGATTTCTGCCTATCTTGCGCCGTCTTCATCCTCCTTCGAATCAAGTCGATCTTTTCCGAAGTCTCTCTAATCATATCGGGCCCAAGTAAGATCTTATCCGTAGATTCCCACCAACATGTAGGTGAACGACAAGGTCGTCCATAAAGACCTTCGAAAGGTGCCATGCCAAATGCTAGATTGAAAGCTGTTATTATATGCGAACTCTACCAACGGAAGATGCTATTCCTATGTTCCCCCAAAGTCTAGGATACATAGCCTCAAAAGGTCCTCTAGAATACGATTCACCCTCTCGGTTTGGCCGTCCGTCTGAGGATGATATGCGGTGCTCAAACATAACTGAGTCCCTACCGCTTCTTGTAAGCTCCTTCAAAATTCGCTAGTGAAGATAGGATCGCGGTCGCTTACTATGTTAGAAGGAACACCATGCAAACGAACTATCTCTCGAACGTATACAGAAGCTAACCATGGAGCAGTCCTCTTACTCTTCACGGGAATGAAATGGGCACTCTTAGTAAGTCTGTCTACTATAACCCAAATCCCCGTATTACCTTTCCTTGATCTTGGTAATCCATCCACAAAGTCCATCGAGACAATTTCCCACTTCCATAGTGGAACCTCTAATGGGTGAAGCAACCCACCGGGTTTCTTTTGCTCTGCTTTTACTTGCTGGCACACCAAGCATCTAGCGGCATACTCAGCCACATCTTTCTTCATGCCGGCCCAAAAGTAAACTCGTCTCATGTCCATGTACATCTTGTCCCCGCCAGGATGAATGGTCATCTTCGAATGATGTGCATCATCAAGAGTGGTCTTCCTTAGGTCATCGTCTTTTGGTATACAAAGTCTACCGTCCCTACGTAACCATCCCTTATCATCCAGGGTATACCTACGGAGATGGCTTGATGACTCCCCTCTTTTGAGCTTTTCTACTAACTCAACCAACTGTGGGTCGTCTCGCTATGCCTCGCCAATCCGTCCCAAAAGCGTAGGTCTAACCTCTAAGGATGCTAGCAAACCGGGTACGTAGTTAATGAAAGGTGTAAAGTCAAACGTAGAAATGAACTCTAAACTTCGCCGCTCAACAAACAAAGGACTTAAGGATAATATTTTCCTACTTATGGCGTCTGCCACCACGTTACCCTTGCCAGGGGTATATGCTATCTCGAAGTCGTAGGATGCTAAGGACTCCATCCACCTTTGCTGCCTTAAGTTCAAGTCCTTCTGAGAGAACAAGTATTTTAGCGATTTGTGATAAGTGAATAATTCGAATTTCTCGCCAAGAAGATAATGACGCCAAAACTTAAGCGCAAAAACAATAGCGGCCAGCTCTAGGTCATGTGTAGGGTAATTTTTCTCATGCGCTCTCAACTGTCTTCCCCCATATGCTATTACCCTTCCCTCTGCGCCTAGTCCTGTCCCACAAGCGTCAGTATAAACAGTAAATGGCTTACTCCCATCTAGCAATACTAAGACTGGGGCTGTGGTCAAAGCTCTCTTTAAACGTTGGAACGCATCATCACAATCTACGTCCCACGTGAAGACTAAGTTCTTCTTCGTCAAGCGTGTTAATGGAGCTGATATTTTTGCGAAGTCTTTGATAAACTTCCTATAGTAGCCAGCCAACCCTAAGAAACTTCTCACCTCGATAGCATTTTTAGGAACCTTCCAATTTTGGATGGCCACTATCTTCGCGGGATCCACGGCTATCCCTTCTTTGGAAACCACGTGCCCTAAGAATCGCACTTCTTTCCTCCAAAAGTGACATTTGGAAAATTTAGCTTTAAGGTTATGTGCTCGAAGGGTCTCCAACACTTCCCTAGGATGTAGGGCATGCTCTTCTTCATTCTTAGAAAAGATCAAGATGTCGTCTACAAAGACCACCACGAATTTATTAAGGTACTCCCTAAACACCCTACTCATCAAATCAACAAAGTATGCGGGGGCGTTTGTCAAACCGAAGGGCATCACTAGCCATTCATAGAAACCGTCCGGAGTCCTAAAGGCAGTTTTGTCTATGCTATCCTCAGCCACTCTCAACTGATGGAAACCAGTGGCTAAGTCCAACTGCGAAAACACTGAGGCGCCAACTAACTGATCAAAGAGATCGTCAATCCTCGGCAGTGGATGTCTGTTCTTCTTAGTAAGCTTATTAAGTTCTCTATAGTCCACACAAAGTCTAAGGGACCCATCCGCCTTCGTGGCCAATACTACTGGAGCACACCACTCCGATATACTACGTCTTATGAACCCCTTCTCAAGCAACTCCTTCACTTGCTTATTGAGTTCCCTCCTTTCACGAGGAGCCATGTGGCGTACTGGCAAAGATACGGGTTTTGCATTATCCATAAGATATATTCGAAAATCTATCTCCCTCTTCGGAGGCAAGCCCTTCACCTCCTCAAACACATCCGAGAATTCTCGGACTACTCTAACATATCGTAGATTCTCCATAGATGCGTCAAGCGATTCTAGATAACTTAGCATAACGGAATTTATGGGATTACAAAAGATTTCGAGAGTGTTGCCAAGGCGAGTCATGAGCCTAACTACTCTCCTTTCACAATCAAGAACGGCCCCATTTCTGGATAACCAATCCATTCCTAAAATTAGCCCATAGCCCGTGAAGCCCAAAACATAAGCATTACATCTAAACTCAACGCCAAGTATAGAAATTTTCAAATCCAAACACATCATGGACAAATAAGCTAAGCCCCCAATTGGATTCGAAACAACTAAGGGATCCTCTACTAAACTGGTGTTTAAGTGCAGTGATTCAACTAATGATGTAGAGATAAACGAATGCGATGCGCCCGAATCGAATAAGGTACGGACAGAATGATCAAATAGAAAAACTAAGCTTTCAACAGAAATGGTTCTACCTCGTTCTTGCAGCGGTGGGACTGCGAGAGCCTGAACTTGTCCCCTTGCCTGCCCTGGTGCCATAAGAGCCTGCACCTGTGCTCACGAGGTAGACCCTGCCCTCTGCCCTTTCTTTAGGCAGTCCTTCACTAGATGTCCCGCTTCACCACAGTGAAAACAGCCAGTCTTCTTTTTCTTTCTGCAATCCTTGCTGAGATGGCCTGGTGTCCCACAGTTAAAACATCTTTTCTTTCCTTTGCCAACCTTCTTGCTTTGCTGTTGTGGTTTCTTCTGATCCCCTTTCTTCTCGGGTGCCTTATTAGCATTAGCGCCTTTCTCCTCGTGCATGAGTGCCATGTCTACTAGCTTCTCAAAGGTGGCCCCCATAGGGATGTGGGTCATAGCCAACCCCTGCAATGGCTCATTCAAGCCATTAACGAACCTCAGAGCCTTCTTTTCCGGCGTGTTCACTAAGTCCAAGCCAAACCTTGCTAACTGATTAAATTTGTTGACACATTCTTTCACTGATGAGCTTCCTTGCTTAAATGTCAAGAACCTTTCCATGTATAGATTCTCTTCTGCCCTTGAGAGAAACTTTTCCTCAAACCTACGTCTGAAATCCGCCCAAGAATCAACAGGACGCTCCCCATTAGTGACCTCCCACCAAAACGAGGCCTCTCCCTTCATTAACCAAGCTGCTAATTTGACTTTCCTCCCTTCTTCTACTTCAAAGATTTCTAGCAATTCTTCCACCTCCTTAAGCCAAGCTCTAGCTTCCACAAACGTTTCTGACCCTTGAAAAGGTTTTCCACCCATAGCTTTAAATTCCTTGCATGTCTTTGCAAAAGTATCAGCGCGAGGAGGGGGAGGAGGAGGAACGGTTGCAACAGGTGGTGGAGGAACATTGGCTGGACCTGCAGCGGCCCTAGCCTCTAACAACCTCCTATACCATCCTGGTATCGTTACACCATCCGGAAGGTTAAGATCTTCAGCCATGCTGAAACGAAAAAGGAAAGATTCAAAATGGAGAATTCGAAAGATAAAGATATATGGCTATTGGGGATTATGTTTTTCATAAAACTTTCCCCTTTAAATTACTCATCAAGACATGTTTTTGAAAACACTTTTTCCAAAAATACTTTAGAAAAATAGTTTTTCTAAAAAAATTATCTGTTCTGGTAAACTTAGGCTCTGATACCTAGTGTAACACCCCACGTCCATTAATGTCACTCACAAAGGGAATGCATTAACTTCCATGGAGGTTTTAAGTGAATATAGAACCGAAAAATTACAATAAGACAGATAATAAGTAGTACTTGGAAATCTAAAACTTTATTTCATTGCAGCGGAAATTAAGCATGTTTGTTACATCATAAAACCATAAATCAGAGTCAAGTACAATATCCATCTTGATAAAATAAAATACATAATCCCATTACATAAATAGCCATTAAAGAAGATAACAAGCTGGACTTTACTTCAATGGTCCAAGCTTTCCAAAAGAGAGATAAAGCAATCCAATCAAGCTCCACTAGAGCTGGGCCCACCCTGAGGACCTGGAGGGGGAAAAGATAGAAATAGAGGGGGTCAGACATAAAGTCTGGCGAGTATGATGATTCTAACAATACTATTATCAAAATAACTAGACTAAGGCATAAGATGGAAAACAAGGAAATGTCTATGAACTATTGGGAATGGAAGAGCAGATAAAGATAACGTTAAAGGCACACCTAATACTAACGAATAATTACTACACTGCACCACACCAGCCACCCTAAAGGTTGATCCCACTCACCGAACTTAGAAATTACATAAATAGCTTCGTGTACCCCTAGCTGACTACATAGGTGCCGCCTGCCCCTATCTCTGCTGGGTGTACCCCACTACCCACTTTCGATCGGCTCCCTACTCGTAGATACCCGTGCTGGCCCCACAGTGGGGTGTATTACTCCTTTAAATTGGCAGCCCGATACAACTTGAGGATGCATGGCTTATACCTACACGATGCAACAACGTCTTACCTACCAGCCCGGGTCCACACACGCATATGAAACCCGTTGAACTTGCGTTGCCACCGCTAACCCGTTTGGCCTCTTGTAGTCAAACTCAGTATGCGTGTCCCGTCCTCGACTTGGGTCGAGCCCACAAAGATACGTTTGGGTTACTGGTTGAAATGGGCCCCCACAAGCTATCCACCTAAGCTTGTCCCCACTAGTATATCCCACTTAACCCTCTTCTTAGTCATGTTCATTTACATGTGTGTTTGGTTAAGTCTTACTAATTGTATTTCAAATGCCACTAAAGGCACCCACTAGATTCCTCATGCCACCCAAGGCACCTACTTAACCCCCATGTCCCACTTCACATGTTTATCTGGTTAATTATTTCTTAATTCATTCAGGCCATAACCTCATAAAGATCTCTCACATTAGACTGGCATTTATGGCAGCTGGATTCGCCGGGCGGGTCCGGGCAGTCTTACACCATAAAAGAGTCTAACCTCGTGTCTTTACAACTGCTATGCTTTAATTTGGGCCTAGGACCTCTCACATTAGGCTGACATTTGTGACTACTGGATTTGCCGGGTGGGTCCGTGCAGTTTTACATCACAAACGAGTCCAACCTCGTGTCCTAAGCATTGATTAACACTTATAATCCTTTACCCCAATTTTAAATATATCCCTATTCAAATCATTAATTAATTCCAATTTTAATGATGTCCATAATTGACTCAATTATGGCCATCCACTTACGGTATGCAAAATCATATCAATTGCACCCCAATTTCTTAATATTAAATCCTTAATATTACCCCTACCCCACGTTATACGTTCTCTTATTCAACGCAAAATATACGTTTGACTCGAATAGTCTAACTCATAGCACAAAGATAAATTATCACAGCATATAGACAAATAAAATAGATCTAATCATAATAGGGGTGAAATTTGCATAAAACTACACTAAAGGTGTCAACTTGTTTGGTTAAATGTCACAACTTACATAATATGATCATAACCCAAGTTCATGTGGTTTATGCAACATAATGATGGTGTGAACTAGCATCTAACACATAGAACTCACACATGTCATAGCATAATTCTAGATCTAAATAGATGTCATAATCCTAGATCTAAATAGATGTCATAGGATATGTGAGATTATACGTACTAATCAATCTAAACTTGCATAGGTACATGTGATTTATCATGTGAATCATCATAGCCCAAACATATATATAATCAACATCATGATTTGATCAAGCATAAGCTAACTATAACATAAATAATAACATCATGACTTTGTAACATCGCAACTTAGCATAGAAACTTGCAACATATATAATATCATCATAGCATGATTTACAACATATAGGATATCATCATCACATAACATAGGATTTACAACATACATGATAACATAAGGTTTACAACAACATATATGACAATTCACATCATCTTCTTATGATCCATATCACATCTTAATCTAATTAGTTTGCTAATAATCTTGTTAAGATCATCATACTCACAATTGGAAAAGAAAGAGAGTCTTGATTTGCTTTAGAGTTGAGTAGAATTAGAGTTTTGATTAGCTTTCTTCCTTCTTAGTTGGCGGCGGCTACACTGAGTTCCATGGCGATGGCATGACGACGGCTATTCTATTTCTCATGTGAATTTAGAGTGAGAGACTACCTAGGTATATATAGAGTTTAGGGTTTATTTAGGCCGTCAGATCAACTCAGAACTAACCTGAACCGTTAAATTAGCCAACTCAGCCCTAAAGACACATCAGCAGCTCAAGATTGGGCTCAGCCAAAACCTGGCCGACTGGACCAGGTCGACACCCAGGTCGACTGCGCAGTCGACCTGGTCCCTGGGGTGTCGACTGCCCAGTCGACTCCCCAGTCGACCTGGGTGCTGGGCGGGAAATTTCCCGCCTAGCCTGTTTGACTTCGAATTTTCAATTTTCTGAAATCTGTTTTGAATTTTCTGAAACTTCCGATGGCCATATCTCCTTCATACGAAGTCCAAATCACGCAAACTCGGACTCTATTTCTACCAGAATTCTGAGACGAACACAATGGCGCAACCCGTTTCCCACAATTCTCACGTTTGAGATTAGTTATTCTTTAATTTGTGAATATTAATATTAACAGAATTACAGGGTGTTACACTGATCATCAGCAACTGTGTATATTGTGAATATATCACGATCATAGCAAACATGGCGAGAAACACCAGTGTCTACCCACCAAACCTTTGTCCACCAATAAGGTGAATCAATCATAGCCGTAAGAGGCTCCTTAGTCAGGTTAGCCTGCAGTGCAAGACTTAGCCTGTTCCGACACTATCGTGCCATATGATCTGTTTTTCCACAGTTGTAATATAGAAGCAACTGTTTAGAATCATTCTTTTTGGTTGGTTGCTGCTATCCTTTATGGTTTCCTTATGGATTCCCATTCTATTCTCAACTGACTGGCTGTGGAGGCTTACTATTGCTTGAGATGTTAATATGTTTGAAAATTTATATTTTTCTTATAGAAAAATATACATAAACTTATAGACTAACATAAGTTATTCGCATGTATGCAACAAAGGTGTTCTGTATTCTATCTGTTCACTTGTATGCAACAAAAGTGTTCTATTTTTATCTGTTCGTACCAGATCTAACATTTTGACTTGATATCAAACCTCAGTATGGTAACAACACTAACCAACTAGTACTGATTAAAAGTTAAGACAAGGCTAATATGGTAGCTGTTATGATATTAGATATTATATTCTTGTTACATGCACAATTAGAAAGTCATAATTTCAAGTATTAATGAACACCAAGGAATTTCTACTAATAGCAACTACCGTTTAAATTTCCACATATAAAAATGTTATTAAAATGGTTTAGTTGTATCAATACTCGATTCGAGCACTGTCGGTTGTTGCAAAATAACCAAAAAAGGTCAAACTAATTTTACGCAGAAAATGGAAAATTTCAGCAAATAAATCTACAGATCCATTATACTAAAAAAGTACCGATTGTGATTCCCACAGCAACGGTCATGAACAGAGATCCGCGAAATGGTCCACCTCCTCTCATTAGCGGTTCTTTCAGATTTCGGATCTGCCTTCCCATTTGAGCTTGCGTACTTTTCCATCTGATACAGTCGTCCGAAAATGATTTTAATGGAAGTGAGTGGGTTTCATTCGGCCTTGTTGCACCATGATGAGAACGAAGCTTCAGAAGCCGAATGCTTGGAAGTATGAATTCGGTAGTTCAGAGTTTTTCCGGTTGCAGCCATTGTTTTAATGATCATCTTCAAATTGTTGGGAAACAATGGCTGAGTCGCGGACTAGGTCGCTTTCTTGAAGACGATTCGGCGATCTGGCCGGTGGTGCAAAACCAGTTCGTACTTTTGTCGTCGCCTCTAGGATAAAACAACCTCTGAAATAATAACTGATTTTCTTTGCACAACAAATCAGTGCAGATTTGCACTTCCAAAAATAAAAATACTGCTCGAAAATTTCAGGAAGAATATTTTAATGACAAAGGTAAAAACTGTGTGTTTTTTGTCTTCTTTCCGTCTACAACTGAAGATAATATATAGATGGGGATTAGAGCTGAACGATAATACTGGGCAGTAGATAAATCTGCTACTGAACGATAATACTAGGCAGTAGATAAATCTGCTAAAATACTGGGTCAATAGTTTACCGCTTCAAATAAAAGTCGGCTCAAAAATATATCTTGTATTTAAAAAAACAATTTTTTTTCTAGTCCAAAAATATAAGTGTTTACACCACAAAGCCAAGGCCCAAGCCCAAGCCTAAGCCCAAGCCCGAACCAAGCTGGGCCGGGTCGGGTCGAGTCGGTCGGTCGCGCGCGTGTGTGGTGGTCATGATGCATGGTCTCCCTCCTCACAACAAAGCATACATTGGGAGCCCAAGGCCCCAACATGACTTCTTGGAAACAAGTATAAATACTTGCATCTTTCTGATAATCCCATGATGTGGGACTATTCACATATAGGAGCCATTAATACACTTATTTCAATATTTTTAATAATTCACAAATTATTTTCAACATATACTACCGTCCATTTCTTCCCATAACCATTACCTTGTTCTTCGAAGTTATCCACCAGCTTTTCTATCGAACAACAACTTCATCATCATCGAATTGACCCCAGCATCACTGCTCATCACCTCGTCTCCGCCAGTCAAGACGTCATCGAGACCACGAATACTTCCTTTGACGTAGTGGCCAGACCCTTGCCCACTTTCATCTCAAAGCACAATCCTTCATTTTGCGTTGATTTGCATTGCTATGCCACTAGCTAGCGATTTGGGATCGGATTTCTTCTTTTCTTTTATTTTATTATTTTATTATTGAATGATTTTGTCTGAGTTGTGGGAGGAAGCAAAAATGGCACGATTTAAAAAGGTGAATGTAGGATGATAAGGAGAAAGTCATTTCAGCGTAGGGTATTGTTTTCCTTCTTAGGACATGCACGCTTCAGTAAGGAAATGGGTCTGTTGCAACTAGTTTTAATTTATTTCAAACTCTACCCTGAAAATAGGGTATGGCACATCCGATTAATAATGAGATTTGATGTTTGTTACTGTGGTACAAAGATTTTACCATATTTGTTTAATAGTTTACGGCTTGGAAGCAATAGGCTACTCGTTTGTATATAATAGAACGGACATGCAAGTTTATAGTCAAGCTGCATGTACCGAAATGGACACCATGTCTTTGTTGCAGCTATGTAAAGGTTTGCACAAAACTTCCATTGAGAATTGTGTAGCGATTTATAAAGATTTTGAAACAAATATCCGAAGAGCTAACGTTTTATTTAACGCGTGATTAGCGCAGTTACTGTCCGATGTTTATAGGTCATTTTAATTAGAAATCCTTCCATAGTTTAATATACCAAGCACAATGAAGTTGCTTTCAAAGTTGGCTATTTTAATTAGATTAAATTTCTACAAAATATTCATTTTCTGCTAAATCATCATTAACAAATATTTTTAAAAACTCCATCAATCTCCAGTATATTCTAATAGTATGTATAACCTATTCGGAAACTGCTTTTATAATATTCCAGGTTAAAACGATATTAAATTTATTTGGAAATCTCTTTATTTTATTAAATAAAATCATCATATTTTATAAAAGAAAGCCATAGAAACTTTTCGAAAATTTGATTTGGACATAACTTATAAATTATAACGTGAACTCTCGATTTTTTTACTTTCATTAGAAAATTATTACCAAATAGAGTCGGACGTTTCTTGTTTCGAAGAAATCCGATTTATTATGGATCCTGCACAACCAATTAAAGTTGATAATGTTATATTACGAATTATCGCCAACTGCAGTTCATTTTATAATTAAATTATAAATTATACGTTCAAACATTGTTTTATAAAATCAAACGATGTTATATCTCCAAATAAATATTTAAATTAATAAATTAAATTAAATATCTTACTACAGAAAATACGAGACGTTACATATCTTCCCCTTAAAAGAATTTCGTCCCCGAAATTACTAAAGTAGAAAGAATGCTACAACCCATTGTCTTTACAAATAGAACTTCAGTTTTATTTCCAAAACTAATATAATTGGTTTTAAAAGCAATTTATTTCTAATAAAAAAAATTCAGAAATTCTTCATAAATTTTCTAACACTTTAAATTTTAGAAAATTTTTGGTAGAATTTCCGTTGTACGGAGGACTTCTGCAATACTGCACGAACAAAAATAAATTCATCAACCAACACGGTCGGAAAATTCAATTCAAAATCCAAACCAAAAACCAAAAATTTATAATTTTCGTAGGCATACCTTTTTGCGAGCACTATTAAACGATTAGCAATATAGTATACTCAAGTCTGATCAATAATAATGCAGCTCTAACAAAACTGGATTCAATCAACTCCAGAACTCAATCCAATATAGGCTAAATTGGTCTTGCACCTATTCTTAACTTCAAATGAACTTCATTAGTCTCAAAACAATGTCAGTGAGGTTTTATATCCATATCGTCATTCCATAAATAGTTTCTCATACAACTCAATCACTTCTATATTTGGTCCAATTCTCATGGATTTCATTTATAATCACTTCTTAACCATCCATTTATATTTCCATACAGATTCATAAGATCTGGTCGGTTCTCAATCAAGTTTTTAAATTTATACCCATGCAACCAATCATCCAATCCAAACATTTTACGTACTTGTTCACTACATACGAATTTTCTTCATAGCCATTTCTCCCAATCCCTTTGGATACATCAATCAACTCCTTATATCTTATTCAAATTCATTTTCTTGAATTCATCAGATTCCATTCCAATTTATTAACTTAGATTCATTTTAATGGATTCAATTAATTTACTTAAGATTTGCTTTCAAATCGAGTTTAACCTATAATCATGCAACCGATTTCAACCATACAGTTCACCTGGTTTTTTCAAACACTCCAATTGGATTATTTGCCTGTCTTTCAATTTTTCCAAACCCATGTTAAAATTTCCATTAACTTATGTCAAATTTCAATGCTCGACCCGAATTCCTTTACTTACCCGATCCATTTAACAAAACATGAATTAAATTAAATATTTAACTTTAATTCATACATTTCGTATTGGGAATTCTAATTACTCTCAGATTCGTTTGAATCACGTTTATGCAATCAATTCCATTCATACAATTCAACTGCTTTCCAAATATTTCATTCAAGTCAAATTTTTATTCAATACTCAGATGTCATACTGGAAATCCCCATTTCACTTGGATTTGCTAATTTCTATAGGCTAGCATCCAATTTTACTTCAGTATTCAAATTTCAACTTATGAAATTCAATTTAACTTAACATAAGTTAAATTCATATTTGGAATCCCCTCTTGGATCAAATTTTCAATTCCACCATTAACTCTATTCAAATCAACCAATTAAGCCTATACGAGCTTAAACAACCAATCAATAATTTGAGAGAAATAATTTTTTCTCTTTTTCTATACAAAAATAAGTTTGGGTAAAATTATTTCATTTACCCTCTTTATAAAATAATTCAAAATAATTTTATATTCAAATTACAAATACGCGCTCTCATACATATACTCTGAACTCAATCTAGGATATTACTAACCCCATCTTTATTGAGTTACGCCACAGAGCCAAGGTTATTCCTAAACCATTGTTCTGATACCACTTGTAACGGTCGAAAAAAATTCGATGCTCGAATTTTCAACAACAATACATAATCTCATATTACTTGCCAAAAATCCAAGTATCGAAAATCCTGACTGTTAATAGAAAGAAGTTGGAGGATGAGATATAGAAAGAAAGAAATATTGGAATAGAAGAATACGAAGATCATCAGAATCTCACAGCGGAACGAATAAAATAAAACATCAAATCTCTTTACATAAAAAGAAACTGTATATGTACATACCAATCATCAGAGTACATCATATATCGGACACGGCGGAAATATCTAGATAACTAATGGTGAAACCTCCTGCTTCCAACTCTTGGACTCCAAGCTGAACCGGACCTGTAAATGTACTCGGTCTGACTCGAGCACATTTGATTTAAAACAAAATTCACCCGGATCAGTGTGGAAAAATTTCAGTAATAAATTCATAACACAAACAACTTGTTTAACTTTGAAAATCTAATAGAATGATTGCATCTCGCGCTTTACATATTTATTATATAATCAAAAACCGTGAGACGACCCGTAACTTCCCCGGTAAGGAAAGCCCGGATAATCTGAGGACATGACACATCAGAACGCAGACAGAAGAACATTTCATTGTTTATTACAACAATTACACCAGAGTACAAGAATATACAGAGTATGAATAAATATTACATAGAAAATATCAGAGATTTAAATTACATTTAAATACATCGCAGCGGAAAATAATACAATACACAACTAGAAGTAATACACGGATACAGAGCTTTCCGAGTATCGTTCCAGCTGTAAATCAAGATCCTGTGAATATAAATCTGCAAAACCAAAACTACTAGCTGCCCATGTCAAAATAAGGGCACCCAGAGTTTAGGTTAAAACAATAAACTCCAAGTCAGTCATGTGACTGGTGTGAGAACTAAAACAGTTATTGATCTTTATTTTAAAGTTAGGTAAATCAAGGGAGCACGCCGTATAACATGGAATGGGTTTCCTCCCAAGAATACCAGTGCTTAAAACAACAGCGCAATGCTAAATAAAGAACAATGAAGCTATTATAAGACCCAGGTCCCATCACATAATGCAACGCAAGCCGGAGGATAGGGTTTTTACCTTATAATTGCCAAAGAATGCTTGATACGCTAAAAACAAATCATTTGATACTATTATAAGTGTATAGTGTACACAACAATTTCAATCATAAGTATCAATCATAGACGGCATAAGTGCCCCATCCCACTATGTCGCCATACTAGGCTCCACAAATAAAACCGCAGAATCACGTATTGGAAGCTGGATTTCCATCTGTGAACCGAGGAAAGGGATCGTCATCTACCGAATTCGAGACCCTCTAGCCCGCCCCTCAGGCAAGCGCGCAGGCAAGCCTTGGATCGTCAGGGTCGGTCCACCGATGTGGATTATTATGCATGAACACTACGTTTCCCTGCCCTTTGGGGGCGTGAATGAGCCAATGAATGACTCCATCGGCTCCACACAGTCACCGATATATCCGAGGCGCCTCGCAACAGCAACAACCACATAAGTCAAACTCGTCAATGCGTGTAAAACCACTGACGCCACTTCTAACTAGAAGGAAACGCATGCCCTCCCTGAAGTCCTCTCCCGTTTCTGGTTCACAACCGGGGTGTGAGGCTCGCGAATTAACACTACACAAAGTTGTGTCACACAAGCTGTGCTATGATCATCAACAACAAGACTCTGCTTTTCAACAGAAGCCTTGATCATTTGCATCTTAGCATGCCACTTAGGCAAACCACTCCATGCAACCGATATCCATCAATCACATAGAATGATATCCAATGTCAGACACACAGTCCATTCTGGGTCTGAATGAAACCGGAGGCACCTTGGACCTCGCATATCCATCGATCTCCAAGTACGTCTGGACGACCACTAACTGATTCCCTCCCCTTGGGTGTACGGCCCAATCAAGATCATCAGTAATCACCCAAACGACGTGAAGACCTCCGGTCTTCAACCACCGTCTTCATCTTTGACTTATCGTCGTATTAGTTATTCAGAATGGGATAAACCCGGTCTTTCCGAATAACTTGCGTATATAATAAACAAGTGTTACACAAACACAACATACGCCTCATTCCAATTCATCAGTCACTAAACGTAAATTATCAAGAGAATAATTCTCCAAATATTAACCCCGAAGGCCGAAGCCAACATCAAATCAATACCCAGGAAAGCATTCTTCTTAGCTAACCTCCAGTTAGTTTCTAAATTTTACTTTCTTACGGAAAGGTTCCCATTAATTTTATCAAAGATAAATTCTTTTAAATTTATTCTTTAATCTTCCTTTGAATATCACTTCAAACTAGTCGGGATTAGCGAACCACACTGAAGTAATCATTTATTTTATTTCCCAATCCCAACCTATTCATCCCATGAAGTAAAACTGGTCATACTTCATATCTAACACCATAGTGTTATCGGTAAATTTAATTACCATTTCATGTTCAAATCTAATTAAAGATTTAACTATCGGTTGGAGCAAAACTGGTGATACTCCATTCTCGATCACTTCAATCTAATTAAAGATTCATTAAAAATCCACTTGGTTTTAATCTTCCCAAAAAATCAATATCAATGATTATTTAACTTGGGAAATCACCTCCTGTCTTTATGTAATGACCCGCATTTTCCAGGGGTATAATTAATTTATTTAATTGTTTAAAATAGTGATATAGGGAATTTAATCGTCGTTAATTAAATAATATGGAATATTTAATTAAATTAAATAATATATTTAATTCAGAAATAATCAAAAATATTGGAAATCACAATATAAGTTGAACAGGGTCATCCCCAAGATTTAATTCAGCTTAGAGTTGAATCATATTGACAAATATATTCAATCGACGTCAGTTTGAAACGTATAATTATATTATAATTAAAATCGAGCTTGAAATGGCGCTGCAGTTCGCGATTTGGCGATTTGAACTTCAACTGAATGTACAGGATTCGTTTTAAGCTAGATTTCTGTGAAACAAGAAACGTATGGAGCTGGTGGAGTATATCTTTCTAGTGGAAGAGAAAAATCGGGATTTCGTCGGGTAGATTTTGATTTATGTCCAAATCAAATTTCCGAAAAGTCGCTGTGGAATTCCTTTATAATTTACAAAGGAATTATTTATATTTTAAAAAGGAATTTCAATATAAATAGAATATCGGGTTGAACCAGATTGAAATATCAAGTTATAAATCCCAGTAGAGCTATATGGTATTCCACTGTAAATATATACGATAAATATAAATTTATTTATGTTTAATTTAATTTTATTTAAATATATTTATATATTTAAATGGGTCATCCAGAGCTTTAAAAATAGCCAGTTTTGCAAACGAAGTCGGAATTCGACGAAACTAATTTTGTTGGATCCGCAATGTCAAATAGTTGTTAGATTTCCAGTTTCGTGATTTTTAGACTCACTGTGTGGTCGTACGGATTTTTAGAGTGAGAAACAGTCAGTATTTTGACAGTTAAAAATACACTGTTTGAGCAAACGGGGTCGAAATTCGACGAAACCAATTTTGTTGGGTCCGTAATGTCAAACTCTAGTGGCATGCAAATTTTCGTGATTTTTGGGGATCATATGTGACCACACGAATTTTTAGAAGTCAAAAACGAATTAAAGATAGAGAATAAAAAGGGAATATTCTTCTACGAAAAATATCTAGATATTTATTTCTTCCTATAAATAGGACTCAAATTTCCTAAACCTAATTTCACTTTTTCTGCTCAGTGGTTTTGCGCCGTCGGTTCTTTGTTCCACAACAAAGTTCCAAGAAAAGAAAAATCCAAAACAAACCAAGTAAAATCCTATAAATCGTATCATATACATATACGAGTTTGTGTTGATGAAAGCTTCAGCCTGGTACCCACTTCCTTGAGCTCGACGTCAGTATTCGGGTTAGTGGTTTTCTCAGCGTAGCCTACGGTTTGAATCGGTGAAGTATTTGGGGCTCAAATCGAAGATTGGTGATCATGCTTGAGTTGAGGAGTTGAAGTAGCATCGATCTGCATTTATTTGGGGTTTTCCGTGTTAAAATGTGTCGTGGGTTTTACCTGGGTGACGCGAGAGTACCTGTAGCCGCACCATCAAGGGGGTAGTCGAGTTTCGTGAAATGGAGTGGGGGTTGAAGTGGAGTTGAAGAGAAGTTGTTCGGTGAAATCAGTATGAGGTATCGTGGAAAGTAGAAGGAGTAATTGGTGGAGGACTTTTCTGTAATGGTGAAAAACGCAGAGGAGTAGGTGCCGTTGTTTTTCGTGAGAAGGAAGAAGACTTCGGTGGGTGGGCTTGTACAGGGGTAAATGGGCCAAGCAATAATAAGAGGGTGAAGCCCAAATTATTAATTTAATTTAGTTTGTTTAATTTAATTTGTATAGGAACTTATAATGCCAATAACTTATTCATATTAAATCAGAATCATGAACCGTAAGTTGCGTTGGGATCGTATGGACGGGTGCAACACAATGAGACTGACCGGGAGTGAACCTGAGCTCGTTACAATTTATGGCGAAATAAATTGTCCGACTCAATCAAAGAACGCAAACCGATTATTTAACGGTTAACGCGCCAAAGTGAGTAAAACTCACAAACCCTGAACAATATATATTTTCACGTTGTATTGTTAGAACTGTTAAAATTGTCTGTTGATTGTATGTTGACTGTTTGATTGAACTGCTAGTCAATTAGTGGAAATTATATATATATATATATATATATACATACAAATATATATGTATATATATATATATCATTAAATTCTGAAAGTGATGTTGATTATATTGTCTAACATCTGTGATGCAGGGAAACAGGTTGGAGGATTCCAACTTGATTACTCAACTTTTATTTTACTGTGATTTATATATATTGTGATATATAATCTGATATATAATCTGACGTTGATTATGTGTGTTTGGACGATAGTTATCGTTGTTACAGGGTGTGTTAAAAACCATAAGAAATACCAGAATGTAGAAAGGAGATTTTCAAAGTGATATTGAAAACAGAATATTTATAAACTGGAATATTTATAAATAAGAAATATTTATAAAATTGAATATTTATAAATAGGAGATATTCAAAAAGGAAATAATTTCAAACCATTTTCTTTTTGAATGGAAAGGCCTGTGTGGCGGGTTTGGGGATTTTTCCGATGCTCCCGTTACAAAGGAGGTTATAGCGAATTTTTCAGAGAATTTAAGGAGTTAGAATATTTCAAGAATAAATTTGAAAAGGAAATATTTGTAAACCACTTACAAATAGAATGAAAAAGGAAACGTTATAAAAAGGGAAAACGTTATAAAGCAGAAACCGTTGTAAAGAGGAAAACGTTATAAAAAGGAAATCATTTTTAAACTGTAGAACCGTTATTTAAAAGTAAATCTTTTCAAATGAATAAAACGTTGTTAAAAGGAGTTATTCGAATATAGTATTCGAGAAGAGTTAATTCAGTAGAGTTAACCAGTTCAGTAGAGTTAACCAGTCCAGTAGAGTTAACCAGTCCAGTAGAGTTAACCAGTCAGGTCGAGTTAACCAGTTGGGTTAAGTAAGTCGAGTTAACCAGTTGAGTTAAGTAAGTCGAGTTAACCAGTTAAAGTTAACCAGGTAGGTTTAACCAGTTAGAGTTAATCAGTTAGAGTTAATCGATTTGAGTTAAGATTTTCGAGTTGATAATCGAGTTAAGTTATCGAATACCACTTATTCAAAGTAGAAGTTATCAAATATAGTTATTTAAAATAGAGTTTGTCAAACAGAGTTATTCAGGATAAGTTGCCATCTCGTACGACTGCTAGCGTAACTCGCAGGGCTGTAAATAGCCTACGGCGATCGGATGTTTCCTGAGGGAGTCAGGCGTAACCATTGTGATCGCTGCGATCTAGAGTCAAGAGAATGGAGTTTAATCGAATATTAGTTATTCGATAGGAGTTAATCGAGTTGATCGAGTTGAGAAATAAGTTAAGTTAAATAAGTTGAGTTGATCAGGTGGTTCGACCAAGTTAGTCGAGCCTAGTTAATCGAATCAAATTGGTCGAACCAAGTAAGTCGAGTTAAGTTAGTCAAGTTAATCGAGTTAAGTTAATCGAGTTAAGTTAGTCAAGTTAATCGAGTTAAGTTCGTCAAGTTAAAGTAATCGATTTTAGTTTCATCGAAAGGAGTTATCGATGTTAGTTTCATCGAAAGGAGTTATCGATGTTAGTTTCATCGAAAGGAGTTATCGATGTTAGTTTCATCGAAAGGAGTTATCAATGTTAGTTTCATCGAAAGGAGTTATCGATGTTAGTTTCATCAAAAGGAGTTAATCGATGTTGGTTTCATCGAAAGGAGTTATCGATGTTAGTTTCATCGAAAGGAGTTAATCGATGTTAGTTTCATCGAAAGGAGTTATCAATGTTAGTTTCATCGAAAGGAGTTAATCGATGTTAGTTTCATCGAAAGGAGTTAATCGATGTTAGTTTCATCGAAAGGAGTTATCAATGTTAGTTTCATCGAAAGGAGTTAATCGATGTTAGTTTCATCGAAAGGAGTTATCAATGTTTGTTTCATCGAAAGGAGTTATCGATTATAGTTTAATCGAAGAGAGATTATCGAATATCGTTTATTCAAAAAGGAGCAGTCGAATATAATGTATTCGAAAAGAAGGAGTTAATCGAATATAGGTTATTCGAAGATGAGTAATCAAATAGAGATTACTCGAAAGAGAGTTATACGTCGAACTCGATTATATCGAATTCGGGAAAGTATCCTTTACTTTCCAGTCTTTCAAGCAAGATTTATTTATTTATAAATAAATCAGTTGTTAAGTAAATTATTCGAATTTAAAGAATGTAAGTTAGATAATTCGAAGGTAGGGATTATAACGTTATCGCTGAAATAAATGTTTTAATAAAGAAGTAGATACGTAAATAGAAACGAGAGTTATGTAAGGAAGTTGTTAAAGATTAAAAGATAAACTTTGACCATTTCGATGTTAAAACGTTGTTTCAGTTAAGGTCTGAGAGGTAATTATACCCCAATTTGATTGACTTCCTTCTTAACCAAGGAATGGTAAGGTTTGATTGTGAAGAAGTTTGGAAATGTTTTCCAAATAAGAATCAGAAATGTTTTCTGAAAATAGAAGATAAGAATTTAAAATATATGGAAACAGGAGATAAGTAAATTAATGAACGAAAGAGATAAATATTAAATGATGATTGACTGATATAATTTCCACTTGGAAATAATATCGTTGTTTGCACACTTGTTTTTCTTTGATAGTTAACTCACAGACTATCGAAGTTCTGACCATTTTAACGTTGTTAATATGGAGAGACCGGTTGGATTATTATCCAAAGAACCACTCTGTATTGGCATAAGCCTTGCGAATAATATATGCCAAAGATAATTAAAGACGGAGTAAAGTGCAAGGGCTGTTGTATAAGTCTTAGATAACAGTGACTAAGATGGATATACTGAATAGTGCCTTCGGTTTGTCCAGTCCCAGGACAACTTGTATGGATGAAGGTCTGACAGAGTATATCCAATGGATCGCCTAAGTTGATCCCTTCAAACGTATATACGTTGGTGGCGGAGGAATTCGTTTCTCTTAGCTGTATACCCGTTGTATTTTTGAGGAAATCAATTTGTGATTTGGCGGATATGACGATGTGACATTTCTATGTGAATGAAGATGGATGTCTGACAAAGTATTTCCAGATGATCACGTACATTGATTTCTCCAACCGTACCAAGAGTGAAAGCGGAGAAGGAAACTTCTTTTAGCTAACACATAATGTATTGTTGAGGACGTCAATCGGTGATTGGATGGATTTGATGATGTGGCATTTAAAGTGAATTTCATGTGAAGATAAGCGTAGCTTCTAGCCTCACATCCGGTAAATGACAGAAATCGGGCAGGTAGCATGGCTATGTAGGTCGCACCTATTAGGGTGTATAATCACCTGATCTAGAGTTTCATTTATTTCTAAAAATCTATTGTTGATGCTGTCCTATTCGGGAAAAGGTTGCTGATCCCAACCGTTGGTGATATACATTCGATACACTCAAGCGAAATGAGTGGTCGGTCATATGTGGCCGGGTTGCAAGATGTTTTTGTTGAACCCAGTGTATTCCTCTCTAGAGGTACATGAAACGACCCGAACTTCCCCGGTCCTCGAAGAGAAGAGAAAGGACGAATTGTTTTGAGAACATGACAAAATAGATCGCACATGGAAGAACATTTCATTGTATATTACAACAATGCATCAGATTACAAGAATATACAGAGTATAAATGAATATTACACAGAAATATCAGAGATTTAAATTACATTTAAATACATAGCAGCGGAAAATAATACAATACACAACTAGAAGAGATATACGGATACAAAGCTTTCCGGATATCGTTCCAGCTGTAAACCAGGATCCTGTGAATATAAATCTGCAAAACCAAAACTACTAGCTGCCCGTGTCAAAATAAGGGCACCCAGAGTTTAGGTTAAAACAATAAACTCCAGGTCAGTCATGTGACTGGTGTGAGAACTAAAACAGTTAATCTTTATTTTTAAAGTTAGGTAAATCAAGGGACCACGCCGTATAACACGGAACGGGTTTCCTCCCAAGAATACCAGTGCATAAAACAACAGCGCAATGCAAAATAAAGAAAAATGAAGCTGTTATAAGACCCAGGTCCTATCACACAATGCAACGCAAGCCGGGGGATAGGGTTTTCCCTTATAACAGCCAAAGAATGCTTGATACGTTTAAAACAAATCGTTTGATACTATATAAGTGCATAGTGTATAAAACAACTTCAAATCATAAGTATCAATCATAGACGGCATGGGTACCATATATCATGTCGCCATACTAGGCTCTACAAATAAAACCGCAAATGTCACGTATTTGGAAATTGGATTTCCATCTATGAACCGAGGCAAAAGATAGTCCTCAACCGATTCGAGACAGTCTAGCCCGAGCCTCAGGACCCAGACTCAGGTGGGCCCTTGGATCGTCAGGGCCAGTCCACCGATGTGGATTAAACTTAAATCCTGAACATGCGTTTCCCCGCCCTTTGGGGCGTAAATGAGCCAACGAATGACTCCACCGGACCTGGATCGTCCGATCAAACCAAGGCGCCTCGCAACAGCAACAACCACACAGGTGAAAAGTATATAAATGTCAGGGCTGGTAGGTCATTGACACCACCCTAGCTAGAAAGAAACGCATGCCCTCCCTGAGGTCCTCTCCCGTTTTTGGTTCACAACCGGGGTGCGAAACTCGCGAATTCACGTTACACAAAGCTGTGCCACACAGGCTGTGCTTTGATCATCACCTCAAGACTTTGCTTTTCAACAGAAGCCTCGATCAATTGCCACTTAGGCATGCCACACAGGCAAATCACTCCATGCGTTTGATATCCATCAATATATAACCCCTGAGCTCGTACGTCTCAGAGAAGGGCGTTAAGCAAGAGAATAAATTCTCCGCCGCCAAACAGATATATATTTAATAGAGATCAATCACATGGACTAAAATCCAATGTCAGACACACAGTCCATTTACAAGTCCGTTCTGGGTCTGAACAAAACCGGAGGCACCTGGTACCCCGCATATCCATCGATCTCCAAGTACGTCTGGACGATCACCAACTGTTTCCATCTTCTTGGGTGTACAGCCCAATCAAGATCATCAGTAATCACTCAAATGATGTGAAGACCTCCGGTCTTCGACCATCGTCTTCATCTTCGACTTATCGTCGTATAGGTTATTCAGAATGGGATAAACCCGGTCTTTCCGAATAACTCGCGTATATTTTAAATAAGTGTTACACAAACACAACATACGCCTCATTCCAATTCATCAGTTACTAACCGTAAATTAATCAAGAGAATAATTCCCCAAATATTAACCCCGAAGGCCGAAACCAACATCAGATCAATATCCAGAAAACCATTCTGCTTAGCTAACCGACAGTTAGTTTCTAAATTTCACATTCATAGGGAAAGGTTCCCATTAATTTTATCAAAGATAAATCCTTTAAATTTATTCTTTAATCTCCTTTGAATATCAATTCAAACTAGTCGGGATTAGCGAACCACACCGAAGTAATCATTTATTTTATTTCCCAATCCCAACCTATTAATCCCATGAAGTAAAACTGGTCCTACTTCATATCTAACACCACAGTGTTATTGGTAAATTCAATTACCATTTCACGTTCAAATCTAATTAAAGATTTAATTATCGCCTGGAGCAAAACTGGTGACACTCCATTCTCGATCATTTCAATCTAATTAAAGATTCATTAAAACTCCACTTAGTTTTAATCTTTGACTGGGTTAAAGAATCAATGTCATTTAAAACACGGTTCACGGTAAACCCAAAATCACCTTCCATTAATTATCGGGTTAAAGAACAAGTGTTATTTAAAACACTGTTCTCGATAAACCCAAAAATCAATACTAATGCGATTCCAATTAAATATCATTTAATTGGTACACTTCATTAAATCTAAATAAAAAGATTTAATCTTTTCTCAACTGGGTTCAAGAACAGTGTTAGTCAAGACACCATTCACGACAAACCCAAATCACAATTGATATTAAATACAAGGCTCTGAATAGAAAATATATCGGCTTATATTCAATATCAAATTCTACGACCAACAGATATCGTATTGGAAATAACGATATATATATCTATATCTTTCAAATTTCCATAACAACATCTGTATAATCACGAAATCTAACATCGAAATATTCCGAAGACAATTTCGATTCAAATCCATTCCAATGCAATCATTGGAAATTCTTGTTATTTTCAAAACCATTTCAAATCCAATTTATTTATTTAAAAATAAATAGAATTATAATTCTAGTTCGAAACTAGTTCATTTTGATAAAAATCTATTTTTATCTTTTCAAATATGGAGTTTTTCATCTCAATCCTTTATAAATCATTTCTTATGATTTTACACAAATTATAAATATTTTTAATAATTTTATCAAGGTCCGTACAGTCGATTTCCATCAATGGCCATCGAACTGCACTTACAGCGACCTTTTCCAAATTTGATTTGGACGTATCTCCGAATCCAACCGTTAGATTTCAGATTTCTAATATTCGTTAGAAAGCTCTTTTCGATACGAACCCAACGGTTCCCGTTTTAGGAGAATCCGACAGTCGGATCTCCCGTTTTTGTCCGTTTGAAGTCAATGGTCGAAATTCGCGAACTGCCGCGGCGCGGCGCGTTCTATTCAGGCCATTATATTATATATATAATATATACTTCGTTGATTTCAATTCAAAACGTGCTTTATAAATCGTTTTTAAATTCATTTTCAAAACGGTTTCAACTTCATATTCAATTTCAAATCAAAATTGAATATTCCAATATAAATTCGGTTTAAATTCATTTCAAATTGATTTCAATTCGATTTCGATTTTAATTCGATTTGAATTCATTTTCTTTTCAATTCAATTCAATACGAATCCGTTTTAAATTCAATTCACTTCGAATTCGTTTTATATTCAATTCAATTCGAATTCGTTTCACATTCAATTCAATTCGAATTCGTATTCATTTATATTCAATTTCAATATTTAATTCATTTCTATTCATTTTCAATTCGAATTCATTTCTATTCATTTTCAATTCGAATTCATTTCTATTCATTTTCAATTCGAATTCATTTCTATTCCTTTTGATATATCAGATTTTTGAAATCATTTTCGATATTCATTATAGAATGAATAAAATCGATATAAATATCGTTCACGTCAAAATGGCGTCAATCTAATCAACACGGCTTCATATATTCCTATTTTCAAATATTCTATTTCAAATATTTCTATTTCAAATATAATTCGTTCAACACATGACTAATCTCAACGGATGAGTGCAGTCAACACATGAACCTTTACTTTATATTGATAAAGATGTAAATTTTATTATAAAAATATTTCGTTCAACACATGACTAATCTCAACGGATGAGTGCAGTCAACACATGAACCTTTATTTTATATTAATAAAGATGCAAATTTTATTATTAAAATATTTCGTTCAACACATGACTAATCTCAACGGGTGAGTACTGTCAACACATGAACCTTTATTTTATATTTTTCAAATTGGAATGAGGCCCAATCAATTACCATATAAAGTTAATTATATGGATTCCATACAACACATGTATATAATAGCATTGAAAAATCATCAACCATCAACCAAAGTGCACTACACTGTATAAGCATCAAATATAGATATCTAACGCTTATAACAGCCTGTCAATCAATCGATCGACATATTTAATCAATCAGGATGAGTGAACTTCAAATTTCATCCCAACACCCGTATGGGGTTTCAAATCAACAAACACAAATTTTATTTGTGCAGTTGGGCGATGTGTAAAATTTATCGTCCCAATCAATGTCCTTCAAATAGGTGTACATAAACAAACCGTCCGGTTTGTAAATGAATATTTATTTATTCACATTCACGTTAAAAATTATATTTTTAACGATCAAACTATTTTATTCAACCTACGAATATTCTATTCGGTTCATTTATTAAATAAAATGATATTTTTATTTTTCTAACTTACTTTAGAAAATTTCGGCGGCATAACGGCACGATACTAGAAACGGGACAAGGCCTAGCCTTATCCCCGGTCTAGTGAAGGCCCACGCCATTCACACATCAATCATATTCACCAAACAACCAAATTCAAATCAAATCATCAAACTAATCTATGCAACCAAACAAACAAGTCCATGGTCTGTGGACGATTGTGTCGGGTGCTACTAAGCACCGTCTGCATGCTAGTATATATATATATAACTAGAAAAGAAATTGAAAGGTGAGAAATTCTCACTTTTAGCTATCCAACTTCACGACACTTCCTTTATAGAAATCTTCATCGTTATCGCATCTTTGTCATCTTCGTTGCTGCAGCCACTACATATGTAAAAATCGAATTTTTACTTCGCTATTCAATATATAAAAATCACATTTTTACTTCTTATATAAAAATCGAATTTTTACTATGATGTCATATAGATAAAAAATTCCATTTCAAAAATATAGATTTTGCCTTTTCCATTTTAAAGATTTCAGCTTTTCTATTTTAAAGATTTCGACTTTTCTATTTTAAAGATTTCGACTTTTCTATTTTAAAGATTTCGACTTTTCTATTTTAAAGATTTAATTATTATTTCACTACCTATATAAAGGTGATATTTTCACTATCTTACCTATAAGAAAATCATATTTTTATATTTCTACAATATATAAGATTATATTTTTATTATCTATATAATATGAAAATTAAATTTTCAACCTTTACATACGATAAAAATTATATTTTTAACCTTTCTATATAGTAAAAATTATATTTTTCTCCTATAAATATCCTATTTTTAACCTCGCCGTTCTCTATATAAAGATTTATATTTTTATATAATTAAAAATTACTACTTCGTTACATAAACAAATCAAAACAAAACTGAATTTTAAATTAATAAAAATATGCAAAAACGAACTTACAGTTCGACATATGGGAGAAGGGGAGTTCGCTGGTCGGGGATTTGGGCGAGGACGGCTGCTGTTGTCGGCGAAGGAGGTGGCAGGGGCGGAGCAGGCGGTCGTGGGTGGTGGGTGGTTCGCGGGTTCGGTTTCCAGAAGAGGTAGAGGGAGAGACAAGGGGGAGCGGGCCAGCGGAGATCGGCAGAGGGGGGGGGTAGCTGGAGATGGCGGCGGCTGTCCTCCCTAGGCGGCGGCGACGAGTAAATGGGGGGGGGGGGGCGATCGCGATTGGAAGCATCGATCATTTTTTTTTTATTCTTTTCTGAAGAATGAACGTGGGGGGGGGGGGGGCAGAGAGAAATAGGGGGAGAGGAGAGAGGATTTAATTTTTAATTTATTTTAATTATAAAAAGTTGACTTTTACATACGACTTCGAAACGAGGCCCACCGCCTGTCGTCCATAGCGTTTTAGCCCCATTCCGAACACAATTGGATATGTATCGTAAGCTGATTCGGTCGTTTCGATCAGTTTCAGTTGAATTTACATTTAAATCATTATATTGAATTTTAAACGTACATTTCAAATTACCGGGGTCACATACTAACTCTATAAATCCCATAAAAATATTTTCTAGCTTCGTATTGACGATACGGTCCTAACAAAACTAATTTCGCCGAATTCTGAGACCGTTGGAAAAATGGCTATTTTCCAGTCGATTAAAATCAACTGAAACTGGTCAAACGCGTTTTCCTTTGCCACGCTCACATATTGATTCGAAAAATTATGAAATTTGAAACCTAGCAATAACTTGACATCACGGACCCAACAAAACTGGTTTCGTCGAAATCCGAGGTCCTTTGCAAAATGGCTATTTTTAAGGGCCTGAATTCCATAGCGACTATTCAGAATTTTCAACCGGACATATCTTTTGATTCCCGCTATGAAATCTTGAATTTTCAGATTCGTTGGAAAGATATTATCAATTAGATCTTATTATTTTCGGTTTCACTAAAATCCGGTTTATTTTGCACCCGGTACATTCCATTGAAGTCTGAAATCGAATTATCGAACTACCGCGCCATTTTCAATTCTATTATAATTATAAATAAATATTTATATTCTAACGACGACGTATATAATATATACGTCAAATTATATTCAAAATAAATTTCTCGTCGATATTATCTAAAATAATCTATTTTAAATATCCAAAATTCGCTAAAATTGCCAAAATAAAAATTTCAAACTGGCTCGCATTTTACGGGTTGTTACAATCTCCCCCACTTAAAACTTTTCGTCCCCGAAAAGGAACAAAGTCGAAAGTGGTTTGATTAATCAACTCTACGTTTGATCTGGCTTCCATTCTCCAACTTTTCAGTTTTTGAGAAATTTCAAATTCTTCAAAAATTTGGCTAACACCCTAAATTTTCGAAAAATTTCGCCATAACCTCCCCTGCACCGGGAGCCACGGGAAAATCCCGAAATTGCCATATAGGCCTTCTGATCTCAAAAAGAAAAAGAAAAAGTCAAGCGGCTAGCCAATAGGCTCATAAAATCATCATCACCCAAACAAAACAGTAAATTATGTAGTAAACATGTACCTATTTGTCGGGCAAACAAATTTTATTCTCTGCTCTAGCCTCCTTGCTATGACCTGTTCAATGTAAGTATATGTATATGCAAGCAAATGCGACCAAATTTCAATATAATTCAATATGTGATTCAATTAGGCTAAATGGCTAAGAATTTAATTAATCAACCAATAGTCAACAACACAACCATCAGTCCATTAGTTGATTAGTTTTTGAAATTCATAATTTTGATACATATACAAAAAATCAAATTTTTGATACCAAAACACAACAACAGGTCCTATCTAATTTTTGGTTCTCACACCAGTCAATAGGAAATATATAAATATCACACCTTCGAAACTCGAACACAACACTGATGATGGGTACCCACCATCAGAATCATTCCCGGGCGACTACAGTGGGATTCTATATCTACCCAGTATATTAAAATTTCGAATATACGTTTGCAAGGCGTATATGCAAAACCTTTATATATTGGATTGTCCAAATCAATATAAATAATCAAATACGTATAATTGATTTAAATTTTCAAAACAAAAATTGTTTTCAATTTTAAAAATATACTCTTCACACTCGTTCTAGGATACTACTGATCCCATCTCTAACGAGTCATTCCCATTGGATATTACTAATCCAATATCTGATGAATCCTTTCGTATGGTTCTAATGTGCCTTGTTCTCTGAGCTTTGTAAACCAAAGCTCTGATACCACGATGAAACGACCCGAATTTCCCCGGTCCTCGAAGAGAAGAGAAAGGAAGAATTGTTTTGAGAACACGACAAAATAGATCGCACACGGAAGAACATTTCATTGTATATTACAACAATGCATCAGATTACATGAATATACAGAGTATAAATGAATATTACACAGAAATATCAGAGATTTAAATTACATTTAAATACATAGCAGCAGAAAATAATACAATACACAACTAGAAGAGATAGACGGATACAAAGCTTTCCGGATATCGTTCCAGCTGTAAACCGGGATCCTGTGAATATAAATCTGCAAAACCAAAACAACTAGCTGCCCGTGTCAAAATAAGGGCACCTAGAGTTTAGGTTAAAACAATAAACTCCAGGTCAGTCATGTGACTGGTGTGAGAACTAAAACAGTTAATCTTTATTTTTAAAGTTAGGTAAATCAAGGGACCACGCCGTATAACACGGAACGGGTTTCCTCCCAAGAATACCAGTGCATAAAACAACAGCGCAATGCTAAATAAAGAAAAATGAAGCTGTTATAAGACCCAGGTCCTATCACACAATGCAACGCAAGCCGGGGGATAGGGTTTTCCCTTATAACAGCCAAAGAATGCTTGATACGTTTAAAACAAATCGTTTGATACTATATAAGTGCATAGTGTATAAAACAACTTCAAATCATAAGTATCAATCATAGACGGCATGGGTACCATATATCATGTCGCCATACTAGGCTCTACAAATAAAACTGCAAATGTCACGTATTTGGAAATTGGATTTCCATCTATGAACCGAGGCAAAAGATAGTCCTCAACCGATTCGAGACTGTCTAGCCCGAGCCTCAGGACCCAGACTCAGGTGGGCCCTTGGATCGTCAGGGCCAGTCCACCGATGTGGATTAAACTTAAATCCTGAACATGCGTTTCCCCACCTTTTGGGGCGTAAATGAGCCAACGAATGACTCCACCGGACCCGGATCGTCCGATCAAACCGAGGCGCCTCGCAACAGCAACAACCACACAGGTGAAAAGTATATAAATGTCAGGGCTGGTAGGTCACTGACACCACCCTAGCTAGAAAGAAACGCATGCCCTCCCTGAGGTCCTCTCCCGTTTTTGGTTCACAACCGGGGTGCGAAACTCGCGAATTCACGTTACACAAAGCTGTGCCACACAGGCTGTGCTTTGATCATCACCTCAAGACTTTGCTTTTCAACAGAAGCCTCGATCAATTGCCACTTAGGCATGCCACACAGGCAAATCACTCCATGCGTTTGATATCCATCAATATATAACCCCTGAGCTCGTACGTCTCAGAGAAGGGCGTTAAGCAAGAGAATAAATTCTCCGCCGCCAAACAGATATATATTTAATAGAGATCAATCACATGGACTAAAATCCAATGTCAGACAAACAGTCCATTTACAAGTCCGTTCTGGGTCTGAACGAAACCGGAGGCACCTGGTACCCCGCATATCCATCGATCTCCAAGTACGTCTGGACGATCACCAACTGTTTCCATCTTCTTGGGTGTACAGCCCAATCAAGATCATCAGTAATCACTCAAACGATGTGAAGACCTCCGGTCTTCGACCATCGTCTTCATCTTCGACTTATCGTCGTATAGGTTATTCAGAATGGGATAAACCCGGTCTTTCCGAATAACTCGCGTATATTTTAAATAAGTGTTACACAAACACAACATATGCCTCATTCCAATTCATCAGTCACTAACCGTAAATTAATCAAGAGAATAATTCCCCAAATATTAACCCCGAAGGCCGAAACCAACATCAGATCAATATCCAGAAAACCATTCTGCTTAGCTAACCGACAGTTAGTTTCTAAATTTCACATTCATAGGGAAAGGTTCCCATTAATTTTATCAAAGATAAATCCTTTAAATTTATTCTTTAATCTCCTTTGAATATCAATTCAAACTAGTCGGGATTAGCGAACCACACCGAAGTAATCATTTATTTTATTTCCCAATCCCAACCTATTAATCCCATGAAGTAAAACTGGTCCTACTTCATATCTAACACCACGGTGTTATTGGTAAATTTAGTTACCATTTCACGTTCAAATCTAATTAAAGATTTAACTATCGCCTGGAGCAAAACTGGTGACACTCCATTCTCGATCATTTCAATCTAATTAAAGATTCATTAAAACTCCACTTAGTTTTAATCTTTGACTGGGTTAAAGAATCAATGTCATTTAAAACACGGTTCACGGTAAACCCAAAATCACCTTCCATTAATTATCGGGTTAAAGAACAAGTGTTATTTAAAACACTGTTCTCGATAAACCCAAAAATCAATACTAATGCGATTCCAATTAAATATCATTTAATTGGTACACTTCATTAAATCTAAATAAAAAGATTTAATCTTTTCTCAACTGGGTTCAAGAACAGTGTTAGTCAAGACACCATTCACGACAAACCCAAATCACATTTGATATTAAATACAAGGCTCTGAATAGAAAATATATCGGCTTATATTCAATATCAAATTCTACGACCAACAGATATCGTATTGGAAATAACGATATATATATCTATATCTTTCAAATTTCCATAACAACATCTGTATAATCACGAAATCCAACATCGAAATATTCCGAAGACAATTTCGATCCAAATCCATTTCAATGCAATAATTGGAAATTCTTGTTATTTTCAAAACCATTTCAAATCCAATTTATTTATTTAAAAATAAATAGAATTATAATTCTAGTTCGAAACTAGTTCATTTTGATAAAAATCTATTTTTATCTTTTCAAATATGGAGTTTTTCATCCCAATCCTTTATAAATCATTTCTTATGATTTTACACAAATTATAAATATTTTTAATAATTTTATCAAGGTCCGTACAGTCGATTTCCATCAATGGCCATCGAACTGCACTTACAGCGACCTTTTCCAAATTTGATTTGGACGTATCTCCGAATCCAACCGTTAGATTTCAAATTTCTAATATTCGTTAGAAAGCTCTTTTCGATACGAACCCAACGGTTCCCGTTTTAGGAGAATCTGACGGTCGGATCTCCCGTTTTTGTCCGTTTGAAGTCAATGGTCAAAATTCGCGAACTGCCGCGGCGCGGCGCATTCTATTCAGGCCATTATATTATATATATAATATATATAATATATACTTCGTCGATTTCAATTCAAAATGTGCTTTATAAATCGTTTTTAAATTCATTTTCAAAACGGTTTCAACTTCATATTCAATTTCAAATCAAAATTGAATATTCCAATATAAATTCGGTTTAAATTCATTTCAAATTGATTTCAATTCGATTTCGATTTTAATTCGATTTGAATTCATTTTCTTTTCAATTCAATTCAATACGAATACGTTTTAAATTCAATTCACTTCGAATTCGTTTTATATTCAATTCAATTCGAATTCGTTTCACATTCAATTCAATTCGAATTCATATTCATTTATATTCAATTTCAATATTTAATTCATTTCTATTCATTTTCAATTCGAATTCATTTCTATTCATTTTCAATTCGAATTCATTTCTATTCATTTTCAATTCGAATTCATTTCTATTCCTTTTGATATATCATATTTTTGAAATCATTTTCGATATTCATTATAGAATGAATAAAATCGATATAAATATTGTTCTCGTCAAAATGGCGTCAATCTAATCAACACGGCTTCATATATTCCTATTTTCAAATATTCTATTTCAAATATTTCTATTTCAAATATAATTCGTTCAACACATGACTAATCTCAACGGATGAGTGCAGTCAACACATGAACCTTTACTTTATATTGATAAAGATGTAAATTTTATTATAAAAATATTTCGTTCAACACATGACTAATCTCAACGGATGAGTGTAGTCAACACATGAACCTTTATTTTATATTAATAAAGATGCAAATTTTATTATTAAAATATTTCGTTCAACACATGACTAATCTCAACGGGTGAGTACTGTCAACACATGAACCTTTATTTTATATTTTTCAAATTGGAATGAGGCCCAATCAATTACCATATAAAGTTAATTATATGGATTCCATACAACACATGTATATAATAGCATTGAAAAATCATCAACCAAAGTGCACTACACTGTATAAGCATCAAATATAGATATCTAACGCTTATAACAGCCTGTCAATCAATCGATCGACATATTTAATCAATCAGGATGAGTGAACTTCAAATTTCATCCCAACACCCGTATGGGGTTTCAAATCAACAAACACAGATTTTATTTGTGCAGTTGGGCGATGTGTAAAATTTATCGTCCCAATCAATGTCCTTCAAATAGGTGTACATAAACAAACCGTCCGGTTTGTAAATGAATATTTATTTATTCACATTCACGTTAAAAATTATATTTTTAATGATCAAACTATTTTATTCAACCTACGAATATTCTATTCGGTTCATTTATTAAATAAAATGATATTTTTATTTTTCTAACTTACTTTAGAAAATTTCGGCGGCATAACGGCACGATACTAGAAACGGGACAAGGCCTAGCCTTATCCCCGGTCTAGTGAAGGCCCACGCCATTCACACATCAATCATATTCACCAAACAACCAAATTCAAATCAAATCATCAAACTAATCTATGCAACCAAACAAACAAGTCCATGGTCTGTGGACGATTGTGTCGGGTGCTACTAAGCACCGTCTGCATCCTAGTATATATATATAACTAGAAAAGAAATTGAAAGGTGAGAAATTCTCACTTTTAGCTATCCAACTTCACGCACTTCCTTTATAGAAATCTTCATCGTTATCGCATCTTTGTCATCTTCGTTGCTGCAGCCACTACATATGTAAAAATCGAATTTTTACTTCGCTATTCAATATATAAAAATCACATTTTTACTTCTTATATAAAAATCGAATTTTTACTATGATGTCATAAAGATAAAAAATTCCAATTCAAAAATATAGATTTCGCCTTTTCCATTTTAAAGATTTCAACTTTTCTATTTTAAAGATTTCGACTTTTCTATTTTAAAGATTTCGACTTTTCTATTTTAAAGATTTCGACTTTTCTATTTTAAAGATTTAATTTTTATTTCACTACCTATATAAAGGTGATATTTTCACTATCTTACCTATAAGAAAATCATATTTTTATATTTCTACAATATAAAAGATTATATTTTTATTATCTATATAATATGAAAATTAAATTTTCAACCTTTACATACGATAAAAATTATATTTTTAACCTTTCTATATAGTAAAAATTATATTTTTCTCCTATAAAAATCCTATTTTTAACCTCGCCGTTCTCTATATAAAGATTTATATTTTTATATAATTAAAAATTACTTCTTTCTTTGATTAAAAATTACTACTTCGTTACATAAACAAATCAAAACAAAACTGAATTTTAAATTAATAAAAATATGCAAAAACGAACTTACAGTTCGACATATGGGAGAAGGGGAGTTCGCTGGTCGGGGATTTGGGCGAGGACGGCTGCTGTTGTCGGCGAAGGAGGTGGCAGGGGCGGAGCAGGCGGTCGTGGGTGGTGGGTGGTTCGCGGGTTCGGTTTCCAGAAGAGGTAGAGGGAGAGACAAGGGGGAGCGGGCCAGCGGAGATCGGCAGAGGGGGGGTAGCTGGAGATGGCGGCGGCGGTCCTCCCTAGGCGGCGGCGACGAGTAAATGGGGGGGGGGGGGGGGCGATCGCGATTGGAAGCATCGATCATTTTTTTTTATTCTTTTCTGAAGAATGAACGTGGGGGGGGGGGCAGAGAGAAATAGGGGGAGAGGAGAGAGGATTTAATTTTTAATTTATTTTAATTATAAAAAGTTGACTTTTACATACGACCTCGAAACGAGGCCCACCGCCTGTCGTCCATAGCGTTTTACCCCCATTCCGAACACAATTGGATATGTATCGTAAGCTGATTCGATCGTTTCGATCAGTTTCAGTTGAATTTACATTTAAATCATTATATTGAATTTTAAACGTACATTTCAAATTACCGGGGTCACATACTAACTCTATAAATCCCATAAAAATATTTTCTAGCTTCGTATTGACGATACGGTCCTAACAAAACTAATTTCGCCGAATTCTGAGACCGTTGGAAAAATGGCTATTTTCCAGTCGATTAAAATCAACTGAAACTGGTCAAACGCGTTTTCCTTTGCCACGCTCACATATTGATTCGAAAAATTATGAAATTTGAAACCTAGCAATAACTTGACATCACGGACCCAACAAAACTGGTTTCGTCGAAATCCGAGGTCATTTGCAAAATGGCTATTTTTAAGGGCCTGAATTCCATAGCGACTATTCAGAATTTTCAACCGGACATATCTTTTGATTCCCGCTATGAAATCTTGAATTTTCAGATTCGTTGGAAAGATATTATCAATTAGATCTTATTATTTTCGGTTTCACTAAAATCCGGTTTATTTTGCACCCGGTACATTCCATTGAAGTCTGAAATCGAATTATCGAACTATCGTGCCATTTTCAATTCTATTATAATTATAAATAAATATTTATATTCTAACGTCGACGTATATAATATATACGTCGAATTATATTCGAAATAAATTTCTCGTCGATATTATCTAAAATAATCTATTTTAAATATCCAAAATTCGCTAAAATTGCCAAAATAAAAATTTCAAACTGGCTCGCATTTTACGGGTTGTTACAGTACACGAGCAGAAGGTGGTTCCATACCTTGTCATAGTTGGAAATCCATTATCCAATACGTGCTTGCGATTTTGATTGTATACTATATATGTAGAACGTGAGATGAAAGCGTTTCTGCTAGATTGATATATATATATATATTTGTACTTAGACATTATTATAATATCAGAATGATATTGCTTATCAAAGATGTTGGATTCTCATAAGGGAAAAACCCGTTTCGTATTCACGGCGTGGTCTTATGAGATATCATATATATGTTAAACTTTGTTAAACTATTTTACTCACACCAGTCCCATGACTGACCCGGAGTTTACTTTGTTGTTTTCCCTAAACTCTTGGGTGCCTAAATTAGTACGGGCAGTCAAGTGGTCGGGATTTACAGATATACCTGAAGAGCTGGAGCAGGACGCTTCTGGATCATATAGCTATATTTTATTTCCGCTGTGTTGTAAGTGTTGTACTCTGATAAGTGCTATTGTATACATAACTGCTATATTTCAAAGTTATGTTATCTATTATATGTTATTCGTTCCGCTGTGAGGTTCGTGTTACTCTGATGTTGTGTTCTTCTTCTTCTTTTATTCTAAGTTTCTATCTTATCTATTCTCACCTTCTAATTTCTTTCATTAATTACCGGGATTTTTCGATGTTTTGGTTATCGACATCAAGCTTATGTCGATAACCAAAGTCGCTCAAAATCCGAGTCGTTACAGTTGGTATCAGAGCTTAAGTTAAGAATTTACCTTGGCTCTGTGGCGTGACTCGGTAGAGATAGGGTTAGTAATACCCTAGATTGAGTTGAGTGTATATATATGAGTGCGTATTTATATTTGATATAAAAATGGTTTTATATTGTGGAGATTCATTGGTTGAGTTGTTTATGGGTTCAGGTCGATCGGTTTGATCCACTGTATCGGTAGGAGTTTGTAAACACTCGAATACGATGGGTCGACACGATATGTTTTGTAAAGAGGGTAAATTAAAATAAGTTTACCCAGAGTATATTCTGATATAGAGGAAATATATATTAGATATATTGGTTGTGATTATAATCGAGTAAGATTATAACATATGAAATGGTTATATATAACCAATCAGAATTTATACAAGTGAATTATATGAAATTGAAATTAAATCTGAATTTAGATCAGAATTGAAATTTAAAATCCCAGAAATTGGAATAAGTGTTTGAAAATGAATCTGGATTTAATATATGTGAATTTTAAGATCCTGGGAGATTTTAAATTTGTTTACAACATTGTAAAAGGATATTTGGAATTGATTTCAAGGAGGAAATGTTTAAAAATGGGTTTTGAAAGTGCTATAGTATTGAACTCACTTTGGTAGCTGGAAAATAGATTCCGATGTTGACCATGACATCATCGGTGTTCATTTTCGAATATGTAAGTGACGGATTACTACCAAGGATTTTGTTTCGGGAAAACAAGTTGTGTTGAATTTCAAAAAGGAAAATTTGATTTTTGAAAGAGGTAAACTGTTTAAAAGGTTCCAAGAAGAAAAGGTTGTTTGAATTTAAACAAATTAAAGTAAAATTTGTAAAATCCAATAGAATTGAGATGGAATTAGAAACCAGTTAAGTGGAAACTGAGTTGAAATAGAAATATCGAACAAATTGGATTTATAAGATAGGAATTTGAAACGATATTTGGTTGATGAGTTAAGAATTTGGAATCAAGAAATAGAACTTTGATTTGAAATTTGATTTGGCTTGGATAAACGGATGGTTGTGTTGAGGATAAACAGATCAGAGTTTGATTGGATTGATATTAGTATATGCTGAATTGACAGCAGGTGAAAGTGATAGAGTTGATATACCCGACAAAAAGGTACAAGTTTATATTTGATATAAGCATGAGATTTATGAGCCGAATTGGCAAGCCGCTTGGCTATTTGATTTTCTTTTGGGTTGTAGATGGCCTAGAGAGGCGAGTAGTGGTTTTACCGATAGGGCTGTACAAAGGAGGTTATGGCGAAATTTTCCGAAAATTTAAAGTGTTAAATTTTTTTCTGAATTTTTGAAAATTTTAGTTAGTCGGAATGAATAAATATTTTAGTCAATATTAATTGGTGCAGTTGAAATCAGAAATAATGGGTAAACAAATCTTGGGAATTACAATAGGTAGGGTCGTCCTCTAACTTAGCAATTTCGAGGACGAAATTATTTTAAGTGGGGAAGAATGTAATAACCTGCATTTTCCAGGGGTATAATTAATTTATTTAATTGTTTAAAATAGTGATATAGGGAATTTAATCGTCGTTAATTAAATAATATGGAATATTTAATTAAATTAAATAGTATATTTAATTCAGAATTAATCAAAAATATTGGAAATCACGATATAAGGTGAACAGGGTCATCCCCAAGATTTAATTCAGCTTAGAGTTGAATCATATTGAAAAATATATTCAATCGACGTCAGTTTGAAACGTATAATTATATTATAATTAAAATCGAGCTCGAAATGGCGCTGCAGTTCGCGATTTGGCGATTTGAACTTCAACTGAATGTACAGGATTCGTTTTAAGCCAGATTTCTGTGGAACAAGAAACGTATGGAGCTGGTGGAGTATATCTTTCTAGTGGAAGAGAAAAATCGGGATTTCGTCGGGTAGATTTTGATTTATATCCAAATCAAATTTCAGAAAAGTCGCTGTGGAATTCCTTTATAATTTATAAAGGAATTATTTATATTTTAAAAAGGAATTTCAATATAAATAGAATATCGGGTTGAACCAGATTGAAATATCAAGTTATAAATCCCAGTAGAGCTATATGGTATTCCACTGTAAATACATACGATAAATATAAATTTATTTATGTTTAATTTAATTTAATTTAAATATATTTATATTTTTAAATGGGTCATCCAGAGCTTTAAAAATAGCCAGTTTTGCAAACGAAGTCGGAATTCGACGAAACTAATTTTGTTGGATCCGCAATGTCAAATAGTTGTTAGATTTCCAGTTTCGTGATTTTTAGAGTCACTATTTGGTCGTACGGATTTTTAGAGTGAGAAACAGTCAGTATTTTGACAGTTAAAAATTCACTGTGTGAGCAAACGGAGTCGAAATTCGACGAAACCAATTTTGTTGGGTCCGTAATGTCAAACTCTAGTGGCAAGCAAATTTTCGTGATTTTTGGGGATAATATGTGACCACACGAATTTTTAGAAGTCAAAAACGAATTAACGATAGAGAATAAAAAGGGAATATTCCTTCTATGAAAAATATCTAGATATTTATTTCTTCCTATAAATAGGACTCAAATTTCCTAAACCTAATTTCACTTTTTCTGCTCAGTGGTTTTGCACCGTCGGTTCTTTGTTCCACAGCAAAGTTCCAAGAAAAGAAAAATCCAAAACAAACCAAGTAAAATCCTATAAATCATATCATATACATATACGAGTTTGTGTTGATGAAAGCTTCTTCCTGGTACCCACTTCCTTGAGCTCGACGTCAGTATTCGGGTTAGTGGTTTTCTCAGCGTAGCCTAGGGTTTGAAACGGTGGAGTATTTGGGGCTCAAATCGAAGATTGGTGATCATGCTTGAGTTGAGGAGTTGAAGTAGCATCGATCTGCATTTATTTGGGGTTTTCCATGTTAAAATGTGTCGTGGGTTTTACCTGGGTGACACGAGAGTACCTGTAGCCGCAGCATCAAGGGGGCAGTCGAGTTTCGTGAAATGGAGTGGGGGTTGAAGTGGAGTTGAAGAGAAGTTGTTCGGTGAAATCAGTTTGAGGTATCGTGGAAAGTAGAAGGAGTAATTGGTGGAGGACTTTTCTGTAATGGTGAAAAACGTGGAGGAGTAGGTGCCGTTGTTTTTCGTGAGAAGGAAGAAGACTTCGGTGGGTGGGCTTGTACAGGGGTAAATGGGCCAAGCAATAATAAGAGGGTGAGGCCCAAATTATTAATTTAATTTAGTTTGTTTAATTTAATTTATATAGGAACTTATAATGCCAATAACTTATTCATATGAAATCAGAATCACGAACCGTAAGTTGCGTTGGGATCGTATGGACGGGAGCAACACAATGAGACTGACCGGGAGTGAATCTGAGCTCGTTACAATTTATGGCGAAATAAATTGTCCGACTCAATCAAAGAACGCAAACCGATTATTTAACGGTTAACGCGCCAAAGTGAGTAAAACTCACCAACCCTGAACAATATATATTTTCACGTTGTATTGTTAGAACTGTTAAAATTGTCTGTTGATTGTGTGTTGACTGTTTGATTGAACTGCTAGTCAGTTAGTGGAAATTTCATATATATATATATATACAAATATATATGTGTATATATATATCATTAAATTCTGAAAGTGATGTTGATTATATTGTCTAACATCTGTGATGCAGGGAAACAGGTTGGAGGAATCCAACTGGATTCCTCAACATTTATTTTACTGTGATTTATATATATTGTGATATATAATGTGATATATAATCTGACATTGATTATGTGTGTTTGGACGATAGTTATCGTTGTTACAGGGTGTGTTAAAAACCATAAGAAATACCAGAATGTAGAAAGGAGATTTTCAAAGTGATATTGAAAACAGAATATTTATAAACTGGAATATTTATAAATAAGAAATATTTATAAAATTGAATATTTATAAATAGGAGATTTTCAAAAAGGAAATAATTTCAAACCATTTTCTTTTTGAATGGAAAGGCCTGTGTGGCGGGTTTGGGGATTTTCCCGATGCTCCCGTTACAAAGGAGGTTATGGCGAATTTTTCAGAGAATTTAAGGAGTTAGAATATTTCAAGAATAAATTTGAAAAGGAAATATTTGTAAACCACTTACAAATAGAATGAAAAAGGAAACGTTATAAAAAGGGAAAACATTATAAAGCAGAAACCGTTATAAAGAGGAAAACGTTAAAAAAGGAAATCATTTTTAAAGTGTAGAACCGTTATTTAAAAGTAAATCTTTTCAAATGAATAAAACGTTGTTAAAAGGAGTTAGTCGAATATAGTATTCGAGAAGAGTTAATTCAGTAGAGTTAACCAGTTCAGTAGAGTTAACTAGTCCAGTATAGTTAACCAGTCCAGTAGAGTTAACCAGTCAGGTCGAGTTAACCAGTTGGGTTAAGTAAGTCGAGTTAACCAGTTGAGTTAAGTAATTCGAGTTAACCAGTTAAAGTTAACCAGGTAGGTTTAACCAGTTAGAGTTAATCAGTTAGAGTTAATCGATTTGAGTTAAGATTTTCGAGTTGATAATCGAGTTAAGTTATCGAATACCACTTATTCGAAGTAGAAGTTATCAAATATAGTTATTTAAGATAGATTTAGTCAAACTGAGTTATTCAGGATAAGTTGCCATCTCGTACGACTGCTAGCGTAATTCGCAGGGCTGTAAATAGCCTACGGCGGTCGGATGTTTCCTGAGGGAGTCAGGCGTAACCATTGTGATCGCTGCGATCTAGAGTCAAGCGAATGGAGTTTAATCGAATATTAGTTATTCGATAGGAGTTAATCGAGTTGAGAAATAAGTTAAGTTAAATAAGTTGAGTTGATCGGGTGGTTCGACCAAGTTAGTCGAGCCTAGTTAATCGAATCAAATTGGTCGAACCAAGTAAGTCGAGTTAAGTTAGTCAAGTTAATCGAGTTAAGTTAGTCAAGTTAATCGAGTTAAGTTCGTCAAGTTAAAGTTATCGATGTTAGTTTCATCGAAAGGAGTTATCGATGTTAGTTTCATCGAAAGGAGTTATCGATGTTAGTTTCAACGAAAGGAGTTAATCGATGTTAGTTTCATCGAAAGGAGTTATCCATGTTAGTTTCATCGAAAGGAGTTATCGATGTTTGTTTCATCGAAAGGAGTTAATCGATGTTAGTTTCAACGAAAGGAGTTATCGATGTTAGTTTCATCGAAAGGAGTTAATCGATGTTAGTTTCATCGAAAGGAGTTATCAATGTTAGTTTCATCGAAAGGAGTTAATCGATGTTAGTTTCATCGAAAGGAGTTAATCGATATTAGTTTCATCGAAAGGAGTTATCAATGTTAGTTTCATCGAAAGGAGTTAATCGATGTTAGTTTCATCGAAAGGAGTTATCAATGTTAGTTTCATCGAAAGGAGTTATCGATTATAGTTTAATCGAAGAGAGATTATCGAATATCGTTTATTCAAAAAGGAGCAGTCGAATATAATGTATTCGAAAAGAAGGAGTTAATCGAATATAGTTTATTCGAAGAAGAGTAATCAAATAGAGATTACTCGAAATAGAGTTATACGTCGAACTCGATTATATCAAATTCGGGAAAGTATCCTTTACTTTCCAGTCTTTCAAGCAAGATTTATTTATTTATAAATAAATCAGTTGTTAAGTAAATTGTTCGAATTTAAAGAATGTAAGTTAGATAATTCGAAGGTAGGGATTATAACGTTATCGCTGAAATAAATGTTTTAATAAAGAAGTAGATACGTAAATAGAAACGAGAGTTATGTAAGGAAGTTGTTAAAGAATAAAAGATAAACTTTGACCATTTCGATGTTAAAACGTTGTTTCAGTTAAGGTCTGAGAGGTAATTATACCCCATCTTGATTGACTTCCTTCTTAACCAAGGCATGGTAAGGTTTGATCGTGAAGAAGTTTGGAAATGTTTTCCAAATAAGAATCAGAAATGTTTTCTGAAAATAGAAGATAAGAATTTAAAATATATGGAAACAGGAGATAAGTAAATTAATGAACGAAAGAGATAAATGTTAAATGATGATTGACCGATATAATTTCCACTTGGAAATAATATAGTTGTTTGCACACTTGTTTTTCTTTGATAGTTAACTCACAGACTATCGAAGTTCTGACCATTTTAACGTTGTTAATATGGAGAGACCGGTTGGATTATTATCCAAAGAACCACTCTGTATTGGCATAAGCGTCGCGAATCATATATGCCAAAGATAATTGAAGACGGAGTAAAGTGCAAGGGCTGTTGTATAAGTCTTAGATAACAGTGACTAAGATGGATATACTGAATAGTGCCTTCGGTTTGTCCAGTCCCAGGACAACTTGTATGGATGAAGGTCAGACAGAGTATATCCAATGGATCGCGTATGTTGATCCCTTCAAACGTATATACGTTGGTGGCGGGGGAATTCGTTTCTCTTAGCTGTATACCCGTTGTATTTTTGAGGAAATCAATTTGTGATTTGGCGGGTATGATGATGTGACATTTCTAAGTGAATGAAGATGGATGTCTGATAGAGTATTTCCAGACGATCACGTACATTGATTTCTCCAACCGTACCAAGAGTGAAAGCGGAGAAGGAAACTTCTTTTAGCTAACACATAATGTATTGTTGAGGACGTCAATCGGTGATTGGATGGATTTGATGATGTGGCATTTAAAGTGAATTTCATGTGAAGATAAGCGTAGCTTCTAGCCTCACATCCGGTAAATGACAGAAATCGGGCAGGTAGCATGGCTATGTAGGTCGCACCTATTAGGGTGTATAATCACCTGATCTAGAGTTTCATTTATTTCTAAAATTCTATTGTTGATGCTGTCCCATTCGGGAAATGGTTGCTGATCCCAACCGTTGGTGATATACATTCGATACACTCAAGCGAAATGAGTGGTCGGTCATGTATGGCCGGGTTGCAAGATGTTCTTGTTGAACCCAGTGTATTCCTCTCTAGAGGTACACGAGCAGAAGGTGGTTCCATACCTTGTCATAGTTGGAAATCCATTATCCAATACGTGATTGCGATTTTGATTGTATACTATATATGTAGAACGTGAGATGAAAGCGTTTCTGCTAGATTGATATATATATTTGTACTTAGACATTATTATAATATCAGAATGATATTGCTTATCAAAGATGTTGGATTCTCATAAGGGAAAAACCCGTTCCGTATTCACGGTGTGGTCTTATGAGATATCATATATATGTTAAACTGTGTTAAACTATTTTACTCACACCAGTCCCATGACTGACCCGGAGTTTACTTTGTTGTTTTCCCTAAACTCTTGGGTGCCTAAATTTGTACGGGCAGTCAAGTAGTCGGGATTTACAGATATACCTGAAGAGCTGGAGCAGGAGGCTTCTGGATCATATAGCTATATTTTATTTCCGCTGTGTTGTAAGTGATGTACTCTGATAAGTGCTATTGTATACATAAGTGTTATATTTCAAAGTTATGTTATCTATTATATGTTATTCGTTCCGCTGTGAGGTTCGTGTTACTCTGATGTTGTGTTCTTCTTCTTCTTCTATTCTAAGTTTCTATCTTATCTATTCTCACCTTCTAATTTCTTTCATTAATTACCGGGATTTTTCGATGTTTTGGTTATCGACATCGAGCTTATGTCGATAACCAAAGTCGCTCAAAATCCGGGTCGTTACGCTTTAACTAGGTTAAAGAACCAATGTCATTTAAAACACGGTTCACTATAAACCCAAAATCACATTCCATTAATCATCGGGTTAAAGAACAAGTGTTATTTAAAACACCGTTCACGATAAACCCAAAAATCAATTCAAATTCAAATTCAATTCCAATTAAATACCATTTAATTGGTACACTTCATTAAATCTAAATAAAAAGATTTACTCTCTTTCTCAACTGGGCTCAAGAATAGTGTTAATGAAGACACCATTCACGACAAACCCAAATCACATTTGATATTAAATACAAGGCTCTGAATAGAAAATATATCGGCTTATATTCAATATCAATTCTACGACCAACAAATATCGTATTGGAAATAACGATATAAATATATCTTTCAAATTTCCCTAATAATATCTGTAAAATCACGAAATCCAACATCGAAATATTCCAAATATAATTTCGATTCAAATCCATTCCAATTCAATTATTGGAAATTCTGGTTACTTTTAAAACCATTTCAAATCCAATTTATTTATTTAAAAAAAATTATAATTCTAGTTCAAAACTAGTTCATTCCGATAAAAATATATTTTTATTTTTTCAAATATGGAGTTTTTCATCCCAATTCTTCACAAATCATTTCTAATGATTTTACACAAATTATTACTATTTTTAATAATTTTATCAAGGCCCGTACAGTCGATTTCCATCAACGGCCATCGAACTGCACTTACAGCGACCTTTTCCAAATTTGATATGGACATAATTCCAAATCCAACCGTTAGATTTCAAATCTCTAATATTCATTAGAAATATCTTTTCAATACGAACCCAAGGGTTCCGATTTTAGGAGAATCCGACGGTCGGATCTCCCGCAACGTCCATTCGAAGTCAACGGTCGAAATTCGCGAACTGCCGCAGCGCGGCGCGTTCTATTCAGGCCATTATATTATATATATAATATATATAATATATACCTCGTCGACTTCCTTTTAAAACGTATTTTATAAATCGTTTTAAATTCGTTTTCAAATCGATTTCAACTTCATATTCAATTTCGAATCAAAATTGAATATTCTACATCATTGATATACAAATGATAATATTTTCAAAACGTTATATTTTGAAATCACTTCCTTTTCTATATTCATTTTAAAAATGAATATAATTGATATAAATATCGTTCACGTCAAAATGGCGTCAATCTAATCAACACGGCTTTATATATTTCAATAACTTCGTTATTCTATTCAACAAATGAATATTTATTTTTCTATTCAACACATGAATATATATTTTTATTCAACACATGAATTTATTCTATTCAACACATGAATATTTATTCTATTCAACACATGAATATTTTATTTTATTCAACACATGAATATTTATTCTACTGAGCACACGAATATTTATTTTTCTAAATTGGAATGAGGCCCAATCAATTACCATATAATGTTAATTATATGGATTTTCTACAACACATGTATATAATAGCAATGATAAATAATCAACCATCATCCAGAGTGCACCACACAACTGTATAAGCATTAAATATAAATAGTTAATGCTTACACAGTCTTTCAATCCATCGATTGACATACAAATAAACAATCGGGATTAGTGTACGTCAAATCTCATCCTAATACCCGTGTGGGATTTCAAATCAGCAAACACAGATTTTATTTGTGCAGTTTGGCGATGTGTAAAATTTATCGTCCCAATTAATATCAATCAAATCAGTGTATATAAACAAATCTCCGATATGTTTATAAATATTTATTTTATATACACGTTAAAAATCATATTTTTAACTATAAAATATTTTCCACTATAAAATATTATATTTTATTCCACACCACACAGTCAAATTTCACAACACAGCAATCAAACAAACAAGTCATCCATGGTCTGTGGACGACGGGTGTCGGGTGCTACTAAGCACCGTCTGCATCCTAGTATATATTTCAACTAGAAAATAAATTAAAAGTGAGGAGTTCTCACCGAGGGTTCCACTCCTTCATTTTATTTCTGAAATTCAAAACATTTGGATCTAGCCGAACTTCCAACGCAGTCTTCTCCACGCTGTTCATATTAAAATCACATTTTTAATATGATGTTCTATACATTAAAAATCATATTTTTAATACTCTACCAATATAAAAATCATATTTTTATTCTTGCTATCTATATAAAAATCATACTTTTATTCTTTCTGTAATATAAAAATCACACTTTTATTCTTTCTATAATATAAAAATCATATTTTTATTCTTTCTATAATATAAAAATCATATTTTTATTCTTTCTATCTATATATATAAAAGAACGTATTTTTATTCTTTCTATCTATATATATAAAAGAACGTATTTTTATTTTTTATAAACAATCTAATTTTATTTTATAAACAATCAAGGTTTATTTTTTTTAAAGAATGTATATTTATATTTTTAAAAACCAAATTTTTTTGTAAAACAATTTTATTCATACTAAAACAAGAAATTTAAAACAATGTAATTTGCTTATTTGCCAAATTAAATAACTAATTACAACAAAATAAAAGAAATTAACCTTAATCACGTTTGAAAAAAAAACTGTCGTGCATCTCTTCTTCTTCCTTGTGATTTTGCTGTGGAACCGAACCATGAAACCCATCTGCTCAGAACAAAAACCACCACCGTACCACCCCGTCAGACTGCCGGACGACGATTTGTCCCTCCTCTGCCATGCGCCTACATGGCGCGCACCCAACGCTGACAAACCGGGCCCACTCGCACATCCACACTCGCCAGAAAACGCACCCGAAGCATCGACCTTTGAGCCCAAAGAATGCACGATACCCTTCATGAAATCTGATCACAATTACATGGATTAAAAGAGCAAACAAGGGTCTTCGATTTTTGGTTTGGGGTTTTAATCAATTCGAAGTTGGGTAGAAGAAAATTTGGATTCAATTTAGGAAAATTTCCGCCCTTTATTCTTGGAGGCGCGATTTTTGACCGGGTCAAAGAGAATGTAGGGTTTTGACTTGAAAATTATATATAGCCTTTATTTTAATATTATTTAATTCCCTAATTAGGTGTTTATTTATCTGAACTCCAATCGAGGCATAACGACTATCATCCCTAGCGTATTACCCTCATTTCGAACACAATGGGATATGTATCGCAGGCCAATTCGACTGTTACGACCAGTTTTCGTTGAATTTAAAATATAAATCTTTATATATTCAATTTAAACGCACATTTCAATTTACCGGGGCCACATACGGACTCTAAAAATTCCCAAAAAATATTTCCTAGCTTCGTATTGACGATACGGCTCTAACAAAACTAATTTCGTCAAATTCTGAGACCGTTTGAAAAATGGCCATTTTCTGGTCGATCGAAATTGATGAAACTGTCAGAACACGTTTCACTTCGCCACGCTCACATATTGACTTCAAAAATTATGAATTTTGAAACCTAGCAATAATTTGACATTCCAGTTCCAACAAAAGTGGTTTCATCGAAAACAGAGGTCGTTTGCAAAATGGCTATTTTTAAAGGCCTTTATATATATTAAAATATATATAAATTCCACAGCTACTTTTCTGAATTTTAAACTGGACATATCTTTCACTCTATAAGGTGAAATTTCAATTTCTTAGATCTATTAGAAAGATATGATCAAACAGATTCAAATATTTCTTGTTTCTCTAAAATCCGATTTATTTTGAATCCTGTACATTCATTTGAAATTTGAAATCGAATTTTCGAACTACCGTGCCATTTCAGGCTCGTTATATAATTAAAATAAATTTATTCGTTTTAACTTCGTCGAATTTTCCATTGTTATTATTTAAAATAATTCATTTTAAATATTCAAAATGCACTAAAATTGCCAAAATAAAAATTTTAAATTGGCTCAGATTTCCGGGTTATTACAAACCGTTTGGCGTTTATTGGAGATTGGATTTCCAACTTGACAAGTATGGTACCACCTTCCGATCAGTGTACTCTAAAGGGAAATACACCAGGGTTCAACAAGAACATCTTGCAACCCGGCCACACATGACCGACCACTCATTTAGCTTGAGTTTATCGAATATATTGTCACTGTATGGTTTTATGGTGCCACCACACTTCCCGGGAGATACAGAATATGAAAGAAGAACAAATATGAATTTTCTCTAAATTATGACAATACACCTTGCTTGGGTATGACCGACCAAGCCATGCTGCCAGCCTGATTTTTTCCATTTCCCGGTTGATGAGGCTTGAGGTCACGTTTATCTTTTCAGAGAACATCTCAATATCTTTTAATGCCACATCGTCAGACCCGTCAAATCGCTAATTGACGTCCACAAATACACTCCGGGTGTTAAGAAAGAGAATTTCTCTTCCACCAAACTTGGTATATTTGTAAATATCAATGTACGTGACCCTCAGGAAATACTCTCTCAGACATTCGTCCATACAAGTCATCCAGGAAAGGGATGAACCGAAGGTACCCTCCTACTGCATCCTCGGAATCACCCTATAGATCAGTAGCGAGTAGTCCTTTAAATCCATAGATTCCAACCACGACAAAACCACAGTTTATCTTGGGGCGTGAACCCGAGATTATAAGTAGTTCTTCCGTTTTATGAAGATCTACGGTCTTCAGTGCTCCATCTTCATTGATTGAAATTAGTTTAGTGTGCGACGTTGATTCGAAGTGGTTTTGGTCTGGTTCCCATTTCGGTCGCTTCGAAACAACACGACAAAAGTTTTGATAATGTATTCTATTGATAGTCGGGTTTTTACTATCAATATCAAGCTGTACATTAAGTATATTGGCAGCTCAGACCTTATTATTTAAACCATCAAAAATCTCTTTACCGAATTATTGAAAATCACTTCATCGATTTAGAATTCGATTCCATTTATTTATCTTGATGAAATGCTTTACTTTCATTATTTGGAATCAACAACTATATTAACCATACTCCGTTTTACTAATGTCACACATTTTATATAAAATCCTTTTTATCTCCCTTCTAGGAAATATTATATCATATTTAAAAAACTCCTTTAGTCTTTCTTTACTTTGGAAATAACGATACATATTATATATATATATATTCTATATATATATATATTATACATATATATATATATATTCTTTTCAATATTCAGTTATCATTTCTTGTCTGATCCAAACAATGTCGAACGACATCTTATATCATTATATAACTCAAATGTTAAATTTGAAGATTTCCATTCAGTACGGGTGGGGTATATATACTATCAGATCTCAATTATTTATTTTTACCCGTAACTCAGTGTAGCTTATTTGCATCTCAGTATATATACTATCAGATCTCAATTATTTATTTCTCGTTATAACAAATCTTGACATCTCTTTCCGTTACAAACTAATACCATTCCTTAATAATATTGAAATCGTTCAAGTTAGGGTATTTTATTTACCTCTCAGACCTTGATCAACAACGTTCTTATCTTAGAATAGATATAAGTCTGTAACTCTAAGCCCCTTATTACTTGTAATATACTTCAAACCGTATTTCATGTTCTATTTGGAATATGGTTTTATAACACCATATTCAAACTTCAAAATCTCCGTTGTTTATGACTATATATATTAAACATTAACTCTTCGCTTCAACTTCGTTCTACAATTCTATTTATAACTTCTTTACCAAGATCCATTAACGTTCTTTGTCTTTTGACATTTTACATTTATTTGAATCATTATACTTAATTCAAGTAACATCTTATTATAAACTCAATACCGTCTTAAATGGATTCCATTTAAGAACAATTTCTTTAATCAAATAGTAATTAACTTTATCATTGCTGAAGTAAAACAGTTTACTTCATTATTAACTTAAATAGATTAGTTGCTTACTTAAATAACAGTAACTATTTATATTAGTTCAATAATCATTTACACTTAATTAAATAAAAGGTTAATAATAAGAGATCTTATTAATTTTAAATAATTAATTGCCAAGTTATTATCATTAGATTAATTGAAGACCCATTTAACATAATAATCATTTTCCAATAAACAGTAGATTTAGTTAACTTCAATAACATCAGTTAATTCATTAACTGATCTTAATTACTCCTTAACATTAGATTAATATAATTAATCTAATAATATTTCTTAACCATTTGTTTTAGAATAATTATACAAATATTTACTCACAGGATAATTACAGCTTTATAAACTTATTTAAATGTCAAACAATCATTTATATTTACTTAATAAAAATGAACTATAAAATACTAGTTTTTAATAGAACTTCTATTATAATTTAAACTTTGCTTCAATTATAAAAATATAATTTCCATAATTTAACTTCGCTTTCGCCTACCGATATATCATTGTCTTATAAAGGTGGATTTACGGTCGTTTGCTGCCAATCATCTAATCAATACCGTTTGTTGATTTAAAATCACAACAACGTTGAATTTCCATTTAATGTCAACATCCAACGGGTTTCAAATGTCATTTTGGTTTAAACAGTGCATATATATCAACAATATAACAATAAACAACATATATAATATTGAGGAATCCAGTTGGATTCCTCCAGCCTGTTCTGCCCTACGTCACGGTTATTATAACGTTTGATAATAATAAAAATTCATTCGATGCATTTAAATGATGTAACAAAAATTAATGGCTGCCAATAACAAACAAACAACATCCATGGAATCCAATCAAACAATTTAAATATATATGATAGATTCTAATTCTACGAATTTAATCACTTCATGAAATTCTAGAAATCGTGAGAGTTAACTCACCTATCATTCTTGATTCGATGGCTCATATTGTTTCATTTAATTAAATGAAATCCCGGGTGTTTCCAGATTTCTTCGAATCAGCTCTTCAGCATAATGCTCTTTTCTAGGATCCTAACGGCACTTACATCGCGCGATTCTGTTGGCATACGAACAAATTTCGCATCTTACAATACTGTATAAATATTTTAAATAATAAAAAGTTTGTTAAATGTTAAATTATATTTTTCAACTTCATCCCTTTTTATATTCTCTTTTTTGACTTGATCATTTCTGAGCTGTTCCTATTCATACATTCATCTCCATAAGTTCGAACACTCCTCCTATCCCCTTATATTTTTCTCCTCAAAGCCGTAAGCCCAAGCCACATCTGCGCAACCCACATCCTTGTATTTTTTCTTTTTTTCCTTTTCCTTTCTTATATTTTTTCCGAATAAAGCCCAACCCATTCGTGAAAAGAAAACTCACCAGCCTTCCTCTTTCTTCCCAATCATGCCTTCTCCTCCTTGCTTTATAAACAATCTGAAACGACACTGATAGAAAAAAGAAAATGCCATGCAAAACTTCCATCATATACAAAACTAGCTACTGCACCATTATCTACCATTTAACCCATACCGTCGAAAGTTTCAACTCCTCTCCTTCATGCTGTCCAAAACTAAAGCATCTTGTTTCTCCATACACTCATGCTTTTAGCTGCGTTCAAACATTTACTCCACCAAATATATTCTCCCAGGCACCACGATCTGCAACTTTCCCCTTTACAAGAAGTTCTAGTTCCTAGTGAGCATGCAAACACCAGTATACTCTAAAACACTAACCACCCAACTGCATTAACAACGCACATATCCTATACAGTCGCTTTCCCATGCTTAAATACAAATATACAATAGCTCTACCGTGAACTCCATGTTTAACATCATCAGTAGTCCTACGATAGTACAACCACCACTGCCTCACATGTTTGCTCAACTCAACACCAGTGAGCAACCCCTTTCCAGTAGTACATGCACACCATTTACCGAGCCCTTCTACCTCAAACTTATAACCTCCAAGAACCTGAGTTCGCACCTCCCCACACCGCCTGCAAGTTCCCTGCATTTAAACTTCCATCCCATGCAATGCTTCATCACGCAAACAAAGCCCTTGTCCTGGCATTCCTCTCCTTCTAACCTCATCTTTCTTCTTAATATACACAACTCTCAACATTATATTCTACCATCCATTTCTTCCCACATTACCTTGTTCATCAGAGTTATCCGCCAGCTTTTCTATCGAACAACAGCTTCATCCTCTTTGAACTGACCCCATCATCACCGTTCATCACCTCGTCTCCGCCTCCGCCAGTCAAGACGTCACCGGGACCGCGAATACTTCCTTTGACGTAGTGGCTAGACACTTGGCCACTTTCATCCCCAAGCGCAAACCTTCGTTTTGCATTGATTAGCATCGCTATGCCACTAGCTAGCGACTTGGGATCCGATTTCTTCTTTATTTTATTTTTTATTATTGAATGAATTTGTCTGAGTTGTGGGAGGGAGCAAAAAATGGCACGGTTTAAAAAGGTGAATGTAGGAAGGTAAGGAGGAAGTCATTTTAATGTAGGGTATTGTTTTTCTTCTTTGGACATGCACGCTTCAATAGGGAAATGGGTCTGCTACTGCTAGTTTTAATTTATTTCAAACTCTACCTTGAAAATAGGGTATGGCACATTCGATTAATAATGAGATTTGATGTTTATTACTATGGTACAATGATTTTACCATATTTTTTTAATATTTACGGCTTGGAAACAATAGGCTTCTCGTTTGTATATAAAAGAACGAAGATGCAAGTATATAGTCAAGTTGCATGTACCAAATGGACACCAAGTCTTTGTTGCAGCTGTGTAAAGGTTTGCAAAAAACTTCCGTTGAGACTTGTATAGCGATTTATAAAGATTTTGAAACAAATATCCGAAGAGCTAACCTTTTATTTAACGCGTAATGAGCGTAGTTACTGTCCGATGTTTATAGCTCATATGAGCATATATAATGTTTAACTGAAATGAAATTTTAATTCCTTCCATAGTTTAATATACCAAGCACAATGGAGTTGCTTTCAAAGTTGGCTATTTTAATTAGATTAAATTATTACAAAATATTCATTATCTGCTAAATCATCATTAACAAATATTTTTAAAAACTCTATCAATCTCCAGTATATTCTAATAGTATATATAACCTATTCGGAAACCGCTTTTATAAAATTCCAGGTTAAAACGATATTAAATTTATATAATAATCTTTTTTTTTATTAAATAAAATCATCATATTTTATAAACGACTTTTCGAAAATTTGATTTGAACATAACTTATAATTTATAACGTGAAATCTTGATTTTTTTTACTTTTATTAAAAAATTATTACCAGATAGAGTCGGATTCGAAGAAATCCAATTTATTATGGATCCTGCACAACCAATTAATGTTGATAACGTTATATTACGAACTATCGCTAGCTGCAGTTTATTTTATAATTAAATTATAAATTATACGTTCAAACATTGTTTTATAAAATCAACCAATATTATATCTCCAAATAAATATTTAAATTACTAAAATGAATTAAATATCTTACTACAGAAAATACGGGATGTTACATACCTTCCCCTTAAAAGAATTTCGTCCCCGAAATTACTAAAGTAGAAAGAATGCTACAACCCATTGTCTTTACAAATAGAACTTTGGTTTTATTTCCAAAACTAATATAATTGGTTTTAAAAGCAATTTATTCCTAATAACAAATTTTCATAAATTCATCATAAATTTTCTAACACTTTAAATTTTGGAAAATTTTTGGTAGACTTTCCCTGCGCGGAGGACTTCTGCAATATTGCAGGAACAAAAATAAATTCATCAACCAACACGGTCGGAAAATTCAATTCAAAATCAAAACCAAAAATTTATAATTTTTGTAGGCGTACCTATTTGCGAGCGCTATTAAACGATTAGCAATATATTGTACTTGACTATGATCAATAATAATGTAGCTCTAACAAAACTGGATTCAATCAACTCTAGAACTCAACCCAATATAGGCTAAATTGGTCTTGCACATGTTCTTAACTTCAAATGAACTTCATTAGTCTCAAAACAATGTCAGTGAGGTTTTATATCCATATCGTCCATTCCATAAATAGTTTCTCATACAACTCAATCACTTCTATATTTGTTCCAATTCTCATGGATTTCATTTATAATCACTTCTTAACCATCCATTTAAATATCCATACAGATTCACAAGATCTGGTTGGTTCTCAATCAAGTTTTTAAATTTATACCCACGCAACCAATCATCCAATCCAAACATTTTACATACTTGTTCACTGCCCATGAATTTTCTTTATAGCCATTTCTTCCAATCCCTTTCGATACATCAATCAACTCCTTATATCTTATTCAAATTCATTTTCTTGAATTCAACAAATTCCATTCCAATTTATTAACTTAGATTCATTTTAATGGATTCAATTCATTTACTTAAGATTTTCTTTCAAATCAAGTTTAACCTATAATCATGCAACCAATTTCAACCTTAAAATTCACCTGGTTTTTCAAACACTCCAATTAGATTATTTGCCTGTATTTCAATATTTCCAAACCCAAGTTAAAATTTCCATTTACTGATGTCAAATTTTTATACTCGAGTTGAATTCCTTTACTTACCCGATCCATTTAACTAGACATGAATTAAATTAAATATTTAACTTTAATTCATACATTTCGTATTGGGAATTATAATTTCACTCAGATTTGTTTGAATCATGTTTATGCAATCAATTCCATTCATACAATTCAACAGCTTTCCAAATATTTCATTCAAGTCAAATTTTTATTCAATACTCTGATGTCATACTGGTAATCCCCATTTCACTTGGATTTACTAATTTCTATTGGCTAGTGTCCAATTTTACTTCAATATTCAAATTTCAACTTATGAAATTCAATTTAACTTAAGTTAAATTCATATTTGGTATCCCCTCTTGGATCAAGTTTTGAATTCCACAATCAACTCTATTCAAATCGACCAATTAAGCCAATACGAGCCTAAATAGCCAATCAATAATTTGAGAGAAATATTTTTTTTCTTTTTTTTCAATACAAAAATAAGTTTATATATAATTATTTCATTTAACCTCTTTATAAAATAATTAAAAATAATTTTATATTCAAATTACAAATACACGCTCTCGTATATATACTCTGAACTCAATCTAGGATATTACTAACCCCATCTTTATTGAGTTATGCCGCAGAGCCAAGGTTATTCCTAAACCATTGCTCTGATACCACCTGTAACGGACGAAAAAAAGTCGACGCTCAAATTTTCAACAGCAATACATAATCTCGTATTACTTGCCAAAAATCCAAGTATCGAAAATCCAGACTGTTTATAGAAAGAATTAAGAGGCTGAGAAAAAGAAAGAAAGAAATATTAGAATAGAAGAATACGAAGATTATCGGAATCTCACAGCGGAACGAATAAAATAAAATATCAAATCTCTTTACATAAAAAGAAACTGTATATATACATACCAATCATCAGAGTACATCATATATCAGACACAGAGGAAATAACTCTAGATAACTAATGGTGAAACCTCCTGCTTCCAGCTCTTGGACTCCAAGCGGAACGGGACCTGTAAATGTACTTGGTCTGACCCGAGCACATTTGATTTAAAACAAAAGTCACCCGGATCAGTCTAGAATACTTTCAGTGATAAATTTATAACACAAACTACTTGTTTATCTTCGAAAATCCTTTTTGAAAGAAAAGGATAATAGTAAGACCGACCCACACATAAACAAGGATGGTTTTTACCTTACTATAACCCAAATTAGTTTTGATATATCAAAATCCAGTGATATTATAATAGTGTCTATCAAATAAATAACCATCTAGTAGACCGCTTGCATCTCACACTCTACATATTTATTATATAATCAAAAACCATTTGGCGCTTATTGGAGATTGGATTTCCAACTTGACAAGGTATAGGACCACCTTCCGATCAGTGTACTCTAGAGGGAAATACAACAGGGTGCAACAAGAACGTCTTGCAACCCAGCCACACATGACCGACCACTCATTTGGCTTAAGTGTATCGAATATATTGTCACTGTAGGGTTTTATGGCGCCACAACACTTCCCGGGAGATAAAGAATACAAAGAAGAACAAATATGAATTTTCTTTAGATTGTGACAAAACACCCTGCTTGGGTATGACCCACCTAGCCATGCTGCCTGCTAGATTTTTGTCATTTCCTAGTCGATGAGGCTTGAGGTCACGTTTATCTTTTCAGAGAACATCTCAATATCTTTGAATGCCACATCGTGAGAACAATCAAATCACTAATTGACGTCCACAAATACACTCCAGGTGTTAAGCAAGAGAATTTCTCCGCCACCAAACTTGGTATATTTGTAAATATAAACGTACGCGACCCTCAAGACATATTTTGTCAGATATTCGTCCATACAAGTCATCCAGGAATGGGATGACCAAAGGAACCCTCCTACTACATCCTCGAAATCGCCCTATAGATCAACAGCGAGTAGTCCTTGAAATCCATAGATTTTAACCTCGACAAAACCATAGTTTATCTTGAGGCGAGAATCCGAGATTATAAGTAGTTCTTCCGTTTTATGAAGATCTACGGTCTTCATTGCTCCATCTTCATTTGCTGAAATTAGTTTCGTGTGCGATGTTGATTCGAAGTGGTTTTGGGTCTGGTCCCATTCAGGTGTCTTCGAAACAACACGACAAAAGTTTCAATAATGCATTCTATTGATAGTCGGGTTTTTACTAGCAATATAAAACACCTTATTATTTGAACCATCAAAAATCTCTTTATCGAATTATTGAAAATCACTTCATCGATTTAGAATTCGATTCCATTTATTTATCTCGACGAAATGCTTTACTTCCGTTATTTGGAATGAACAACTATATTAACCAAACTCCGCTTTACTAGTGTCACACAATTTATATAAAATCCTTTTTATCTCTCTTCTTCGAAATATTATATCATATTTCAAAAACTCCTTTAGTCTTTCTTTACTTTGGAAACAACGATACATATGTATTATATATATATATATATTCTATTCAATATTCAGTTATCATTTCTTATCTGATCCAAACAATTTCGAACGACAACTTATATCATTATATAACTTAAATGTTAAATTTCAAGATTTCCATTTAGTACGGGTAGTGTATATATACTATCAGATCTCAATTACTTATTTTCACCCCTAACTCTGTATAGCTTACTTGCATCTCTTTGGAAAAATATCGTTATTATATAACACTTAGATCAAGTGGATTTCAAACCAACCATTTCCCATTTCTAGGGAATAGTGCTATGTGTGTATATATATATATATATATATTAATCATGCTTAAGCTTGGTCCACAGCTTTAATTTATTGTTATAGTTAAAACTTGCAATACGTTGTATTTTTTCTCGTTATAACAAATTTCGACATCTCTTTCCGTTACAAACTAATACCATTCCTTGATAATAGTGAAATTGTTCAAGTTGGAGTATTTTATTTACCTCTCAGATCTTGATCGACAACGTTCTTATCTTAGAGTAGATATAAGTCTGTAACTCTAAACCCCTTATTACTTGTAATATACTTCAAACCGTATTTTATGTTCTATTTGGAATATTGTTTTATAACACCATATTCAAACTTCGAATTCTCCATTGTTTATGACTATTTATATTAAACATTAACTCTTCGCTTCAACTTCATTCTACAGTTTTATTTATAACTTCTTTACCAAGATCCATTAATGTTCTTTGTCTTCTGACGTTTTACTTTTATTTGAATCATTATACTTAATTCAAGTAACATCTTATTATAAACTCAATACCATCTTAAATGGATTCCATTTAAGAACAATTACTATAATTAAATAGTAATTAACTTTATCATTGCTGAAGTAAAACAATTTACTTCATTATTTACTTAAATAGATTAGTTGCTTACTTAATAACAATAACTAATTATATTAGTTCAATAAACATTTACAATGCATTAAATAAAAAGTAATTAATAAGTGATCTTACTAATTTTAAATAATTAGTTGCCAAGTAATTACCTGTAACGACCCGTGTTTTTGGCACTCAAATATACAATTTAATTTATTTAATTCAATTATTATATTTGGAATATCGATGTGATTTAATATTTAAATCGTCGTTTTAAACAAAGTTGAACTATATATTATATATAATATAAATCGAGCTCGAAAATGGCGTGCAATTCGTAATATTTGGTTTTGAACTTCAACTGAGAATACAGGGTTCGATATAAGTCGGATTTCTGTGAAACAAGACACGTTAGAACCGTATTGACGATAATTTTCATATGAAAGAGAAAAATTCAGATTTCGTTGTATAGTTTGAAAGTTATGGTCAAATCAAAATTTGGAAAAAAAACGCTGTGGAAATTGTTATTTAAAATATCGATCTTTAAAATGGCCGTTTTGCAAACGGACTCAGATTTCGATGAAATCAGTTTCATTAGAACCGTATCGTTAAATTATTGTACGGTGGTGAATTGCGTGGCAAACCGATGTCGTATGTGGTCACGGTAGCCATAAACGCCCGTTCATTTTATATAACGCGTATTTAAATAAATAAAGGGGTATTTGGGAATAACTAGAGCAGACGATCGAATTAGGCTACGAAACCAGTTCCGTTGAATTCGTATCGTCGATTAGAGTCAGGATAGGTATATAGTTTGTTATTTTCGGAGATCGAGAAATTTGGCGTTAAAAAGGGTAGGGCGGTTCAGGGTAAAAACAGCCTATCGGGCAAACGGTCTCAGAATGTGACGAAACTAGTGTCGTTGGGTTCGTATCGAAAAGTTATTGTCAGACTTCGCAGTTTCGAGTTGATTCGATTTATCTGGTGATCATGAAAAAATTAAACGTGTGTTCATTTCTGGTTTCATATAGGAATTTTTTTCATACGATGCCGGAATTCGACGAAACTTGTTCCATTGGGTCCGGAATACCTTGTTACACCAAGATTAGCTCTTCTATCAGAAAACAAAGATTGTATAAAATGATTTTCTCTTGAAAAGCTGGCGGCAGGAGTTCGTTATATTATAACGTAAAATATTACAGAACGTGCTACTCTATTTGAAAGAGAAATCTCATAACAGCTACTCTGTACCTAACTAGATATGAAAGATTGTTCAGCTAAGCTTTCTTCTCTTGTCTCCTCAAATCAATGTGCATCATATGCACTGATGGAAAGACAACTGCCTGTCTTGGGTTTCGAATGACCTCGGCCACCCTAAACTACCCTATATACACATGGTATATATATATTTTACCGACAAGTTCTGCCTTACGTCTTCTACACCTTCAGCTACTCTACGCAAAAACCCAACTGTCTATTGCATTGGAACCATGCAAGTGTATGTATTGTTCCCATCTTGCACATGCTAACTTCATTTCAAATTTAATAAAAGGGACAGCTACCCTACAAAAACCCATATGCCAAGCGTGTACCCTATTACTTGATGGCCAAACCACTCGCTTCCTATATATGTATAGCGCCTTCTTCTCAATTCTTTTCCCGTTCGAGCGAGACATTAAAAACCAATACTCTACCTTAAAAACTCTAAGTATATATAATAATAATATATATAAGGAGACGCAGGCTCTAAATTACAACCGTAAGGCATATCAGGAATGGCGCAAGTGTGGCGTCAGGAAATAGTGAACCAGCGGTGGTAATGTGTTCATGGCTTTCATGCTATGGACGATGGGGTTAATAGGAGTAAATGGGCTGATCTTGAACGAAGGTGTGATGGTTTACAAGAAAGAAAAGCAGGTCCGAAAGGAAATGCTGTGCTCGAAGGAAATGGCGTTGCGTGGGGTGTGTGTTTGAGGCATTTGTTCGGAAGCAGCATGATTTTGGGGACTTCAAAAAGGGACGATGGCATCCTCCCAACGCAAGTGCAGTGAGGTGATGGTGCGTGGTTTTTGGGGATACAGGAAGTATGGTTCGAATGTGATGAGGAGGGTTGAAGCCGTGGGTTCTTGGTATCAAAAGGAACAGCGTAAGTAGAGATGATTTGGTACTGTGTTGTCAAAGGGGTTGCGATAGTGGATGTGAAGGTTATTTGTCGCGTGTAGGAGGAGCAGGAGTAAACGATGATTAAAGGGTAATGAACATATTTATTTTTAATTAAAGGATTATAATAATAATTGGAAGAGAGTAATTGGGTTTATTAAATACCGAACTAATATCAGCAATGGACAGGATGGTGACCAGGTATAGGAGAATAGTTCGATGGGAAGAAGCCTGATATCACATGCGTAAGTTTCAATCGGGAGTGAATACGGTGGTAAAAGAAAGTAATCGGGCATAATGATGGTAAATACCAAATAATTAACGTAATGGAATTATAATTGGGAGAGTAATAAGTAGTTAAATTGGGTATTTGATGCAGGAAGCAGCTATGTGGATTTGAAGTCTGAGGAGCAATGTATTGTGAAACAAAACTATTGGCCTGAGTGTTTTGAAAACCAAAAATTAAACAAGACAAGAGATACCAGAATCACATTGATGAGCACAACGTCATGAAATGGAACTAGACACGATTGGAATCAACTGGGATTTTTGGTTAAATTAAACACTCGTTTAATTTGACTTGAAACCCAAATCGCTTAAGCGACAAAGGGATCAAATCAAGGTGAGTTAAACTCACTCAGTTACCCTTTTTATATTTTATATAAATTGGGTATTTTTATTTTGTGTGCTCTGCTTGCCAATGGTTGACTGTTTTGCTAGTATCTGCTTATCTGTTGATTTAACCGATGAAAATAAACCGTCGTTTAATTTCAACGAAATACCAAATCGTTATTTTTAACGATTGATTCCAATAAAGGTAACTCACCTTGGTTGGTCACGTTTATTTATAAACGTGTTTAAATGATTGAATCGTTTGAATTGCTTGTGGTTGATGTTGAATGGTTGCTATTTAGTGTTATCAGTTAAACAAAACTGAATGGTCTGATTTGAGATAACCATTTGAATACAGGGAAGAACAGGTTGGAGGGACCCAACCGGATCCCTCAAATGTATTATTTATTTTCATATTATCATATATGAACTGATCTGTTTGAGTGATTGATTTGATGGTTGATTATTGGCTGGATATTCAACATCTGTTTGGTTTAAACCAATGGGCGATATTGGTTACGTGTTTGGCAGAGTATGGCCTTTAAAAATCAATCGGGTTACAGATATTGATTCACCGTCAGGTGAATCGATAGAGATGCAGTTATAAAATTTATTTTATAACTAGAAATAGAATTTTGGAATATACTATTTTGAATAAAAGCTATATAAAGAGAAATAAATGAATAGTTTACTTATTTAAGACTTTGATTTATTATTAAGTGATTTTAGAAAGTTAATCAGATTGATAAGTACGGAAATAAGAAATAAGCCGAATGGTTTAGCTTGGGTAATTATTTGATCAAGCGAAATGAGGAGTTCATGAATAGGTTTTATTTTAAACCTTAGTTTTATAACAAAGTTATAAAAGGAAATTTAAGCGAGAATGAGAGCTTGAATTAAATATTACTTAATCATTTGAATTAAGTCAAAGGAGATTTCGATAAAAGGGTTTAAGATAAACCAAAACATATAAATAAGTTTCAAAGTGTTAAGACGTTAATTTTACATTAACGTTATTTGGAAACGAGATCTAGTAAAAAGAAAATTTTTAAATGAGATTTCAAAATGGGAAATTGAATATAGTTATTCAAGATAGAGTTAGTCAAACATAGTTATTCAGGATGAGTTGCCAATTCGTACGACTGCTAGCGAAATTCGCAGGGCTGCAGATAGCCTACGGCGGTCGGATGTTTCCTGAGGGAATCAGGCGTAACCATTGTGATCGCTGCGATCTAGGGTCAAGCGAATGGATTTAAGTCGAGTATTAGTTAATCAATTAGAGTTAATCGATTAGAGTTAAACCGGATTAGAGTTATTCAAATATCGCATTTTTGAATATTTAAAGAATTAGAAGTTTTTAATTTAACAAAAGTAAACCGGTTGTTAAGGGCCAAGTGATGCTGAATACTGAACCAGTGAACTCATTGGAGTGTCATGATTGAAACACTGTATATTTTGATAGTTAAAACACCGACTATCAAATCTGACCAATACGATTGTTGGTATGGAAAGACCGGGATCGAATTTATATTCGAAACCCATTCCGACAAACAAATACGTGAAGATATCAGAAGATGATCGAGATGGTGCTGTGAAGACTGTGGATTTTCATAAACGGAAGAACCACTAATATTCTCTGCCTGGCAAGCAGAGATGAGCTGTGATTCTGTCGTGGTTGAATTCTACGGGTTGCAAGGACTTCTCGCTACTGATCCATGGGGTGATTCCTATATTGGATGCGGTAGGAGAGTGCCTTCGGTTTATCCTGTTCCTGGATGACATATATGGACGAATGTCTGACAGAGTATTTCCAAAGGATCACGTACGTTGATTTCTTTAAACGTGCTATGGTTGTGGCGGAGAATCGCCGTTCTCTAGCTTTCAGCTAGAGTATTTTTGTGGATATCAATTAGTGATATCTGATGGATTTTACGATGTGGCATTCAAAGTGAATGGCGACCAGATGTCAAGAGTTAATTCTGGCCTCAAGCCTCATCAACCGGGAAATGACAAAAATCGGGCAGGCAGCATGGCTATGTGGGTCGCTCCCATTAGGGTGTATAATCACCTATCTAGAGGAAGTCCTATTTGTTTCTTAAATCTATGTTTCGATGCTGTCCCTTATCGGGAGACGGTTGCTGATCCCAACCGTCGGTGATATACATTCGATACTCTCAAGCGAAATGAGGGGTCGGTCATGTGAGGGCCGGGTTGCAAGATGTTCTTGTTGAACCCAGTGTATTCGTCTCTATAGATACACTATCGGTAGGTGGTCCCATACCTTGTCGAGGTCGGAATCCAATATCCAATAAGCGCTTGCGGGTTTTGATTGTATACTATATATGTGGAGCTTGAGATGCAAGCGTTCCACTAGATTATATTTACTTGTATTTAGACATTATTATAATATCAGACAAGATATTGGTTTCAAAACTGTTTTGGGTTATCGTAAGGTAAAAACCGTCCGTGTTTATGTGTGGATTTGGTCTTACGATTATCCTTTTCTTTGAAAAGGTATTGAACTTTAAAATCATGATTGGATGGTTCACCCTTATTACTGTGCGAGTTTATCTCACTCTGGTTCACCAGACTGACCCGGTGTTTTGTAAATGCTCGGGTTAGACCGGGTTGTACAAGTTCAGGTTATCGACTGCTATGAAGAGACGAGCTGGAAGAGTTCGGACGTATGATATTACTACTATTCCGCTGTGTGTTGTATATGGGAACAGGCTATTATAACTGTCCCATGGTATGATGTACTCTGATACTGTAAGTATTTTCAAAGCTCTCAATAAAGATTTATTTCTGTATTATATTTTGTTCCGCTGCGATGTGAGACTCTGTGTGGTGTTCTTCTTCTTCTTCTATTCAAAATTTCTACCTTATCTATTCTCATCCTCTAACTTCTTTCTATTAATGATCTGGAATGTTCGATGTCTGAATGGTCAACACGGTAGTTTGATGTTGATTTTTGGAGTCGAAAATCTGGTTCGTTACAGTGGTATCAGAGCTGGTTGCTTAATTGGTACGGATGATAGGGGGTTCTCGCTTCGCGTTTGGTGGCGAACGGGAGACTCTTACCCCTACATCTCCCGACAATGTGGGTTGGTCGAGTCGAGAGGCTGGCCGTAAAAGCAGTTCTGAGGTATCTCTGTAAGCCACGCTGGGAGGTTAGCCCAGTGCCGAGGGAGGAGAGGATGGTTGAAAAGCCTACTCGAATCCCGGGTTCGTTACAGTGGTATCAGAGCTGAAGGTTAAGTGATTACCTTGGCTCTGTGGCGTAACTCAGTAGAGATAGGGTTAGAAATACCCTAGATTGAGTTTGAGTGTATATATACGAGTGAACGTATTTGTAGATTTTATAAAAATTGTTTTATATTGTGGAGCTTTATTTGGTTGAGTTGTTTGTGAGCTCTGGTCGATCAGTTTGATCCACTGTATCGATAGGGGTTTCTAAACACCCAAGTACGGTAAACCGACGCAGTATGTTTTAAAAGAGGGTAAATGAAATAATTTTACCCAAATTATATTTAATATAAAAGAATGATATATATTTGAAGTATTATAGTATATTGGATGTGTTGGTTGATTATAATTGAAATGGTTATATAAATAACCAATTGGAATTTGTATAATATGGAATCAGATGAATTAAATCTGAAATCTAAATCAGAATTGGAATTAAAATTCCCAAAAGTGGGAAAGGTGTTGTAAATAAACTTGAATTGAATATATGAGAATTTTAAAATCCTGGGAGATTTTAATTTTGTTACAAGCATTGAAAGGGATATTTTGAAATGGATTTCAAAATGAAAGTGTTTAGAACTGGTTTTGAAAGTGACATAGTATTGAACTCACTTCGATAGCTGGAAAATAGATTCCGATGATGATCCGGACATCATCGGTGTTCATTTTCGAGTGGTAAGTGACGGATTACTACCAAAGATTTTGTTTTGAATTGCTTTGAGAAAACAAGTTGTTTTGAATCCTGTGAAAGGAATATTTGATTTTCTTGAAAGAGCTAAACTGTTTTAAAACTCCCAGGAAATTGTTGAACAAAAGCAAAATTTAAATAGAAATTGGAAAAACAAATATGAATTGAATTGAAACCAATTAACTAGAAATTGAATCGGGATATAATATATCAAGTGGAATCAGATTTGGAATTGGGAGACAGGAATATGAAATGGTGTTGGACTGGTAAGTTAAGAGTTGGAATTGATGATGAATGGAAATTGAGTTAAGAATGGGATTTGGATTGGACGAGTAAAGGATTTGGTTTTGTGGATAAAATTGGAATTTTGTTTGGGAATGCATTTGTATATGCTAACAAGATAGCAGACGGAAGGGATATAAGGATATGCCGAAAAAAGGTACATGTTTATTTGGATTTGGAGATTTGTGAGCCAATTTGGCAAGCCACTTGGCTGTTTTATTTTCTTTTGAATTGGAAAAGGCCCAGAGAGGCGAGTTGGGGTTGTACCGATTGAGCCATACAGAGGAGGTGCTGGAGAAATTTTTCGAAAATTTAAAGTGTTAGAAAATTTTCGATATTTTTGAAAATATCTATTTACAGTATTGAATTGGTTTCTAATTTAATATAGAATTAGATTTGAAATTAATGAGTTTATAACATTCTTTCTTAACTTAGCAATTTCGAGGACGAAATTATTTTTAAGGGGGGAAGAATGTAACGACCCGTGTTTTTGGCACTCAAATATACAATTTAATTTATTTAATTCAATTATTATATTTGGAATATCGATGTGATTTAATATTTAAATCGTCGTTTTAAACAAAGTTGAACTATATATTATATATAATATAAATCGAGCTCGAAAATGGCGTGCAATTCGTAATATTTGGTTTTGAACTTCAACTGAGAATACAGGGTTCGATATAAGTCGGATTTCTGTGAAACAAGACACGTTAGAACCGTATTGACGATAATTTTCATATGAAAGAGAAAAATTCAGATTTCGTTGTATAGTTTGAAAGTTATGGTCAAATCAAAATTTGGAAAAAAAACGCTGTGGAAATCGTTATTTAAAATATCGATCTTTAAAATGGCCGTTTTGCAAACGGACTCAGATTTCGATGAAATCAGTTTCATTAGAACCGTATCGTTAAATTATTGTACGGTGGTGAATTGCGTGGCAAACCGATGTCGTATGTGGTCACGGTAGCCATAAACGCCCGTTCATTTTATATAACGCGTATTTAAATAAATAAAGGGGTATTTGGGAATAACTAGAGCAGACGATCGAATTAGGCTACGAAACCAGTTCCGTTGAATTCGTATCGTCGATTAGAGTCAGGATAGGTATATAGTTTGTTATTTTCGGAGATCGAGAAATTTGGCGTTAAAAAGGGTAGGGCGGTTCAGGGTAAAAACAGCCTATCGGGCAAACGGTCTCAGAATGTGACGAAACTAGTGTCGTTGGGTTCGTATCGAAAAGTTATTGTCAGACTTCGCAGTTTCGAGTTGATTCGATTTATCTGGTGATCATGAAAAAATTAAACGTGTGTTCATTTCTGGTTTCATATAGGAATTTTTTTCATACGATGCCGGAATTCGACGAAACTTGTTCCATTGGGTCCGGAATACCTTGTTACACCAAGATTAGCTCTTCTATCAGAAAACAAAGATTGTATAAAATGATTTTCTCTTGAAAAGCTGGCGGCAGGAGTTCGTTATATTATAACGTAAAATATTACAGAACGTGCTACTCTATTTGAAAGAGAAATCTCATAACAGCTACTCTGTACCTAACTAGATATGAAAGATTGTTCAGCTAAGCTTTCTTCTCTTGTCTCCTCAAATCAATGTGCATCATATGCACTAATGGAAAGACAACTGCCTGTCTTGGGTTTCGAATGACCTCGGCCACCCTAAACTACCCTATATACACATGGTATATATATATTTTACCGACAAGTTCTGCCTTACGTCTTCTACACCTTCAGCTACTCTACGCAAAAACCCAACTGTCTATTGCATTGGAACCATGCAAGTGTATGTATTGTTCCCATCTTGCACATGCTAACTTCATTTCAAATTTAATAAAAGGGACAGCTACCCTACAAAAACCCATATGCCAAGCGTGTACCCTATTACTTGATGGCCAAACCACTCGCTTCCTATATATGTATAGCGCCTTCTTCTCAATTCTTTTCCCGTTCGAGCGAGACATTAAAAACCAATACTCTACCTTAAAAACTCTAAGTATATATAATAATAATAATATATATAAGGAGACGCAGGCTCTAAATTACAACCGTAAGGCATATCAGGAATGGCGCAAGTGTGGCGTCAGGAAATAGTGAACCAGCGGTGGTAATGTGTTCATGGCTTTCATGCTATGGACGATGGGGTTAATAGGAGTAAATGGGCTGATCTTGAACGAAGGCGTGATGGTTTACAAGAAAGAAAAGCAGGTCCGAAAGGAAATGCTGTGCTCGAAGGAAATGGCGTTGCGTGGGGTGTGTGTTTGAGGCATTTGTTCGGAAGCAGCATGATTTTGGGGACTTCAAAAAGGGACGATGGCATCCTCCCAACGCAAGTGCAGTGAGGTGATGGTGCGTGGTTTTTGGGGATACAGGAAGTATGGTTCGAATGTGATGAGGAGGGTTGAAGCCGTGGGTTCTTGGTATCAAAAGGAACAGCGTAAGTAGAGATGATTTGGTACTGTGTTGTCAAAGGGGTTGCGATAGTGGATGTGAAGGTTATTTGTCGCGTGTAGGAGGAGCAGGAGTAAACGATGATTAAAGGGTAATGAACATATTTATTTTTAATTAAAGGATTATAATAATAATTGGAAGAGAGTAATTGGGTTTATTAAATACCGAACTAATATCAGCAATGGACAGGATGGTGACCAGGTATAGGAGAATAGTTCGATGGGAAGAAGCCTGATATCACATGCGTAAGTTTCAATCGGGAGTGAATACGGTGGTAAAAGAAAGTAATCGGGCATAATGATGGTAAATACCAAATAATTAACGTAATGGAATTATAATTGGGAGAGTAATAAGTAGTTAAATTGGGTATTTGATGCAGGAAGCAGCTATGTGGATTTGAAGTCTGAGGAGCAATGTATTGTGAAACAAAACTATTGGCCTGAGTGTTTTGAAAACCAAAAATTAAACAAGACAAGAGATACCAGAATCACATTGATGAGCACAACGTCATGAAATGGAACTAGACACGATTGGAATCAACTGGGATTTTTGGTTAAATTAAACACTCGTTTAATTTGACTTGAAACCCAAATCGCTTAAGCGACAAAGGGATCAAATCAAGGTGAGTTAAACTCACTCAGTTACCCTTTTTATATTTTATATAAATTGGGTATTTTTATTTTGTGTGCTCTGCTTGCCAATGGTTGACTGTTTTGCTAGTATCTGCTTATCTGTTGATTTAACCGATGAAAATAAACCGTCATTTAATTTCAACGAAATACCAAATTGTTATTTTTAACGATTGATTCCAATAAAGGTAACTCACCTTGGTTGGTCACGTTTATTTATAAACGTGTTTAAATGATTGAATCGTTTGAATTGCTTGTGGTTGATGTTGAATGGTTGCTATTTAGTGTTATCAGTTAAACAAAACTGAATGGTCTGATTTGAGATAACCATTTGAATGCAGGGAAGAACAGGTTGGAGGGACCCAACCGGATCCCTCAAATGTATTATTTATTTTCATATTATCATATATGAACTGATCTGTTTGAGTGATTGATTTGATGGTTGATTATTGGCTGGATATTCAACATCTGTTTGGTTTAAACCAATGGGCGATATTGGTTACGTGTTTGGCAGAGTATGGCCTTTAAAAATCAATCGGGTTACAGATATTGATTCACCGTCAGGTGAATCGATAGAGATGCAGTTATAAAATTTATTTTATAACTAGAAATAGAATTTTGGAATATAATATTTTGAATAAAAGCTATATAAAGAGAAATAAATGAATAGTTTACTTATTTAAGACTTTGATTTATTATTAAGTGATTTTAGAAAGTTAATCAGATTGATAAGTACGGAAATAAGAAATAAGCCGAATGGTTTAGCTTGGGTAATTATTTGATCAAGCGAAATGAGGAGTTCATGAATAGGTTTTATTTTAAACCTAAGTTTTATAACGAAGTTATAAAAGGAAATTTAAGCGAGAATGAGAGCTTGAATTAAATATTACTTAATCATTTGAATTAAGTTAAAGGAGATTTCGATAAAAGGGTTTAAGATAAACCAAAACATATAAATAAGTTTCAAAGTGTTAAGACGTTAATTTTACATTAACGTTATTTGGAAACGAGATCTAGTAAAAAGAAAATTTTTAAATGAGATTTCAAAATGGGAAATTGAATATAGTTATTCAAGATAGAGTTAGTCAAACATAGTTATTCAGGATGAGTTGCCAATTCGTACGACTGCTAGCGAAATTCGCAGGGCTGCAGATAGCCTACGGCGGTCGGATGTTTCCTGAGGGAATCAGGCGTAACCATTGTGATCGCTGCGATCTAGGGTCAAGCGAATGGATTTAAGTCGAGTATTAGTTAATCAATTAGAGTTAATCGATTAGAGTTAAACCGGATTAGAGTTATTCAAATATCGCATTTTTGAATATTTAAAGAATTAGAAGTTTTTAATTTTACAAAAGTAAACCGGTTGTTAAGGGCCAAGTGATGCTGAATACTGAACCAGTGAACTCATTGGAGTGTCATGATTGAAACACTGTATATTTTGATAGTTAAAACACCGACTATCAAATCTGACCAATACGATTGTTGGTATGGAAAGACCGGGATCGAATTTATATTCGAAACCCATTCCGACCAACAAATACGTGAAGATATCAGAAGATGATCGAGATGGTGCTGTGAAGACTGTGGATTTTCATAAACGGAAGAACCACTAATATTCTCTGCCTGGCAAGCAGAGATGAGCTGTGATTCTGTCGTGGTTGAATTCTACGGGTTGCAAGGACTTCTCGCTACTGATCCATGGGGTGATTCCTATATTGGATGCGGTAGGAGAGTGCCTTCGGTTTATCCTGTTCCTGGATGACATATATGGACGAATGTCTGACAGAGTATTTCCAAAGGATCACGTACGTTGATTTCTTTAAACGTGCTATGGTTGTGGCGGAGAATCGCCGTTCTCTAGCTTTCAGCTAGAGTATTTTTGTGGATATCAATTAGTGATATCTGATGGATTTTACGATGTGGCATTCAAAGTGAATGGCGACCAGATGTCAAGAGTTAATTCTGGCCTCAAGCCTCATCAACCGGGAAATGACAAAAATCGGGCAGGCAGCATGGCTATGTGGGTCGCTCCCATTAGGGTGTATAATCACCTATCTAGAGGAAGTCCTATTTGTTTCTTAAATCTATGTTTCGATGCTGTCCCTTATCGGGAGACGGTTGCTGATCCCAACCGTCGGTGATATACATTCGATACTCTCAAGCGAAATGAGGGGTCGGTCATGTGAGGGCCGGGTTGCAAGATGTTCTTGTTGAACCCAGTGTATTCGTCTCTATAGATACACTATCGGTAGGTGGTCCCATACCTTGTCGAGGTCGGAATCCAATATCCAATAAGCGCTTGCGGGTTTTGATTGTATACTATATATGTGGAGCTTGAGATGCAAGCGTTCCACTAGATTATATTTACTTGTATTTAGACATTATTATAATATCAGACAAGATATTGGTTTCAAAACTGTTTTGGGTTATCGTAAGGTAAAAACCGTCCGTGTTTATGTGTGGATTTGGTCTTACGATTATCCTTTTCTTTGAAAAGGTATTGAACTTTAAAATCATGATTGGATGGTTCACCCTTATTACTGTGCGAGTTTATCTCACTCTGGTTCACCAGACTGACCCGATGTTTTGTAAATGCTCGGGTTAGACCGGGTTGTACAGGTTCAGGTTATCGACTGCTATGAAGAGACGAGCTGGAAGAGTTCGGACGTATGATATTACTACTATTCCGCTGTGTGTTGTATATGGGAACAGGCTATTATAACTGTCCCATGGTATGATGTACTCTGATACTGTAAGTATTTTCAAAGCTCTCAATAAAGATTTATTTCTGTATTATATTTTGTTCCGCTGCGATGTGAGACTCTGTGTGGTGTTCTTCTTCTTCTTCTATTCAAAATTTCTACCTTATCTATTCTCATCCTCTAACTTCTTTCTATTAATGATCTGGAATGTTCGATGTCTGAATGGTCAACACGGTAGTTTGATGTTGATTTTTGGAGTCGAAAATCCGGTTCGTTACATTACCATTAGATTAATTAATGGCCCATTTAATCTAATAATCAATTTCCAATAAATAGTTGATTTAGTCAACTTCATACCATCAGTTAATTCATTAACTGATCTTAATTACTCCTTGACATTAGATTAATACAATTAATCTAATAATATTTCTTAACCGTTTGTCATAAAATGATTGTACAAATATTTACTCACAGGATAATTACAGCTTTATAAACTTATTTAGATGTCAAACAATCGTTTATATTTACTTAATAAAACCGAACTATAAAATACTAGTTTATAATAGAATTTCTATTATAATTTAAACATTTCTTCAGTTATAAATATATAATTTCCATAATTTAACTTCGCTTTCGCCTACCGATACATCATTGTCTTAACAAAGGTGGATTTACGGTCATTTGCTGCCAGTCGTCTAATCAATACCGTTTGTTGATTTAAAATCGCAAAAACGTTGAATTTCCATTTAACGTCAACATCCAACGGGTTTCAAATATCATTTAGGTTTAAACAGTACATATATATCAACAATATAACAACAAAAAGTATATATAATATTGAGGAATCCGGTTGGATTCCTCCACCCTGTTCTGCCCTACATCATGGTTATTATAACATTTGATAATAATAGAATTTCATTCAATGCATTTAAATGATGTAACAAAAATTAATGGCAACCAATAACAAACAAACAACATTCATGGCATCCAAATCAAACAATTTGAATATAAATGATAGATTCTAATTCTACGAATTTAATGACTACATGAAATACCAGAAATCGTGAGAGTTAACTCACCTTTTACTCTTGATTCGATGGCTCAGATTGTTTCATTTAGTTAAATGAAATCCGGGGTGTTTCCAGATTTCTCCGAATCAGCTCTTCAACGTAATGCTCTTTTCTAGGATTCTAATGGCACTTACTTCGCATGATTCTGTCGGCGTATGAACAAATTTCGCATGTTACAATACTGTATAAATATTTTAAATAATTAAAAAGTTTGTTAACTGTTAAATTATATTTTTCACCATCATCCCTTTTTAAATTATCTTTTCAGACTTGATCATTTCTGAGCCGTTCCTATTCATACATTCATCTTCGAACGTTCGACTCCTCCTATCCCCTTATATTTTCTCCTCAAAGCCACGAGCCCAAGCCACATCTGCGCAGCCCACATCCTTGTACTTTTCCTTTTTTTCATTTTCCTTTCTTAAATTTTTTTCGAATAATGTCCAACCCATTCATGAAGAGAAAACTCACCAACCTACCTCTTTTTTCGCAATCGTGCCTTCTCCTCCCTGCTTTATAAACAATCCGAAACTACACTGATAGAAAAGAGAAAACGCCATGCAAAACTTCCATCATGTACAGAACTAGCTACTGCACCATTATCTACCATTTAACCCATACCGTCGAAAGTTTCAACTCCTCTACTTCACGCTGTCTGAAACTAAAGCATCATGTTTCTCCATGCACTCACGCTTTTAGCTGTGTTAAAACATTTACTCCACCAAATATATTCTCCCAGGCACCACGATCCGCAACTTTCCCCTTTACAAGTAGTTCTAGTTCCTAGCGAGCATGGATACACTAGTACACTCCAAAACACTGACCATCCAACTGCATAAACAACGCGCATATTTTATACAGTCGCTCTCCCATGCATAAATACAAATATACAATGGCTCTATTGTGAACTCCATCTTTAACATCATCAGTAGTTCTCCGATAGTACGGCCACCACTGCCTCACATGTTTGCCCAGTTCAACACCAGTGAGCAACCCCTTTCCAGTAGTACACACACACCATTTACCGAGCCCTGCTACGTCAAACTTATAACCTCCAAGAACCTGAGCTCGCACCTCCCCCACACCGCCTGCAAACTCCCCACGTTTAAACTTCCATCCCATGCAATGCTTCATCACGCAAACAAAGCCCTTCTACTGTAACAACCCGTATTTTTGAATAACATATTATAACATAAATGGAGGCAGAATTAAACTGTAAAATCTGAATCAAGGAAACGGGCTATGCCATTGCGTTTGTCTCGGAAAAATACGCGAAATAGAGTCCGAGTTTTTGAAAATCGGAGTCCGTATGACCAAGATATGGCCTCGCGAAGTTTCACGAAAAATTCCCAAATTAAAGTATACTTAATTAAGTGAAATGGGTTGCGCAGAGAAATATATATATTGATATATATATATATATATATATAATTGAAAATTAAATAAATAAATATGCAAAAATGTTCAAAACAGCGAATTGGGAGAGGGGAATAACCGAACCGGCCGATTTTTGAGGTCGACCCGAGCTCGCTGGGTCGACTAGGGGTTAATCCAGGGTGTTTGGCTGTCAACCCGTGGGCCGATTCGCTCAAATGCAGATTTTGCATTTGAATGGTTCTCATGGTCCATCTTTAATCTGAAGGCCCTAGATGGTTCCTACACTTGACTTCTTCCCCAAGACATGCTTTGATGGCTTGGATTGAATTTAGGGTTAATCCTATGGCCTAAAACACTTGCCTAATCTATAAACAAGACCCTAACCTACCCTAAATCATCATTATTCATTCATACAACTAAACTATGGCAATGTCAATCCTCTCATGGCCTCCACTCTCTTCATAAAATTCCTAAATAAATTCCTAAGTGATTTTCCATGCATACAAGTGTTTTCAAACTTGTATGAGCATCATTAGCTTGCATTCAAGTCAAGTTTATATATTTGCATCATAAAGAAAGAGTCCTGATCATTTTGGCTCAAGGGTTTTGCTTGCATTTTGGGTTTAATTGATTTCATAAGGGCTTTGTCATATTTTTGTGACTTCTTAAGCATTGTAAGCCCTATTCTACTTTCATACTTAAACTCTAAAGTTAAATGTATGATATGCAAGTTTATATGCAAGTTTATCATGTTGTGATATGCAAGTTTATATGCAAGTTTATCATGTTGTGATATGCAAGTTTATATGCAAGTTTATCATGTTGTGATATGCAAGTTTATATGCAAGTATGCCAAGTTATGTTATGCAAGTTTGGGTTGAACATTTTGTTCATGCTATCATGTTATGCAAGCTTATTTTGGGTTTATGAACATAAAGCTTTAAGCTTTATGCCAAAGGTTGCATTTTAGCAACATGTAAGTTATCATATCTCTTATGATAACTTGCATGTGAGGCTAAATGCGAACTTATGGCCATCTCTACATGTCATTTAGCACAATGTATCACCAATATGCTAAGTTTGGTTTTATGCATGCTTTTGAGGCCTAAAAATGTAATATGCAAGTGTATGAACATATGAACATTCCATATGCCACCATGTTAAGCTTGTGGCTTCAATACCTTTATGTCATGATTATGCCAAGTTCCCTCTTTCTATCCTTTATGCGCTATTGCGATATGTAAGCGATGGGATTGCGTTTGGGGTTGGGTAAACTTAAAAGACATAAAACATAAGCTTGGGAATTTACCTATTAAGTTAGGTCTACCCATTGGGAATTTACCTATTAAGTTAGGTCTACCCAATTGCTTGAAAACTTGTAACATGTTTTGGAAACATGATGGACATGACACTTAGAAAAGATAAGTGTGGCCAACTCGAGGTTGGGTTGAGTTTGTAGCGTAAACCTACCCGGAACCGACCGGCTTAACTAGTTGCTACAAACAATAGGACCCAATGTGAGAAGTTGGTCATGTTGTACCTTGAACCCGAGGTTAGACCAAGTTGTGGTGTAAAGCTACCCGGACCCGCCCGGCTTAACTAGTAACCACAACAAGGTCTAATGTGAGAGGTTAAGGCGCATTAAATTAATTAATGCCTCGTGATTAGGGTTAAGTCATGGTCCACTTAATACTTAACCAATTTGGACTTGGTAGATTAATCGGGGTTAATTCGTGAACTCATCGTTACACTTAACCAAGTTAATCCAGGATTAGCAAGAGGGTTAAACCGTACTTAACCCACTAGAAAAATCCTAGCAATGGGCGCCCACTCCAGCAGTAATCCCAAGTTAGTATCATCATGACCCTAGGGACTAGGCTAGGGTGGGGGCACGATTACTGGACTGGAGGTAAGTGACCAAAAGCGACGGCAGAGGGTACGCCGGTGTAGTTCCGGGCGGACTCTGGTCGTGCACATAGTCCGTAGCCGGAGAAAACATGCACGGGTACCAGTAGATCGGGACTGTGCACTCATGTTCATGGTGTCCAGGGGTTGACACCCTAGGGCTTGATACACCCGAAGGGTGGACCCGACACAGTTCGACTACAATTTTGATTGGGCCGTTTTGACACCAACACGTGACGAGTTAGGCTTAGGGAGCCGATCGACTAGACCGTTTGGTTGGACCTTGTATTAGGGTCATTTCATGTTATTGGGCCAAAGCTTGGGCCAAGGGAGCAATACTTGTTTATTCAAGTCATGTTAGTTTGCTAGTACACCTGTGGTGCAAAACCTTAATCCTGATTATGCGATGACACCTTTATCTACCTTGTTAGTTAATCATCATGCTAGTATATTGTTATCCTTATGTTCATCCATGCTGCTCATGCCAGTTAACTTTATCAGTTTACATTGATTGTAGTAGGGCTTACTCAGTATTTTTGACTGACCTGTTTTCTTTCGCCTCTTTTCTTCCGTTTCCCCCTCCAGGTTCTCAAGGAGGGAATACTGGAGCTTAGCTTGCATTTCGGATTGCTTGCTTGTGGGATTTCAGCTCATGTACGGTTTCGACATGAAGCTAGCTATGGTTACCACTTAATTGGGGATAGCACTTATTTATTTCAGTTTTTCAGTTGATGTTGTTTTATCTAGACTTGTTTATTTGGAAAGCTATGTTGTACCAGACTTGTTTTGAAATGTTTTGAAATCTTCCGCTGTTTTATCTATGTTATTTACTCTGTTTACATATATACATATGTTCTTGTTCTTCCTTGATATATCATTATGCATGTTTACCTGATTCAAACGCCCCTCCAAAGTCAGAGTGCTTGCAAGAGCCACCCTGGTGGAGGTGGGGTGTTACATTTGGTATCAGAGCATATGGTACGAGAAGGAACAAAAAAAAAGCTTTTAGAAAACTTTTGGGAAACTATTTTCAAAACCAAGTATAAAGTATTTTCCAAAGAAAAGTCTAGTTTATTTTAAAGGCTATTCCCCAAAAATCCATTAGCAAAATTCCTTCGTTTTTCTCCATTCTGAATCTGTCTTTTTCTTCGTTTTTAGTATGGCCGATAACTTTGCTATTCCGGAGGGAGTACACGTACCTGTTTGGTATAGGAGACTTTTGGAGGCTAGGGCGACCGAAGCCGGCCCCGCAGATGTTCCTCCTCCTCCTCCGGTAGTTATTGTTCCTCCTCCTCCTCCTCCGGTGGTTAATGTTCCTCCTCCTCCTGTCGCTGAGGTTCCTCTTCCTCCTCCCCCTCAGCATCCTCAAGTGGACTTCGCAAAGACTTGCAAAGATTTCAAAGCAATGGGTGGAAAGAACTTTCAAGGCACTGAGACTTTTGTAGAGGCCAGAAATTGGTTGAAAGAGACCGAGGATTTGTTTGCTATCTTTGGGTTAGACGATCAGAGGAAGCTCTTGTTGGCGGTTTGGCTTATGAAGGATGAAGCCGCTTATTGGTGGGAAGTCACCAATGGTACTAGGCCTGTTGAGACTTGGGCCGATTTCAGGGCAAGGTTCATGCTTAAGTTTCTATCTTCTGCTGAGGAGAATCTGCAAATGGAGAGGTTCATAACTTTGAAACAAGGAGATATGTCTGTCAAAGAATATGTGAACAAGTTCAATCAGTTAGCTCGTTTTGGCTTGGATATAGTGAATACTCCTCAGAAGAAGGCTCTTCGTTTTGCTAGAGGATTGAATGAGCCATTGCAGGGATTGGCTATGTCACATATTCCCCATGGGGCCACGTTTGAGAGTTTGGTTGATATGGCGTTACTTCAGGGAGATGTCAAGAAAGAAACCAAGATGAATGATACTCAAGCCAATAAGACTGATTCCCAGGGAAAAGGAAGAATGGTGAATGCTTTTTCTGCCGTGAGACTGGACATTTCAGTAAGGATTGCCCGAGGAAGTAAGGGCAAGGCCAGGGTCAGACTCAGCGTGCTGGACCTTCAGGAGGGCAAGTTCATGCTCTCAATGTCGCTCCAGTTCCCGATCGAGGTAGTATTTCTGTTGAGAGCCTTGTATATATTTCTGATTTTCCAGTTCATACCTTGTTTGATTCTGGTGCATCGCATAGCTTTATCTCATCTGATCTTGTTGATAGTTTGCTCCTTAGTACTAGCTTGGTAGATGATCCCGTCTGTGTCTCAAATCCTATTGGGGGTTCCGCCCATTTGTCTATGATATGTGGGGATTTGAGGATCTCTATACTAAGTGTAGAGTTCTTGTGCAGTGCTTATGTTCTTGGTTTTAGGGGATACGGATTGATATTGGGCATGGATTGGCTGTCCAGATATGGAGCCATTCTTGATTGTGAGCATAGGGTTGTGAGGCTCGTGACTTGCCTCGGAAACACCCTAGAGATTTCTTGTGATCCGAGAGGTCCCGTCATGTTGTGCTATCTGGAATCACTCGACTCGTCAATGGAAACTCTTCAGTCTGTGAGAGTGGTTCGAGAGTATCCGGATGTTTTCGATGAAGTTAGGGGGTTGCCCCCTAAGCGAGAGATTGATTTCCGCATTTATCTGGTGGATAATGCAAAGCCTGTTTCTTTGCCCGTTCGGCACATGGCTCCACGTGAAAGGCGGGAGCTAAGTAAGCAAGTGAAAGAGTTGCTTGAGAAGAACTTCATTAGACGAAGTATATCTGAATGGGGAGCGCCTGTGGTATTTGCTACCAAGGCGGATGGTTCTCTCCGACTTTGCGTTGACTATCGAGAGTTGAATAAGCTGACTAAGAAGAACAGACACCCGTTACCGAGGATTGATGATCTCTTTGACCAGCTTGTCAGTGCTTCTGTTTTCTCTCAGCTTGATCTTGCTACGGGGTTCCATCAGCTCAGGGTAGCTGAAGATAGTATAGACAAGACTACGTTCAGAACTCCAGATGGATTCTTCGAATGGCTTGTCATGCCGTTCGGCTTGACTAATGCACCCGCATATTTCGTGGACTTGATGAGTAGGGTGTTCAGGGAGTTCTTGAACAAGTTTGTCGTGGTCTTCGTAGATGATATTCTGATCTTCTCTAAGGATGAGGAAGAGCACGCAAGGCATCTCATGGAGGTGATGGATACGCTTAGAGCGCATCAGTTGAAGGCCAAGTTCTCCAAGTGTCACTTTTGGAGAAGGGAAGTTAGATTCCTTGGGCATATAGTATCTAAGCAAGGCTTAGCGGTGGATCCCGCTAAGGTAGTGGCAGTTCAGGATTGGAAGACTCCAAGGAATGCAACCGAAGTGAGAAGTTTTCTAGGTCTTGCGGGTTTTTACCGGAAGTTCATCAAGGACTTCGCAAAGATATCCGCTCCTCTCACTAAATTGATGAAGAAGAATTTAGTTTTTGCTTGGAGCATAGAATGCGAGCTTGCTTTTCAGAAGCTCAAGAGAGCCCTCACATCAGCACCTGTTCTAGCTTTGCCCGATGGAGGGAAGTTATTTACCGTATACACCGATGCATGTGGCACGGGGTTAGGAGTTGTTCTTATGCAAGAAGGAAGAGTGATATGCTTTGGCGGTAGACAACTCAAAGTGCATGAGAAGAATTATCCCACTCATGACTTAGAGTTGGCAGCAATAGTATATGCACTCAAGGCTTGGCGCCATTATCTTCTGGGAGAAAGATTTGAGCTTTATACCGATCACAAGTCATTGAAGTATCTCTTTTCTCAGAAGGATCTGAATCTGAGGCAACAAAGATGGATGGAATTCTTGGCGTCCTACGATTTTGAGATAGCTTATACCCCTGGCAAGGGGAATGTGGTAGCAGATGCATTGAGTAGAAGATTGACCCTAAGTCCTCTATTCGTTGAGATGAAGAATTTAGAGTATGTGGCAACCTTTGATTTCTCTTTGGCGATTGAGTCGATGACTGGTTCTTTAGCATCTCTAGAACTCAGACCTACCCTTCTTGATCAAGTTGGGGCTTCGCAGAGAGAAGACCCTCAGATAGTTGAGATTATGGATAAGCTAATTCGAGGAGAGACGTCTAGTCATCTCGCTCGATATTCTATTGATGACAAGGGTTGGCTGAGGAGAGACGGAAGGTTATGTGTTCCAATGGTAGAATATCTAGTAAGAAGAGTTCTTGAGGAAGCGCATCGCTCTAAGTCGACTATACATCCGGGCGGAGATAAGATGTATAAAGATATGAAGCGCATTTTCTTTTGGCCTGGGATGAAGAAGGATGTGGCAGAATTTGTCTCTAGATGTATCATTTGCCAGCAAGTTAAGGCCGAGTCGAAGAAGCCCGGTGGGCTATTGCATCCTCTAGACGTTCCACTATGGAAGTGGGAGAGTATTTCCATGGATTTTATCGATGGGCTACCAAGGTCAAGGAAAGGGAATACGAGCATTTGGGTTATTGTGGATAGACTTACGAAGAGTGCTCATTTCATTCCGGTGAAGAGCAAGAGGACCGCATCTTGGCTAGCGTCTGTATATCTTCGTGAGATTGTGAGACTACATGGAGTCCCTTCTAGTATAGTCAGTGACCGTGACCCAATCTTTACAAGTCAATTCTGGAATAGCTTGCAAGAAGCTATGGGCACAAGGTTGAATCTAAGTACGGCTTATCACTCACAGACGGACGGTCAAACCGAAAGGGTGAATAGGGTACTCGAGGATCTGTTGAGGCTTTGTATTCTGGATTTTGGTGGTACTTGGGAAGACCATCTTCCTCTTGTTGAGTTTGCATATAATAACAGTTATCAGGCAAGCATAGGGATGGCACCATTTGAAGCTTTATATGGGAGGCCGTGCAAGTCGCCTACATGTGGGTGGGAGACTACAGATGAGCTTATACTTGGGCCTGATATGATCAGAGATACATCTGAGAAGATCGAGTTGATTCGGAGACGGATGAAAGCGGCCCAAGACCGACAGAAATCCTATGCTGATAAGCGAAGAACGGATTTGGAGTATGATGTTGGGGATATGGTTTTCGTGAAGGTTCCTCCTTTGCGGAATGTGGTCCGATTTGGAGCTGTTGGGAAGTTGGCACCGAGGTTTGTTGGACCATTCCCTATTATAGAGAGGATCGGGCAGATGGCTTATAGAGTGAAGTTGCCCGAGAAGCTTGCTGGAGTACACGATGTTTTTCATGTCTCGCATCTCCGGAAGTGTTTACATGAATCAGCAGAGGTTGTTGAGCCAAGTGTTCTAAAAGATGTAGAAGTGGAGAAAGAGGCTACCTTGAGGAGAGCTCTGATTCGTATCTTGGGGACGGAGACCAAGAAGCTAAGGAATCGAGAGGTCAAATTGGTGAAGGTTCAATGGGGTGAAGCCGAAGAAGACGCAACTTGGGAAACCGAGGAGAAGATGCGTGGGCTTTATCCATTCCTTTTTGAGGGTACACTCTCAATCTCTTTTCTTTGTTAGCATATCTTTCTCTTTGCTATCCATGTTTATCTAGTTTATCGTGTTAATCTTGTCATGAGAACCTTAGGTAGAAACCCTTTGGATGAAACATGTGTTTGAAACATGTTATGCTTGATGGTTGCATGTGGTTGCAAGTGTTTGCAAGTGGATACTCGTGGATGCATAATACACGTTAGGCACTAAGATCGGCTCACACACTTTCATACCGCATATGCATGAGTGTTTATGCTTATTCATGGATGAAAACTTGTTATGCTATCATGTGGATGTTGCATATGGATGAATATTATGTGCACTCATGTAGAGATTATAAATTATGTTAGGAATTTGCATACATATGGACTCATTTCACTAACATATTTTGCATTAAGGGGGTTTACTGAATCAGTAACCTCCTGATTTTCGCATTATATAAGTACATATACACACACCTTTGCATATGATCATAGAGCATTTAGAACCTTTTAAGGACAATGATTGCTCGTGGATGATGTTTTGAGTAGATGGATGATGGATGGTAGGATACGTTCTTCCTAACTTGGAGATTTCGGGGACGAAATCCTTTAAGGAGGGAAGAATGTAACAACCCGTATTTTTGAATAACATGTTATAACATAAATGGAGGCAGAATTAAGCTGTAAAATCTGAATCAAGGGAAACGGGCTATGCCATTGCGTTCGTCTCGGAAAAATACGCGAAATAGAGTCCGAGTTTTCGAAAATCGGAGTCCGTATGACCAAGATATGGCCTCGCGAAGTTTCACGAAAAATTCCCAAATTAAAGTATACTTAATTAAGTGAAATGGGTTGCGCAGAGAAATATATATATATTGATATATATATATATAATTGAAAATTAAATAAATAAATATGCATAAATGTTCAAAACAGCGAATTGGGAGAGGGGAATAACCGAACCGGCCGATTTTTGAGGTCGACCCGAGCCCGCTGGTTCGACTAGGGGTTAATCCAGGGTGTTTGGCTGTCAACCCGTGGGCCGATTCGCTCAAATGCAGATTTTGCATTTGAATGGTTCTCATGGTCCATCTTTAATCTAAAGGCCCTATATGGTTCCTACACTTGACTTCTTCCCCAAGACATGCTTTGATGGCTTGGATTGAATCTAGGGTTAATCCTATGGCCTAAAACACTTGCCTAATCTATAAATAAGACCCTAACCTACCCTAAATCATCATTATTCATTCATACAACTAAACTATGGCAAAATCAATCCTCTCATGGCCTCCACTCTCTTCATAAAATTCCTAAATAAATTCCTAAGTGATTTTCCATGCATACAAGTGTTTTCAAACTTGTATGAGCATCATTAGCTTGCATTCAAGTCAAGTTTATATATTTGCATCATAAAGAAAGAGTCTTGATCATTTTGGCTTAAGGGTTTTGCTTGCATTTTGGGTTTAATTGATTTCATAAGGGCTTTGTCATATTTTTGTGACTTCTTAAGCATTGTAAGCCCTATTCTACTTTCATACTTAAACTCTAAAGTTAAATGTATGATATGCAAGTTTATATGCAAGTTTATCATGTTGTGATATGCAAGTTTATATGCAAGTTTATCATGTTGTGATATGCAAGTTTATATGCAAGTTTATCATGTTGTGATATGCAAGTTTATATGCAAGTATGCCAAGTTATGTTATGCAAGTTTGGGTTGAACATTTTGTTCATGCTATCATGTTATGCAAGCTTATTTTGGGTTTATGAACATAAAGCTTTAAGCTTTATGCCAAAGGTTGCATTTTAGCAACATGTAAGTTATCATATCTCTTATGATAACTTGCATGTGAGGCTAAATGCGAACTTATGGCCATCTCTACATGTCATTTAGCACCATGTATCACCAATATGCTAAGTTTGGTTTTATGCATGCTTTTGAGGCCTAAAAATGTAATATGCATGTGTATGAACATATGAACATTTCATATGCCACCATGTTAAGCTTGTGGCTTCAATACCTTTATGTCATGATTATGCCAAGTTCCCTCTTTCTATCCTTTATGCGCTATTGCGATATGTAAGCGATGGGATTGCGTTTGGGGTTGGGTAAACTTAAAAGACATAAAACATAAGCTTGGGAATTTACCTATTAAGTTAGGTCTACCCATTGGGAATTTACCTATTAAGTTAGGTCTACCCAATTGCTTGAAAACTTGTAACATGTTTTGGAAACATGATGGACATGACACTTAGAAAAGATAAATGTGGCCAACTCGAGTTGGGTTGAGTTTGTAGCGTAAACCTACCCGGAACCGACCGGCTTAACTAGTTGCTACAAACAATAGGACCCAATGTGAGAAGTTGGTCATGTTGTACCTTGAACCCGAGGTTAGACCAAGTTGTGGTGTAAAGCTACCCGGACCCGCCCGGCTTAACTAGTAACCACAACAAGGTCTAATGTGAGAGGTTAAGGCGCATTAAATTAATTAATGCCTCGTGATTAGGGTTAAGTCGTGGTCCACTTAATACTTAACCAATTTGGGCTTGGTAGATTAATCGGGGTTAAGTCGTGAACTCATCGTTACAGTTAACCAAGTTAATCCAGGATTAGCAAGAGGGTTAAACCGTACTTAACCCACTAGAAAAATCCTAGCAATGGGGGCCCACTTCAGCAGTAATCCCAAGTTAGTATCATCATGACCCTAGGGACTAGGCTAGGGTGGGGGCACGATTACTGGACTGGAGGTAAGTGACCAAAAGCGACGGCAGAGGGTACGCCGGTGTAGTTCCGGGCGGACTCTGGTCGTGCACATAGTCCGTAGCCGGAGAAAACATGCACGGGTACCAGTAGATCGGGACTGTGCACTCATGTTCATGGTGTCCAGGGGTTGACACCCTAGGGCTTGATACATCCGAAGGGTGGACCCGGCACAGTTCGACTACAATTTTGATTGGGCCGTATTGACACCAACACGTGACGAGTTAGGCTTAGGGAGCCGATCGACTAGACCGTTTGGTTGGACCTTGTATTAGGGCCATTTCATGTTATTGGGCCAAAGCTTGGGCCAAGGGAGCAATACTTGTTTATTCAAGTCATGTTAGTTTGCTATTACACATGTGGTTCAAAACCTTAATCCTGATTATGCGATGACACCTTTATCTACCTTGTTAGTTAATCATCATGCTAGTATATTGTTATCCTTATGTTCATCCCTGCTGCTCATGCCAGTTAACTTTATCAGTTTACATTGATTGTAGTAGGGCTTACTCAGTCTTTTTGACTGACCTGTTTTCTTTCGCCTCTTTTCTTCCGTTCCCCCCCCCCCCCCAGGTTCTCAGGGAGGGAATACTGGAGCTTAGCTTGCATTTCGGATTGCTTGCTTGTGGGATTTCAGCTCATGTACGGTTTCGACATGAAGCTAGCTATGTTTACCACTTAATTGGGGATAGCACTTATTTATTTCAGTTTTTCAGTTGATGTTGTTTTATCTAGACTTGTTTATTTGGAAAGCTATGTTGTACCAGACTTGTTTTGAAATGTTTTGAAATCTTCCGCTGTTTTATCTATGTTATTTACTCTGTTTACATATATACATATGTTCTTGTTCTTCCTTGATATATCATTATGCATGTTTACCTGATTCAAACGCCCCTCCAAAGTCAGAGTGCTTGCAAGAGCCACCCTGGTGGAGGTGGGGTGTTACATCTACTGTCATTCTTCTCCTTCTAACCTCATATTCCAATTTAATATACACAACTTTCAAAGTTATATACTACTATCCATTTCTTACCACAACCATTACCTTGTTCATCGAAGTTATCCGCCAGCTTTTCTATCGAATAACAGCTTCATCCTCATCGAACTGACCCCAACATCACCGCTCATCACCTTGTATCCGCCTCCGCCAGTCAAGATGTCACCAGGACCGCGAATACCTCCTTTGACGTAGTGGCTAGACCCTTGCCCACTTTCATCTCCAAGCGCGACCCTTCGTTTTGTGTTGATTTACATCGCTATGCCATTAGCTAGCGATTTGGGATCAGATTTCTTCTTTTCTTTTATTTTTTTAATTTTATTATTGAATGATTTTGTCTGTGTTGTGGGAGGAAGCAAAAATGGCACGGTTTAAAAAGGTGAATGTTGGAAGATAAGGAGGAAGTCATTTCACTCTAGGGTATTGTTTTTCTTCTTAGGGCATCTCCAGTGGATTCAGGGCTGAATATTCAGCCCACTGAATATTCAGCCCTGAATTGGGCTGTAGGCGCCAGTGGTCTGGCGCCTACATTACAGGCGCCAGATTCAGGCGCCTGTAATGCAGGCACTAGAATTCTGGCGCCTGTGTTGTAGGCGCCAGAATCCTGGCGCCTGCAACACAGGTGCCAGGATTCTGACGCCTATAAACCCCCCTCCGCCATTTTTTTCTCATTTTTTCACCTCAAGCTTCTCTTTTTAATTTTGTTTTTAATATAAAATTGAAGTGAGATGCCACCGCGATCTAATAAAGTTGGAAGAAGAGTTCGACGTAAGCCCTTCGATGAGCAAGCAGGTCCAGTATACACACCTCCGGCTCCTGGAGTATCTACAGATGAGCTTCGTGTCCTTCACGATCTTCTATAGGGTTATCAGCATAGAGTTGATACTGCATTTGACTTGATACCGGTATAACTTTAACATTAATTATTTATAGTATTGCGCATTTAATATGTTCGTACGAGCCTAATAACTGTTACTGAATTGGAAAACATTCCTTATTTCATTATATATAGGATCATCACATTCATTGTCGAGGTAGTTGGGCGAAGTGCATTCTTAAATTTTATGACAAACTCCCCCCTTCTATTAAAGATAGGTTGCATCGAAGTCCTTTTGGACAGTTTTTATCGATTAGGCTGATTCAGTCGTTGGACAGAACTCTATTACATGCACTATGCGAGAGGTGGTGGCCGACCACACATACATTTCATTTTTCTGACTTTGAGCTTGGTATCACACCTCTCGATTTCTATATGTTGACTGGTATTGAGATTGGTCATATTGATCGGAGACCGGTTTCTTTTGATGACTTGTACGAGTCGGTTTGGTTGTATTCCGTCTTCTTACCCCTTTTGGATGAGTCTCACGTTAGTAGTGGTGTGGTTACTTTGACTTACCTCCAGTAGTACATCACTGCTAATTCCTGTCGACCAGAGCTTGTGGATGGGGTGACTAGGGCATTTTTATTGTACTTGTTTGGTTCGACATTTTTTTCGAACCACAGAAGTACCATTCGTTTGGGGTATCTAGCTTCACTTACTATGTTGGATCAGCTTGATACAATAGATTGGGGCACAGCTATATTAGGTAATTTGTACTCTGCATTAGATTCGTATGTGTTGGGAGACGTTAGGGAGATGCAGGCTTTGTGGTTTATTTTGCTCTTTTGGTACTATGAGTATACGACCAACATGCATCGACGCATGGTAGAGATGGTGAGTCAAGTTGGTGAGCAGTTCTTTCCGCGGATGAGACGGTGGGAGGCTATTCATTACGTACCTCGTGCCCCAGTGGGTGTACGTCATGAGTTGATGGAGGTTAGGATACAGCTGGACATGCGTAGCCGGGGAAATTTGATACGCACTCCTTGGGCCTCACATTTGGCTCATCTGACAGATGCAGGTATTATTACCGACGCCCACCCGATGACGGTTGCATGTACACTATCTATTCGTCGGGTGGCTTTACATACCCCCACTTTTTTGCCCATGTGGTATTTGGGCGAGAGATGTGCGTATCAGACTAGCAGTGATACGCGTATACCCGGAGATCCTTTACCTTGTGAGGACATGTTTGGTAGACATCGGTTGATTGGATCAGAGTACATACAGGCACTACGGCAGGCTGGTTGGGTTGATATTGGCCCTTTCTTCATTTTTGGGGATTACGATTCCTATTGGCATCGAGTTGCTCCACGTAGACTTCTATGTCCGGATTATGCTCGGGGGATCACCTTCGATCATTTAGGACCTCATATGGGAGCCGGTAGGGTTCAGATACCGTAGGTTCCATTTCTCCCTACTCCATCATAGTTTTCACAGACTCCGATGCAGATAGAGCCAGATTGTATGTTTAGAGCATACGACATTTCAGGTACCGTTATTGAGCAGCCGATAGTGTTTCCAGATGACCCCGATTATCCAGGGGTACCCTCAGCCGGACTATACCCTCCATACCAGGTATGGTAATTACATAGTTAAAGTTACGTACAGTTATTATTAATAGTTCTCTTTAAACGAATTCATACAAGTAATTCACGTCATATATCTCTGTAGTACGCACATTTGTTGGATCAGTCTAGAGTCACCCTTTCCGTTTACCGTGAGATGACTCTTTCGCATACTCAGAAGCTGCATCAGCAGTGCCTTAGTCATACAGAGATGTTGGAGTCTCAGATCGATGAGTTATCAAAGAGACTTAGGGCTCAGGGGCCGTTTGCACACGCTGGTCCGAGTTGGTCTTCGACTAGAGATTTTGATGAGGCAACTAATCTTGGTGATTTGCTGACCCATTATGCCGATGAGGACGACGATGCGGCTATTGACGATGATGCAGATGTTGATGATGACGGTGTTGATGTTGAGGATGATGTAGACGACGACGTCGATGACGATGTTGGTGATGATGATAGAGATGACGATGGGAGCGACGATGATGGAGGTATTACTTTTTAGTCGTGTAGTGATGGTGATGGAGTTTTTTTATATGGTTTTGTAATAACCCGGAAATCTGGGCCAATTTTCTTGGCAATTTTAGCGAATTTTGATTATTTAAAATGAATTATTTTAAATAATAACGACGAGAAATTTATGTTGAATAGAATTCGAACGTATATATTATATACGTCCTCGTTAGAATATAAATAATTATATATAATTTTAAATAGAATTGAAAATGGCGCGGTAGTTCGATAATTCGATTTCAAACTTCAATTGAATGTACCAGGTGCAAAACAATCCGGATTTTAGAGAAACCAAAAATATTAGAATCGATTCGTGAATATCTTTCCAACGAATCCGAAAAATTGAAATTTCATAGCGGCAATCAAAAGATATGTCCAGTTGAAAATTATGAATAGTCGCTATGGAATTCAGGCCCTTAAAAATGGAAATTTTGTAAACGACCTCGGATTTTGACGAAACCACTTTTGTTGGGTCCGTGATGTAATGTTATTGCTAGGTTCCAAATTTCATAATTTTTTGAATCAATATGTGAGCGTGGCAAAGGAAAACGTGTTTGACCAGTTTCAGTTGATTTTAATCGACTGGAAAATAGCCATTTTTCAAATGGTCTCAGAATTCGACAAAACATGTTTTGTTAGGACCGTATCGTCAATACGAAGCTAGAAAATATTTTTCTGGAATTTTTAGAGTTCGTATGTGACCCAGGTAAATTTAAATGCGCGTTCAAATTCAGTATATAGAGTTATATGTTGATTTTAACGGAATCTGATCGTAACGATCGAATCGGCCTACGATACATATCCCATTGTGTTCGGAATGGGAGTTATTAGCTATGGACGACAGGCGGTGGGCATGATTTCGAGTTAGTGTTAAAAGTCAACTTAAATGAATAATAAAATAATAAATGAAAATTATAAACCCCCCTTTTTACTCTAACCTCTCTCCCCCTTTATTCAATTTACTGATAGATAAAATATATATATATATATATATATATAAACCTGAATCCCTAATCGATCGAGCCCCTTTCCCCCCTCCGCCTCGTCGCCGATGGCGAACCACCAGCCGCAACCCCCAATCGAACCCCCCCTCTCCTCCGCAGTCCCGTTGCTTCCACCCTCGCAGCAACCGACGCAACCACTTCATCCCCGAACCACCGTGCCCTGCATCGACGGAAACCGCCTGCCCTGCCTCCCACTACCCTCCGCCTGTCCCTCCGCCAACCGCGCCGCCTCCCCAGCCTCCAAGACCGACGCCAGAACCCCCTTGAAGCCGCAGGCCCCCTCGAGCTCCTCTCCGACAGTGAAAAAACCCCCCTTCCTTGATCAATCAATGTAAGTTCCTTTTTATTATTTATTTTTATTTACTTATTTTATTTATATGAAGTAAACAGTTAAAAATATACATATATGTATATATAATCAGTTTTTTTATATAGTGGAAGGAATAGAAATGATTCTTAGAATAAAGATATAATTTTTATATTGTAGAAAGAATAAAGATATAATTTTTATATTGTAGAAAGATTAAAGATATAATTTTTATATTGTAGAAAGATTAAAAATATAATTTTTATAAAATAGAAGTAATAAAAATATATATACGTTGAAGTGGAAAAGTGATTTTTATAGCAAAGTAAAAATTCGATTTTTATATATTGAATAGCAAAGTAAAAATTCGATTTTTATATATTGAATAGCAAAGTAAAAATTCGATTTTTATATATTGAATAGCAAAGTAAAAATTCGATTTTTATATATGTAGTGAAAGCGGACAACGAAAGTGACAAGAGGCAAGAACGGCGAAGATTTCTACATAAGAAGAGTCATGGCGTTGGATTAGCAATTCAGTGAGAACTTCTCACCTTTTAATTTTCTTTTTCTAGTTATAAATATATACTAGGATGCAGACGGTGTTTAGTAGCACCCGACACCCGTCGTCCACAGACCATGGATGGCTTGTATGCTTATTTGTTTGATTTTGCTGTGTAGTTGATTGTGCGATGTGATGTGAAATGAAAATAAAATATTTATATAGTTGAAAATATTTTATAGTTAAAAATAGAATTTTTTACGTATATATGAAATGAAATAAAAAATAAACAAATCGGACGATTTGTTTGTATACACACATTTGACTGATATTGATTGGGACGATAAATTTTACACATCGCCCAACTGCACAAATAAAATCTGTGTTTGATTGTTTGAAACCCCACACGGGTATTGGGAAGATATTTGACGTACACTAATCCCGATTGTTTAGTTGTATGTCGATCGATTGATTGACAGACTGTTATAAGCCTTGAATATTTATATTTGATGCTTATACAGTGTAGAATGCACTTTGGATGATGGTTGATTATTCATCGTTGTTATTGTATACATGTGTTGTAGAAAATCCATATAATTAACATTATATGGTAATTGATTGGGCCTCGTTCCAGTTTTGAAAAAGAAATATTTGAAATAGAATATTTGAAATAGAGTATTTGAAATAGAATATTTGAAAAGAAATATTTGAAATAGAATATTTGAAATAGAAATATTTGAAAGGAAATATTTGAAATAGAATATTTGAAAATAGGAATATATGAAGCCGTATTGATTAGATTGACGCCATTTTGACGTGAACGATATTTATATCGATTTTATTCATTTTATAATGAATAACGAAAGTGATTTCAAAATCTGATTTTTCGAAAAGAATTGAAATTTGAATTGAAATTGAATATAAATGAAATTGAATAGAAATGAATTCGAATTGAAATTGAATAGAAATTAATTCGAATTGAAATTGAATAGAAATTAATTCGAATTGAAATTGAATATAAATGAATTCGAATTGAAATTGAATATAAATGGATTCGAATTGAAATTGAATTGAAATCGATTTGAAATGAATTTAAAATGATTTATAAAGCACGTTTTGAATTGAAATCGACGAAGTATATATTATATATATATAATATAATGGCCTGAATAGAACGCGCCGCGCCGTGGCAGTTCGCGAATTTCGACCATTGACTTCAAATGGATATTGCGGGAGATCCGACCGTCGGATTCTCCTAAAACCGGAACCGTTGGGTTCGTATCGAAAAGAGCTTACTAACGAATGTTAGAAATTAGAAATCTAATAGTTGGATTTGGAATAATGTCCAAATCAAATTTGGAAAAGGTCGATGTAAGTGCAGTTCGATGGCCGTTGATGGAAATCGACTGTACGGGTCTTGATAAAATTATTAAAAATAGTAATAATTTGTGTACAATCATAAGAAATGATTTAGGAAGAATTGGGATGAAAAACTCCATATTTGAAAAGATAAAAATAGATTTTTATCGAAATGAACTAGTTTTGAACTAGAATTATAATTCTATTTATTTTTAGATAAATAAATTGAAGTTGAAATGGTTTTGAAAATAACCAGAATTTCCAATGATTGCATTGGAATGGATTTGAATCGAAATTGTCTTCGGAATATTTCGATGTTGGATTTCGTGATTATACAGATGTTGTTATGGAAATTTGAAAGATATAGATATATATATCGTTATTTCCAATACGATATCTGTTGGTCGTAGAATTTGGTATTGAATATAAGCCGATACATTTTCTATTCAGAGCCTTGTATTTAATATCAAAAGTGATTTGGGTTTGTCGTGAATGGTGTCTTGACTAACATTGTTCTTGAAACCAGTTGAGAAATTATTAAATCTTTTATTTAGATTTAATGAAGTTTACCAATTAAATAATATTTAATTGGAATTGAATTAATATTGATTTTTGGGTTTATCGTGGACAGTGTTTTAAATAACACTCGTTCTTTAACCCGATAATTAATGGAATGTGATTTTGGATTTATCGTGAACCGTGTTTTAAATGACACCAATTCTTTAACCCAGTTAAAGATTAAAACTAAGTGGAGTTTTAATGAATCTTTAATTAGATTGAAAATATCGAAAATGGGGGATCACCAGTTTTGCTCCAGGCGATAGTTAAATCTTTAAATAAATTTGAACGTGTAATGGTAATTGAATTTACCGATAACACCGTGGTGTTAGATATGAAGTATTATCAGTTTTACTTCATGGGATGAATAGGTTGGGATTGGGAAATAAAATAAATTATTATTTCGGTGTGGTTCGCTAATCCCGACTAGTTTGAATTGATATTCAAAAAGGAGATTAAAGAATAAATTTAAAGAATTTTTCTTTGATAAATTAATGGGAACCTTTCCCACAGTATAAGAATATGTGAATAAAAGAATATTCTGAATTGGAATGAGGTGTATGTTGTGTTTGTGTAACACGTGCTTATTATATACGCGAGTTGTTCAGAAAGACCGGGTTTATCCCATTCTGAATGACTGATACGACGATATGTCAAAGACGAAGACGGTGGTTGAAGACCAGAGGTCTTCACGTCGTTTGGATTATTACTGATGGTCTTGATTGGGCTGTACACCCAAGAAGATGGAAACAGTTGGTGGTCGTCCAGACGTACTTGGAGATCGATGGATATGCGGGGTAGTAGGTGCCTCCGGTTTCGTTCAGACCCAGAACGGACTTGTAAATGGACTGTGTGTCTGACATTGGATTTTAGTCTGTGTGATTGATTTCTATTAAATATATATCTGTTTGGCGGCGGAGAATTTATTCTCTTGCTTAACGCCCTTCTCTGAGACGTACGAGCTCGAGGGTTATATACTAATGGATATCAGACGCATAGAGTGAATTGCCTGTGTGGCATGCTTAAGTGGCAAATGATCAAGGCTTCTGTTGAAAAACAAAGTCTTGTGGTTGATGATCAAAGCACCGCCTGTGTGGCATAGCTTTGTATAACGTGAATTCGCGAGCGTCACACCCCGGTTGTGAACCAAAAACGGGAGAAGGACCTCAGGGAGGGCATGCGTTTCCTTCTAGCTAGGGTGGTGTCAGTGACCTACCAGCCCTGACATTTATATACTTTTCACCTGTGTGGTTTTTGCTGTTGCGAGGCGCCTAGGTTAGATCGGACGATCCGGGTCCGATGGAGCCATTCGTTGGCTCATTTACGCCCCAAAGGGCGGGGAAACGTAGTGTTTATGCATAATAATCCACATCGGTGGACCGGCCCTGACGATCCAAGGGGCAGTTGCGGCTGTTCCTGAGACACGGGTTAGAGCGTCTCGAATCGGTTGAGGACTATCTTTTGCCTCGGTTCATAGACGGAAATCCAATTTCCAAATACGTGACATTTGCGGTTTTATTTGTAGAGCCTAGTATGGCGACGTAGTGGGATGGGGCGCTTATGCCGTCTATGATTGATACTTATGATTTGAAGTTGTTTTATACACTATGCACTTATGATAGTATCAAATGATTTGTTTTTAAACGTATCAAGCATTCTTGGCTATTATAAGGTAAAAACCCTATCCTCCGGCTTGCGTTGCATTGTGTGATGGGAACTGGGTCTTATAATAGCTTCATTTTTCTTTATTTAGCATTGCGCTGTTTGTTTTATGCACTGGTATTCTTGGGAGGAAACCCGTTCCATGTTATACGGCGTGGTCCCTTGATTTACCTAACTTTAAAATAAAGATTAATAACTGTTTTAGTTCTCACACCAGTCACATGACTGACCTGGAGTTTATTGTTTTAACCTAAACTCTGGGTGCCCTTATTTTGACACAGGCAGCTAGTAGTTTTGGTTTTGCACATTTATATTCACAGGATACTGGTTTACAGCTGGAATGATATCCGGAAAGCTTTGTATCCGTATATCTCTTCTATTTGTGTATTGTATTATTTTCCGCTGCTATGTAATTTATTGTAATCTCTGATATTTCTATGTAATATTTATTTATACTCTGTATATTCTGGTATTCTGATGAAATTGTTATAATATACAATGAAATGTTCTTCCGTCTGCATTCTATTTTGTCGTGTTCTCAAAATAATTCAATCTTTCTCTTCTCTTCGGAGACCGGGGAAGTTCGGGTCGTTTCATCGTGGTATCAGAGCTTTGGTTTACAAAGCTCAGAGAACAAGACACATTAGAACCATACGAAAGAATTAATCAGAAATTGGATTAGTAAAATCCAATGAGAATGACTCGTTAAAGATAGGATCAGTAGTATCCTAGAACGAGTGTGAAGAGTATATTTTTAAAATGAAAACGAATTTTGTTTTGAAAATTTAAATCAATTATTCGTATTTGATTATTTATTTGTATTGATTTTGACAGTCTAATATATAAAGATTTTGCATATACGCCTTGCAAACGTGTATTTGAAGTTTTAATATACTGGATAGATATAGTATTACACTCTAATCGCCCGGAGATGATTTTGATGATGGAGCTCCATCATTAGAATTTATGTTCGTGCGACGAAAGTGGGATTTCTATATATTTCCAATTGACTGGTGTGAGGACCAAAGCTATATAGGATTTATTGTTGTGATTTGGCATCAAAAACGTGATTGTAGACTATATATCAAAGTTATGATTTTGAAAAGCTAATCAACTAATTGATTGATAGTTGTGTTGTTTGATTATTGTTTGAATAGTTGAATGTTGAACCTTTAACCAAATTGGTCAAATATTGAATTGTATTGAAAATTAGCCGCATTTGCTTGCATATACACGTACTTACATTGAACAGGTCATAGCAAGGAGGCTAGAGCAGAAGAATAAAATTGATTGCCTGACAAATAGGTACATGTTTAACATAATTTACTGTTTTGTTTGGGTGATGATGATTTTATGAGCCGATTGGCTAGCCGCTTGGCTTTTTCTTTTTCTTTTTGAGATCAGAAGGCCTGTATGGCAATTTCGAGATTTTCCAGTAGATCCCGGTGCAGGGGAGGTTATGGCGAAAATTTTCGAAAATTTAGGGTGTTAGCCAAATTTTTGAAAAGTTCCTAGAAACTGAAAAGTTGAAGAACTTAAGCTGTAATCAAAACAATGAAAATTGAGTTGATTTGTTAAACAACTTTTGGCTTTGTTCCTTTTCGGGGACAAAAAGTTTTAAGTGGGGGAGATTGTAATAACCCGGAAATCTGGGCCAATTTAAAATTTTTATTTTGGCAATTTTAGTGAATTTTGATTATTTAAACTATATTATTTTAAATAATAACGACGAAAAATTTATGTTGAATAAAATTCGAACGTATATATTATATACGTCGTCGTTAGAATATAAATAATTATATATAATTATAAATAGAATTGAAAATGGCGCGGTAGTTCGAGAATTCGATTTCAAACTTCAATTGAATGTACCGGGTGCAAAACAATCCGGATTTTAGAGAAATCAAAAATATTAGAATCGATTCGTGAATATCTTTCCAACGAATCCGAAAAATTGAAATTTCATAGCGGGAATCAAAAGATATGTCCAGTTGAAAATTCTGAATAGTCGCTATGGAATTCAGGCCCTTAAAAATGGAAATTTTGCAAACGACCTCAGATTTCGACGAAACCACTTTTGTTGGGTCCGTGATGTAATGTTATTGCTGGGTTCCAAATTTCATAATTTTTCGAATCAATATGTGAGCGTGGCAAAGGAAAACGTGTTTGAACAGTTTCAGTTGATTTTAATCGACTGGAAAATAGCCATTTTTCAAATGGTCTCAGAATTCGATGAAACTAGTTTTGTTAGGACCGTATCGTCAATACGAAGCTAGAAAATATTTTTCTGGAATTTTTAGAGTTCGTATGTGACCCCGGTAAATTGAAATGCGCGTTCAAATTCAATATATAGAGTTATATGTTGATTTTAACGGAATCTGATCGTAACGATCGAATCAGCCTAAGATACATATCCCATTGTGTTCGGAATGGGAGTAATTAGCGATAGACGACAGGCGGTGGGATTGATTTCGAGTTAGTGTGAAAAGTCAACTTAAATGAATAATATAATAATAAATGAAAATTATAAACCCTCCCTTTTTACTCTATCCTCTCTCCCCCTTTATTTGCTTTACAAATAGATAAAAAATATATATATAAAAAACCCGAATCCCTAATCGATCGAGCCCCTTTCCCCCCTCCGCCTCGTCGCCGATGGCGAACCACCAGCCGCAACCCCCAATCGAACCCCCCCTCTCCTCCGTAGTCCCGTTGCTTCCCCCCCTCGCAGCAGCCGACGCAACCACTTCATCCCCGAACCACCGCGCCCTGCATCGACGGAAACCGCCTGCCCCGCCTCCCACTACCCGCCGCCTGTCCCTCCACCAACCGCGCCGCCTCCCCAGGCACCAAGACCGACGCCAGAACCCCCTTGAAGCCGCAGGCCCCCTCGAGCACCTCTCCGACAGTGAAAAACCCCCCCTTCCTTGATCAATCAATGTAAGTTCCTTTTTATTATTTATTTTTATTTACTTATTTTATTTATATGAAGTAAACAGTTAAAAATATACATATATATATATAATCAGTTTTTTATATATTGGAAGGAATAGAAATGATTCTCAGAATAAAGATATAATTTTTATATTGTAGAAAGAATAAAGATATAATTTTTATATTGTATAAAGATTAAAGATATAATTTTTATATTGTAGAAAGATTAAAAATATATTTTTTGTAAAATAGAAGTAATAAAAATATGATTTTTATTATATATACGTTGAAGTGGAAAAGTGATTTTTATAGCAAAGTAAAAATTCAATTTTTGTATATTGAATAGCAAGGTAAAAATTCGATTTTTATATATTGAATAGCAAAGTAAAAATTCGATTTTTATATATTGAATAGCAAAGTAAAAATTCGATTTTTATATATTGAATAGCAAAGTAAAAATTCGATTTTTATATATGTAGTGAAAGCGGACAACGAAAGTGACAAGAGGCAAGAACGGCGAAGATTTCTACATAAGAAGAGTCGTGGCGTTGGATTAGCAATTCAGTGAGAACTTCTCACCTTTTAATTTTCTTTTTCTAGTTATAAATATATACTAGGATGCAGACGATGTTTAGTAGCACCCGACACCCGTCGTCCACAGACCATGGACGGCTTGTATGCTTATTTGTTTGATTTTGTTGTGTAGTTGATTGTGTGATGTGATGTGAAATGAAAATAAAATATTTATATAGTTGAAAATATTTTATAGTTAAAAATAGAATTTTTAACGTATATATGAAATGAAATAAAAATAAACAAATCGGACGATTTGTTTGTATACACACATTTGACTGATATTGATTGGGACGATAAATTTTACACATCGCCCAACTGCACAAATAAAATTTGTGTTTGATTGTTTGAAACCCCACACGGGTATTGGGATGATATTTGACGTACACTAATCCCGATTGTTTAGTTGTATGTCGATCGATTGATTGACAGACTGTTATAAGCGTTGAATATTTATATTTGATGCTTATACAGTGTAGAGTGCACTTTGGATGATGGTTGATTATTCATCGTTGTTATTGTATACATGTGTTGTAGAAAATCCATATAATTAACATTATATGGTAATTGATTGGGCCTCGTTCCAAGTTTAAAAAAGAAATATTTGAAATAGAATATTTGAAATAGAATATTTAAAATAGAATATTCGAAAAGAAATATTTGAAATAGAACATTTGAAATAGAATATTTGAAAAGAAATATTTGAAATAGAATATTTGAAATAGAATATTTGAAATAGAAATATTTGAAAGGAAATATTTGAAATAGAATATTTGAAAATAGGAATATATGAAGCCGTATTGATTAGATTGACGTCATTTTGACGTGAACGATATTTATATATTTTTTATTCATTTTATAATGAATAACGAAAGTGATTTCAAAATCTGATTTTTCGAAAAGAATTGAAATTCGAATTGAAATTGAATATAAATGAAATTGAATAGAAATGAATTCGAATTGAAATTGGATAGAAATTAATTCGAATTGAAATTAAATAGAAATTAATTCGAATTGAAATTGAATATAAATGAATTCGAATTGAAATTGAATAGAAATGGATTCGAATTGAAATTGAATTGAAATCGATTTGAAATGAATTTAAAACGATTTATAAAGCACGTTTTGAATTGAAATCGACGAAGTATATATTATATATATTGTATATATAATATAATGGCCTGAATAGAACGCGCCGCGCCGCGGCAGTTCGCGAATTTCGACCATTGACTTCAAATGGATATTGCGGGAGATCCGACCGTCGGATTCTCCTAAAATCGGAACCGTTGGGTTCGTATCTGTAACACCCCACGTCCGCTATGGTCACTCACTAAGGGAATTCCATAGCATCGGTGGAGTATTTTAGTGAATATAGAACAGAAAAATTACAACAAGACAGATATAAATAGTACTTGAAATTTAAAACATCATCTCAGAACAGCGGAAAATAAACATGTCTGGTTACATCATAAAACCATGATAAAAGTCAAGTACAATATCCATCAAAATAAAGAAGTACATAATCCCACTCTTTCATACAATAGCCAGAACAAAAGAAAAGATAACTAGATAACTGGAGCTTTACATCTATGGTCCAAGCTCCAAAAGAGAATAAAGCAGCCTGATCAAAGCCCACTCGTACTGGGCCTACTCTGATAACCTGAGGGTTGGGAAAAAGATTAAAACAACGGGGTCAGACATAAGTCTGAGTGAATCCTATAACTTTAACAATACAATCATTAAAGTAACCAGAGAAGACATAAGCTTGATATATGGTGACGTCTGGGGATAAATGGCTACACTAAGCAGCTTGGTAGACTTAGGATAAACTAAGACAACCGTAAAGACGCATCTACCCACCCAAGGATAATTACTACACTGCACCACACCAGTCATTCCTACTCAAAGGTTGATCCCCCTAAGTGTACTTAGTAATTTAGTAGTTTCGTGTACCCCTATCTGACTACATAGGTGTACCCACTACTCCCCAAGCGATCGGCTCCCCTACGTAGATACCCGTGCTGGTCCCACGATTGGGGTGTATCATTCCCCTAAAGTGGCTACCAAATAATGTCAACAGTGCACGGCTTTATATCTACACGATGCAACAACGACTTACCAACCAGCCCGGGTCCACACACGCATATGAAACCCGTTGGTCCCGCGTTGCCACCGCTAACCCGGTTTGGCCTCTTATAGTCAAGCCCAATATGCGTGTCCCGTCACCCGACTAGAGTCGAGCCCACAAAGATACGTTTGGGATATTGGTTGAAATGGGCCCTCACAAGCTACCACCTAAGCTTGCTATTTCTAGTGAATCCCACTTAACCCTTTAACCATGTCCCCTTACATGTTATAAATTTTGGTTAAGTCCTTTAATAATATCCTAATTGTCATACAAGGTACTCACTAGATTTTCACATGCCACCCATGGCACTTACTTAACCCTTTAATCATGTTTAATTACATGTTCCACCTTGGTTAAGTATTCTAATCGTATTCTCACATGCCACCCATGGCACTTACTTAACCCTTTAATCATGTTTAATTACATGTTCAACTTTGGTTAAGTATTCTAATCGTATTTTTCAATTGCCACCCAAGGCAACCCACTAGTCTCATCATGCCACCCCAAGGCACCCACTTAACCCCTCATGTCCCACTACATGCTAATATGGTTAAGTGTTTCTTAATTCATTAATTAAGATCATGACCTCATAAAGACCTCTCACATTAGACCGTCTTTTATGACTGCTGGATATGCTGGTTGGTTCCGGGAAGACTTCTGTCATCAAAAGGGTCTAACCTTGTGTCTTTACTTTAATCATGTATTTAATTTATGACTAAGACTTCTCACATTGGGCCAATCATTTGTAGCCGCTGGATGGCCGGTCGGTTCCGGGCAGACTTCCGCTACTAAAGGGTCCAACCTCGTGTCTTAGTTGATTAATTACACCTAATTCATCACCCCCATATTAATTATCCCTAATTAATATCAAGTTTTTCATAACATGGGTAGACCTAACTCAATAGGTAAATTCCCGTGGGGTAGACCTAACTCAATAGGTAAATTCCCACTTATGCTTATTCATTTTATGGTATGCTTAATCATAACCATTTCACACCACTTCATTAACATGTCTATTAACCCCATCGTTTCCCCACGTACTTATGCTAACACGACATATTTCCAAGAGAAGATTCTTTCACAATCAACATGGGTTTCACTTATTAACACTAACATGGGTTAAAAAGGTGTCCACTTACATCATGACATTAACCCAACTAGCATTACTAAATAACCCAACTTGCATGAACATACATATGTCATGTATAAAGGCGACTTGCATAAGTGTTCATAGGTTATACAAAGGTGAACTTGCATGTGTCTTAAAGGTGTGAACTTGCATAACATGTTACATGTTAACTTGCATAACATCATACACATAACTTGCATAATATTATAAACATAACTTGCATATCAACATACACATAACTTACATAACATCATGCACATACTTGCATAACATCATACACATAACTTGCATATGAATTTGCATAACAACATGCACATAACTTACATAACATCATGCACATAACTTGCATATGAACTTGTATAACAACATTCTCATAACTTGCATAACATGCATTTAAGCATACACATAACTTGCATGAGCATTCACATTCTTGCATAAGCATCCACATACTTGCATAAGCATGCATAACTTGCATATCATGTTAAACTTGCATTTAAGCATATACATAACTTGCATGAGCATTCATATACTTGCATAAGCATGCATAACTTGCATATTATGATTTATGCATAATACCAAACACTTAGCATACATAAAACCACCTACTTAGCATGCATAAAATCAATTACTTATTATGCATAAACCCACCACTTAACTTGCATAAACCACTTGCATAAACTTACATATTCAACATGCATAAACTCACATATTTAACTTGCATAAACATAGGATTAATATTAAACATAGATTAGCATATTCACATCATATCATATGACTTGAAAACCCATTAATCCTCATGCAAAACCATAGATCTCATCATATCTCATCTACTTAATTTAGCAATTGATCATCAAAGTGATAGAAACTCACCACTAGCAAATTTGCACTCCAAATGAAGAATATTAAGATGCTTAGAATGGATTAGAGGTTGATTAGAGAGTGATTAGCTTGCAACCCTCTTCATTGATTTGTGGAGGCCATGATCAAGTTTCATTTTGCCATAGTTTAATTACAAGATTTAATTATGAATGAATTAGGGTAGGGTTGGGGTCTTATTTATAGGATTAGGTAGTGTTTTAGGCCCTTAGATTAACCCTAGATTAGATTAGGTCCGTTAGATTTAGGAAATCTCTAGAACCCAGCCCTCCAAGCCAGCCTAAAACCCAACCTGGTGCACCCAGGTTTTCTGGACGCCGCGCCCATGTCGACTGGCAAGTCGACAGGCAAGTCGACAGCCCTGTTGACAGCCCTGTCGACATGGTTAGGGCGGGAACTTTCCCGCCTGACCCCGCTTGTTCCATTCCTAAATCTGATGTTTAATTTTTAAATCTGTTTTTTTTAACTTTAAATTTTTCTGCAAACTTCATTGGGCCTTAACTGGGCCATACGGACTCCGATTCTCGAAAACTCGGACTCTATTTCGCGTATTTTTCCGAGACGAACGCAATAACGCAGCCCGTTACCCCCAATCCCCACATCTGAGATTATTTATCCTGTAATTAGTGAATTTTAGTATTAACTAAAATTCGGGGTGTTACATTCTCCCCTCCTTAAAGGATTTCGTCCCCGAAATCTCTAAGCTAAGGAGAACGCATATCCTACCATCCAAACAACCATCTACTCAAACCATCAACCACGGGCATCCATTGTCCTTAAAACAGTTTCTAATGATGTATGAGCATATGCAAAAAGTGTGTGTATATGTTCCCTATCTAATGTATGAACATATGCAAACCATGATAGTGCCATGCATCCAATATGTATGCGAGATAACCCTATCGACACATACAATATCTATATGAGTGCACAATCATTCACCAAAATGCATCATCCATTTGATAACACAATCATTATACATCCATAAATATAGCTTCCTACATACAATTTTATGCAATATGAAGTGATTGAGACGATCTAGTGCCTAGAGTGTGTGTATATGCATCCACGAGCAACCACTAGCAAACACTTGCATCCACTTGCATCCATCAACCATAACATGTCTCAAACACATGTTTCAACCATAGGTTTACCCTATCTAAAGGTCAAAGGTACTAACGAGAGGACATACTAAGGATAAGATAAGCACAAGATATGCGATGAAGGAGAAGCAAAAGGACATACCCTCCGAAAGAAAAGGGTACCTCGAACGCATCTTCGCTTCCGTCTCCCAGGTAGCATTGCTCTCTTCATCTCCCTTTTGTACTTTGACTAGTTGAACCTCTCTTGTTTCTCAACTTCCAAATCTCTGACCCAAGGATGCGAGTAGGAGCTCGTCAAATAATCACATCACGCTCTACCTTACTTCTTTAAGCAAGCTTGGCTCTACGATCTTATGTAGGCCCTTCCTCACATGGAATACATCATATACACCACTAAGTCTGTCGGGCAACCCCACCAATGGAAGATGCTCTTCCCATGTACCTCCTAAATCCAAGATACATAGCCTCAAAAGGTCTTCTAAAATACAATTCACCCTCTCGGTCTGGCCGTCTATCTGAGGATGTTATGCGGTACTCAAACACAACTGAGTCCCTACCGCCTCTTGCAAACTTTTCCAAAACTCTTTAGCGAAGATAGGATCTCGATCGCTCACTATACTGGAAGGTACATCATGCAATCTAATAATCTCTCGAATGTAAACTGAAGCTAGACATGGAATAGTCCTCCTGCTCTTCACGGGTGTGAAATGGGTACACTTAGTAAGTCTATCTACCAAACCCAAATCCCCGTATTGCCCTTCCTTGATTTCGGTAATCCTTTGAGACACTATCCCATTTCCTTAGCGGAACTTCCAGTGGGTGAAGCAACCCACTTGGTTTCTTTTGCTCCGCTTTCACCAAGCCTCTAGCGACATACTCGGCCATATCTTTCTTCACACCGGCCAAAAAGAAAACTCGCTTCATGTCTTGGTACATCTTGTCCCCACCGGGATGAATGGTCATCCTAGAACGGTGTGCATCATCAAAAAAATAACCTTCCTCAAATCCTCGTCTTGCGGTACACAAAGTCTACCGTCTCTACGCAAGCACCCTCTATCGTCTAGGGTGTACCTACTCAAATGGATGGACAACCCCCTCCTCATGAGCTTCTCTACTAGCTCATCCAACTGTGGGTCGTCTCGTTGTGCCTCACTAATTCTTCCCAAAAGAGTAGGCCTAACCTCCAAGGAGGCTAGCAAACCGGGTATAAAGTCAATGGAAGGTCTAAAGTCAAACATAGAAATAAACTCTAAGCTCCGTCGTTCAACGAACCATGAACTCGAGGACAACCTTTTTCTACTTAAGGCGTCTGCTACCATGTTACCCTTACCTTGGGTGTACGCTATCTCAAACTCATAGGACGCTAAGAATCCTATTCACTTTTGCTGTCTTAAGACTATGCGCCTGGAGAGTCTCCAATACTTCTCCGAGATGTAAGGCATGCTTTTCTCCACTTCTGGAGAAATCAGGATATTCTCCCCATGCAAAATCGTCACAACTATCCATCCCTCACGCAGACCACCTTAGTCGAACTCGACATCCCCCAAATGCAAGCCCCAAAGGCCTAAACCAATATCAGACAAACACCCAAGGGATACCTCCTTCGAATTCAGACGACCTACGTGAGATGATACTAGTAAAAAAAACGGCTAAATAATTAAGCCCTTGTCCACTCTAGATGTCCTCGCCAGTCTCGCTCCAAAACCACCGTTTATCCCATAACTGGCTTTGCTCATCCTATTGAGCACATATGAAAACTTATTTCGCTCCTAGAAAAGACCAAGATGTCATTTACAAAGACCATCACGAACTTATTTAGGTACTCCCTGAACACTCTTTTCATCATATGCGGGGGCGTTCGTCAAACCAAATGGCATCTCCAGCCACTAACCAAAACCATCCGGAGTCCTAAAGGTAGTCTTCTCTATACTATCCTCAGTCACTCTCAACTGACGAAACCTCGTGGCTAAGTCCAACTGCGAAAATACTGAGGCGCCCACTAACTGATCAAAGAGATCATCAATCCTCGACAATGGGTGTCTATTCTTCTTTGTGAGTTTATTTAGCTCTCTTTAGCCTACACAAAGTCTGAGGGACCCATCCGCCTTCGTGGCAAAAACTACCGGAGCACCCCACTCTGATATACTTCGTCTTCTAAACCCCTTCTCAAGCAAATTGCCTACTTGCTTATGGAGTTCCCTCCTCTCACGAGGAGCCACGTGGCACACTGGCCAAGGTACTGGTTTGGCATTGCCTACCAGATATATTTGGAAGTCAATCTCCCGCTCCGGAGGTAAGCCCTTCACCTCCTCAAACTCATCCGAGTATTCCCGGACCACTCTAACAGATCGCAAACTCTTGACCGACGTGTCAAGCAATTCTAGATAACTTAGCATAACAGATTCCATAGGATTACAAAAGATCTCGAGAGTGTTACCCTAGCGGGTCATAAGCCTAACAACTCTCCTTCCACAATAAGAACGGCACCATTACTGGATAACCAGTCCATGCCCAAAACTAACCCATAGCCCGTGAAGCCCAAAAAGCATCACATCTAAACTCAACGCTAAGTATAGCAACTTTCAAACCCAAACACATCATGGAGCCCCAATTGGGTTTGAAACAACTAAGGGATCATCTACTAACTGGTGTCTCAGTGCAGTGACTCAACTATCAATAATGAAATAAACGAACCCGATGCGTCAAAATAACGTACGGACAGGATGATCAAACAGGAAAAACTAAACTTTCCACGGAAATAGTTCTACCTCTTTCCTGAATCGGTCGAACCGCGAGAGCCTGAGCTTGCCCCCTTGCCTGAGTTGGTGCCAAAAGAACTTGCACCTGTCCTCCTGAGGTAGATCCCGTCCTTTGCCCTTTCTTAGGACAGTCTTTCACTAGATGTCCTGCTTCGTCACAGTGGAAGTAGCCAGTCTTCTTCTTCTTGCGACAATCCTTGCTTAGGTGGCCAGGTGTCCCACAAGTGAAACACTTCTTCTTTCCCTTGCCACCGTTACCTTTCCCACCCTTATTTTGTTGTTGAGATTTCTTCTGATCTTCATTCTTCTTGGGTGCTTTATTAGCATTGGGACCCTTCTCTTCCTCATGCATAAGTGCCATGTCCACTAGCTTCTCGAAAGTGGTCCCCATAGGGATGTGAGACATAGCCAATCCGTGCATCGGTTCGTTCAAGCCTTTAACGAACCTCAAAGCTTTCTCTTCCGGTGTGTTTACCGAGTCCATGTTGAATCTCTCTAACTGATTAAACTTGTTAACATATTCTTTCACCGACAAGTTCCCTTGCTTTAAGTTCAAGAACCTTTCCACGTGCATATTTTCTTCCGCTTTTGAAAGAAACTTTGCCTCAAACCTTTGCCTGAAATCCATCCAAGAATCAACAGGGCGTTCTCCATTAGTGACCTCCCACCAGAACGAGGCCTCCCCTTCCATTAACCAAGCGGCTAACCTGACTTTCTTTCCCTCTTCTACTTCCAAGATTTCCATCAATTCTTCCGTCTCATTAAGCCAATCCCTAGCTCCCACAAAAGGTTTTCCTCCCATAGCCTTAAACTTTCTACAAGTCATAGCAAAAGTATCCGCGCGAGGAGGAACGAGTGCAACGGGTGGAGGAGGAACATTTGCTGGACCTGCAGCGGTGGCCCTAGCCTCTAACAACCTCCTATACCATACTGGTACCGCTACACCGTCCGGAAGATAAAGATCATCAGCCATGCTGACACGAAAAAGGAAAGATCAAAAACGGAGAATTCGAAAGATAAAGATATGGCTATCGGGGATTATGCTTTTCTTTCAAAAACTTTTCTCTTTAAAGACATGCTTTTGAAAATATTTCTTCCAAAAATGTTTTTAGAAAAAAATAGTTTTCTAAATTTTTTATCTGTTCCGGTAACCTTTGCTCTGATACCACGTGTAACACCCCACGTCCGCTATGGTCACTCACTAAGGGAATGCCATAGCATCGGTGGAGTATTTTAGTGAATATAGAACAGAAAAATTACAACAAGACAGATATAAATAGTACTTGAAATTTAAAACATCATCTCAGAACAGCGGAAAATAAACATGTCTGGTTACATCATAAAACCATGATAAAAGTCAAGTACAATATCCATCAAAATAAAGAAGTACATAATCCCACTCTTTCATACAATAGCCAGAACAAAAGAAAAGATAACTAGATAACTGGAGCTTTACATCTATGGTCCAAGCTCCAAAAGAGAATAAAGCAGCCTGATCAAAGCCCACTCGTACTGGGCCTACTCTGATAACCTGAGGGTTGGGAAAAAGATAAAAACAACGGGGTTAGACATAAGTCTGAGTGAATCCTATAACTTTAACAATACAATCATTAAAGTAACCAGAGAAGACATAAGCTTGATATATGGTGACGTCTGGGGATAAATGGCTACACTAAGCAGCTTGGTAGACTTAGGATAAACTAAGACAACCGTAAAGACGCATCTACCCACCCAAGGATAATTACTACACTGCACCACACCAGTCATTCCTACTCAAAGGTTGATCCCCCTAAGTGTACTTGGTAATTTAGTAGTTTCGTGTACCCCTATCTGACTACATAGGTGTACCCACTACTCCCCAAGCGATCGGCTCCCCTACGTAGATACCCGTGCTGGTCCCACGATTGGGGTGTATCATTCCCCTAAAGTGGCTACCAAATAATGTCAACAGTGCACGGCTTTATATCTACACGATGCAACAACGACTTACCAACCAGCCCGGGTCCACACACGCATATGAAACCCGTTGGTCCCGCGTTGCCACCGCTAACCCGGTTTGGCCTCTTATAGTCAAGCCCAATATGCGTGTCCCGTCACCCGACTAGAGTCGAGCCCACAAAGATACGTTTGGGATATTGGTTGAAATGGGCCCTCACAAGCTACCACCTAAGCTTGCTATTTCTAGTGAATCCCACTTAACCATTTAACCATGTCCCCTTACATGTTATAAATTTTGGTTAAGTCCTTTAATAATATCCTAATTGTCATACAAGGTACTCACTAGATTTTCACATGCCACCCATGGCACTTACTTAACCCTTTAATCATGTTTAATTACATGTTCCACCTTGGTTAAGTATTCTAATCGTATTCTCACATGCCACCCATGGCACTTACTTAACCCTTTAATCATGTTTAATTACATGTTCAACTTTGGTTAAGTATTCTAATCGTATTTTTCTATTGCCACCCAAGGCAACCCACTAGTCTCATCATGCCACCCCAAGGCACCCACTTAACCCCTCATGTCCCACTACATGCTAATATGGTTAAGTGTTTCTTAATTCATTAATTAAGATCATGACCTCATAAAGACCTCTCACATTAGACCGTCTTTTATGACTGTTGGATATGCCGGTTGGTTCCGGGAAGACTTCTGTCATCAAAAGGGTCTAACCTCGTGTCTTTACTTTAATCATGTATTTAATTTATGACTAAGACTTCTCACATTGGGCCAATCATTTGTAGCCGCTGGATGGCCGGTCGGTTCCGGGCAGACTTCCGCTACAAAAGGGTCCAACCTCGTGTCTTAGTTGATTAATTACACCTAATTCATCACCCCCATATTAATTATCCCTAATTAATATCAAGTTTTTCATAACATGGGTAGACCTAACTCAATAGGTAAATTCCCATGGGGTAGACCTAACTCAATAGGTAAATTCCCACTTATGCTTATTCATTTTATGGTATGCTTAATCATAACCATTTCACACCACTTCATTAACATGTCTATTAACCCCATCGTTTCCCCACGTACTTATGCTAACACGATATATTTCCAAGAGAAGATTCTTTCACAATCAACATGGGTTTCACTTATTAACACTAACATGGGTTAAAAAGGTGTCCACTTACATCATGACATTAACCCAACTAACATTACTAAATAACCCAACTTGCATGAACATACATATGTCATGTATAAAGGCGACTTGCATAAGTGTTCATAGGTTATACAAAGGTGAACTTGCATGTGTCTTAAAGGTGTGAACTTGCATAACATGTTACATGTTAACTTGCATAACATCATACACATAACTTGCATAATATTATAAACATAACTTGCATATCAACATACACATAACTTACATAACATCATGCACATACTTGCATAACATCATACACATAACTTGCATATGAATTTGCATAACAACATGCACATAACTTACATAACATCATGCACATAACTTGCATATGAACTTTTATAACAACATTCTCATAACTTGCATAACATGCATTTAAGCATACACATAACTTGCATGAGCATTCACATTCTTGCATAAGCATCCACATACTTGCATAAGCATGCATAACTTGCATATCATGTTAAACTTGCATTTAAGCATATACATAACTTGCATGAGCATTCATATACTTGCATAAGCATGCATAACTTGCATATTATGATTTATGCATAATACCAAACACTTAGCATACATAAAACCACCTACTTAGCATGCATAAAATCAATTACTTATTATGCATAAACCCACCACTTAACTTGCATAAACCACTTGCATAAACTTACATATTCAACATGCATAAACTCACATATTTAACTTGCATAAACATAGGATTAATATTAAACATAGATTAGCATATTCACATCATATCATATGACTTGAAAACCCATTAATCCTCATGCAAAACCATAGATCTCATCATATCTCATCTACTTAATTTAGCAATTGATCATCAAAGTGATAGAAACTCACCACTAGCAAATTTGCACTCCAAATGAAGAATATTAAGATGCTTAGAATGGATTAGAGGTTGATTAGAGAGTGATTAGCTTGCAACCCTCTTCATTGATTTGTGGAGGCCATGATCAAGTTTCATTTTGCCATAGTTTAATTACAAGATTTAATTATGAATGAATTAGGGTAGGGTTGGGGTCTTATTTATAGGATTAGGTAGTGTTTTAGGCCCTTAGATTAACCCTAGATTAGATTAGGTCCGTTAGATTTAGGAAATCTCTAGAATCCAGCCCTCCAAGCCAGCCTAAAACCCAACTTGGTGCACCCAGGTTTTCTGGACGCCGCGCCCATGTCGACTGGCAAGTCGACAGGCAAGTCGACACCCCTGTCGACAGGCCTGTCGACAGCCCTGTCGACATGGTTAGGGCGGGAACTTTCCCGCCTGACCCCGCTTGTTCCATTCCTAAATCTGATGTTCAATTTTTAAATCTGTTTTTTTTTTTAACTTTAAATTTTTCTGCAAACTTCATTGGGCCTTAACTGGGCCATACGGACTCCGATTCTCGAAAACTCGGACTCTATTTCGCGTATTTTTCCGAGACGAACGCAATAACGCAGCCCGTTACCCCCAATCCCCAAATCTGAGATTATTTATCCTGTAATTAGTGAATTTTAGTATTAACTAAAATTCGGGGTGTTACAGTATCGAAAAGAGCTTTCTAACGAATATTAGAAATTAGAAATTAGAAATCTAATGGTGGATTTGGAATTATGTTCAAATCAAATTTGGAAAAGGTCGCTGTAAGTGCAGTTCGATGGCCGTTGATGGAAATCGACTGTACGGGCCTTGATAAAATTATTAAAAATAGTAATAATTTGTGTAAAATCATAAGAAATGATTTAGGAAGAATTTTGATGAAAAACTCCATATTTGAAAAGATAAAAATAGATTTTTATCGAAATGAACTAGTTTTGAACTAGAATTATAATTCTATTTATTTTTAAATAAATAAATTGAAGTTGAAATGGTTTTGAAAATAACCGGAATTTCCAATGATTGCATTGGAATGGATTTGAATCGAAATTGTCTTCGGAATATTTTGATGTTGGATTTCGTGATTATACAGATGTTGTTATGGAAATTTGAAAGATATAGATATATATATCGTTATTTCCAATACGATATCTATTGATCGTAGAATTTGGTATTGAATATAAGCCGATATATTTTCTATTTAGAGCCTTGTATTTAATATCAAATGTGATTTGGGTTTGTCGTGAATGGTGTCTTGACTAACATTGTTCTTGAACCCAGTTGAGAAAAGATTAAATCTTTTATTTAGATTTAATGAAGTGTACCAATTAAATAATATTTAATTGGAATTGAATTAATATTGATTTTTGGGTTTATCGTGGACAGTGTTTTAAATAACACTCGTTCTTTAACCCGATAATTAATGGAATGTGATTTTGGGTTTATCGTGAACCGTGTTTTAAATGACACCGATTCTTTAACCCAGTTAAAGATTAAAACTAAGTGGAGTTTTAATGAATCTTTAATTAGATTGAAAATAACGAAAATGGGGTATCTCCAGTTTTGCTCCAGGCGATAGTTAAATCTTTAATTAGATTTGAACGTGTAATGGTAATTGAATTTACCGATAACACCGTGGTGTTAGATATGAAGTATTATCAGTTTTACTTCATGTGATGAATAGGTTGGGATTGGGAAATAAAATAAATTATTACTTCGGTGTGGTTCGCTAATCCCGACTAGTTTGAATTGATATTCAAAAAGGAGATTAAAGAATAAATTTAAAGAATTTACCTTTGATAAAATTAATGGGAACCTTTCCCACAGTATAAGAATATGTGAATAAAAGAATATTCTGAATTGGAATGAGGCGTATGTTGTGTTTGTGTAACACGTGTTTATTATATACGCGAGTTGTTCAAAAAGACCGGGTTTATCCCATTCTGAATGACTGATACGACGATAAGTCGAAGATGAAGACGGTGGTTGAAGACCGGAGGTCTTCACGTCGTTTGGATAATTACTGATGGTCTTGATTGGGCTGTACACCCAAGAAGATGGAAACAGTTGGTGATCGTCCAGACGTACTTGGAGATCGATGGATATGCGGGGTACTAGGTGCCTCCGGTTTCGTTCAGACCCAGAACGGACTTGTAAATGGACTGTGTGTCTGACATTGGGATTTAGTATGTGTGATTGATTTCTATTAAATATATATCTGTTTGGCGGCGGAGAATTTATTCTCTTGCTTAACGCCCTTCTCTGAGACGTACGAGCTCAGGGGTTATATACTGATGGATATCAAACACATAGAGTGGATTGCCTGTGTGGCATGCTTAAGTGGCAAATGATCAAGGCTTCTGTTGAAAAGCAAAGTCTTGTGGTTGATGATCAAAGCACCGCCTGTGTGGCATAGCTTTGTGTAACGTCAATTCGCGAGCCTCACACCCCGGTTGTGAACCAAAAACGGGAGAAGGACCTCAGGGAGGGCATGCGTTTCCTTCTAGCTAGGGTGGTGTCAGTGACCTACCAGCCCTGACATTTATATACTTTTCACCTGTGTGGTTGTTGCTGTTGCGAGGCGCCTCGGTTAGATCGGACGATCCGGGTCCGATGGAGCCATTCGTTGGCTCATTTACGCCCCAAAGGGTGGGGAAACGTAGTGTTCAGGCATAATAATCCACATCGGTAGACCGGCCCTGACGATCCAAGGGGCAGTTGCGGCTGTTCCTGAGACACGGGCTAGAGCGTCTCGAATCGGTTGAGTGCTATCTTTTGCCTCGGTTCATAGACGGAAATCCAATTTCCAAATATGTGACATTTGCGGTTTTATTTGTAGAGCCTAGTATGGCGACATAGTGGGATGGGGCGCTTATGCCATCTATGATTGATACTTATGATTTGAAGTTGTTTTATACACTATGCACTTATGATAGTATCAAATGATTTGTTTTTAAACGTATCAAGCATTCTTGGCTATTATAAGGTAAAAACCCTATACTCCGGCTTGCGTTGCATTGTGTGATGGGAACTGGGTCTTATAATAGCTTCATTTTTCTTTATTTAGCATTGCACTGTTTGTTTTATGCACTGGTATTCTTGGGAGGAAACCCGTTCCGTGTTATACGGCGTGGTCCCTTGATTTAACTAACTTTAAAATAAAGATTAATAACTGTTTTAGTTCTCACACCAGTCACATGACTGACCTGGAGTTTATTGTTTTAACCTAAACTCTGGGTGCCCTCATTTTGACACGGGCAGCTAGTAGTTTTGGTTTTGCAGATTTATATTCACAGGATCCTGGTTTACAGCTGGAATGATATCCGGAAAGCTTTGTATCCGTATATCTCTTCTAGTTGTGTATTGTATTATTTTCCGCTGCTATGTAATTTATTGTAATCTCTAATATTTCTGTGTAATATTTATTTATACTCTGTATATTCTGGTATTCAGATGGAATTGTTGTAATGTGCAATGAAATGTTCTTCCGCCTGCGTTCTATTTTGTCGTGTTCTCAAAACAATTCGTTCTTTCTCTTCTCTTCGGAGACCGGGGAAGTTCGGGTCGTTTTAGGTTTCATGTATCTTGTTGATGTACTTATGTAGTGTATTGTAGTATTGCATTGTACTTGTTCTGATGGTTAGTTGACTGTTGTAGTAAGTCCATTTGTTTTACTGATGTTGTATTTGTGGACTTTGGTTTGGTGATGGAGGTTTTTATATGGGTTCTATATCTTCGCTTACTACAGTATTTGTGGACTTTGGTTTGGTAACAGAGTTTTTTATATGGTTTCTATATCTTCGCTTACATCAGTATTTGTGGACTTTGTTATCTCTAAGTTGTACGTGTGAACTTCAGAATTTGAACTGTTGTATTTGTGGACTTTTGTATTACGCTGTAGTTACCATTCATCTTCTTGTTAATTACCATCACTAGATAATTATATAACATGTTTTCTTCTTGAACGCAATCACATTTCAATAACTTAATACAAACTTAGAGATGGTAGCAACTCTAGCCCAATACACTCTAGCCCAATAGAACTCTCGCCCAATACAAACTTACTACAAACACAAGGCAGCCACTTACGTAATACATTACAAACACAAACAACAAACTCAAAATACATTACAATTAATAAGGGAGTTTCCTAATCAGTTCTGTAACGGGTTAGCCAATCGTAAAAAAGTTTATACGCTTCGCAGCCAACAAAATCCTCACCGTATTTGAGCAGATAACGAGAATCATATGTTGCTCGATTTGTTTTAAATATGTTTTCGTCTTCATTTGTCTCGATAATCTTTGTGTATCGATCACAAGCATCTACAAAATGATCATTATCCATTTGTAGTTCAACTGATGTTCATCTAGTCGGCCGAGAACGATGGTTGTTGTGTAGCCTCATGATCAATTCCCATCTTTCTTCATATGTTAAACCCCCTCCACTCTGCATTAGTTTCCACTCTCTTTTATCAACCTCAATATAGGCTTTGACGAGGGCTAGCAAATCCTTGGATGAAAATGGGGGAGGTGTAGATGTCGATGCTTGACCATAATTATGAGGTCGCCTTACTGGAGCTGGACGTGTTACTGGAGCTGGACGCGTTTCTGGAGCTGGACGCGGAGCTAGAAGCACCCGATGCTGGACCTGCAAAGGAACTTCGTCAATTTGCGTATCAGGAACTAATCCAGCTTCATTCTCGTTGACTTGACTTCGTTCGTACTCATCAAATATGCTGTCCATTTGTTCATCACTTATTTCCCAATCGGCCATAGAAAGGAACGTTGTTGTTTGAAGAGATAAAGGTTATAGATTGGATCATCAAATATATGGTACTTATACAACTCATACCCTACGTTCTTAACTTCGGTCACATGTACAAAGGGCCAAACGTGGGAATGAGTATTCACATACAACAGGACAAACGTGGTAATGAGTAATCACGTCTTACATCAAATCAATTCAGCTTTATGCCCAGTCAACTGTTTACTTAAAATCCGGACAACCATTTGTTGAAGGCACATTCTTTCATGCAGTTAGCATTTTCATTTAAAATTTTTTTGGTCCCCCGATATATAGAGGTATCATTTCAGTGTACTGATTCTGAAAAATAACTTCATTTAAAAAAAATGCCTATATCATTGCCAACTTCATACAAGTATGATGATATTATTGTTGGACCTTCACCTACAAATCCTTCTTCGCCAAGGGAGCTGACCGAATGGTACGTCGAAATGGAGGAGCGACATCATGAGGAAATGCGCCAGATGGAGTTAGATGCTAGGATAGAACAAATGCAATTAGGTCGTCGAAACCAACTTCATATCCGTCAACAACGTCAACCCCGAAGAACACATGAGGTGATCCCTCATGTCCCAGCTCTCGGTGAATCAGAAGAGGTTCAGTTGCGGAATATTGTATGTTTTTGTGGTTTTGAAGCACCACAATTAGTTGTCCGACATGGTAACGATGTTGGACGTCGTTATTATCGTTGTCCAATACCTGCAAACGGATGCGCCTTCGGTATGTGGGTGGACGAACGCTTTCCTACCAGAGCTATTACGTACACTTTAGAATTGGAAGAAGAAATACGAAAGCTCCGCAACCAAGTAAACGACCTTAGTGAAGCAAATATCCGTCTTCAGCACAATTTAAATTAGATCACCTTCACATGTATCTGTTTTTGTTTTATGTTGGGCGGGAAGGTCTAAGATCACCTTCACATGTATCTGTTTTATGTTTGCCTTAGTAAATGGTTATGATTATTAATATGTACAATGGTCATATATTGATCGATGAGTTGTACAATGGTCTTCCGTTGTTTGTTAAGTTCTACTAATTATCATGATGCTTTTAGAACATTTAGACGTGGACAACAACAACAGTTACAACAGCAAAAACATATCTGAGACGTGGACAACAACAACAGTTACAACATTTAGAAGTGATAAAGTTCAATCTTACGAACACAAACGACAAATCTAAAGAACGATAAGAAAGATTCAACAAACAACTACCAGGGCTTTCGGACAAATCCAACTCTATTTGGATTGGTAACAATCTTGTCCAAGCGTTGCTTGTGCTTCCAGTGCAAACTGACGTCCACGTTCACACATCGGCGGATCGATCCACTGCTTAAAAAAATAGCAATCGATTTCCTCAGGAAAAATCTTGTGGTCCTCGTAAGCTTCACAACCGAAATATCGACGACCAACATTTTTTTTGGGTTTCAGAGACAACCACGACCGTTTCTGCTCCACAACGGCATAAAGGGTTGGATCCACCATCAACTAGTGGCTCGACAACTTCGTTTTCAAAAACAACCTCTTTTCCAGGTCTTTGATTGCTCGAAGCCTCATCAGTAATTATAAACTTGTCCATGGCTCAAACTTGGAAATGCTGCATGATATTATGAGCTTACATAGCATAAAACCAGCCTGTACATATATATTTTAGAATTTAACTGTAGACCAGTGCTCCATCCAGCTATACGCACCCGTTGGCTAATAGTATGTACATTCATCCAGTCACATGTGTGCAGTGGAGGATATGACCAAACACTATATATGAATACGACCATACCATCCATGGCTTCAGTCCCACATGGCTACAGTTCACGAATATGGCTACAGTTCACAAAGATGACCATTCACTAGGAAGCCATTATTTATGACCATTCATAACACGGCTACAGTCTCACCATGTACAATGACACACTGACATGGAGCGTACAAACAATTCATCATGGCTACAGTCAGATGGGATTGGAAAAGTGATTGATTAGTCCCAACGCTTCCATGGTATACATATAATGGTTGGACAGTAAGGTTCACAACCACATTTCAAACTCCACATTTTACACTCACAACTTATAACTTTCAAAATAATGTCTGGTCATTTACTGAAAGCAATAATGTTATGCGATAGTGACTTTGAAAACGAAGCGTACGCTTCAGCTCAATAGCAAGAAGAAGTGGAACTAATACAAATCTACCATGAAGCGTACGGATCCACTAGCGGACAACACGGTGGCTCAACCATGGGTCGAAGATACTTTCACTGGGATCATGCAGCATTTCATAAAACACTAATAAAAGATTATTTTGCTTCAGATCCAACTTACGGCCCATCCATTTTCCGTAGACGATTTAGAATGAGTCGACCTTTATTTGTAAGAATTCTTAAAAGTATTCAGTTGAATAATAAATACTTCGTTTTTAAGCAGGACGCTGCAAAAAAGAAGGATTGAGTGGGCATCAAAAGATGACCGCAACTTTGAGGATGTTAGCGTACGACACACCCGCTGACGCTCTAGATGACGCTTATCATATTGCTGAGAGTACCGCATTGGAAAATCTAAATCATTTATGTCAATCAGTGGTGGACATTTATGGGGATGAATACCTCTATACTCCCAACGAAGCTGACGTTGCTAGATTGCGTGAAATGCACGAAAATCGTGGCTGGCCTGGGATGTTAGGGAGTCTAGATTATATGCATTGGGAGTGGAAGAACTGTCCTAAAGCTTTCCATGGAGCATACAATGGTAAAGAAAAAAAACCAACAATCATCTTAGAAGCTGTTGCATCTCATGATCTGTGGATATGGCATGCGTTTTTTGGAATGCCTGGTTCACTTAACGACCTCAATGTTATTGAGCGATCACATTTGTTTAGCGATTTGGTGCAGGGTAAATCAACTCCTGTATCATTTACAATTGGGCACAACACATACGAGCATGGTTACTATTTAGGAGATGGAATTTATCCTAAATAGAGCACGATTGTGAAGACATTTTCAAATCCACTAACTCCGAAACAGAAAAAATTTGCTAGTATGCAGGAGGGGCAAAGGAAAGATGTTGAGCGAGCTTTTGGGGTTCTTCAATCAAGATTCGCAATGGTTAGTAATCCTTGTAAGTTATGGAAGCGGTCGAAAATGTCTAAAATTATGTTCTGTTGTATCATTCTGCATAACATGATAATTGAAGGTGAATGTGAGATGGTTTACCCAGATTACGAGTACGAAGGATCTAGACAACCCCCTCAGATATTCAGAATTTCCGATGAACCAATTCACGGACAGTACGATATGTTTAACGCCAATAAACATGAAATATATCGTAATGCGACACTTCACAATCGGCTTCAAAAAGATCTAATGGATCACATTTGGAACTCTTATGGCAATTAGTAGATTAAATTTCATAAGCTATGTTTTATTAAGTTTATTTGCTTTGTAATCTTTACAATTTATGTTATGTAGTATGTTGAATTGTTTTGATGTGGTACTTATTAGTTGATACATATATACGGACATAAACAAAATAGAATACCACTACTTAATTCATACTACAAAACGCTACTTAATTCGATACAATAAAGGTTGTGCATGACTTCATAAGTCAAATATAGCATAAATGGGAATACACCACTACCTAACTAAATTACATACGTCCTGATCTGACCCGACCATCAACAATACGCTGTTTGTAATCCATCCAGTACTTCCTAGATAGTGGATCCATTCCCGTAACATCCTTTACCATTACCATAATCTCTTGATGTTCCCGCTCCAACTCGAACCTACCCCGTTCAATCTTGGTCAACTGTTTTAATATCTCCAGTTTTTCTGAACTATTTCGTAGATGATCTTCATTATCTTTCACATGTTTCTCATACATCTTCGCCAAACGAGAATCAAGCTGGGTTTGAACAGCATTTTTCCTTTTCGCAGCATGTTGACCCATTGGTCTAGCATCTTCATCAATTTGGGGGTTTTCTTCTACACCCTCGTTAGAATCGTGTTGTGAAGAATCTCCTGGACTTGAAGTATACGAATTTCGGTTTGTCTATTTCTTCTCTTTACCCTATGATTGAACATCTCTTAAGCTCTTCACATTACTAGAACTCCATTTGGGATTACCAACGAGTACGTCATAACAATTAGCAAACTGGTAGTAATGAGGTTTTTTTATACCATTTTCTCTTGGAAATAATTTCAAGAATTGATCGTTCGCCATTCGCTTCTGAAAATGATAACGTAATAACTGTTTGTATACTTTCATGCTATAGAAATGGAAAAATTATTCAACCAAATTATAGTTTTCAAGATTATTACCAGTTCAGCTTCGCCTCCCATTCCACTAGGGTTCGCAGTTCTGATTTTGTGAACTTGAGACACAAAGAATTGGGTTAGTCGATTAATCCTTCCAAACCGACCAGTAAGTGCAGAGATTGATCTCGTCTTGGATACGTGTTTCTTGTTGTACGCAGCCATAACTTTACCCCAGAATACCTCACTGCTTTGGTCATTTCCCTTCGCCGAGTCGTTAGAAAAGTGGCAGTATATATAGCAGAGATCTTTATCTTCGTCTGCAGTCCAAGGAGCAGATGAATGAAACGATAGCGGAGGAGCAGAATGAGGGATAAAATCTTCGACTGGTTGAGAGTCGATATCCCAAGTATTCGAATTCATCGCTTCGTTGTAGGGGTTGAATGGAAATAACATAGCTTGCTGCTTACGATTTTGGGTGGAAGTAGATAAATTTGTGTGCCTTTCAAACTGATATTCATACATGAATATATAGAAGAAATATGACCGTTTCTAGCCGTTGTAATCTGAAATATGACAGTTTATAGCCGTTGTGGTTTAAGATATGACCGTTTATAGTTGTTGTATTCCGAAATACGACCGTTGGAGGGGTAATACGGTGACGACAAGTGCTGGAAGGGGGGTCGGATCCTGGCGCCTGTAGTGCAGGCGCCAGGATCCTGGCGCCTACATTGTAGGTGCCAGAAGCTGGCGCCTACAATGAAGGCGCCAGGATCTTGGCGCCTGCACTACAGGCGCCAGGATCCGATTCAGGATCCTGGATTGGATCCTGAATCGGGGCCTTCATATTCAGCCTTAATTGCACCACTGGGTGCAATTACCTTAATATTACAAGCTGAATTTGAGCCACTGGAGATGCTCTTAGGAAATGCATGCTTTAGTAGGGAAATGGGTCTGCTACTGCTAGTTTTAATTTATTTCAAAGTCTACCCTGAAAATAGGGTATGGCACATCCGATTAATAATGAGATTTGATGTTTATTACTATGGTACAAAAATTTTACCATGTTTGTTTAATATTTTACGGTTTGGAAACAATAGGCTTATCATTTGTATATAAAAGAACGAAGATGCAAGTTTATAGTCAAGCTCCAAATACTAAAATGGACATCATGTCTTTGTTGGAGTTGTGTAAAGGTTTGCACAAAACTTCCGTTGAGACTTGTATAGCGGTTTATAAAGATTTTGAAACAAATATCCGAAGAGCAAACCTTTTATTTAAGTGGATATTTCTTTCAAGGACACATTTCAGCAAAAAATTAGATCCAAGGACAAGCTACTTTTGCTACCTAAATCAAGGACAACTTTTATGTTTTAAATGAAAAAAGTCCATATATTATAAATTAAGGACACACGTTGACATCTTATAAATAAAAAAATTAATAAAAAAATGTTTTTCCTATGATAATTACATTAAAAATTAATAAAATTTAATTAGAAAATGTTTTTTGATTTACAAATATAGAAAAAAAGAATATAAGACAATTCAGAACGGAAAGCTAAATGAATATAGCTTTGATTTTTACATATAGCTTTTTTGGGTGTAAACGACATTAGCTTTAAAATGACTTGGTTCTATGTTTACGTGATACAATATAAAGCTATATATTTATGTTATAAAGCTATATTAATTTAGCTTTCTGAGCTGATTATTTTTATATGTTTATAATTACATTAATAGACTAAAATAATTTTAAAATTATATTATTTTTAACAAAAATTTTGAGGGTTATTTTTTATTCTTTAATTAATTTAGTAATCATGAGAAAACAAAACGAATTTCATGTCGATATAGTTCAATTTGGTCTTTGTCCTTAATTTAATTATGAAACTTAGTTGTCCTTTGATCTAATTTTTTATTGGATTGTGTCCTTAAAACTAAATACCTCTTTATTTAACGTGTAATTAGCATAGTTACGGTCCGATGTTTATAACTCATATGAGCACATATAATGTTTAACCAAAATGAAGTTCGAAATCTTTCCATAGTTTAATATACCAAATGTAACACCCCGTAATTCTGTAACACTAAGATTTACAAATCAAGGCAGAATTAAAAGTTAAAATCAAAATCAAGGGAAATGTCCTGCACCATTGCGTTCATCTCAGAAAAATACGCGAAGTAGAGTCCGAGTTTTCAAAAATCGGAGTCTGTATGACCAAGATATGGCCCGTCAAAGTTTTCAGAAAAATTCCAAGTTCAAAACAGTTTAAAATAGAGTTAAATTCGAATTCAAACGCGCAGGGGGCAGGGCGGGAAAATTCCCGCCCAGGTCAAGTCGACAGGGGTGTCGACTACGCAGTCGACACCACCCCCCCATGTCGACTGCCAAGTCGACCTGCCCGCTTTTTTCCAGCTTTCTGCACCTAGTTCGTTCTGCTATATTTGGTCACGTTTTCTGACCAGGGTCATCCGCCTAACACTATATAAATAGCCCTGGTCTTCTTCTCTATTCACAATTCTTTTCTACCTTTATGCTGCAAAGATTCTTGTTAGACATGACTTCTCCTCCTCCTCTAAAATATATAAATAAAATAATATACATAAAATAAACCAAGACAAGAAAATGCTGCTAAAAGATTTTCAAGAAGAAGTTCAAGTCAAGCTAGGATTTAAAAGGAGGTCCAAACGACTTCAACGACTGTTTTTCTACGAATCATAGCAACGTCTCCTTTCTATTCTAATCTCTGTAAGTCAGTTATTTTTAGAGTTGAACGTTTTGCTTTTATTCGTGACATGAAATTAAAGGGATAAAAGACTATGCCTAATCTTTCTTCTTGAATCAGTGCTTGTACCTTTGGACCTAATTAAGAACTATTGTGATTCGATGACTAATAAGACTGTGACGGTGAAACTATGGACTTTGGAACCATATGCCTTGGAACTATGAACATAAGCCTTTGATTTTGTGACATAAAACATTGCCCATGACTATGAATATTTCCTATGACTATGAACGTTGCCTATGACTATGAACATCGCCTAAGACTGTGATTCATTGAACTGTGAGGATAATTGCCTATGACTATGAATATTTCCTATGACTATGAACGTTGCCTATGACTATGAACATCGCCTAAGACTGTGATTCATTGAACTGTGTGGATTATTGCCTATGACTTTGGATATAAGATTATTATTTATGCCCATGACATTGTAGTTATAGAACCACGTTGTTTATTTTGGATCTAGACCTGACTTTCTATTCAGTTTATTCTTGGTTATCTTCGGTTTTAGACCTTGGGAATTTACCTATTTAGTTAGGTCTACCCATGTTCTTGAACCTACGTCGTTATTCAAAACCATTTTATGCCAGTTGTTATATCTATCCTTTTCATAGCAATCTTTGGTTCATTCCCTATTTGCTACGAATCTAGATTTATCTATAATCTAGATTGAAACACGATTGTACGAACGGTGGGAATGCGATTTGGGGCAAAATATGAAATTTACTAAAACATAGTTACAAACTTGGAAATTGGCATAAATTGGGAACATGTATTATGGCATGTTCATAGAAATGCATATGGGATAAATTTGACAGGAATTACAGGATTGTGTAATTTTAATCTAGTATTGACATATAAATCTAGCATTTACATGAATTGTGAACTTGAGTAATAAGTCTAGTTTGACGTGAATTAGAATGTTAAATCATAATTGGATTAGCTAATTTGGCTTGATAAGTATATTGGCATAAACTTGAAATAGGCCATAATTGGGAGTAATTGTCAGGATTAGCAAAATCATGGTTAGTGACACATCATTTGGTATGGTTTACATACCAAAAAGCATAAACATGATATAGAGGGGAAAATGGGCCGTAAGAATAAATGTTGACAATTTACATTAGAAGAGTAATTGGGAAATAAGTAAATTAGGATTAATTTACTTATAGAATTTGTCCTAAATGAGGAAATGTTAATATAGACAAATTAAAGATTTATTAACGACATCTCTTTTAATGAAACACCAGAAAGTTCTAGGGTGACAGAGAGGATAGTGTCTAGGCTTGAGTTTGGAAAATACAAGTTTCCTGCTCTCCCTGGCTATCCCTAACTGATCCGACGGACGGGATGGTTACTTTCAAAACCTGATTTGAAAATTAATCAAAACCCTTTGAACTAGAAAACACGAATAGGCCTAAACTGAGGTTAGACTGAGTTGCGATGTAAACCTGCCCGGAACCAACCGGCACATCCAGTAATCGCAACAATATCTGTCTAATGTGAGTGGTCGTGGCTTTAATTTATTTAGTTAAAGGTAGATCAAGAATGCTAGCGTTAAGTTAACTAAGACACTTAACCAACGCAACATGATAACAAGACTGGTAGGTGGGGTTAGGTTCATACAGTTAAGCTAGAATGGGAGGGTTAAGTCCATAGGAACACTTAACCAACTTAAGCACAGTTAAGCTAGAACGGAGGGCTAAGTCCACAGGGACACTTAACCAAACTCATGGTAACAAGACAAGATTTGTAGAGGTTAAGTAACTAAGGAAAACACTTAGCCAAATTAACATGTTAACTAGTCTAGAAAGTGGGGATAAGTAAAGTTAATACACTTAGCCAAATTAACATGTTAACTAGACTAGAGGGTAGGGGTTAAGTAAGATTTAACACACTTAGCCAATTTGATATGTTAGCTGGGCTAGACCGTAGGGTTAAGTAAACTTGAACACTTAACCATCAGATTTTGATAAAGGAATAGGGTTAAGTCTAAAACATGAAGGGATAATACTTAACCGTTACTAACAGGTTAGATAAAACAGACGGGCAAGGTTAAGTTAAAAAGGAACACTGAACCAATACAGGATGAATGGGTAAGGTTAAGTAATAAGAAATACTTAACCAATATAACTCGGTTTGTGGTGGGGTTAAGTCAACATGAATTACTGATAACACTTAACCAGTTTGACAGGATAAATGAAGAGGGTTAAGTCGGCTTGAATTGACTAATGATACTTAACCAATCCAAATTGACGGGAAAGGGAACTAAGTAGTAAACCTTAGTTAAGAAAACAATGATTCTGGAAACTAAGTGGTAAATCTTAGTTAGTAAAACTAAGTAGTAATTCTTAGTATAACACGGGAAGGAGCGAATGTCCGTCTGAGTAAAAAGAAGGCTCCAACGAATTGGGTTACGAAGCCCGAGGCTTCAAGGGGACGTGAGGGTACTCTTGGTATCCCTCTGTGAGGCTGCAGATGATCCGCCTGAGCCCATAGAGGTTAAGGTCTGCGTAGAAGAACCAGGGGTATGCCTTGGTTGCAATACATGGCAACCTAAAGACTAGGATGGACCGGCGTGATTCGGCGAGCAAACGGTAGCCCTGTGATAGCAACTCGTCGTCTACCATCCATCTTGAGTCAATCGAGATACGTGAAGCGGAAAGGCGGAGAACTCCAAAAGACCATATACTTGCTATCTAGTTTTGGTTGCGGATGGCCATAGGATAGTGGGGCACCGGGGGCCGGCGTATAGTTCTCATTTTACAAAGGGTGCCTTTCATTAGTTGAGGGAGGGGTCAAGTGGGACCATAGCCACTGGAATAAAAACAGACCTTAGCATCTGCATCGGCAGATATCTGAAAGCTCGCGACTGAGTTCTTTATTCCTTGATTTGCCCTGACACAGGACTCGGGTCGCACATTACAGGACATGTGCATCTAGACAAGCGATAACGATTCGCGATACAGGCGTGGGGAAGTATAGGAACATATACCACTCTAGGTAGTGTGTCCTAGACTTGGGGGCATCGTTCGACAGGTAGCATAATTCCAAGTTGAACTAGGTGGCATGAATCCTGAATCCGAGAAGCATTCAGTGGATAGCATAAACTCTAGTTAAATCTAGAAAGCACTTGATAGAAAACCCTAGATTTGATCCAGGTAACAAATAATGAATTTATGCCGGAAGGCAATGGAAAATACAGTGATTGGGATCACGTTATCGTTACTAGTTGGGACACTAGTTAGGTAGTGCAGAGATATAGTATAACAAAGAAATAGCGAAGCGGCGAAAGTATTAAAGCATATCCAGTTAGTCTTATCTTAGCATATCTTGTGATTACCTTGTCTAATCTTGTTGACCCTATCGTCATGGTGTAATCTTGTATTTAGTTAATTCATGTCGTTTTGTTTTTTCATGTTCACATGCTAGAAGTTACTGAACTTACTCAGGCTTTATGTCTGACTCTGTTTTTCTTTCGTCTTCTTTTCTTCCGTTCCCCCCCCCCCAAGGTAGTAGAGGAGGGAATAGTATAGCTCAGATTAAGTTGGAATGTCACCCTTTCCCAGCTTTAAGATTTGTCGAAGTTTGCTTGGATTCTCTTTTCAGATGCTATGGCTGGCTCTTGCTAAATTTGGGGAATATAAATGTATTTTCATGCTTCTTTATTTTGTAAGACAAATGATACTCTGATATTGTAAAGAAATCATTGTACAAACTATTTATCAATAAAGCAAAGTTTTATTTTCTGCTATTTAATTTCTGTCTGTCTTGTAATTTATCTGCATCTTTTACCCTAAATGCTCCACAGAACTTAGTGCATTCCCTTTGTGAGTGACACTAACGGACATGGGGTGTTACACGTGGTATCAGAGCTGAAGGTTACCAGATCAGATAAAAGAGTTGAAAAATTATTTTCAAAACGGTTTTAAAAGAAGCATTTTCAAAAGTAAATTTTTGTTTAAAAGCATATTCCCCAAAATCCATAAGCACTATCTTCTCTTCCTCTATTTAAATTCTTGTCTCCTTCTTTCTTGAGTCTCTGGGGCTCCTGGCTTTCTGGGAGGTAACCTCATCGAAGGGCAAAGTAGTGCCCGGCTTCCATCCATAGCCGTAGTTGTTTTATCTACGAGCAGTTTTCTTTCGAAGCTTATAGGGTTTTCCGGACGATGGAGGCAGTTTTTGAGAGATTTGTCAACATGACTACACACAGAAGGGGATGAGGGGTTTGGCTTGGGAGCACAACCCTAGGATGAGTAATTCATGGATGCAGATTTAGCTCACAAAGGAGGAAGGAATTATAAAACCTAAGACAAGAGGAAGTATCTTTACTAGGGTATGATAGGGCATAGAATTAAGGACAAGGGCAAGAACGAGGAACAAGATTTTCAGAAGGGCAAGTACATACTTTCACACCAAGCACACCTAGGAGAAAGGAAGTAAAGTTCTGTTGGAAGAGTTTAGTTTTCTGTCCGTACTCTTTCGGTTTTAGCGCTTCGCAATTGTTCATACCCACTTCCATAGCTGAGTCTCTGCACCATAGCACTTGTATAGTAAAAGGATCCCACTAGAGTCTCAAATCCAATTGGTGGCCCGACCAGTTTATTTTTGGTTAGTAGGGGATTTGAGAATAGATATCGAGTTTGCTTATATCATCTCACGTAGATCGTCTAAATTCGAAGGAGGTATTCCTTGGGTGCTTGTCTGATATTGGTTCAGGCCTTTGGGGCTTGTACTTGAGGAATGTCAAGTTCGACTAGGATAGTTTGCGTGAAGGATGAATAGTTGTGGCAGGTACTCTAAAAAAAGCACGTAGTAACCTTTCGACCCCTATGGTTATGTCATGGCGGATAAGAGGGAGACCTCTAATCATCTTAGTACATATACTTGGTACCGTGATTGACATCTGTTTATTTTGAATTGGAGGTCAGAAACATCACAATCGTGAAGTTAAATTAGTTAAGATACAGTGGAGTAAAGCTCAAGAAGGCTAGATACTAGCGTCATACCCTTTTTCTTAAGGGTGCATCCTTGATTTCTTTGTGTAGGAGCTTTACACATAATTGTTTCTCTCTTTCCGAAGTATATCACCTAGGTCGTATCTTCGATCTTTAGGTAGAAGCCAATGGATGTAAACATGTGTTTGAAACATGTTATTGTTGAATGGTTGCAAGTGATTGCAAATGGTTGCTCGTGAAAGCATATGCATATGTATTAGGCACTAGATCAGTTCGAAAGTTTTCATATTGCATTTACAGGAATGTATTTGTTTGTAAGTTGAGCCTGATATGTTATCATATGGATGTTGCATATGGATGAATGGCTATGCACACATGTAGTATTTACATAACTAGGGATGCTTGCATACATGATTGGACGCATGGCACTGACATGATTCGCATTAAGGAGGTCAACTGAATCAGTAGACCGCCCGATTTTGCATTAGATAAAGACATATACACACACTATGCATATGCACATGAAGGCATTTGAAATCTTTTAAGGACAATGGATGCCTGTGATTGAATGGTTGAGTAGATGGGTGATTGGATGGTAGGACACATTCTTCCTAACTTGGAGATTTCAGGGACGAAATCCTTTTAAGTGGGGGAGAATGTAACACCCCGTAATTCTGTAACACTAAGATTTACAAATCAAGGCAGAATTAAAAGTTAAAATCAAAATTAAGGGAAACGGACTACGCCATTGCGTTCGTTTCGGAAAAATACGCGAAATAGAGTCCGAGTTTTCGAAAATCGGAGTCCGTATGACCAAGATATGGCCCGTCAAAGTTTTCAGAAAAATTCCCAAGTTCAAAACAGTTTAAAATAGAGTTAAATTCGAATTCAAACGCGCAGGGGGCAGGGCGGGAAAATTCCCGCCCAGGTCAAGTCGACAGGGGTGTCGACTGCGCAGTCGACACCACCCCCCATGTCGACTACCCAGTCGACATGGGTGTCGACCTGCCCGCTTTTTTCCAGCTTTCTGCACCTGGTTCGTTCTGCTGTATTTGGTCACGTTTTCTGACCAGGTTCGTCCGCCTAACACTATATAAACAGCCCTGGTCTTCTTCTCTATTCACAATTCTTTTCTACCTTTATGCTGCAAAGATTTTTGTTAGACATGGCTTCTCCTCCTCCTCTAAAATATATAAATAAAACGATATATATAAAATAAACCAAGACGAGGAAATGCCGCTAAAAGATTTTCAAGAAGAGGTTCAAGTCAAGCTAGGATTCAAAAGGAGGTCCAAACGACTTCAACGACTATTTTTCTACGAGTCATAGCAACGTCTCCTTTCTATTCTAATCTCTGTAAGTCAGTTATTTTTAGATTTGAACGTTTTGTTTTTATTCGTGACATGAAATTAAAGGGATAAAAGACTATGCCTAATCTTTCTTCTTGAATCAGTGCTTGTACCTTTGGACCTAATTAAGAACTATTGTGATTCGATGACCAATAAGACTGTTACGGTGAAACTATGGACTTTCGAACCATATGCCTTGGAACTATGAACATAAGCCTTTGATTTTGGGACATAAAACATTGCCTATGACTATGAATATTTCCTATGACTATGAACATTGCCTATGTCTATGAACATCGCCTCAGACTGTGATTCATTGAACTGTGAGGATTATTGCCTATGACTATGAATATTTCCTATGACTATGAACGTTGCCTATGACTATGAACATCGCCTAAGACTGTGATTCATTGAACTGTGTGGATTATTGCCTATGACTTTGGATATAAGATTATTATTTATGCCCATGACATTGTAGTTATAAAACCACGTTGTTTATTTTGGATCTAGACCTGACTTTCTATTCAGTTTATTCTTGGTTATCTTCGGTTTTAGACCTTGGGAATTTACCTATTTAGTTAGGTCTACCCATGTTCTTGAACCTACGTCGTTATTCAAAACCATTTTATGCCAGTTGTTATATCTATCCTTTTCATAGCAATCTTTGGTTCATTCCCTATTTGCTAAGAATCTAGATTTATCTATAATCTAGATTGAAACACGATTGTACGAATGGTGGGAATGCGATTTGGGGCAAAATATGAAATTTACTAAAACATAGTTACAAACATGGAAATTGGCATAAATTGGGAACATGTATTATGGCATGTTCATAGAAATGCAAATGGAATAAATTTGACAGGAATCACAGGATTGTGTAATTTGAATCTAGTATGGACATGTAAATCTAGCATTTACTTGAACTGTGAACTAGAGTAATAAGTCTAGTTTGACGTGAATTAGAATGTTAAATCAGAATTGGATTAGCTAATTTGGCTCGATAAGTATATTGGCATAAACTTGAAATAGGCCATAATTGGGAGTAATTGTCAGGATTAGCAAAATCATGGTTAGTGACACATCATTTGGTATGGTTTACATACCAAAAAGCATAAACATGATATAGAGGGGAAAATGGGCCGTAAGAATAAATGTTGACAATTTACATTAAAAGAGTAATTGGGAAATATGTAAATTAGGATTAATTTACTTATAGAATTTGTCCTAAATGAGGAAATGTTAATATAGACAAATTAAAGATTTATTAACGACATCTCTTTTAATGAAACACCAGAAAGTTCTAGGGTGACAGAGAGGATAGTGTCTAGGCTTGAGTTTGGAAAATACAAGTTTCCCGCTCTCCCTGGCTATCCCTAACTGATCCGATGGACGGGATGGTTACTTTCAAAACTTGATTTGAAAATTAATCAAAACCCTTTGAACTAAAAAACACGAATAGGCCTAACCCGAGTTTAGACTGAGTTGCGATGTAAACCTGCCCGGAACCAACCGGCACATCCAGTAATCGCAACAATATCTGTTTAATGTGAGTGGTCGTGGCTTTAATTTATTTAGTTAAAGCTAGATCAAGAATGCTAGCGTTAAGTTAACTAAGACACTTAACCAATTCAACATGATAACAAGACTGGTAGGTGGGGTTAGGTTCATACAGTTAAGCTAGAATGGGAGGGTTAAGTCCATAGGAACACTTAACCAACTTAAGCACAGTTAAGCTAGAACGGAGGGCTAAGTCCACAGGGACACTTAACCAAACTCATGGTAACAAGACACGATTTGTAGAGGTTAAGTAACTAAGGAAACCACTTAGCCAAATTAACATGTTAACTAGTCTAGAAAGTGGGGTTAAGTAAAGTTAATACACTTAGCCAAATTAACATGTTAACTAGACTAGAGGGTTGGGGTTAAGTAAGATTTAATACACTTAGCCAATTTGATATGTTAGCTGGGCTAGACCGTAGTGTTAAGTAAACTTAAACACTTAACCATCAGATTTTGATAAAGGAATAGGGTTAAGTCTAAAACATGAAGGGATAATACTTAACCGTTAATAACAGGTTAGTTAAAACAGACGGGCAAGGTTAAGATAAAAAGGAACACTGAACCAATACAAGGTGAATGGGTAAGGTTAAGTAGTAAGAAATACTTAACCAATATAACTTGGTTTGTGGTGGGGTTAAGTCAACATGAATTACTGATAACACTTAACCAGTTTGACAGGATAAATGAAGAGGGTTAAGTCGGCTTGAATTGACTAATGATACTTGATCAATCCAAATTGACGGGAAAGGGAACTAAGTAGTAAACCTTAGTTAAGAAACAACGATTCTGGAAACTAAGTGGTAAATCATAGTTAGAAAAACTAAGTAGTAATTCTTAGTATAACACGGGAAGGAGCGAATGTCCGTCTGAGTAAAAAGAAGGCTCCAACGAATTGGGTTACGAAGCCCGAGGCTTCGAGGGGACGTGAGGGTACTCTTGGTATCCCTCTGTGAGGCTGCAGATGATCCGCCTGAGCCCACAGAGGTTAAGGTCTGCGTAGAAGAACCAGGGGTATGCCTTGGTTGCAATACATGGCAACCTAAAGACTAGGATGGACCGGCGTGATTCAGCGAGCAAACGGTAGCCCTGTGATAGCAACTCGTCGTCTACCATCCATCTTGAGTCAATCGAGATACGTGAAGCGGAAAGGCGGAGAACTCCAAAAGACCATATACTTGCTATCTAGTTTTGGTTGCGGATGGCCATAGGATAGTGGGGCACCGGGGGCCGGCGTATAGTTCTCATTTTACAAAGGGTGCCTTTCATTAGTTGAGGGAGGGGTCAAGTGGGACCATAGCCACTGGAATAAAAACAGACCTTAGCATCTGCATCGACAGATATCTGAAAGCTCGCGACTGAGTTCTTTATTCCTTGATTTGCCCTGACACAGGACTCGGGTCGCACATTACAGGACATGTGCATCTAGACAAGCGATAACGATTCGCGATACAGGCGTGGGGAAGTATAGGAACATATACCACTCTAGGTAGTGTGTCCTAGACTTGGGGGCATCGTTCGACAGGTAGCATAATTCCAAGTTGAACTAGGTGGCATGAATCCTGAATCCGAGAAGCATTCAGTGGATAGCATAAACTCTAGTTAAATCTAGAAAGCACTTGATAGAAAACCCTAGATTTGATCCAGGTAACAAATAATGAATTTATGCCGGAAGGCAATGGAAAATACAGTGATTGGGATCACGTTATCGTTACTAGTTGGGACACTAGTTAGGTAGTGCAGAGATATAGTATAACAAAGAAATAGCGAAGCGGCGAAAGTATTAAAGCATATCCAGTTAGTCTTATCTTAGCATATCTTGTGATTACCTTGTCTAATCTTGTTGACCCTATCGTCATGGTGTAATCTAGTATTCAGTTAATTCATGTCGTTTTGTTTTTCCATGTTCACATGCTAGAAGTCACTGAACTTAATCAGGCTTTATGTCTGACTCTGTTTTTCTTTCATCTTCTTTTCTTCCGTTCCCCCCAAGGTAGTAGAGGAAGGAATAGTATAGCTCAGATTAAGTTGTAATGTCACCCTTTCCCAGCTTGAAGATTTATCGAAGTTTGCTTGGATTCTCTTTTCAGATGCTATGGCTGGCTCTTGCTAAATTTGGGGTATATAAATGTATTTTCATGCTTCTTTATTTTGTAAGACAAATGATACTCTGATATTGTAAAGAAATCATTGTACAAACTATTTATCAATAAAGCAAAGTTTTATTTTCCGCTGTTTAACTTCTGTCTGTCTTGTAATTTTGTCTGCATCTTTTACCCTAAATGCTCCACAGAACTTAGTGCATTCCCTTTGTGAGTGACACTAACGGACGTGGGGTGTTACACCAAACACAATGAAGTTTCTTTCAAAGTTGGCTATTTAAATTAGATTAAATTACTACATAATATTCATTTTCTGCTAAATCATCATTTACAAATATTTTTAAAAACTCTATCAATCTCCAGCATATTCTAATAGTATATATAGCCTATTCGGAAACCGTTTTTATAAAATTCCAGGTTAAAACAATATTAAATTTGTTTATAAATCTCTTTATTTTGTTAAATGAAATTGTCATATTTTATAAACGAAAGCCATAACGACTTTTCGAAAATTTGATTTGGATGGACTTATAATCTATAACGTGAAATCTCGATTTTTTTTTCTACCATTAGAAAATTATTACCAGATAGAGTCGAACGTTTCTTGTTTCGAACAAATCTGATATATTATGGATCCTGCACAACCAATTAAAGTTGAAAACGTTATATTACAAACCACCACCAGCTGTAGTTCGTTTTATAATTAAATTATAAATTATACGTTCAAACGTTGTTTTATAAAAGCAACCGCTGTTATATTTCCAAATAAATATTTAAATTAATAAAATAAATTAAATATCTTACTACAGAAAATACGGGACGTTACATACATATTGGATTCATGGCACTAACATACATTGCATTATGGAGGTCAACTGAATCAGTAGAACGCCCGATCTTCGCATTTGTATTGAGACATGTACACATATAAGCACTAGTAATCTTTAATGATAATGAATGCCAGTGTTTGGTGGATGAGTAGATGGATGATGGATAGTAGGATACATTCTTTTCAACTTAGAGATTTCGGGGACGAAATCCTTTGAGTAAAACGTATCACGTATGAAGAAGTTATGAACAGTAGAAGTTTGACGATCAAAGCTGGAAAAACTGGCGCACTTGACAAGTGCGCCAATGCAATTTTTCATTGGTGCACCTATAAAGTGCGCTCATAATAGTTTTTGGGTATTCGGGCCTTTTTCAAGTGCTTGGCGACCCATGACCCAATTCTTTTAGGGTTGAGGTGGCATCCGAATTCTGTAACCTAGCAGCTATAAATATACTCAATTCCTTTGTTTCCTTCATAAAAAAACAATGGCGACCAGACTTTGCCGTGTCTGAATTGAACGAGATCCCTTATCTTCTACTATCAACTAAAGCAAATCAAGTTCTGAGATTCAAGCATAGATTCAACACCAACTTCTTTTCTATTATCTTAGCAATCCAATCATAGTGAGTTGGTTATTTTTAGGTGTTGATCTCAAAATTGGGATCAACACCAAGAGTACTAATAGTACTTCATAATGCGCTTGAGAGTAAGAGATGTGGAGCCACTTCAATATAAAAAATGCAAGTGAAAGAAGACACAACGTTTTATAGTGGTTCGATCAATTGTGATCTACATCCACTTTGAATAGCGATTCCGTTATAACATTTAGAATTACAAGATAAGCATGTCTTCTCATTACATCCATCATTACACACTCTTAGAATTTGGTAGAGATTCAAAAGGAAAACCGATGTGATCCTTCAAATGTAGCAAGTGGTAGATCGGATCTAGAATTCCATATGAACTTTGATGAATTCCTGCATATTCATGATGAATTTTGTGTTGGATCTTCAGTTGGAGAAGATTAGAGATGATGAAATCGCTAAGTAAATGTTATGAATTTGATTTAGCAGCCTTTCGGGGTCTCAAAAATCCCCCTTCAAAGTGTGCTTGGACCTCTATTTATAGGTGTGGAGAAATGGAGTGATATAGCCTTCAGAGCCACCAGTCAGTCAGACTTTATTTACAGAATTGCCACTGGCCAGCCTGGCAATAGTTGTCTGGAGGACCGATCGGTCAGAAATAGTACTGATCGGTCGGTATAGCTTTCCCTTTCTATGTGCGAATGAATTGCTGTGGGTTCTGCACCATGACCGGTCGGTTGTCTGTCTCTAGGCCGAACAGTATTGTAATGTCTGAGAGAGGCGCAATGCTCCAAGGGTGATCGCTCGGTATGGATGGGTTCTAGCCGATCCATGGGAGAGCTTTTCTATCCTTTCACATGAGGTTGCTATGTTCTGGATTTGTGACTCCCCACCGGCGTATTTGGATTCAGACTGATTGGCATCTTCATAGTTGTACCGAACGGTATGTTTATTTCTGACCGATCAGTGCCTCTTTGCTGGGTCAAGCTGCGTTATTCCTTCTTGGTGGGACTGTCTGATACCGGCCGGTGCACCTAAACATAGGCCGACTAGTATGTTTTTTCTCAAACCGACCGGTTCTTCTTTCCTGCTAACTGACCGAGCGTGTTCTGATCTGTCTCTTCATAAATTAGCTAAATATATTCATGATATATTTTGTGGATAACATTTGCCCCCTCGAGGTTCTCAATCTTTTATCTTCATAAAATTGTGGACCTCGAAATAAACATTCTCATTATGAAATGATGGATTTTGATCGTTATTCTAGTAAATGGGTAGAGCATGTTGAACCAAAATAATTTGATGGGCCGACCGGTGTATCCATGCAGATACAGATGAGGTGGGCATCAGTGGGCTCTCTAGCCGATCGGTGCATCTCTATTGGGATTTTCGGATTTTACTTAGCACTTGACCGATGTGACTTTTCTATCTCATGGCTGTTGAGCTTCCCAATGCAATTTTATATAATGCGGCCCTTAGAGAGGCCATTTCCACACTATTTTTTTTCTTCTTTAAGGAAAATTAATGGCAGACAAATCCTGATCGAAGAAAACCAAAGACGGAGCTTTCTTTTTATTTAAGATTCCTCGTTAATCCTTCTCCTTCCTTCGAGCTTCGAGTTGAATTCTCAGCCGCCAGGTACTCTTTTATTTTCGTTCTATCCCTCGTTGATCTAATTTGAAGTGCTCTTACTGCCTTGATCATAGAATCACCATTTAGTGTAGGATCGAGTCATGGAGAAACGATTTGATCACGTTGCTAGCTAAGCCAAAAACTTGTTTTGATTTGCTTCTGTATTTAGCCGATTCCATATGCTTGATCTCTTGTTTCGCCCAATGTTTTTTCAAAGACCTGATTCTACACGTTTGATTAAATGCAGAAATTGTTAATTGTGGTTAGGAATTTTTGAAAAAACCCTAGCCTTTTGGATAAATTTGACACTTAAGAGACAACTTAAGCCTTTTCCATTCCTTGGAAACCAAAGAACTCAAGTTGTTCACTGTTGTCAAACGCATACGAAATGAAAAACCGATTTGAAATAGCTCAGAGAATTGAGCGACATATTTTGCATGCCGATCGGTATACCAAACTTTTAGAAGTTGGGATGACTGGTCAGTATATCCCCGTGTGCCGATCGGTTGTGTCTGGAGGCCGTCCAGTTGCTCTTCTATCCTTGTTCCTTTTAATGATTAGGAAGTTGACAAAAAGTATTTGAGTACTTCCCTTTTCATGCAGGATGGAACCATCTCCCGAAGAGCTTAGGATGAAGAGGTTTTTTGTTCTGGAAAGTTAGACAACCGGTCAACCTTCAGTGAACTCTCTTTATTCGTCAGCCCCATGTATCCAGAACTTCAAACAATTGTGAATAGGCCTCGCTATACTCCAGGAGCCTACAATGCCAAACTTGCCAGACGACTCCCGGGATGGAACTTGCAGGGGGTTTCCCTAAACCTGGATGTGTCCCCCTCTGATCGTCAAGTGACATCTAGTGACATTGTTTTCGCCAATTCTAGATTGCTCATTCGCATGGAGGATACCCTGCATCAGTTTGAGAGACAGATGGATTTGCTCAAAGACTGGACCGCAAGGAAGCTTCAGGACTGGCATACATTGGCTGGAGATCTGCAGATACTCCATCAAGAGAACCTTGAGCGCATTGCGGTTCTGGAAACTGATAAGGCGAAACTGATCCATGCTTTGAGAGACCGGGATGCTCTCGTTGCTGCCTTTCCCAAGGGAGATGTCGAGCTGGTGGGTTCATCTGGTAAGAAGCCAAATTCTGACGCTTCCCCATCGGGCTCTGTTCCAATGAAAAGGAAGGTGGGAAGGCCTCGAAAGCATCCGAACGAGTAGCTCTCTCCTTCTGGTACTTGACTGCTCTTAGCTTTTTGAACTTTGTCTTTAGACCGGTTGTACATAAGCGAGTTTCGGTCCTCGCCTTTAATCTCTAAGCTAGTTTATGTTGATATACTGTGACCGTTGTGACTGTGCTTGTTGGCCCATTTTGATGGTAGTGGAATGTTGGTCGTAACAACCAATGCTCAACTAGCTAGGTTGCTTAGTTCACAGCTCATTTTCTTTTATGTGTTTTCACTCGACTTGCCTTGCACTATGCATCTGAAACTAGCCCGTTGACATCTATAATCAATTGGCTGATCGTTTTATGAACAATCGGTTGGTGGAGGCAATGACCGATCGGTTCTTGGAGGCAATGACCGATCGGTCGTCTTTTACTTGAAGCTGACCGGTGTCACTGTCCATTAGCAACCTACAACACTTTGACTTTGAACACCGGAATTTTATTTCTAAAAGTGTTATAATGATGTGTGATTGCCCCAGCTTTAACTCGGGTCTTTCCATCATCACATCCTGTTTTGTAACAACAAAAACACTGCATATTTCTAGGCTGATTATTTTGTCATTGATTGCCCATATCTACAACAGATCAGCTGTATAGCTGTGGTGAATTTCTGTCATGAACTAAATGAAGTATCTTTGCAAACTCGCTTTATTCAACAATTTTAAAACTTATCAAGCACTATTTGTCAAAGTACGTCATTCTGGTTTGAATTTGAATTTGTATTGAAATTTAATAATTAGCTAGTCGATATAACCTGACATGTACAATGCTATATGTTATTTTAAGATAGAGAAATACGTATTTGTGATTTTCTATTCGCTTCCTATTTGAGAAGCTTTGATATTCATGCCCCTGCTTGAGGGGTCATCTTTAATCCAACATTCGTCTTCTTCAGTTGAATTGTTTTGCAGTGCGAACTTCCGCGAGGTTTAGGTGAGATCGCATCGATCCGCAGAGCGAACATTAGTCATCAGTCAAAGTCACTTATCTTGGTAAGTGATTGCTGCCCGACCGATGTTCCCTGGACTCCCGCGAACCTTTGTTTAAGAGTATATTGATACACAGAGCGGGTGTCAGCCTTCGGTCGGAGCTCGCTTACCTTTGGTAAGTAATCGTTGCCGGGTTGAAGCATCCTGGACCTCCATGAACCATGAGGTAATGGTTAAGGTTGATCCATGGAGCGAGCGTCAGCCTTCGGTCGGAGCTCACTTACCTTTGGTAAGTAATCGCTGCCCGGATGAAGCATCCTGGACCTCCATGAACCATGAGGTAAAGGTTAAGGTTGATCCATGGAGCGGGTGTCAGCCTTTGGTCGAAGCTCACTTACCTTTGGTAAGTAATCCCTGCCCGGTCGAAGCTTCCTGGACCTCCATGAACCGTGAGGTAAAGGTTAAGTTTGATCCATGGAGCGGGCGTCAGCCTTCGGTCGGAGCTCACTTGCCTTTGGTAAGTAATCGCTGCCCGGCTGAAGCATCCTGGACCTCCATGAACCATGAGGTAAAGGTTAAGGTTGATCCATGGAGTGGGTGTCATCCTTCGGTTGGACCTCACTTGCCTTTGGTAAGTAATCGCTGCCCGACTGAAGCATCCTGGACCTCCATGAACTATGAGGTAAAGGTTAAGGTTGATCCATGGACCGGGTGTCAGCCTTCGGTTGGAGCTCAATTGCCTTTGGTAAATAATCGCTGCCCGGCTGAAGCATCCTAGACCTCGATGAACCATGAGGTAAAGGTTAATGTTGCATCGATCCGCAGAGCGAACCTCATTCATTGGTCTGAATCACTTAACTTTGGTAAGTGATTGTTGCCCGACTGAGGTGCCCTAGACTCCCGCGAACCTTTGGGGGATGAGGTTTTGAATCCGGGATTGATTGCTGCTCTATTGAGCATTTGACTCATCAGGCTTTTCTCAACCAATCAATGAGTTGGATTTATCGGAATTGTCTCACTTAGTCAGGTTGTGAGAAAGCAAGCGCTCGTCGGATATCCTATAACGAAAAATTGTCTATTAGCAAATTTTCATGTAATTCCGGCAAGTCAGAGATTTATTCAAGCAAGTAACACTTCATCCGTAGTACTATTGCTTGGTACAATATATGTAAATCATCACTGACTATTTAGAAGAAAGTAAATTGCAGCAAAGAGTAAAGTAAACGTGATAATGTTCATTTATTTTGAGTTGCAGGTATTAGATCATCCGCTGTCCTCAGTTGATTATCAACCTTGGCATAGTGTGAGCAGAAGCTACGTTGTTTGGACCAGAATGGTCATTTGATGCTCCTTGCCACTAGGTCGTCGCAGAAGGGTTTGCATCCTTAGAATTTTTCACATATTGTTGCAACCGGTTCTTTTTAATCAACTCTTCGATCAATGATTTCAGCTGCCTACACTCGTTGGTGTTGTGGCCCGGCTGATTATGGTACCGACAAAATTTCCCAGATTTGGTCAGATGGTCATTCATTTTTATTGGCCTAGGTTCTGGATAATTTTCTGCATCCTTTGTGGCAAGGTAAATGTTCTTAGGAGCATCATTCAGAGGTGTTAGATTAGATGAGTCAAAAGGACGAAATTTTCTATTAGCTTTGTTGTCATTTCCGCTGTTGGCTTGCTTCTGTTCCCGAGTACTCTTCTGATCGAGTTGAATAGTTGCACCCTTAGGAGCTTCCAAGAGTTGGTTACCATCAATGATCTGAAGAGGTATAGGATTATCATCCACCCTCATGTATTCTTCCACTTTCTTATAGAACTTGTCAAGCGTAGTTGGTTCCTTCATTTTTATCCACTTCCCAAACTTGCTTGTCTTGTCAATAGTGTCGAGTAAAGCCATGAGAATTATGTGTGGCTCTGGATTCCTTACTTCAGACAAGGCAACATTGAATCGACTGAGGAAGGCAATGACAGTTTTCTCAGGCTTCTGCTTCATGGTAGAGAGCGTTATAGCATCCTTGGCCTTGGTAGCATACAAGTGGAACTGCTCTTTGAATTTCTTGATTAGATCAGATAAATGATCAATGGATTTAGGCGGTAGCTTTGTGAACCATAAAGACGCAGCGCCTTCTAAATAGAGAGGAAAATATGCGCATCTCATTTCATCATTCGCTTTAGCTGCGCTCATATGCCACTCGTATTTGAATAGGAAGTAGTTGGGATCCACAAGGCCGTTGTATGGGGGAAAAGTAGGAGGATTAAATTTCTTTGGACATTCCGCTTCAAGGATTCTTTTGGTGAATGGAGTCCTGTCTGGAGGGAAATCCCATTCTCTTTCATCATATTTGCTAGCTTGATTCCTTTTCATGACTCGTTGTATCATATCTGAGATGTATTCCTCTGTGTTATGGTGTTTTGTGAAGCTAAGCTCTTTACCAAATGTTTTTCTAGGCATATTATCTCGATTAGAGAGCCTTAGTGCTTTGCCTTCTCTATGAGGGGATGCCCTTGTGATTGGGTTAGCGATCTTTCGAGCATTTGCTTTGGAATGATTTTTAGCTTTTGACCTCAACTCTTCGAAATTAACATCATCTATGTCGCCTGTCCCATCGTAATCGTCTTTCATGTCGTTATTGCGGTTACGATCGGTAGTGGGCGATTTATCATTTGCTTCGAAATCTACATGCACCTTCGGAGGAGTTGGATTTGATCGAGCATTAAGAATGGCATCGAGTTTCTCCATCATCATTTTAGTAGAGGCATCCATTCGGTTGTTTACGTTAGCAATAGTGGCTTTTAATTCATTTCTAGTTACACTGGCTCTGCTTTCCGAGTTTTCACCAACATCAAAATGATTAGTGAGTGGAGTAGTCTCAATAACAACAACGTCAGCATTTCCAACATCCTTGCTTATGGCCTTCTTAGATTTGGCCATAACTTCAGGGAAGAATGTGATCTAGTGCTTTGATGCAAGGATCTCAACCCTGTGAGAGTTTGGGAGAAGGTAGGAGATGCGAATTTGGCCCCACGGTGGGCACCAAATGTTGATCTCAAAATTGGGATCAAGACCAAAAGTACTAAGATTACTTCACATTGTGCTTGAGAATAAGATATGTGGAGCCACTTCAATAGAAGAATATGCAAGTAAAAGAAGACATAACGTTTTATAGTAGTTCGATCAATTGTGATATACATCCACTTTAAATAGAGATTCCACTATAGCATTTAGACTCACAAGATAAGCATTTCTTCTCA